>CM068549.1:32429910-33029910 GCA_035048495.1 Euptelea pleiosperma | reverse complement strand
TAAATCCGTCATATGAGCTTGCTTGAGTTCAGATCTTGAGTAGCAGGGTGTATCTTTCCTCTCTCGGTGAGGTATACGCCTATTTCTAGAGTGAGGAGAGTCGACGAATCTCCCTCCAGGATGAGCCCCTCATCTTAGAGCGATCAACGCTAGTTGCTTCTCCTGCCTACTAGTCCCAGCAGCCTCAGAGAGGTCCACATTATGGGTATGGGCTTGATATGCATTATGGGTCCAATAGGCCCGAGATTTAAGGTTCGCTAGTAAATGGATTGAACTTGGGCTTATAATTTTTAACAACAATTAGTGTCGCCTGACTTAGATCTAATGACCCTACCCATCATCTATTAGTGGGTCAGGCTTAGGCCTAATATGTTGTGCTTTTGAAGGCCAAGTCGGGCTTGGGCCTAGCTACATATATCTTGGGCTGGGATTTAGAAGAGCTCGGCCCAGACCAAACCCAGCCCTCAACACCCCTAATGGAAAACTTCATCATATTGACCAACATAGCCTCTTAAAATCAAATGATTTATATCCTTGAATAACTTGAAGTTTATGAACGAGAGTTATTTCATATTCATAGCACTTGTGTAGTAAAGCCTCTTCATTTATTTGACCCTTACTTTAATGAAGTGTCCCAAACTTTTGTGGTTAATAGAAAGAAACCGTCCTCCATGTATGGGTACAAAAAAATGTGCGCTTTTAATAGCCAAAACGTTATCAACAATTTATAACATGTTCTCTCCCTCTTACACACTTCCTATAAATCTTTCCAACCACATCTCCTCACCACACCATCACCAACAAACCAAGAAGAAAGAAAGAAAAGTGGGAGACAATATGGCAAGGTTCATGGGTGCAACCATAATGGCAGGATTTGTCATGGCTTGTGCAACAGTGTTCGTCACCCCGGGGCTTGCTAGAATGGAACCTGCAGAGGCACCTGGAAGGCTGGAACTGCGACTACGGTTTGTGTGATCAACGGAGACTGTGCAGGGCATATACTAGGAGCTCTAAATACCAACATTGTGATTGGCGACCTTGCTTGTTGCACATCCATCGTTCGAGCTGAAAAAGATTGCTTGGATGAGATTGTACAACTTATCTACAAAAATAAGAAACCATCTCAATTTCCCTACCTTTTCGAATGGGCAGACAATTTCTGGAACCATTGTGTCTTATTAGACACACAAGGTTTTGCACCAAGTGTTGCACCTACAGATTCTTTTTAGAAGATCAAATCTCTTCTAGATAGAGGAAAAGCTCATCAAATCTCTTCTTATGAAACTACTATTTCAAAACCCATAATTTTACTGTTTTGCACAAAAACCTTGTTGTTGGTCTTTTCTGAAAATATCAGTGGAGAAATAGGTTTTGGTTAAAACGCGAAAGTTTTGGGTTTTCAAGTTAGCTTTCAAACTCAAGTGGAATCATCCCTTTCAAAATTTTCCTCAGAAAGTTATGGATTTAACACTAAGACTAGGTTTTTTATAGAATTTTTTCTAGATTTCTGTAGTCCAACTTTAGGATTGTTTTTCTCACCATTTTCATTCTGTGAGACCCAGTGGATTCTTATAGGAGATAGGAAATTCTCTCAGTTTTCCAGATTGGGGTCATGTGCCCCAAGAGGATATATTTGCAGAGAGTTATGGCTTCGACACTGAGACGGTGTTGAACCAGTTTCTGAAATCATTTCTGTGAAAATCTATCTTCCGGTGGTAGATTTTCTAACTCTAAGTAATGAACCCTGTAGAAAATGGTGTAGTTTTCAAAACTTTGGTTTTATTCCTTGATCTGGGTTTTGATTGTTAGCCTAGATCCGGATTTGGAATTGGGTAATGTTTATTTGGAAATGGACTTGGATATGTGGGGTTGTATTTGTCCCACTTGATTTGCGTGGGAACGTAAAGACCTTCACTGACCTACTTATATTTCCTGAAATTCACCCTGTGTCCTTGGGCTTTTATCGTGGGTTTCGGGTCGGACCTAATGGATTACGGATCGAGTCCAGTATCCCAGGATTAGGGCGTGATAAAAGCCCTTCCCTTAGGTTTCCACACCCTGTTGCAGCGAGAGAAGTCTTTTAAGGCTTGAAAAAAAAACCTTCAGTTGTCCTGTACTGATGAATAGTACTGATGCATAGTACCCGATGAACAATGACGATGAACAGTACCAATAGCTGGCTCTGATACGATTTAGTAATGTACATGGAGATTAATTGTACAAGGAAAGAAGGAAGAAGAAGAATGAGAGGAGAAAACGATGAAGTTGGAGAAAGGGCGAATCGTGAACAGTGTCCACGATTCCCACAGTAATGTTTTATTTCACTAATAAAGGTAAAATTCTAGGAATATCCCTATTACATACGAAGAGACATAAAGACCAATAAAAGAAACAAAGAAAGGCTAAAACATAAATGAAATAAAAGCCATAATGACATAACAAATACATATGTTAACAGAAGGAATGTGGAGCATTAAAGGGACAAAAGAAATTCCATATGTGTTGGTGATTATGAAGCATGCATCAGACATTGTTTAATTATGAAATTAAATAATGAGAATTTTCACCCCTTAAGATGAATATTATTGATCTTACGGTGTGGAAATGTATGACCTGTCGGCGTCTCATGGTTCTTATTGATCACTGTGGTGCATGTCCATTATAGTTCGGCACTGTGCTTGGTCACCAGTAAATTGTGGGCTCTTTCCTTGGTGGGTTCGTTGGATCGAACCACGACTACTGGCTTAACCCATGCATTAAGGCTCAGAGTTTCCTTATGTATTTAGGTTTTTTTTTTGGTTTGTTTATATGTTGATGCTCAGAGAACTACGTGGGTAATTTGTGGCTCTGTATTTAGGAAAGTTAAGAAGATGCGTTTGTTGTTTGTGATGCATGCATAGCCTTGTTAATTAGGTTGTCACTGCATCATGCTAATTTGTTAATATTTAATTTCACAGCATTTTTTCCGCAATGAACCTGTTTTGGGGATTGAGTTCAGGGCAAAGCTTCAAAAGACTATTTTACCTCGTGAGTTTGACTATTTTTCCTTCTTTGATGTATCGATTATCTAGTATCCTTTTATGGACCTCATGTAATTATATCTACATTGTTCTTGTCCTTTTTCAATAGAAATATCAGCAGTGGAGGTATCTAAGGTTGCTGAAAACTTCCGCACATCATGCAGCTGCGTCATTAAGACAGTTGAACCCCAAGCTCATGTAACAATAGATGATCTGAAAACTGCTGTGCTGAAGATCAACTCTCTCGAGGAAGAAAGAAGCATTTCTCCTTGGGATGATGAACACATTCTTGAAGAAATTGTCAGCACAAAGCCAGATCCAGGGTAAACATGGTTGTACTTTTCATAATTTTCTCAACGATCTGCCCCTTTACAACCACTTTTGCAGGACCTCAATCTATTTATAGGTGTCTTTGTTTGTGATACATATTTTGTTTTTTTTTAATAAGCACAACTTCATATTTTTTAAGAACTTTATTAAAAGAGGATGAATAAAGGGGGCTAGAACCAAAAAAGATGATTGCACCTGCACGAGAGGAAAAAATATGATTGCATCAGTAGAAATATGCCTTCTCTTTAGCTGATCTCGGAACGAGGGAGCATCAGATGCTCAACCACATTTTTGAAGATCAGAGTCGGGAGTTGGCACAGATTTGCTTGTCCATTAGCCGACTAATTGTTGCATGGACATCGATTTTGAAGGAATTCCAAGGAATTGGGTATACTGATTTTGTCCACAAATTGAATTTCATTAGTTTTGGAGATATAGGTTTTTGAGTCTCTTTTGATAGACTTGTACCTATATTGTTTTCTGTAGTTTTTTGTTTTCGTCTCTCAAGGGAATGCTTTTCCCTTCTTTTGTGAGTGTTCGACTGTTGTGGTTTTTAAACACGGCTTAGGGTTGACTCATCCAGGGCCAAGACCAAGGTGACTCGGGCTCGGTCTTAGGACTGACTCACCCGAGACACTTTGAATATAAAGAAGAGGGAGACTATCTCAGGCGAGTCAGTCCCCATGGATCATTTTGGTTTGAGGCCGAGATCTAAAACAATGTGTACCATAAGATTCCCTCAATTCATCCCCATGTGGTTGCATATATATCTTCTAATTTCTGTCGAATTGTATGTTTCAGGTACATTGTGGAACAGTCAGAGATTCCTAGTATTAGGGCCACCGAGTTACTTTTATCAAATGGCATGAAGGTTTGCTATAAGTGCACAGACTTCCTTGATGACCAGGTACTAACTTTCTGATTTTTGGGAACTGAAGAGGTGAACTATTATTTGGTCTCTTGCTTAATTCAGAATTTGGATCATAAGAAAATGAGCGGAGCTCTATGTCCTGTAGCCTACTTGCAAAACTCATGATCATTTTGAGGGTATATACTATATGGTAGTACTTGCTGCTTAAAGGTTCGATCAAAGTTCTTTATCCTAGGAGCCACGAGCCTGTCCACTTTCTGTTGTTTGTAGATCTTAGGTACCTCTTAAGTATGGAATTTGTACAACATTTGAGATGGTAAGTAGTACATAAACTATTTCAAGTCTCACTGTGTTATTTTTTGACATTTGTCGACATTGCTCGTGATCTCTATGAATCTTCCATGGTTGTTGCGTCAGCTCTTTGGTAATGAGTGACAATCGGATATAGAGAATTCTATTCCTTGCTATTCAATGGGTTGTTTTATTCTGGGAGAAAGAACATGCAACTTTTTATTAGGTTGTAGACAACCCATTTTTGCAGAGTTCCTAAGGTTCATCGACGGTGTTGAGAGATAATCTGACAACTGTGATATTTAATTTGGTTTCACTCCTTCCAGCATTAACAGTGTGTTTCATTCATATACCTATATGTCCTTTTTGCAAGTGAATCGCCTCTGCCAATTACTTGAATTTGCCAATGTGCCAATAAATTTGAACTCTAATCAGCAGAGTGGATCATTGGTGTAGAAATAGCGACAAAATGTTAGTTGTATAGGATTCTTGAGATTATTAGGTTTCTGAATGGGGAAGATCAGATAGGTTCTTGAGATTTTGGAAGGTGGAAGGGTCACATTGTTCCTGAATGCCATTGATATTTATTCTTCTTAAATGATGATTCACACATCTGATTTATGTCTGCCTGCTCTCTTGCTGTATGAAATATTCCAGTTGCCAGAAATTTTCGAAGAAACATTGGTCTTTTTTTTCTTGAGAAAGTAGCACAATTTTGTTAGATAAGAAGTTGTTAGTGTAACAACGCATTTCTATGCCCTTTTAAGGATTCAACTAAGAACTTGTTGATTGAGGGCACAGAGGATGAAGAACAAGAAGAATTCGAAGAGGAAATCCAGACCTTGAGGTTGGAGCAAGTGATGAAGAGTGTGAAGGTGACGAGAGACATCTAGCTAGCATTAGGATGGTCTTGTATCGTCAGGAGACTGTTCGGATGGTCGTAGTTAGGTGTGCCCTAACTCAACAAAAGGGAAATGATGGTCGGCGTAGAACTTCCATCTTCCATACCTATGCCAAGTGCAGTGAAAAGAATTGCAAGATCATCATTGATAGCGGGAGTTGTACTAATGTGGTTTCATCCAACACTACTTCCCTTAAGCTTTGTCACCTGTTGCCCAATCTCACCCATATCGAGCAGCATGGGTCTACACATCATTAATTCCAGTCTCTCAAAGGTGTCTTGTCCCAATTCAGTTTTCTTCATATTAGGACACTGTGATGCGATGTTGTGCCTATGGATGTGGGCCACATCATCTTAGGTAGGCCATGGTCATATGACATGGATGTGAGACTATTCGGTTGTTCGAATATGCGTTCATTCATTCTTGAAGGCAAGAGGATCAAGTTGAGCCCTCTCCCACCCAACTCCACCATTGAGAGGAAAGGAAATGTGGGTAAGAGGGAGACTCTCAAGGAGCCCAAATCAAAGTCTCCATATAATCAATGCTAAAGGATTCTAGAAATAGACTAAGGATGGGGCTGTCATTTTTGCTCATGGCAAAAGAAACTCCTGAGCCCATGGTGGATATTCCAAAAGATGTGGAGCCCGTACTCCAAGAATATCAAGCTATGTTCCCAGAAGATCTTCCAAAAGGGCTCTGTCTTATGCGTGACCTTCAGCACACAATTGACCTTGTTCCGAAGCTACTTTGCCAAACATGATTAATCCCATAGAGCATGCAGAGTTAAAGAAGCAAGTTGATAAGCTTCTTACAAAGGGATTCATTAGGGAGAGTCTAAGCCCCTTTGTTGTGACTGCAATCCTCATACCGAAGAAAGATGGAACATTGGAGAATGTGTGGATAGAAGGGACATTAACAGGATTACGGTTAAATATCAGTTTCCTAAACCGAGACTTGACGACAGGTGCCACAATATTCTCTAGAATTGACCTCAAGAGTGGCTACCATCAAATTCACATTTGTCCAGGGGACGAGTGGAAGACGGCTTATGCAGGACATCTAACCAATACTCCCAAAAGCGGTGACTGGTAGGAGCGGAAGACTAAATTCTTTTCTCTCATAGCCCAGATCCAGGTTCTCGGTCGACCCCCCCTCGTGGGCCCCATTTCACACAGGCCACCCCACCTCGAGTGTGCCCCCACTTCACGTAGGCTGCCCCACTCGAGCCCGGTTTGAAAATGCTCCTACATTAATCATCCCCGGTGAGGAGTCGAACATGAGACCTCCCACTCTGATTCCACTTTGATGTAGGACATCTAACCAATACTCCCAAAAGTCGTGGCTAGTAGGAGCGGAAGACTAAATTCATTTATCTCATAGCCCAAATCCAGACTCTCGGCTGAACCCACCTCGTGGGCCCCATTTCACACAGGCCACCACACCTTGAGTGTGCCCCCACGTCATGTAGGTTGCCCCACATGAGCCTGGTGTGAATGCTCCTACATTAATTATCCAATGAATCTTCTCATGATCCCAGTCTTGAGCCAACCAGAGCCATCTTTGACCAACCCAATGAACCGTGGTATTCGCCAATCCACCACCGCAACTTAGTGGCTTCTTGTGTATATGATATAGTAAGTTCAAGGTATTAATTCGACTTCCTCTTGTCTCTCTCTGTTCTTCTCTTTCCTCTTCCCATCTCAATACCCTAATTTAGTTTACAGAAGTAAAAGAAGATATGTTTATAAAATGAATACAAGCCAAAGACTAGAACAAGGTGTAAAATCAACAGTAGCCAACACACTGTCATCATTGTCTTAAAATGCTAGAGGGTGTTATGAAACAATCCCTACACCTTGGTTTTCCATGTGTAAGAGATTGGCTTAACTGGATAGAAGCAATCGAATAAGGGATCTGCTTGATTCTTTACTGTTTCCGATAGTCTTACATCCTTGCATGTCTTGATCATGGTCGAGCAAAGCGTGTGCAAGGTCAAAGTTTTCATTTTCCCAAAGGTTGTTTTATAATAAATTAAATATCTTCTGTAAGCTTCCGTTTCGGATGGAATTTGTTTTTCTTATTCGTACATTCTCTTCAACAGGTTCTCTTCACTGGGTTCGCATATGGGGGTTTATCTGAACTTCCAGAAAATGAGTATTTTTCATGCTTAATGGGCTCGACCATGGCTGGAGAAATTGGTGTATTTGGTTACAAACCATCTGTGCTCGTCGATATGCTTGCTGGTAAGAGAGCTGAAGTTCGTACCGAGGTCGAAGCATACACAAGAACATTTACTGGTGATTGCTCACCTTCTGACCTGGAAACTGCCTTGCAGGTTTGTTTTATTAGATGTCAATTCATATGCAAAACTTTAACTTTTTATTCTTTTGTCTTGTATGCATGTGAGTATTTTTGTTGTTCATATTCATTTTGAGCAGTCTATCTTAGAATCTGTAATTTGCTCTCTGGGGATAGCTTTTCTAGCACTAAATTCAGGGACCTGTGTATTCATCTCATGATTATGTTTTGTTTGGCATGCAACTTCTGGTTGGGAGACAGGTGAACCCAAGTTGGTGAGTCTTGTTGTATCTTTAAACCCGATGTCTTAAAATTTGGGAAAGCAATTGAAATATAAATACCAGTGGCTAAAAAATACCGTAAAATCCCAATATTTTTTTTGTTAATAGGAGATATCTGATAGGAAGTTGCCGTTAACAATGTAAATGGGGTTTTGGAGTGTAAAACTGTCAGGCATGGCGATAATCTGTGAACTATTAGTAGGTATACATTTTTGACTTTTATTTAGGCAATGAACTATAAAGTATACACTATGTTTTCATAATGGCTCAAGTAAAGTAAGATATATTTCAATCATGCCTTAAATGGCTGATTGATTGCTACTGAGAACACATTTCAATCATGTGAGAAAATAAAGGCATATTTTCAGGTGGAAATGAATTCTCACTTATCTGGATGGGAAATGAATTCCGGCCTGGTAAGAAATATTATCCAGATTTAAATGGCCTAATAGGGAAAATTATACAGATTTAAAATGGCTATCTAACAATGGACAATTGTGTTTTCCCAAGGAAAATGCAATTTTCCCACTTGGCAATCAAACACACCCTTAGAGGAAAAACGGTATAAATTCACTTGATCTCATTTATATACGAGTTAGGGTATTGTACAGACTACAGAGTACTCCTTAAATGGGTACTAAAGCAAATAAACAACATGAGATGACCAAATAAGCTCTTATATCAAATGGTCGTGTGAAATAGAAATCACTTATATGTGAGCTTACTTGCAATTTAGACTGAAGCTGAGATGGTTTCCCAATGCGTCACAATCTTATCACAGAGATAAATAAGCGTAGTTTTTGACACTTCGCCCTTGGTTGAGATATCAAATGCTTGCTCTTTGGCAGAGGCGTGAAAGAGGTGTAATATACTCATCAGTTGTTTCTTTGTTCTCCGGATATACATCGTGACCATCTATATATAGATTTGCAGGTCTCTTAGGATCTTCACTATTGCTCATGTCATCAGCTTGTATACCACGTTGCTCTGGATCTAATATTCACTCTATCCTACAGTCCCACATGTGATTCACCCTATACAATTATTTATTCACCACCTTTGACGATACATGTGAGACTCAGACAAGTATCGTGATAGCCCTTTTGTAATGTAACTGCAGCTTAGTGGCTTCTTGTGTCAAGTACAACTGAGTTGCGCTGACTTGGTTGATCTGAATAAATCTTAATAAGATTCTATGAATCTGTATTGCATTTCTGTGTCTTATGTGTCCTCTAAACTATTACTTGGATAAAAATTATAAAATTATAAAAATATACAATTGTAAGGAGGATTCTACATGTAGGGTTAAATGGGGTTTCTCCATCTACCGCTTTGTCCATTTCTATGTTATGTAAGTCGCAAGTAATGTTTAGACGTTAAAGAGTCTCTATAGATGTTACGTTACATGAATTTGTTTAGTTAGTATTTAGTAAAGTGCTTTTAGTAATTGTCACCAATGTCCATAAATTGTATGAGTTTCTAATAGTCTGGAGACATTTTATTTTATTTCTATGAATACCATATACTGTTAGGTAAATTTGGCACAAGATTCTTGTTAAATTATGTACCTGAAATGGTTTTATGACTAACTATATGAACATGTCGCTGTTATCAGCTTTATTGGTGATTGTGTTTGACACTTCATATCTAATGCGGGAGCATCTACTTGATAGCCCACAGCTGCACCGGATCTTTATTTTAATTAGGATTAGTAATTTTATTTCTATCCTTTTTAGTTGTAATCAGTTTTAAATACTTTTGGAAGTCTTAGTTTGATTAGGATTTTAGAATTTTATAAATAGGATTGTAATTTTTGATTTTGAATAAATGAAGAAATAATAAATCTCTTTGAGGAATCTCTTATGAAGGGAAGTTTGGTGTGAAGCCACCCTCTCTTGGTGCGAATCCAAGCTCATGGAGTGATTCCATTGAGTCTCTTATGATCACAGACGGGGTTCCCCTTGTCTTGCATCATATTTGGTATTAGCGCCGAAAAATCTTACCATCTCTTCTCTCTTTTCTTCCCTCTTGATATTTTCTTCTTCCTTTGTCTTTTTTTCTATCTTTCTTCACATGCACTGTTCATAGTACTGTTCTCGAAGAAGAAGAAAAATAACTGAATGTGTTTCTGAGGTTTTAGTATGGGTTAATACGAGTCGCAAGCTTGAAGATGGTTCCCAAAAGAAAATGCTTCCACGGTATGATGAAAAAATTCCAAATATACTTGAAAAAAAGGAGAGTTGCAAGTCCAAATATAGTTGTAAGAGTATGAAGAAATTTTGCTTTTTGGGAGTGATTTCCAAAAAAATTACATGGTGAGATGCCTTGCAAGGAAGAGTGATTCTTCCGTCTAAGATCAACTACTCCAAGTATTTCCAAGAAGAATATTGGTGGAAGGCCCTATGATATTGCTCCTATGAAAGGGGTTTGGTGTGAAGCCAATGAAGTGATTTCCATATATCTAAAGGTTCGGATCGATTTTCCTGATTGTCGTCTGCATCCAAACTCGAGGTCGAATTCTATCCTTTTTAGTTGTAATCAATTTTAAATACTTTTGGAAAGTCTTTTAGTTTGATTAGGATTAGTTAGAATTTGAAAAATAGGGTTGTAATCTTTGATTTTGAATAAAAAAAAAAAATCTCTTTGAGAAATATCTATCTTTTGAAGGGAAATTTGGTGTGAAGCCAAGCAACTTGGTACTAAGTCAAGCTCATGGAGTGATTCATCGAGTATCTTATCATCACAGATGGGGTTCCCTTTGTCCTGTATCAATATCAGTGTCCAACACGTGTACATGTCTATGTTAATTCTTGTAACATATAATGGCAATGTTAGTGAATATGTTGTGTATATATTTATTTATTAAAAATATATATACATGTATATATTTAAAAAAAAATTACTTTGAGATTTCGTATATAAATGTCTAACTGATTGTCTGTAATCCTTTTTATTGTTTGTCTGATCTCTTTATCATATGGGATACCTGCAGCTTGTCTATCAACTATTCACAACAGATGTGGTACCGGGAGAAGAAGTCAAAATAGTGATGGAAATGGCTGAAAAAGCAATTCGTGCTCAAAAGAGGGACGCCTACACTACATTTGAAAACCGTTTGCGGGAGCTCAACTATGGAAACTCCTACTATTTCAGGGTGTGCATAATTTCATGGTTCTAATTAAATAACTGTTTTCTAATTGGCTTTGTCTTACTTATTTCCAAGTGATGTTTCTCCCGATGCAGCCAAGAAGACTTGATGACCTTCGAAGGTTTGATCCAAGAAAAGCTTGTGAATATTTCAATAGTTGTTTTAAAGATCCCTCGAACTTCACCGTTGTGATTGTTGGATATCTTGACCCCGTGGTGGCACTTCCTTTAATTCTACAGTATTTGGTAAGGTCTATCTCCCTCATAAGCTGCTTAGGCCTTGAGACATTCAAATCCACGTTGACTAGGTTGTTGATTCTCAATTTAGGGTGGAATACCGAAGCCTCCTGAACCAGTCTTACACTTCAACCGTGACGACTTAAAAGGCGTACCTTTCACTTTTCCTGCAACCATAATTAGGTACATACATATTTACATTTCTATTTGATATTGGTGCTCTCTCTCTCTCTCTCTCTCTCTCTCTCTTAAATCCTTCTAATCCTCAGAATGTTGTGCTTGTAGCGAAGTAGTTCACAGCCCCATGGTGGAAGCACAATGTTTTGTCCAGCTAGCCTTTCCTGTGGAGTTAAAGAATGAATCTATGGTGTGTGTGACACTCTTTTGATATGTTGGTTAAAAGCTCCTACAATCCAGCTCATGAGATGGATTCTTGTGAGTCTGAATCCAAATATTACTTTCATCGTATTGATGACTAATGTTTTTTGTTGTATCTGCATCAAAATAAATTCAAGACGGAAGAGTTTCACTTTGTTGGTTTCCTAAGCAAACTTCTGGAAACAAAAATTACGCAGGTTCTCCGGTTCAAGTATGGGCAGGTATTTTCTTTTAAGTTCTTCGGCTGTTGATTGTTGAGTATGTTGTGTAACTCATGTGATTATTTAGCCTAACTCCTTAAATTTATGCTCAGAACTATTCTGTGGGCGTTTCTGTGTTCCTTGATGTTAGTAAACTGTCAAGAACTGGGGATGTGCGTGGTGATATTAGTGTAAAATTTTCTTGCGATCCAGATATCTCATGGAAGCTGGTGGGTCTTTGGTGGAAGTGTATAAATATGTGCTTGTTACTACATAAATGCTTGTCATTTTCTATTATGTTTATCTGAGCAACTTATTTCTATTTGGTAAATAGGCTGCAAACAACACTTCTTTACCTGTAAGATCTCTGCAGGTTGCCCATGTCTTGGATGAGATAGTGCATCTTCAGGAGGAAGGTCCTTCAGACAAGGATATTTCAACTATTCTTGAAATTGAGCAACAAGCCCATGAAAATGGACTGCAGGTCAATTTCATACCATGATTATAGTTTTGAATAGTAAAAACTTTTTATGGCTTGTTCAACATATCAGTACTCGGTACTTCAGGCTGCACTTCAGTCCTGATTATTTGTCCTCCTGCAGGAAAACTACTACTGGCTGGATAGGATTCTCTGCAGCTACCAGTCATGGCTGTATTTTGGTGATATCAGTGCTTCTTTTGAGGTTGGTACAGATAGGCATGCTTTTCTACTTCCCCTAAAGCATTTTTTTTTCTCAATTTTCTTGGGTGTTCCCCATCGATTATCAGAAACACGTTATGTAGCTAATGAGTAATAGCTGTTGTTTATGAGGTCATGAGGCACAAAGATATGCATGGGTGAGTCTATATTAAAGTTATACCTTCACTCCGGTGAGGCACCCTGCATTTTGCTTATAACTATCTTGATATACACACGACACTATCCCATTTTTATCAACGGAAGATACCATACATGAATGCCTCATGAACAACCTCACACTCATCAGTAGAGATGTTCAATCTTGCAGCTATTTCTCCAGTAACAAAAACAGGTTAAGCCTATTTCCTTCCTTCTTAACTATTTTCTGCATACATTACAGGGTCAAGATGAAGGACGTACTAAAGTTAGAGAATCTTTAAGACCATCAACAGCAAAGTTGGCATCACAACGGATACTGCCTTTCCCATGCACAAAACAGTGCAGTGTAGTGATTCTAATGCCTCAGAAATCTCGCAAACAGATACGTCAGAAATCCCGCAAACAGATATGATAGAGATGCAAAGGTCAGCCATGTCTTGTACTGGAGTTACACATGTAACCATTAGGATAATGAATGACATTGCTTGAATTTTTATTTTATTTTATTTTCATTAAATTTATAAAAGAGGGAAATTCTTGCTTCCTTTTGCCAAGAAGTGGAGGGCTATTGAGATGAAACTTGCCACATGGTGAGAAGCTGAGGTGGCGAAACACAAGGGCCCTTCAGCCAGTCATTTTAGCTGCCACGTTCAAGACGCTTAAGCCATCTATACTTGGGGACATTTCATTTGAAGTCAGCAAATCTCTGTTTAAAATCTGACTTTTTGAATTGGTGTCTATGGGTGGTTGTATGGTACTGCCGACCCTTGTGGACTACGGAAAGCCACCAAGTCTTCCCTTCGAATTGGTGTCTATGGGTGGCTGTATGGTACTGCCGACCCATGTGGACTCACTATTGGGTCGCATGGTGCCAGTTAAGTCTTGTGGGTAGCCATTAATGGTCATCTCGTGGGCTGCAAAACAGCCCCCTATATTGGACGGTTACATGTTTGAGATGGAGTATTTTCACCCTATAAATTGTAAAAAGTTTGAAAAGGACTGGGGGGGGAAAAGAGTTGGGAAGTTTAGTGGTCCCATTTGGGAGCATTCCAGACCCTCCAGGACCGAGGGCAACGGAGGGAAATGAGCCCCTGTTGCTGGCCTACAACAGGTTGTCCAAAGGTTCAAGACGAAGAAAAAGAATACAAAAATAAATGGCCATAGACCACCATCAAGCTTATTTCGGGTGTGTGGACCCCACCACTATTCAATCCGACCCAAAAGTAGTTTATGGGGCCACCCCAATCGACTACATCGGCCTCAGAAAGTGTGGTCTATATTGACCACGCGATCTAAGTGGTCAAGAATCAAAGAATGCAACATTTTTAGTGTGGGCCATACCAGGACCCCATTTTTTGGTGGTCCATGGCCCACATGAAGATCACCACCCTCCTTTGGGTCAGTGGATTCATCTAGTCCGTCAATCACGCGAGGATGTATCACATTTGATAAGACCTTGTTGCTGCCCAGCGGGGAGGTATGGCTAATGTTCCTGAATGGCTCGAGTCGCTTGACAAAGCAGTAGTCAATAGTGAGTGGTACATACTTTTTCCTGATGCCAAGGTTCATCACTTGACCGCGCATTGCTCGGATCATTGTCCTGTTCTTTTAAAAACCTCTCCGTATCCTGAAAAAACTGCATAGGCCCTTTCATTTTATGTCTATGTGGGCTGAAGAGCCTGAGTGCCAAAAAATTGTGGAAGAGACTTGGACCCAATCCATTCAGGGACCTCACACATTACAAGTGCATTGGAAATTTAAAGTTTGTTTTTGGTAGTTAAGTCTGTTTTTAAAGAGATCAGTAACTCGGCGGGTTTTGAACCCAGGTCTATGGTATCATCACCCACAAACTTTACCAACTAAGCAAGCTGGCACCTTTGAAATTGAAAGTTACTAAACATAAAATCCAGAAGTGGAATCGTGCTCGTAGCTGTAATGCTCATGCCCATATCGAAAAGTCTGCCCCCACAACTGAGAATTAACGAAGAGAAGCAGGTTTCCTTGGCTCTCTATAAGGCTAACCTGAATGAAGAACAAGTGTGGCGGGATAAATCGAGAGGTTTGGTTAAGATATGGGGACCAAGCAACGCCTTAATGGTGTTGCATAGATGCAAACCTGCACAAGACGAGCAAAGTTGCCTCGAACATGATCTTGAATTAAAATATGTAGTTTTTCTTGTCTTTTTGAGGGGTTGCATTTGTGCAACTCCTTTGAGCGCTGGTTGCTAGCACTTTTCTTGCAAGATACCACACTAAAGTTTAATGATCTAAAGGTAATCCAACATCTATTAATTCTATTCTACTATTTAATGAAAACCCTAAACCCTAAGCCAATATCTCCTAAAATTTTCAAAAATGCCCTTTGTTTTCTTTAAGGTGGGATTTGGTAAAACTTGTTCTGATACCTTAAGTTTGAATGGGCTGAGATTCGGTGATTTTGGCGAATAAGTGGCGTTTGGTAAACAACTTTGTCTCAGCACTATTCACCAAAATCATTGAGATTCAGTGAAAAGCAAAAAAGTGACCCTCCCTTCACTTATTACAGTATATGAAAGAATCTTTAAATACCAATAATGCCATTTTTCTCAAAGCTTTCTCTTTTAAAAACTTTCAAAAGTGTCCTAATAGACATTTTAAAATACCCACAATGCCCTTGACTTAATTTTAAGACTTAACACCTTTACCAAATAATTTAATTCAGACATAAGTCATTAAGCTATTAGACCTTAAGCACTTTAAGCCTTTAGATCTGATAACTTAATTTACCAAACGCCACCTAAGTTATTCATTTAGCAGGGGTACTCCTTCGGTCTTTTGGCGTGCTCATTCAATGTAGTCTCAAAAAGAAAAAAAAAACCTTCCTCTCATCTCATGTCAAATTGACAATTAAAAAAAAGTAGGTTTATGACCGACGACAATATGAGTCCAGACACTGATCGTATGGATGTTTGTTCCATCCCTAGGTGGACCTACATAGCAAAAATCAGCTTGATTAGTGGTTTCTAACCTTTGGATCTGACTAACCTAATTAATTCTTAAAATCCATAGTTAAAAATAAATCATGAATACGACTCTAATCCAATGGATAGAAATTACAAATCAGGCTGAATTTTGGTACGTAAATCCAACTAGGGATGGACCAAAGATCCATGCGGTCAGTGATCTCTATGAGTGTGTCACGTGTCTAACGTTGTGGTTCCTCAGGCTGACTTTTGGTGATAAGGTCCATCAAATGGTGACCAATCATTCAAGGATCAGTGGGCCCTGAAGACAAAAATGCTCCACAGATCCTCCTATTGGCAAGTCCATGTTGATGATGATATGGGAAAAGAAATCAGAGAATTTACCAGCATTGGCGTTAGGGTAAGGCTTCTGGTTGTTCTCCATGCACTTGAGGAGGTACTTGAAGGTCTCGATTTCGCAGGGGATGGTGAGCCCGCCGTTGTGCTCAAACCCGAACTCTTCCTCAGCCTTCTTTAGCAATAGCTTGAACAAAGGGAGACTGAGATAGCTAGTGGGTATGATGAACCTCCGTATCTCCGGTCCCACATAGACTGCTAGATACCCTTTGGGGACATCGGACGGTGGTTCGGGTCTTTGGCAAGTGCTCTCCTCATCGGAGTCGCACACAATGTACGAGCTCTTTAAACGCCTGTTGGAAGAGGGGCTGTTCCCCCTCCGGCTAAGGGCGATGGACTGCCATTTCTGGAGAATCTCCTTCAACCGGACGATCTGCCAGATTCCAGTCAACTTGCCGGTCCCGTTGTCATTCATGGTGAAAGGCTTGGATCACCAAAACGATGACGAGATTCCCGAGTTAGAATTAGGAGTGTTGGATCTTCTTCCTGCATGTATAAATAAATACGTACGTGAGCCATTACGGATTTCAGAATTCATGAAATCGCCTGTCATAACATAACTCACCAAAAAATGAATAATTTGAAATAGCCCCTCATAAATATAAAAAAATCATGAAAAATAAAGAAAATTTTCAAACATGCGGAATTCTAACAAACAGCCCCATCCCAACCCCCCAATGGAGATGCAACACTAGAAAAGACAAGAAAAACTACCTCGAAAACCACACCTTTAATTAAAAATTTATTTTTTCCTTGTCTTTTGTGGGTTGCATCTGTGCGAAACTCCATTAATAAGGGGACTGCTTCCATATTGTGAGGATTCATCAAAACTAAAAAATAAAAAATAAAAAATAAAAAAATTATTTTTGCCTTTCAGTGTAAAACCAGTGTTTGAAAACTTTACTTGACTCGAAAGTCTATGGAGTTAAGTTAACTCGAAGACTCGAACTCGACTTGATATAAAACATTTTTCCAGAAAATGACAAACCAAGTGGGTTGTATATTCGATTTGAGTTTATGTCGAGTCAACTCGAAATTCAGCCAAGTCGAGCCCATCCATCGATGGACCTACCCAATAAACATCACCCTGATTGGTGATCTCTTGCCATTCGATCCCCCATAAAAATGGTCGAATCCAGCAGGATTGTTGGTGTAGGTCCATCATGGGGTTGGCCAACCATTCACATGACAGTAGGCCTGAAAGTGTACGGCATGGCGCATTTTTATCAGTCAACACTTCTGCCTTATATCTATATGATCAACAAAAAGTTTTACAGAAAAGGATCGATCCATGGCGCACCACCTGCTCTGGACTTAAGTGACATTTAACTGTAGTTGCATAACTTTAAGTACCAGAACGCCATGGATATAAAAAATTCACAATGGAGAAGTTTAATGACATTTATGATTTATGTCAATAAGCGTTGGTTCCGGAAAGTTTGATGACATCTATTATCTATACTAAAGCTCGGCATTGCTGAGGTGGCGCTCTCTCCATCTTTTTTCCAACATCTTTTCCGAAAATACCCTCTTTAAGTTTTTCCAAAAATAACCCATTTACACTTGCTTTAATGTTATTAAAAGACTGGTATAATAGACTTTTTGTTTCTATTCCTAAATCCTAAATCCTAGACCCCCACCCCAACACCAATACGTCTCTCTCTCTCCCATTTCCCGGTGCTGAGATGTCTCTCCATCTAGATAAGATCGTGCTCTAAACCGTCTCTCCCACTCCCAACGCATCTCTCCAAAGCGTCTCTTTATTTCCTCTACATTATTTCTCTCTCTGTTTTCTATGAAACCGTCACAGCAAATCAGCTTTTGGAACGACAGAGGTGTGGTTGGGGCGGAGGTGTTCGTCACACCGGGTCGATCCACCTGGATATATGTTGGTCCTGCCGTCGTGCTATCTACGGCATTGCAGGATCAAACCTCGAAATCCCTCCGATTTCAAAAGATGCTCTGTTCAAGCCCATAAAGGTTAGCTTTTTCTCACTTTTCTATCGTCTGATTTTTTAAATCCATGTAAGTTTCTCCGAAAAGTCTAAGTTTGGGGATTTCTTTTAATTTCCCTTGGATGTTTTGGTTGTTTGGTGTTTGTTTGTGTGTTATTTTGCTTTGATTCATTGGTTCTGTCAGAAATTTCTTTGTTTTTTTTTTCACTAAAATACATGGTTTCGTGATTTTTTTTGGGAATTTTGGTTAGATTAGGGTTGGGTTGAAGTGTACACGTATTTTTATGGGAAAAAGGTATTGTTTTGACCATGGCTTTGTGCTATTGGATGGAGGTTTTTGGCAATTTTTTGCACCGTGCAGTGATATTGTCAAAATTGAGCTTTTTCAGGGTGTCGTTTAATATGATTTCGATGTATTGGTGGGTTGGAGTTGCACCATTTTCTCCAAGAACTGTGCTTTGTTGGATGAAAATGAGTTGGAACCGCTATTTAGGTACTGGTCACAGTAAATAAAGAAGCAACATCTCTTACATGGAGTATTGGAGAGTAAAGGTCTCATGATAGTATACCCTTTGTCGGATGAGAATGAGTTGGAAACCCAGTATAGGTTCTGATCACAGTGAATAAAGACCTAACAGTTCTCATGGAGAATATTAGAGAGTAATGGTCTCATGATAGTTGATCTGATGTTGCAAAAGATTATTACTAAAACTGAATAGGGCTTGAACCTTTTGATGGACCTATACATGTGCCACTTGATTTGAACATGAATGATCAGGTCTCTCTCTCTCTCTCTCTATCAACCATTACGCACACAAATTTAAGCAAAGGTTGGCAATCCAGGCTCTCTTCTGACAGTTGTATCTTCACCTATATATCTGTGTGGGCACTATGCGCAAAACACTTTAAACCGAGACACATTCAATACTCGATGTACCATAAACATGCGTCAATGCATGCAAGCACATACTCGCCAGTTTGGTCTCTATGTACAATTTCTTTTTCATATCATCTCATTGGAAGCAAAGCTTCTTTGGTTAATTAATTTTGTGTTTTCGGCTACATTCTTTACTTATTAGACCACTGACCATAAAATCCAACAATCATCCGAGGACTCTGTTAGGACTTTAAGCATGGACTTCACCAAGTTTTGATAACGAATTGGTGGGAATTTCTCTTGCATTACACTAGATTGGAGTTAAATATAAGCACTACATTTCTATTTAACATCTGCACCAACCTAATTAGTCTCTAAAAGAATGTATGGATTAAGTTTAGGCAATACTACTGAAAGTACAGGTAAAGGTGATTTCAACTCCGTTGCCCGTGTAGGATTGATCCCTCAAACTCTCACAAGGATAGGATACACTCTTAACCCATCTTAGTTACTCGAGTGTCACATCCTATAAAGGTTGAGCCTTCATAAATTGATCACATGTCTTAGACTCACATAACGGAGGGTTTATTTGGACTTGCAGCTCAAGCACGTAATTGTTATGGTGTTGATATATAGACTTCAAAACTCAACTATGGTTATGACCTTTAATACCCTATTTCTACTTCTTTCTAGACCACTACTGTTGTTTCTTTTGCAGGTTAACTGCTGCTATTGGTTTACTCAGGTTTGTTGCATGTTGTGCTACATGAATTACCCGATTCCTTGATTTTATCTAATTTGTTGTTAATAACTCTAGAGGAGCTAGCCTTCGTCGATCAACTTTTGGTCTCTTTTTATGAGCCTCTACTTCTTTAATCTCTTGGTTTCTCATTTTATGAGCCTCTACTTCATTAATTTCTTGGTTTCTCTTTTTATGAGCTGCTACTTCTTTAATCTAATATTGGTTTTTGCTCATGAGCTTTGTAGATCGCTCTCATTTACACTAGATTGGATTCAATGGTCATGGCAGAAAAGTTGACAACAATATGGTAAGGGTGGTATGTAATACCTAACCAAGGTGGCCTTGACACCAAAATGACATGGAAGCAGCATTGTTTAGTACAAAGTGGATTAACTGCTCAGTTCAACCTAAAGATCCAACAAGCATTCTGGCTATCATTTGAGCTATTTTGGGTGCTAAATTGAAGAACTCGCCAAATCATCTATTTCACCAAAAAATCACTCAACAACATGCTTTCGTTTTCAATGTCCTCTGTTTTCTGTTGAAATTAACAATTTGTGTAAATTATTTTTTATTTTGTTCCTTAACTCATGTAACTAGCTTTTATCTCTAAAATCGCCTTCAAAGTTGGGCTATTTAACATTATTTTAGCTTTTTTTAATTGCTTTGTCTACTAGCTGAAAGGGTTTGATCCACTTATATTAGATTCAACCACCCAGGATACCTCACCGGTACAGTGGCATATTCATTCTTTTAGAACATTGGGGGCAGCTACCAGTATCAAGGACCTCAATAGTTTAGATCTTCATTTCATATATGACTTTCAATTCTGTCTTTATAATGCTGGTTTTAAATTTGTTCTTCATATCTGTAGTTGCTTAATGCTGTTACCAGTATATTAGGAGGTTTGGGGAGCTTCCTAACAAAATTTGTGGCTTTCACAATGTATCAAAGCCCACATGATGCGCATGTTGGGAATTCGCTTCAACATGCAGGTAAAGAAGAAGAATAAAAACAAAAAAGAAATTGATCTACAGATCTCTACTAACATGTTTCATTTTTTTTTTCTTTATCTTTACTGAGCTCTATCGGTGACTTCCGTCTTATTTTGATTAGAGAGACTCTTAGTACTCAAGTGAGTGTTTCTGTTGACCAATTTTAGTATTTCTTTGAAGGATATTTTTATTGAAATTTTTTTCTACACAATAACATGTAGCTTTATGCTTTGTCAGTGAATTTTAGATTCTTGCTTGCAAACAAGTATGGTCTGTCTGTATCAAATGAATGATTTTTTAACAAAACCACCTAAACAAATTGTGTAACTGGTTCAGTTGATCTCCATTTGAACCGTGCAGTCCATTCCGGTTTATAAAACATTGGTTAACAGGCTAACCATGCACAACCAAGATGATAAAGAAAATCTACAAAGAAAAGTAGACAAAATATTGTGTTCATTGGCACACAATTTCCATCCAACAGAAGCACGTATTCATAAGTTGAATAACGTTAGTTTGCATAAACAATGACTTGGATAACGCCCACACCATCAAACGACTATGCACAAACAATATAACCATAATTCCGAAGCTTTACAATGAGAAGATCGAGTGCTGGAGGTATAGTTCTCTAAGAAGTGTGTAAATAAACGAATCCATTCATGAAGTCAATCTATAGTGGATTGATGATGCAATAAGTATAGATTTTCACCATCAACTTAAACTTTTATTATTATTTATTTATGTGCATGCTCTCACAACAATTTCCAAAACCTATGGAGGAACAAATGATCCATTAGTTTATGATAATCGGTCATTCAAATGTCCAATTATCACAGTAAGAAACATGCCCCAAATTTCAAACGCCACTTGCATCAATTAACTTAATGGTCAATTATCATAACAAGAAAATAATTTTTTTATGTATATAAATAGGAAAACAAGATATATTTTTACATCCAAAAAAAACTTTATATATTTTTTTCTTTTTTCTTAAATTGCCCGTGCTAAGCACGGGCTTTTGGTTCCTAGTTTATATGTAAAGTTCACGTATTCAGGCCAACCATATAGAGAGCCTCACTAAATTTTTTCAGGAATTTATTGAGGATCAGTTTAGGTAAATGCATATTAATTAATCTTGTGGTACTGATCATCACAGAGGCTTTTAAGGCTTGTATCTGATCACACCGTACAATCTTTCACATGGGCCACCTCTTAGACTTCCTTCTATTGGTGATAGACTGATAGTTTTCCTCTTGATTATCAACCAAACACCTATTACCTTCGGCTTTGTGATCTACCATGCATTTTGAATGATTTTTCTGCTTAGGAAGAACAATTAAAGCATGTTTTTTTTTTTTTTTAATTTTTTTGGCCCTGACTCGAATTACCAATATAGATGCCCTTGTATCTACCTTTCTGAATGATCTAGCCAAGCTGCTGCAAATCCATACCGGCCCGCAAAGAATTCTTCGATTTCGAGAATGACCTCTATGAGGTACCTACTCCGCAAATTTCGAACACTCCATGTCCATGTCCACTCCGAAACCTTTTTCACAAACCCAACATTAACCCGCAAATGGAACCAAAAAATCTTGACAAAGAAAAGATAAAGGCTCATGTGGCACAAATTCCTCAGCCAGCTCCATCAAAATCTAGATTCCTTGCTTTCTCCGATCACCCAAGTACTCATCCCACTCGAGGTTGAATAGCAAATCACTCACATTGAAGTTGTGCTCAATGGCCTCATCAGGAAAAAATAAGAGCGCTGATCTGAGCATTCATATTGATCAAACAACACGCCATGCATCCCTGTAGAAGGTGGCAACACATAAGCCATGAATCAACTTGGGCCAGTTTGCAATAATCGGTTGGGGGAAATTGCGGAACAATGTCGGATACGGCCACATTGGATTGGCAGGACACGATGCCGGCAACAGAGGACTTCCACTGCCTTGGAAACAGGTATGGACTCAATGCGAGCTCTGACTCGCTTGTTTCACTCAGAAGGAGATCGATCGTACTAGATGGAACAACATAAATCTGATCAGGTGGCCACAACTACTCCGGGATGCCACAAACCTCGAAGGCCTTCCTCAAACTGCCTCACCTAAAAATTAAACCGCAACCACCATATCAGCTCAATATAAGTTATTTCATAATATTTACAGAGAAAAATCTGATCAGCGTTTATTTGAAAGGTTCATCTATGTGAAAACTATAAGTTGTGCAGCCTGAGGCAATTGACCGTTGGATTCAATAGATCCACAAGGAAACAACTATTTTAATCCAATGATCAATGGCCTCAACATCACATACGGTAGCATTTTCCTTTGGAGAATTAAGTGAATTAGGCTTCTGTTTGGTAACCTGGAATTGAGTCGGATTTGAAATTGTGATTCTTGGAATAAAAAATCTCTGTGTTTGGTAGACCCAATTTCCACGAATTATATTTCCAAATCCCCGTGAGTTCTCCGAATTAGAAATTTTAGGGGGGAACGTACACAGGGTCGTCATTCCCTTATATTTATTTATTGTCTTATGTGAGTGTCGTTTGTTTAGGCTTTAGGGTCGAAAGCAGATGAGCAATGTTAATATTTTGGTTAACCAATTAAATAAGTAGTAGGAATCTGAAGTGCTCTTTTTTTTAGCCTTCCCTTTCAAATGGTTGATCAAATGTGCCCTAGAAGACATCATTAGTGCATTTCTTTTTGGGATCAGTAGGGCATTGGTACCCTTTGAAGAGAGTCCTCTTTTTGTTTTTTTTTGGGTAGAAAACACGGTTAAGGCTGACCTTTAAAGAGCGAGAGTCTCATGTACCATTTTGGAAGAATAAAAATTAAGTGGGTCGTCTCAATTACCCAGGCCAAAATGATGCACACCTCATAGGACCCGGTCTTGATTATCCTGGTTCTTTTCAAGACTGGACCAACAACCAATAGAACCTATAACCAAAATATATGATAGTGTCCAATTTTGAGTACATTAGTACATGGGCCAGATCGAGACTAAACATTTCTATTTTTGTTTTATTTTTTTTCCTTTTATAACATTTTTTGTTCAACAAATAGGGACTATGTGGGGGATAAAAACTGTTGACACGTGGACGTATGCGATTGTGCCACGTGTCACATTCTTCGACTGACAAGTGGTTTGCCGTAAATTTGGAATTGGAAAAACTTCACTGGGGACCTCGGATTGCTCGGGTACCTCGGACACGTCGGATCCAATGACAGATTAACCTCGGGTACCTCGGATCCTATTGCAATATGACCTCGGGTACCTCGGATACGTCGGTACCTCGGATCCTATTACAATATGACCTCGGGTACCTCGGATACGTCGGGTACCTCGGATCCTATTGCAATATGACCTCGGGTACCTCGGGTCCTATGAAATGTAACATCGGATCCTCGGGTGATACTTACTGATTTTGCCATGGATCTTAGGCACCTTATTCGGGATCCTCGGAAGTCTCGGATATGATATTCGGTAACTTCGGCAACCTCGGAATTACTTTTAGACTTGGAGAGTTATTATTAAAAGACACATGGTAAATTCTTACTGGTTCATATAAAATATCTACATAAATATCTAGCTTTGAATACTATTAATAGCAGCATTTGTTATAGTTGAAGGGGATGTGATTTTGGAGATTAAAGCTTGATTATAAATTTTACTTAGAAGATTGACTTAAGCATCGGAGGCTCATTTGGTGGAATTTCACCATATTGAGTTATTTGCAGGATTATCCAGCGGCCTCGGAATCTGATCTCGGACACCTCGAATACCTCGGAACCTGACTTCGGATACCTCAGAATCTGATCTCGGACACCTCGGATACCTCGGAACCTAATCTCGGATACCTCGGAACCTAACCTCGGATACCTCGGAGTCTGACCTCGGATCTGTCTTGGGACCTCGGATCCAACTGCACGGAAATGATATCAAGCCCGTGGAAAAAACGCGTATTTTGAGGGTGTGTGAATTTATTCCCTACAGACTAGTTTCCCGAACCAGAATTAACCTGTTGGCACCCTGACAATGGTGGGGTCCTATCAGAATTTATTTTATTCCAATAATCAACGTGATTGGATGATCAAACCATCTGAAACCAACTTTCCTGTAGACAAGTCTAGATATCGTTCTCATTCACCCAATCATGTGGCTGAGCCAGAATTTTGTTCAAGGATGGGCATTCTAATAAATTTAAAATGGATGGGCCAACCCTTCAATAGCGTGTCATGTGGTTCACACTATGGGCCCGTCGTCAACTTTGATGATGGACAACATAATCAAATTGTTTCCATGGACATAGACATGGAAATTCAATAAATGCTTTTATAGTTGACTTGAAATGGGAAAAATGTTGAATGACCAATTAGAGGCTATATTTGTCAATTAGAGGGATATTAAAACCATGGTTTTAAAAACGGCCGTTTAAACGGTTTTAACGGTTATTTAAACGGTAACGCCCCAAGCCCGTTTCCGTTAAAATCGTTTAAACACGTTTTATCGATTTTGAAAAAAACAGCCGTTAAAACCATTTAAATGGCCATTAAAATCGTTTAAACAGCCGTTTAATTTTAGAAATTTTTGTGAAAAAAATGGCCGTTAAATCCATTTAATTTCCGTTAAAATCCTTTTTTTTTTTTAATTTACAAATTTCAAAATTTGAATTTCAGCGCCACTTTTTCCGTTTTATTTTTTTGGTTAAAATCTGTTAAAATAGTTAAAACCGTTAAAATCCGTTTAATTCCATTTTTTCCCATTTTTTTTTCTATTTTTGCCCCTGACTGTTTCAATCCGTTTTAACGGCCGTTTGAATGGTTTAAATGGTAACGCCCCCAGTCCGTTTAACCGTTAAAATGGCCTCCTTTAACCCTTGATTAAAACTAAGGAGTTTTTATTTTTATTTTTTTAGTGTTTGGTTCTCAAAAAAATTAGATTTTGAAGACTATATTTTCCTGTAAATTTTCGAAATGCTTGTTTGGTTCTTTTTAGGCTTGGAATAAGAAGAGACTTTTGGAAAATAAAATAGGAAAACCAACTGACCGAATTAAAGTAGGTCCGTTGATTTTTCGAAGTTGCACTACGACTTTGTTTTACTTCGAGGCCTGATACCATGAGTAATGTTTTCATACTCATACCGATCAAGGGACCTGTTAACTGGGTCATCGGTTCAACAATCGAGTTAACTAGGTCAACCCGCCACATGGCAACTCTGTAGGGCCCATTGGCCCATGCATTTTTTGTCCGCCCCTTGGTGGACCACCTTGGGTCATCGGTTCAACTGGCTGGATTTAATAACATTGACTCTGACAACTCCTTCCTCACCATCTCTTTTCAACCAGGTAACAACATCCTTCGTGTTCATCTCTCTTTTTCGTCGCTGTGTAAAAATGCGTTGCCACATGACACGGTATAGTACCTTATTGGCACCTTCGTAGGAGAGAAATCTTTCACTCTTTCCTCAGATATATATGACATAATTTCCGACCTTTCCCTAACTCTTCAATAACCGCATCACCAAGTTGTAATCATTTTTTTTTTGGAAACTTTTTGAGTTTTTAATTGTTATTGCCTAACACATAATTTTTTTTTTTTAATAAGTTACGACTTTTCCAAAAAAGAGTTATGACCTAGTAAAAAACGAACATGGAATCTGAATTTTCTGTGAACCAAACGCAACCTAAAAGAAGCATTAAGTTAGCTGCAAGGGTGAAATGTTCTTTTACACAAAAAAAAAGACACAAGAACCCCTTCTATATGAATAGTTTAAAGAACACAGAAGAAGCAAAACAGAGGTATTTTTGGGATAAATTAAGTTTAGCGTGAAGCACGCAAGAAAGGCCTTCTTCGGTTAATAAGTAGAATAGATAAACAATAGCTCAAAGAGTACGATTAAAAAAGAAATAAGGATAATTTTTTTTTTTTTAGCCCATGCAGGTGAATGGTGGTTCTGTAATTAAGCCAATAGTTAGTGGCATTTTAGAAGCTCTTTCCCAAAGGAGGGCACATCTCAAAAAGTCGGACCTCCTCGTTTCTTCTGAGGTTATACGCTGACGCAGGATCTCGGTGGTTTCAAACTGTTGCGAATGCCGTCAAAGGAGACCCACAGAGAACTTTCTGGAGGCATAAAAATATCTAGCTAATTGAAGATCGTATCCGTTCATCAAATTCCATTTGACAGCTAAGAACTCACGTAAAACCCTATTAAAAAGCCGGATTCTGGAGTCTTCCCAACCTTAGCGTTTTGGGATTGGGGTTCTCTTTTGTTTCTTCCCCTTCTCCCCTTCTCGACACGAAAGGTTGCTAAGGTTCCGTGCTTGAATCTACAAAGATGTAGTTTGAATTCTTTAATTGGGCTTCTTCTACTTTTTAGAGTTTCCGGCAACCAAATTCGTCGACAGTACATGATCTCTGATTGGTCGGTCTTCTTCTCCTATATGCCCCCTCTGTTCTGATACTTTAATGGCTGCGGGAGAAGAAAAAATCGACGATTTTTACGCTGTTCTGGGGTTGAAAAAGGAATGTACTGCGACGGAGCTCAGGGACGCATATAAGAAGCTCGCACTGGTTAGAGTTGAAACCCTTCTCTAGTTGATTAATGGGCCTTTCTCGTATTTCTTCTCTGCTCTACTGATATTATATTAGATTTGAATTTCTGTTTCTTTGATTTGTTCTCTTAATGTGTTTAAAACCTTAAAAGATCATTGCTTTACGGAAACAAGATCGATTTGACTTCTGGGTCGGATCGATTTATTTTGCTTCAATACATGATCTCTGTTTCGTAAAAGATGTTTTCTTGGGGATTTAGAAGTTCGTTCATTTACAAATACCATGCTGTTTAGATTTCTGGGCGTTTCTTAAATTTTCTAAAAAATTCTGAATTTCTTAAAATTACTTGCAGAGATGGCATCCGGATCGGTGCTCTGCTGCAGGAAATTCAAAGTTTGTAGAGGAAGCAAAGGAGAAATTTCAGTCCATACAGGAAGCTTATTCGGGTAAATCACGTTTAATCTGTTCTTTCCCCTGTACTTCAACAGCCCAAGTCACGTTTAATCTCACAGAAGATCTCTTTGGCTCTTTTTCCAGTTCTTTCTGACCCGAATAAAAGATTTCTGTACGATGTAGGAGTTTATGAAAGTGATGATGACGAAAACGTAAGTTTTAAAGGAAACCGTGATCGAATTTATCTTTAAATGGATTACTATTCATTTTAATTAACCTTTTTCTTCCGTTTTTTGCAGGGAATGGACGATTTTTTGGGGGAAATGGCGGTTATGATGAGCCAAACCCAGCCTAATGTAAGCTTTCGATTCTTCTCTGAATCAATTTTGACTAACCTGCGCGCTGTTTCCCACGGGTTAACCTGCGCTCCCTTCGTTATGTTGGGGTTGTGATTCGGGAAATCCCATGTAGTGTCCTATCGCCTTATTTTGCCCCGATCACATGGCCCGGGAGTAAAACTTCTGTCACAATCGGATTGCAAATCACACAATCACAGCCAATGAGTTCTCGGCATGTACACCTAAAAAGCAAAAACACATGGTTACGTTGCAAAGAGCTTGTGTACGTGCCGAGAAGTTATTGGCTTGTGATT
Organism: Euptelea pleiosperma; assembly: GCA_035048495.1. NCBI lineage: Eukaryota > Viridiplantae > Streptophyta > Magnoliopsida > Ranunculales > Eupteleaceae > Euptelea > Euptelea pleiosperma. The sequence goes on along the minus strand of CM068549.1, from coordinate 33,001,583 downwards.
GTGTGATTTACAATTTCGTGTGACAGAAGTTACTCATGGCCCGGAGACCATGGGCGTTGTCATGGTGCAGTGATGTCGTTTTTTCATTGGCCAATATTGTACACGGCAAATCAGTTTTAAGTTTACACTCTACCAACGAAAGGACGACACCACCATGCACCATGACAACGTCCATGGACCCCGGACCATTGGGTTCAGTACGGTCTACCGTCCAGCCGAATCTACTCCCTACACAGGCACCGACAGCAGAGTACTTGGAATCTTACACGGTCCCACTCCCACTTCGGAGAATGTCACGGGATTTTTATCCGATTTGAGTGAAATGAGACAGATGGAATGGTTCTGATGGTTGCTGTCGCAAGTTAGCTATTTGGTAGGATCCAGTGTGTTGTAGGGCCCAGAGAGTGGAGCCCTAGTTGTAGGCTTGAGCAACAGAAGCCATTGAATTCGGGTGGTGTGTAATGCGCACTCGGCGTATGGTATCTGTAGATCTTCGAGAAGAATGAGGAAATCCGGCGAGGCATTTGCTTCAGTGAAACAGAGGGTGGGTTTAAGTTGGATTGCCATGGGTGGGACCCAACATGTGTTCACCGTAACGATGTCTTGCACCGCTGTCCTTGGTCTTACCTCTAGGAGAAAAACTTTAATGTCTAGATATCCATTCTTCCAGGATGTCAAGTGGCACACTCTGTGGGCCCATTGACCCATGAACTTACTTACCAATAATCAAACTGATTGGTGATTTCTAACTGTTAGATTCAATCAAATATTTTTAGGTAGTTGAATCGCACGGATGGAAATTTCCAAACAGACTGATTTTCAGTTTGTATAGTGACAAGAAGCCTTGTTTTTGTATGTTTAACAGGAGAATGGACAGGAGAGCTTCGAGGACCTTCAGGTGCTATTCGAGGAAATGTTCCAAATGGACATGGGGGCTTTTGGTTCCACCTCACAGAGCTCCTCAAACAACAATGGCGGCAAGTCGTCCTCTTGTTCTTCTTCTTCTTTTAAAAACAGCAGCAGCGACGACGACAACAACAAAAACAACAAGAGAAGTTGCTCTGACATGAGCTCTGCAAAGTCCAAGGTCGACTTTGACGCGGAAACACTCAACGCTTGGAATTTTTGTTTAGGGGTGAGTTCGACTCTCTTGAGTAGGCAGTTTGACCAGTCTTTGATGTTATAGGGGGGTAGAGTAGTGACCAAGTGTGAAGATTTTTTATGCATGGAAATCTCAATGCAGTCCTAATTGGATGGATGATCAGCTTGATTGATGAATTTTAACCATTAGATTATAGCACTTTCTCCGGATTGATTATATATACATGTTCTATTGGTGTTTTGCAACACAGGCGGAAGGCACGGAAGAATCGAGGGGGAGAGGAGGAACTGGAGGAAGCGGGAGGCGAAGGACCGGTAGGAAACAAAAGTTGTCCTCCCGGCACGAGGTGTCACCCCGTGACGCCAAGATATCGGCTTAAGACTCATGCTTGGTAGAAATCATTGATCGGAGAGTATGAACTCTATAGAGAATCCCTAAAAAAAAAAAAATGAAATGTAAGGGCTTTGGTAGAAATCATTGTGGGCTCCGCATTTTAGCTCTCCGAGTAGTTCTCCTTTTGTTTGTTTCTTCAATTGAGAATGGAAAAGAACAGGAAGTTCATGCTATGACGTTCTATTTATGTTCCAAGTTTGAAGTCAACCCCTCCTGAAAATGCCAAGTGGACACTTCATTTGGGCTCACGAACACCAAGAATGTTTGGTAGACCTCAAAAATCAACCTGATTGATTATTTCTAGCTGTTGGATTTGCGCCTTTTTTCTTTTCATCATGGAATTCATGAACATGCCTTTGGGTTAGTTTCAAGCACATGATGAAAAGAATGGCTAAAGTCACAGGCCTAGAAATCATTAATCAGGTTGATTTTGGTCTGCAGGTCCACTAAAGAGTGGGCCAAACATTAGCGAGGTGGGAGGGCCCACGGTTAAAGGACTTTCGATCCCCTTCAAATTAGATAACCTCATGAATCATGATCATTTCTTATAGAAAATGTGAACTTCAAATTATTAGAAATGAGAAACCTTGGAAAGGTTTGATGGGTTGGGTGGTTTAGGTATTAGTCAAGAGGAATGACCCGAATGAATTTAAAAAAACTACCCTTATAATGACCCCATTGAATTTCAAGGTACTGACGGCGATGGTATTATGCTGATCGAATGGTGGGATCACGTTTATTTAAATATTACAGTGCACAATATCAAATGATGACCCAATGGGGGACAACCTAATCAGATTCATTGAGATGCAGTTGATGGCCCCACCATCAGATATTGTTGCAACTCAAAGAATGCTTTTTGAGAGAGAGAGAGAGAGAGACTAGAAAATAAGAACTAAAGATTTGAGGGACATTGACTGACGTAAATGGACTAGAAAGTAGAAAAGTGGGATGAGCCCTAAGCTGCGGGTGGGATGAGAGCTTGCCCTGCCTATGGGGACCAAACAAGGGACTGCGGTCATCATCCGGCATGGCACAAATCAAATATTTTTCAAGATCAGTTTTTGGTAGAGAACGCCTCTTAAGAGGGGCCATGGGTGGGCCCACATCCCTGCCATGTCCTACTTGTTCAAGTATGATGGCCATATAGTCACTTGTTTGGGTGTTCGGGTCTACGATAATAACTTCAGTTTTGTTTTCTTTCACAAGAATGGTATTGTAGTTGTTTCCTTGGAAATCAAGGGCATTGTTGAGTGCAAGAGGAAGGTGAAAGGTGAACTGTACGTTACGTGGGAAGCCGACCCACAAGTGGGTCAGGTGCGTATGCACTATTGAGTAGCTCAAGCACGCCGTCTCTTTCCTCTTTTTTATTTTTTAACGAGGAGAAAGAAAGGTGGGCGAGCGAGACAGTAATGCAATATATATCTCGAAGACCATCCAACGGTTTAAACTTAGGGATGACGATATTACATCATCGTTCTCAGGATTATGCTATCAATTTTACTCTTTTTTTTTACCTTCAAGTTGGCAATTTTGGTGAACTGTAGTGCACGACGAGTAAAACTTTGATGACAGGGTGCAATAGGAGCCACGTGGTATATTCTTAGAGGACTCTGACCGTATGGATGTTTTTCCAATCCCTATATGGACCTACAAACAAAAAATCAGCTTGATTTGTGATTTCAAACATTTGGATCTTTGTACCTCAAATAATGGTCAATAATGCTAAAATTTCCCACGGTTAAAATCAACCCATGAAAACAATTCCAATCCAACGCCTAGAAATCACTAATCGGGCTGAGTTTTGGTTTGTAGGTCCATCTAATGATTGGCCAAACATCCATACGGTCCGAGTCCTCTAAGAGTGTTCAACGTGGCTCATACTGTGCCCTGTCATCAAAGTTTTATTCCTCTAACGTTACCTTTTATGACTATGGCCGTTGTAACAGGTCACATGAATTGTCTTAGGGGTGTTAACTGGCCAGGCTTCTCCTTTGGGTTTTTTCGGCCTGGCCCAAATAGGTATGGGCTTGATCTGCATTATGGATCCAATGGGCCTGAGATTTAATGTCCGCTAGTAAATGGACTGAACTTGGGCTTATAATTTTTAACAACAATTAGTGTCGCGTGACTTAGATCTAATGACCCTGCCCATCATCTATTAATGGGCCAGGCTTAGGCCTAATATGTTGTGCTTTCGAAGGCCAAGTCGGGCTTTGGCCTAGCTACATATATCTCGGGTTGGGATCTAGAAGACCTCGGCCCAGACCAAACCCAGCCCTTAGCACACTTAGTGGGAAACTTCATCATACTGACCAACATAACCTCTTAAAATCAAATGACTTATAACCTTGAATAACTTGAAGTTTATGAACAAGAGTTATTTGATGTTCATAGCATTTGTGTAGTAAAGCCTGACCTCTTCATTTATTTGACCCTTACTTTAATGAAGTGTCCCAAACCTTTGTGGTTAATAGAAAGAAACCGTCCTCCATGTATGGGTACAAAAAATTGAGTGCTTTTAATAGCCAAAACGTTTCCAACAATTTATAACATGTTCTCTCCCTCGCATACAAACTTTCTATAAATCTTTCCAACGACATCTCCTCACCACACCATTACCAACAAACCAAGAAGAGGAAAGAAAGAAAAGCGGGAGACAATATGGCAAGGTTCCTGGGTGCAATCATAATGGCAGGATTTGTCATGGCTTGCGCAGCAATGTTTGTCACCCCGAGCCTTGCTAGAATGGAACCTGCAGAGGCACCTGGAACTGCGACTAAGGTTTGTGTGATCAACGGAGAATGTGCAGGGAATATACTAGGAGCTCTAATTACCAATTTTGTGATTGACGACCTTGCTTGTTGCACTTCCATCATTCGAGCTGAAAAAGATTGCTTTGATGGGATTGTACAACTTATCTACAAAAATAGGAAACCATCTCAATTTTCTTACCTTTTCAAATGGGCAGACAATTTTTGGAACCATTGTGTCTTATTAGACGCACAAGGTTTTGCACCAAGTGTTGCACCCACAGACTCTTTTTAGAAGATCAAATCTCTTCTTATTCCCCGAAGACACTTGGGAATAAATAATACATATGGGCTTTCTTTATCTTGAATAAGAAATCATTTGTTCATCTCAAGTTACAAATATTCACATTTTTCAGTTTGTGCTACTCTCTCTCTCTCTCTCTCTCCCACTTATACATGGGATATTGTGCCCACAACCCTTTTGGAATATTCAAAAGCAAAATCACGTGAGCACCACCTCCATGTATAGGTGGTGACCCTTGGCTTATACATGTGATGTCTTTTAGTAACACATGGTCTGACTAAAAAAGATATATACTAAGTAGGTGGCACAAGATTCAGAATTTCTAAATAGGGTCGGTTCCGGTGACCAACATTTTTGACCAACACCTTGGTGTACCCTAATAGAAGATGAATCAATGGCTGATTTTTGGTGAGGATGATCTCCTCACCAAATAGATATCCCTAACACAAAATCAGCCCATTCTGAAATTTCTAACCCCGTTAAATGTGATTTTCAGGTTATACAGTGAAAATTGATGGTCCATAATTCTTCAACTTCTAAATCAGTCTATGAATATCAGAATGATTTGAATTTTTGTGAGGATGATCTCCTCACCACCATAGAGATTGTCCTCACTAAAAATCAGCCATTGATTCATCTTCTATGAGGGTATACCAAGGTGTTGGTCAAAAATGTTGGTCACCGAACCCGACCTTTCCAAATATGGACGGGTGATTTTGAAAAGGGTCGGGCTCGGGCTCGGGCTCGGGCTCCGTTGACAGCCCTAAAGATGATAGGATTCTGTACAGGACATAATATGAGACACGTGGCACACTATTAGAGGACGCTAACCATATGGATGTTTTTCCAATCCCTAGGTGGACCTACAAATAAAAAATCAGCATGATTGGTGATTTATAGGCTTCGGATTGGACTTATTTTCATGGGTTGATCTCAACTGTGGCAATTTGAACAGTATTTGAGGTACAAAGATCCAATGCCTATAAGGGCCTGTTTGGTACGTGAGAAAAATAGTTCCGACGGCGAATATTTAGCCAGGCGAATATTATCTTGGCTAAATATTTGCTCAGAGCAATATTTAACAATGTTTGGTATGTGTATGAGCTAGCTCACTTCAGCTTACTTCATTTTCTTTCAATTTAAGTGGGTCCCACATATCAAAGTAAGTCAAAAATAGGTTGGGCGAGTGTGGGAACTACATATTATGTCAAAGAATAAAAAAAAATTCATTTTTATCTTTTTTATATATTAAAAAATTAATTTTTATTGAAAATAGTGATTTTCCAGCGAGAAAATAAAATTTTCTCACCAAGGCATAATCGGCGTGAAAATATTTTCACAGGGGGGGGGTGATCAAATGTTTTTCCACCGCGGAGGGCAAATATGAGGGCCCGGCTAAATATTTGCCGAGGGTGAGTGGCTGCCAAACGCAGCCGGGCGAATATTTGCTCGGCCAAATATTTTATTTGCCCGCCGCGGAGCGTTACCAAACAGGCCCTAAATCACTAATCAGGCTGATCTTTGGTGTAGAGGTCCATCAAGGGATAGGACAAACATCCATACGGTAAGAGTCCTCTAAGAGTGTGACACGTGGCTTATATTGTGTCCTGTACAGAATCCTGTCATTTTTAGGGCTGTCAACGGAGCCCGACCCTTTTGAAAATGAGGCAGTTTTGAAAGATTCAACTTTTTAAATTTGGAGCATAGCTCAAAATCCTGGGATTGACCGTCGGATCTGCCACCTCGATCTTGATTCGGATCAGACCGATCCGACGTGATCCCGAGACGAATTAAAAAAAAATCATAAAAAATGCGAAGAAAATATGACTGGTTGAGTGAAGAATCGTTAGGTTTTTATTACTGCATTTTCGAGTACTTAGCGTTGTTAGAATGGGAAGGAAAGATCGGAAAGACGATAAGGAGAAAGAGAGAAAGTGGAAGTTGGTTTTGAGAACCTCAGAAAAAAAAAGCTCCTCTTACTTTAAAGCAAGTGACTTTTTCAACCTTCGAGAGCTTAAGATTGACTGAAAAATGGTGTCTTTGAGTTTTGACGGAAATTCTAGAATTTCACCCTAAATCTCTCGTGTACTTCAACTTTTCTCCTTGTTTTATCCACTCTTCAAGAAAATTCTCTGACGATTTGAAGAAAAGGATCTAATGAACGAACCTATCAAAGACATGTATTCGCCAGAGAAATGCCTCCTATTTCGTCAGATCTCGTACCCAAATTAAAGCCTTTTCAAATCTCCCCTTCGATCCTCAAAAATCAACTAGGAGCTAGATGTTTTAGAGTGATTTCGGGATTTGGAGTTAGTGAAATAGGGTTTGGGAGGAAATGGGGGAGAAATGTCGAAGACAAACGAAAAAAACGCGTGGGTTATATACCCGTCCGCCGCTGGTTCTACTCGCCAAGTCGAATAGGCCAACTCGGTTGGATCGGGCGATCCGACAGATTCGGATCCTCTGGTCCAGGGTGATCCGGTCCACACTTGTGGTTTTTGTCTCGGTAGCAACCGATCCCGATTCAAATCGCTGATCTTCGAACCATGATTTGGAGGGATGATTTTGATTTGGCTTTTGTGATGCCTTTTAAATAGAGTGGGCTTGGGCTTAAAGTTTAAAAAAAATACTGTCAAATGGCCCGAATCTAATGACCCTGACCACCATCTATTATTGGTCCAGGCTTGGGACTAATTTGTTTTGCTTTTAATGGCCAAGTATGGATTGGGCCAACCTACACGTATCTTGGGCTGGGCTTAGGCAAAGATCGGCCCAGACCAAACCTGACCCTTAGTACCCCTAGTGGGAAACTTTATCATACTGAGCAACATAGCCTCTTACAATCAAATGACTTTTATATCCTTGAATAACTTCAAATTTATTTAAAAAACAAATCGTTTAGTGGAATATGCAATAGGGTAATTCTATTTGCACCTCCCAAATTCCAATAAGCACCCCATTTGGGTGCTTTTGGGCCGAAAATGCCCTTAGACAAAAAAAAACCCAAGCACCCCACCTTGTTGAAAAATAAGAAGAAGACAGGAGGAGGAGGAGGAGGAGGATGTCGTCGCTACCACCATAGGTACGTCTCTCTCTCTCTCCACCACCACCATAGACCGAATGCCAATATTGCACCTCTTCTTCTTCACCCTCTTGAATGTCAATATCTAATAAGCAAGAGGTCATTTTCATTTACCAGGGCTGTTTCATATCCGATGCATTTGGTGTATTAACGCCTCTTTATTTATTTAAACCCTTACTTTAATACTGTTCCAAAACTTTGTGGTTATAAGGGAACATTAATCAAGGTGGCATAAGACAAAGAAACCGTCCTCCATGCATTTACTTTCACTACAAGAAAATGGGATTTAGCGACGCCGGGTCAGGGGCCGACCATCGCTAAAGACAGTACTAAATAGTCCGGGAACATTTTGGATGGGTGCCAAATGTACAAGCTGAAACAGTGATGAGTGTCATGTCCTCTTAATTTGGGTTTAGATTTTTAAATCACTTGCATTTATAATATCAGTTCACAAAACAAATCAATTCTATGTAAAACGTTTCCAAAAATTTATAACTTGTTCTCTCCCTCTCATAAACACCTCCTATAAATCTTTCCAACTACATCTCCTCGCCACACCATCTTCAGCAATCTTCAGCAAACCAAGAAGAAAGAAAGAAAGAAAGAAAGAAAAGCGGGAGAAACTATGGCAAGGTTTATGGGTGCAACCATAATGGTGAGGTTATTCATGGCTTGTGCAGCCATGTTGATCACCCCAGGGATTACAAGAAATGAACCAGAAGTATTTGGAACTGCCTCTAAGGTTGCGATTTGTGTCATTGAAGACGAATGCATGCACAGAGAAAATACAAGTTGGTCTGATAACCAAAACAGTGGTTGATGACGTTGATTGTTGCGTATCCATCATAAAAGCTAGAAAAGTTTGCTGGGATGGCATTGTACAACTTTTGCACAAAAATCAGAAGGGCTCTCAATTTCCCTACATTTTCGAATGGACGGATGATGTCTGGAAACATTGTGTCTTGTTAGACGAACAAGCTTTTGCACCCACTCGCTCTTTTTAGAAGATCAGACTAACAATTATATGGGCGTTCTCTACCTTGAATATGGTTGTCAATGGATAGGAATTTGGATCTGTATTGAACAATCGGATATTATCCGAAAATTTTGGATATTGGATTTGGATTCTGATTATTTTTTATATTCGAATATTAATATCTGCATCGATAATATCCTATCCGATATATTATATATAGCTAATAATTATAACTTCAGTGCAATAAGTGTGTGCAACAGGGCAACTCGTGGAATGCTCCCATCAGGTTACCCTTATTGAATGTTGCTATTCGAATATAATTTGTTCCATCATAGGTCCTCCCACCTCCTTTGTTAAATCGATCAAAATGAGATAGTGAAGTCAAAATTGAGAAACCCGATATGTTCGAAACATTATACATTACCATGTTTATATGAAAATTTCATCTCTAGAATGTTCTTCCATGTGAGTCTATAGATTTTGGAAGTTTGTTCTTCTTCCTTCAAATAGAATGTTCCACCATCGTTGACTCAAAATTGACTGATATTATTTTTTTAAAGGATGAAAATGTCTCTTTCTTCAACCTTAGAACATGTAGGTTTGCGTAAAAATCCTAACCCTAAATCAAAGGGTGTAGTGGATGGCCAGCCATAAGATTCTAATAGGTTGGCCCCCCATCACCAGTGACTAACCTACTAGAGTCTCGTGGCTGGCCAACTACTACTCTGATGAACAATATATATATATATATATAGCATAAACTATTTGAAAAGAATGGAAGTATGATCTCATCATGTATACGCTCATCCTATTTTCTCTTGATTAATGTACAACCAAGTAGTCAAGTATCGTTCCAATATAGATGTGATTATGAAGTCAAAGTGCAAGGTTTCAAATCTCGGTCTCTGCGCATTATTCTATGGAGTCCCAGACTGCGAAAGTGAGTACCACCTCGAACTAGTCAGAATAACTCTGCAGCCAAGTTGCTTCCATATTTAAATGAAGTTCACTAGAATTCAAGCAACTCGAGCTTGTTCTGCTAACAAACAAGAGGAAACATCTGAAGCCATACTTGTTTGCCGAGATTCGAAAAACTCATTAAAGTTTCCAAGGATAATTCAAGCCTGATATTTGAGCCCGACCCAAAAAAAACTAGAAATTTCGGCCCAAAACTAACTCTCTCTCTCTCTCTCTCTCTGAATTTATTTTAAAACGAGTTTTAGTGTGCCCGAAACCCAGCCTCAGAAAACCTAATTATTTTGCTTTTGGGTTGGACTCGGGTAGGGTTCCTCAAGTTTCGGCCTGGCCCAAATTTAGTTGGGCCAGAGTCGGGGTTGGCCGACAAAGTTTAGGTCGGACTCCACCGGCTAGACTAAATTCAGGTCATGCTCAGGCTAGGTAGATGATAAAAGCAAGGTTTAAAGGAGGCCGTTTTAACGGTTAAACGGACTGGGGGTATTACCGTTTAAACGGCCTTTAAAACGGATTGAAACGGTTAGGGGCAAAAATAGAAAAAAAAATGGAAAAAAAATGGATTTTAACTGTTTTAACGATTTTAACGGATTTTAATGGAAAAAGTGGCGCTGAAGTTCAAATTTTGAAATTTGAAAAAAAGAAAAAAAAACAGAATTTAACAGAAATTAAACATATTTAACGGCTGTTTTTTTCACAATTTTTTAAAAAATTAAACGGCTGTTTAAATGATTTTAACGGCCGTTTAAACAATTTTAATGGCCATTAAAACAAAAAAAAACGGCCTTTTTTCAAAACCGATAAAATGTGTTTAAACAGTTTTAACGGAAACGGGCTTGGGGCGTTACCGTTTAAACGGCCGTTAAAACCATTTATACGACCGTTTTTAAAACCATGGATAAAAGTGCTTTTCCCAATTTTTATATTTTTACTTTATACGGTTCTAAGTAAAACTTTGGAGAACTTAGCTGACCGGCCACAATATGAGCCATGTGGCATACTATTACAGGATGCTGACCATCTGGATGTGTGGTCAATCCCTAGGTGGAGTACTAGACCTCCAATCGAAGGATCATCCTCATCGGTGATTTCAAACCTTTGGATCTTTGTACCCCAAATAATGGTCTATAATGAACAAATTCCACAGCTAAATCAACTTATGAAAGCGACTCTCATCCAACAGCTAGAAATCACTAATCAGGCTAATTTTTTTGTCTGTGTATCTATTTATGGTTGGCCAAACATCCATTAGGTCAGAAATCTCTAAGAATATACCACATGGCTCATATTGTGGTCTGGTACACACCATTCTTCGTAAATAAAAGTAAAACTACTAAAATTAAATTTATGAAGACAGTTTCTTGTGTAGTATAAAGCCTCTCTATTATTAAACCCTTACGTTAATTAACAAGGAGTACGTTCTCCCAAAACTTTGTGATTTAATAGAATTGAAAGAAACCGTCCTCTTCCATGCATTTATCAAGTCTCTGCTATGTGAAACGTTTCCAAAAGTTCATAACTTGTTCTCTCCGGCCCTCTCATACACACCTACTATAAATAAATCTTCCCAACTACATCTCCTCACCACACAAACGAAGAAGAAGAAAGAAAGAAGAGATCGAGGGAGACAGAATGACAAGATTCATGGGTGCAACCATAATGGTGGGATTTTTCATGGCTTGTGCGGCCATGTTGGTCAGCCCCGGCATTGCAAGAAAGGAACCAGAGGCATTTGGAAGTAACCCTAAGGTTGTTGCGCTTTGTGTGATTGAAGATGAATGTGCGAGGAAGATAGCAGGAGGTCTGATTACGAAAACAGTGGTTGATGACTTTGATTGTTGCGTATCCATCATACAAGCGGGAAAAGTTTGCTGGGATGGGATTATACAACTTTTGTACAAAAATCAGAAGGGCTCTCAATTTCCCTATATTTTCGAATGGGCCGACGATTCCTGGAAACATTGTGTCTTGTTAGACGAAGAAGCTTTTGCACCAATGATTGCACCCACTCATTCTGCTTAAAAGATCATAGAAGGAAGGAAAGAAAAAATGTCCATCATATCAATAACAGTTATATATGGGCTTTCTCTACCTTGAATAAGAAAATATTTGTTCATCTAATGTCGCAAATATTTACGATTTGGATTTGAGTTATACTCTTGTCTCTTTATATTTCTCTCTCTTCTCGAAGTCCAAATCCATAAGATGAATCTGTTGTCCATTCTAAAAAGATACTTGGAACACTCTTTCTGGCCACCCTTCAATGGTCCCAATTATCCAAAATCAGCCTGATTGGTGATTTCCATCCTTTGGATTTGAATACCCAAAAAAATGCTTGAGCCCGACAATGGGAAATCGCCCATGAAAAATACTCAAATCATCCCATGCCATAAACCACCAATCTGACTAATTTATTGGTGGGTAGAGGTTGGGCCGAACATTCATGGGTCAGTGGGACCGAAAGATTGTGCCTCATGGCCTTTGGGGGTGGACATCGACACTTGATGGACGGATGACTTAGAGAATGCTTTTGGTTGGATAAGGGCCATAAGGCAGAGAAATGGGGGTAACTTTTAGATGCAGAGGACTCTCGTGGTCCTAGATGCATTTCTTTTGGGACCCTCTAACCGCATGGATGTTTAGCCCATCCCTTAAACGGAAAAATTTTAGATGCAGTCGATGCAGAGGTGTCTGGTGGCCCTACATGGATCATTTTTGGGGCCCACCCCATGGTGGATATGTATACGGAAAATCAGTGTCATTGATTTTCTCTGGCCATAGATTGTGACACTAATTTAGGATTGATTGTAGCCGTTGGATTCAAGTGTGTTTTTTGCATATTTTTGGGCACTTAATCCAACGGCTAAAATTTATCAACCAACCTGATTTTTGGTATGCATATTCACGAGTAAAACTTGTGTCACAAGATGTTGTGACGGAAGCCGGTCACAGCACTCAATATGAGCCACGTGGCATAATATTAGAGGGGCGATGACCGTATGGATGTTTGGCCAGTCCCTCGTTAGATCAGTACAAAAAAAATCAGCTTGATTAGTAGTTTCTAACCGATTCGATTGAAGCTATTTTCATGGGTTGATTTTAACGGTAGGAATTTGAGCATTATTGAGCGTTATTGGGTGTAAAAATACAAAGGATGTAAATTACTAATCAGACTGATTTTTGGTTTGTAGCTCCACGAGGGACTGGCTGCAAACATCAATACGGTCAGCGCCCTCTGATCGTGTACCACGTGGCTCGTATTGAGTGCTGTGACAGGCTTCGGCACAACATCTTGTGACACAAGTTTTACTCCATATCCACCTAGGGATGGACTAAACACTCATACGGTTAGTGGGCCCCAAAAAGATGGGTCATGTAGGTCGACAAGACCCCTCTGCATCTAAAAGTCTTCCCCCTTACCCAAAACATCAGCTTGATTGATAATTTCTATATGGACCATTAATCACTCTTATTCAGGGGTTTTAGTTTCTTAATAATTAAAAGGGAGCTCATATTTGCACACCCCATTTCCTTCCTGGTGGACTGCTAGTCGGGGCACACCCCAAAAAGAGAGATCTCTCTAAAAATCGGCTGACCGGTGACCACACTGACCGCCTACAAAATGAGCCATGTGGCACATTATTAGAGGACACTGACTGTATGGATGTTTGGCCAATCTCTAGATGGACCTACAAACAAAAATTCAACTTGATTAGTGATTTCCAAGTGTTGAATGGAGCCATTCTTATGGGTTGTTTAACCGTGGAATTTGAGCATTATCAACCATTATTTGGGGTACAAGATCGAAAGGTTGGAAATCACTAATCAAGCTGATCTTTCATTTTTTGGTCCACCTAGGGATTGGCCAAACATCCATACGGTCAGTGTCCTCTAAAAATATGCCACGAGGCTCATTTTGTGAGCGGTCCCACTGAAGTTTTAGAGAGAGAGATCTCTCTTTTTGGGTGTGCCACGACTAAGAGTCCACGGGGATAGGAAATGGGGTGTGCAAATATGCGCTCCCTAATAAAAATCAGGGCAATTTTCGCTATGAGTAATGATCACATGGTCCAGCGTCATGTACGTTGTCATGATGCATGATGGTGTCATTTTTTCATGGTACAATTTTCGCAAAAGAAAAAATGACAGCCACCATGACAATGTCCATAGACCTTAGGGCTAGCAATGGATCAGGTTCGAGTCGGATTGGTACTACCGATCTGGTCCCCACTGGTAACTAGTTCGAATGTAGCCAGCTCAGCCGGACTAATTTCTCTGAGTTTCACCACCACGTGGTCAGATCCAATTGGTCCAACGGACTTTGATCTTATCCCTGACGTGTAAATACTTAAAAGTGAGGTCACCTGTCACACCATACTTCCCATTTTTTCGCTCCTAACAAATTTGGCTCTGATCTCCTTTTCCCCCACCTTGGCTTGGCTAAAAGCCTGACTATTGCAATTACCCGTTAACTGACTAAAACAACTGATCATTACAATGACAAATCTGCCCCTTTGAAATTGTATATCCAGTTACACTGAACCGATCAAATTATTAATCGGGTTAAAAAGTAAAGACCTAAACCCGACCTTTCGGGTAAATGCGACCCATGGACATCCCCTAAAAAGGGGTGAGAAACCTGTTGGAATGGTCTCCCAATTTCCTTAGGTACACGTGTTACTGGTTTATTGGTGTTGGATACTATAATTATCCTATTTTTTTTACTGCAACAGAATTACTCCGGTCATCCTATAGGTGCATTATAGTAATTTCAGCACTTTGATATAACCCAACTACCGGCTGAGGTAATTGGACAGCTCTGTAACACAACCATATCGGTCTGACCTGAGCCGATCTATCGGCTTCATCCGTCGCAGTATTACATTATCATCCACGTACACCCACACGAGAAAACACACACACACTCTCTCTCTCTCTATAAAACCTACCTGCCTGTCTCAAAAACCCGGTGTAGTGAGTCCGACATCTTCTCCATTCGTTCCCCTCTCTTTTTAATTGTCGTATCGGGCCTCCGACATCTCGCCACCTCCGATATCACATTTGTTATCCGCGATATGGGTCTCCTTGATAAGCTCTGGGACGACACCGTCGCCGGTCCCAGACCAGAAACTGGCCTCGGCAAGCTCCGGAAGTACGACTCGATCTCTGCCACACGATCGCCTTCCCTCTGCGATGACATTCCAATCTCTCGCAGCATTACCATCCTCAAAATTAATTCAAATTTACGCAACTTCTCGACCGATTCGAGTTCCGTCCCGTCTTCTCCTGCCGGTTCTAGTACCCCTGGTTCTCCTTTCTCACGTACATTCTTCTTTTTCTTTCTTTATAGGTTTTTCTCTCAATGAATCTTTCTGGAATGATCCGGAAGGTTCTGAAAATACGTCTAGATGTAATTTTTACAAGATTTATTTTGCAGAGGAGACGCCAGGAAAGGGTTTGAAGAGACTGACAAGAAGGAAACCAAAGTCGGAAGCGATCGAACGCGCAGAACCAAGAAGCCCAACTGTTTACGATTGGTTAGTCGTCTGAGCCTCTTCCGATCCAATAACATTGGGTCTGGACTCTGGACCTAAAAATTATAATCCGATAAGCTATCAGATCGGTCGGATCCGATTCCGATTTAATTAACGAAATATATATAACATGATTTTTAATATATTATTAAGGAATTACCATTTCTTATTGGACTTGAGATTTTCTTTTTTAAACCATATTTAAGAGCTTTAGTGAGATGGAGTCTGGATCTGAATTTGTGATCGGATAACTATTGGATCGGGTCTAAACCTACCCCATCCGATCAGAACCCCGATCCATTGACAGCCCTACCTATCTCCCATCTAATCCATTTTTTAGGGGAAAAAAAAAACGATTTTCACTGTAGTGCACTGCAAGCAGGGCGCAGGGCACAGTCCAAATTTGCTATTCCTTTTCCCATTATACCCTTATCTTGTGTTGTACTGCAGGGTTGTGATGAGCGGTCTGGATCGATGAAGGAGGAAGGCATCGGCCGGACATTTTGTTGTATATAAAGAACATTGGAATATCATCTCAACACTTGAGTTTTTTTTTTTTTTTTTGTAAAAGTTGTATAGACTATATACGGGTCTTTGAACATTCTTTTTCTTGGTTCTGTATTTTGATTCTTGTTTTGTAAAATTGGTGTGTTTAGCCTTGACTCCATCAATGCCACGTGGCCTGTTCTTATGGACCCACTGATCTATGAATGTTTAGCCCCCTATTTGTGGACCTACACACCAAATCAGCTTGATTGGTGATTCATAGCCCCACTGGACTTTAGCATTTTTCATCATGGAATTTTAACCCAACCATAAGCTTGTTAATGAGGGCTATGATGAAAAAAAGTGCTCAAATCCTACGGCTAGAAATCACCAATCATGCTGATTTTTGGTGTGTAACTCCATCAAGTGTGGGCCAAAATTATACTACATGGCGGCAATTTGAAGGACTTCTGCTTGATACAGAATTCTGCATCATAAAATGGCTCCAATCCCTGTGGTAAGTGAGGTGCTGTCCATTATACGCTATTACACATTTCCTTGGTTGGAAAATTGAAAGGGGACGTAGCTCATATGGTAGAGCGCTCGCTTCGCATGCGAGAGGCACGGGGTTCGATTCCCCGCGTCTCCAAATTTTATGTATTTTGCACTGCCGGAGATATCTTAACTGGGAGCTGAGCTCGTTAACAAATCTGGTGCAGTTCTGAGTTGCACGTTCGATAATTTTTAATTTCTTTGAGAATTTGAATTATTTGAGAGCTCTACGACAAAGCAAAACCAGAAAACATGGCAAAATCAACAAAATTGGTAGAACTTTAAGGTTTGAAGCCTAAGCTGCAGCAGCCTTCACTTTCTCGATCAGATCAGCAGCATCTTGAACGGTTGCAATGTTCTCTGCTCCCTCTTCTCCAATTGAAACTCCAAACTTTTCTTCCAGAGCCATCATGATCTCCACCTGATTTGATTTCTCTCCAAGTTAGAACTAAACAAAGAGAACGCGCAAGAAAATTAAAAAAAAAAATTGGGAAATTAGCCTTTAATTATGGACGATGCGATATTCCTAATAGCATCACAATTGAATGTCATGCCACTATTATATACCGTCAATTATTTCAAACATGCCGCTCTTTATATATGAACAGTAATAACACTTCCCGTAAAATTTTCATTATATTGCTTATCAAAAAAATTAGTTTTTATTGGATTTCCTTAATACCCAGATGCCATAATATTCGCCCACAAATAAGATTTCTACTATATGTGCAAGAGAGAAAAAAAATACTGTGTCGAGGGAATCGGCACCCAAGTCGGCAAACTTAGTTTGCGGATTCACGGTGCTCTCATCGATGGATAATTGTTTCGCAATCGTGCTCTGGACAGTTTGTAGAGTCTCTGGTTGAGCCTGCACACGATATATCGTAAAGCTTGCTACGATTAATAGACGCTTTTTTTTATTATTATTGCCATAATGTAGAAATTGGATAATAAAATAATGGTAATTGTTAAGTTTCTTACAGTGGAGCATGAAATCATGGTCTTCAAGCAATTAGGGAGAGGAAAAGATCTCTTCCCTGATTTTGTGTGTTGGATCTTGGGAATTAGCCTTAACCCACCTGTCATAGAACCCCCCTGCAGATTTCCAATTTCAGCTTAATTACACAAAAAAAAAAGACCACTTGGCTAATATTTAGGTGTGTTAATGGGCCGGGTTTGGTCCAGGCATAGTTCTGCCCAAGACAGGAAGGCCTAACATTTTAGGCTCAATGGGCCAGGCCCTTAGGTTTGAGTGTCTAAAGTAGTTTTTGTTAATAGTTATGTCCAAGGCCAGGCCGTTTATTTACTGCACCTTAAAACATACCACGGCCTATAAATACAGCCCATGACCAGTACCTGTAACTCTGTAAGGCCTACCGACCCATCGGGCATATAATGCAGCCCAGAACCATTAAGGCCGGGTCTAAAAGCCCATTTGGCCAGCATATCCTAAAAACCATTGTGCCTGCATAATCTCTCTCTCTCTCTCGTACACAGAGAGGAGTGGTGTCACTTACAGTGGTAGGGAAGCTGTTGTGTTGGCACATCGTGGCTCTGATCTTGGGGGCGGCAGGGAGGGTGGGCAAAGGGGCTGTAGAGATTGAAAGGAAGGCAGACATGATATTTTATTCTAGAAGCTTTGAGAAGAGAGAAGGGAAGTTAATGAGAAACTTCTCAAAGCAAAAGGTAGGTAGATTGGAGATGCATTGGAGTTGTTTATATAAAGAGCTTCTCTAGAGTCATGCCTACAATGTGGGGGTGATACTACCAAAGTTGGGTGTATTTTGAGCCTATGATTTGGGCGGTCTCTACCATGTTTTGTGTCCTCTTCTGCTTGAAATATACTTTTTAATGCTTGCCTAACAGTGCCATTATGTTTCACACTTCATGACTTCAATAGGCTCAAAGTTCTACCATACAGAATGTGCCATGTGGCATCCGGCCTCTGTGGCACAAGGACTTGGGGGACCGTGGATTCCGAGAATCCATGGAGGTTGATAGCGCTGAGCTGGCATTCACATTTTTCATTACGTGAATCCCAGCTCAGCGCTCTTGAAATCCAAAGCCCCGAGTCTGATTCCTGAGAGGGGTCAGGAAAAGAGGCTCTTCAGAGCCTGAGCCTTTGATAGTAGTGTGTCACTTCCCGGGGCTTTTTTTTTTTTTTTAATCAAAGAAAGCTACTAATATACGCATATTTAGGAGAGATAAAGCACAAACAAAGAAATTGGAGTCCCTCTGGTATTTCCATTTTCCCACCAATAAAACAATAAAACTCGAGATTTTCCAAATCCAAATCTACATGTTTCCCACAAGTTTCTCGTATCGGTGTTTCTTATATTGTTTCCCACAAGTTTCTATTAACATTTCTTTAACGTTTTTTCCGTTTCGGGAAAACTGTATCATACCCATTTCCCAAATGCATTTTCTCGTATCAAATTATGGTCATACTTGGGATATCTGAAAAGTTAATCAACTACGCTTTCAACCTCAAGATTGTAATTGGTCAATACTTGTCATACTTTCAATGATCGTCCAAAAGCGTGCAATTGATCATGTGGTTACAAGCTCTGGAGATCATTTGGTGGGGCCATAAAATCGTAAATCCATATATTTATAAATTAGTATATCATTTATAATGTTTACTAAATCAACATCAATAGGGGATGTAGCTCAAACGGTAGAGCGCTCGCTTTGCATGCGAGAGGTACGGGGTTCGATACCCCGCATCTCCAACTCCTTTTTGAAGGCTCGTCTCGTGGTCGTGGTTAATTTGACTCGATCAAGTTTCGACTCAACTCACAACTTTCTCGATTTTTGCTTCTCTGTGGGGTTAAAGGGCTGAAACTCTCGAAACCCTTACGGCCTTATTCTGAAACTCTCTCTCTCTCTCTCGGAGCCTTGAAGCTGTAGTAGTCCCCGCCGGTACGGTTTCTCGTATTTTAGTTATTTTCCCTTTAGAAAATACCCATTTCTGATGTATTCATTTCCATTATTTTTGTGTTTTATAAGATTTTTGGAATCGATTTTTTTTCTGAATTATGAACATATTGGGGAACCAGGATTATAAGTAGTTGGAAGACACGATTATGTTCAAATCTAAACTTTCACAAGTTGGGTCTTGGATGTTCAAGGAGCTCACAAGAGGTAATGACTTATGATTTTGTTTTTTTTTTTTTTTTACTTTCTGGAACATTTGATGCACTAATATGTGGATGAATATGGTGTTTTGTTTGAAATAACAGTTCTACTTCAATGCAATATAGAACTTGATCTCACTAAGAAATTGCAGCTTGATGGGTCAATTTTTTGTAGTTGATTGAACGCATTTTGGTTCTTGGATTTGTAGGACCATATGTAATCCGGTTATGGTTATATGGGGCTAGGTCTGTCGACTTGCTCTGATTCTGGGATGTGGCTGTATAGGTCATTTTTTGTGTAATATCAAAATGTTTTTCTTATTTGAATAAAATATTATTTACTATTTTAAACGATTATTTTATATTTAAGTTGAATTTTAATATAAAATATCCAGGCATAATGGAGATATTCGACACATATCCTAAACTCGTACCCATGTCAGATTTCTTGAAGCTAGATTTGAATATTGAGGCGTATGTTTCTTAGTGTAGCTTATTGGAGTATCATGAATTATGCCTTTATTTAAAATTGGTTAATTTTATTTTGAGGAAGAAAAAGGGGGAAACATGGATACAATTTGTAGGGAGCTAAGTGCACTAAGTACATATAATAAAAATTATAAATAAAAAAAAATACATATGTTAAAGAAGTGGGCATTTTGTGCGTTCTGGTTCGGAGGTGATTGGACTGCTATATCTTGGTTATGGGGTCGTGGTAGGTAGTTAGTAGTTAGTTCCATGAGGATATCCATGATTCAGATTTGATATTTGGTGTGGAACCCAATGGTTAGTGTAACTGGCAGGCCTTCCTTTGTGATACGAGGTGTTGGAGGAGATTGCAAAGGCAAACTGGGGCCCTGGTTAGCCAATTACTCAGACATGATATTGGAGAATGTTGTGAAGAAGGGAAACTATCGAATGTAAAGTAGGGAGAAAGAAAATGTAGGCTATATGAGCTATATTGGCGAGGGGTTATTATTTATAAGTACAATTTCCCACTCAGCATGATGGGGCATAAGAGAGAGGAAGTAGTTTCTGTAGACATGGATTATGAGTTTAGAGTATGTTCTTGACCTCATAGAGTATATATAATCAAATTTAAAAAGAAGGGCAAAAAAAACTCATGTTCACATCCCATGCCTGCAGTATGGATGACGAAAATGAACGGTAGGAGGTCTGAGGACAGAAAATATCATTTAGAAGTATCATTGTAGGGAAGGGTTGTCCATACTTCGTACACTTACTGTTTGTGGAAATATTTGAATGAATTTTGTGGTCAGGTGATAATAATGAGAAGGCCTAGGATCTACAAAGCGAATCATTGACAATCACACGAACATGACCTTGATCTGTAGTCCAGTGCTCCAGTAGGATACGAAGGAAAAATAAATACATAAATAAGGTGCAAATAGAAGGGCTTGAAAAATCCAGTCTTTGTGGAGTATAATCAATATCTAAGGAAGCATTCTTGTTGAATGCTGTAAAGCCAAGAAGTTATAATATTGGATAGAAAAATGATGGAGTTATGGTTGTTGTTGGTAAAGGGAGGGAGAGGAGGGGAAGATAAGGTCTTTTACCATGTTTTGGATTGGGATGATCTTCAATTGATACTTAGATTTTAGGTCTTAAGATATGTTTGATCATTTTGTTTAGATTGAGATTTGGGAGCAGACAGAAGCCAGTTGCTTTGGTGGACTGTTAGGGCATGAAATAGAGTGAAGATCAGACCCAAAATCTGACCTGGATCTGACCTATATTTGATGAATAAATGGGATCTTGGGACAGATCCAGTGTTTGAGATGGTTTAATCATGTGGAAGTGGGGCAAGACCAAGTGAGGAAGCCTGATACCTGGGCACGTTCGTACCTATATATTATAATTTTGTATTTTAGTTATATTTAGAGTAGAAGTTTTTTTTAAAATAAAAATAAGGAAAGAAATGTATGAAAGGTAAAAGAGAAAATTTCTATAAGCCATAGAGCTATCCAATAACATATTTAAATATAAGTAAATTTTTAAAAGGGAAAACTATCAAACAGCTATAGCTCTGTGTAAAAACTTAAAAAAACGTATTGTATGAAGGATGGAATACACCAACCCTCTTCTAGAAATAAATTTTATATTAAAATTTATTAAAATAAAGGGTGACACGGTTGTAGGGCTGGCAATGGATCGGGTTCGAGTTGGATTGGTACTGATTTGGTACCGATCCAATAAAAAATCCAATCAATTCGGACCCGATCAGATCAATAAAATTTAGTTTCGGAACTGATCCTATAGGATTAGATCGATTCCGGGCCCGATTCGATCTGATCCGATATGTATATAATATGCATATATTTAAAATTAAATACCTTCAAGCATTTAAATATATATCTATATAATACATATTATACATATAGTCGAATCGACATTCTGTGATCCGGTACCGATCTATTAACGAAAAATAAGGTTCCGGACCTGGTTTTTTCAGATCGGCTCACCGGGTCGATCCAATCCAATGCCAGCCCTACACGGTCGTACATGCCCAGATTTGTGTCGGGCACGCGCATGTCCGTCACGGCCAAAAACACTAAAAGTGCCTTGTTATATATATATACTAGTGGGTGGCCCGTGCCGATGGCACTCCCCACAAAACGTTTGCCAAAATTGGGTGTGAATGGCTGAGATCCACTGTCCAGTTGGAGGATAAAATATATATAACGGAACGGTCGTTATTTTTGTTATAATAGAAAAATAACTAAAAATTATGGTCGTTATTTTTTTAGCGTTAAAAAATGATACATAACATAATGGGGGAGGTCGAAATTCGTTATAACGGCCATTATTTCCATTATAATGGCCATTTTTTTAAACCATGGTCTCTAAGAGTGTGTTGCGTGTCCTGGTCGGTCATCAATGTCCGTAATCAAAGATTTACTACTATTTGCCTATGTTTATGCATGCCATTGGTTGGCCATATATCCTAATTGGTCTAGCCAATGCCTTTAAGCTTAGTTGCCTAATAATTGAACCATTCGTGATTCATTACTTGGACTACACGTACGACAGTGGTGTAACAAACAAATGGTAGCGTCTATTGGGAAGGATGGACACTGGGTCCACCATAATATCTTGTTCGCAGCAATGGTGCCTAGACTTAAAAGAGAGACCGTTGTTAGGATCAGGTCACTTTTAGTGGGGATGTTTGACACGTTCTATGATATAGAATTCTGAGTTCATCTTACCTGACCTGAACACCCACAATATAAGCCACATGGCAATTTCTTAGGAGACACTGACTGTATAGATGTTTGGCCAATCCCTAGGTGGACCTATAAACCCAAAATCAAACTAGTCAGTGATTTCTAAGCATTAATTTGAGTATTATTTACCATTATTTGTGTACAAAGATCCAAAGGTTTTAAATCACTAATCAGTCTGATTTGTGGTTTGTAGGTCCACTTAGAGATTGGCCAAACATCCATACGGTCAGCGTCCTCTAAGAGTGTGCCACGTGGCTCATATTAGGGGTGGTCAGGCAAGTTTTACTCAAAATCTCTCTACCTATGTCATGTGGTGCCAGGTCTACCTGGTTAGATCCTTTTCAACAAAAAAAATTATGTCGGACAGACGAAGTTAAGGAAAAAAAGATCCTCCAAAGAGACTAATAAATGAGAAATTATTTGCAAGTTGTACACACTACACGCAACACACATCATAGGTTAAGATTGGTGAGACTTGAGACCATTTTTGCACAGCAACATCTTTGCTTACTGATGATCACGGACGTCATGCGAGCCATGTGAGACACCTGATGTTTGGCTCCTCCCTAGGCGGACCTACAGACCAAAAATCAGCTTGATTGGAGATTTCTCACGATTGGATCATGGTACCCCAAATAATTCTTGAATCCCATGGTTGAAAAATCAAACTATGAAAAGACTCCACCTCACATGTACTCCGACAGCCCATAATATGACATGCGGGTCCCTCAGCAATACTCAAACTCCTTCGACATTTCAAACCCCTACTATACAAATGGGATACCCTAACCCGAAAGGCGTTTCAGAGAAAGAGTTACGAAAGGGTATAAAGAGAGAACGCCAACACAGTCATCCAGCCACAAAATTTTTTGCGTAAGGGTAAGAGTACTCATACAGCGGATTGGAGAAGGAGGGAGTTTGAGAGAGATGTGGGTTGTTTCTAAGAACATGGGTGAGAGAGGTGGGTGGTTGCGAGAATGTGCGTGAATGCGCGGGAATGGAGAAAACATAGGGGGAGTGAGATTTTTAAAAGTGGATCAGATCTGTCCGTCCAAAATGATGGATGGATTCGATCTCAATCATCCTTTATGGGGGGGTATAAGAGGGGGAGACAACTTCCCTCCCTTATATATATATCATAGGGCCTGGACAGAGATTATTCAAGGGCTGATTTTGAAACTTCTAACCCTATTAAATGTGGAGTTTAAGTTAACAGTGAAATGGATGGTCCAAAATTTTTCCACTTATAATCCATTTTTCATAAGGCTATAAATGTCGGAATTGACTTCTTTTTTGTGGGAATGATCTCCATGGTAAATTAGCCCTTGATTCATCTCCATGTGGGCCTCATGATCATGTGTCATTTTCGTGTGTCAACTATTCTGACCTTATATATCTTGTAAGACACATGTTCCTGATTAATACGTCCTCACTCAAAAGGGTCTGGTCATAGAGTAATTGTTCATCTTTTGGTGCTGCAAGTTATCCATGCTGCATGAATGACTATAGAAAGGACTATTAATAAGATTTTCATCGATATAGGTGTAATGTAGGTAATATATTTCTATCTAGTTTCCCTTTAACCAAATGTTTCCTTTTTGGCAGGTCAATTTGCTTCTGTAACTAGAGCAGGATATTTGCAAGGACCTTACAATCGTAATTTACAACCTTTGGTTAGCCCTCTTCTTTCCGAGTACAAAGGCATCTTTTTATTGGCATCTGGTCACATAGTTATTATGCTAATGTTGTCTACCATCAAATGCGCTCGACATTATTTGCTTCCTAGTAAAGCATTAAGGCCTTCATCCAGAGCTTTTGAGGAAATTTCCTGTCAAATGCTTGTTGTTTAGCGAATCAAGAGTACATTTCAAATGGGTTCGGGTTTCTGCCAACATGGAACCACGTGTCCAAAGATCTCCCAAGCTAGAAGCATGGTTCTAGAGCAGGACTGTCACCATAAATACGAGTTTCCTGCAACGAAGGCTTGAACCATAGAATAACATGATTCCATACATGCATCTAAGTAGTATGATCATGCATCCAGCTTCCTGTCGAGTCACCTAGGTGCTTGCCTGGTTGCCGTAGCAACTTCCCAGAAAGCTACAGTCACCTCACTTGATTAGCCTAGGTCCCTGTTGCATATATTTGCATTAAGCCTAGCCTGCTTGATGATGACCTTAAATGAAAGGACTTAGCCTTAAAGCCAAGGCTTTTTGGATTATCAAATGTCTGACTGATGGAATTTTCTATTCTAGTAGAGCTAATGGTTGATTCAGGCTACACGGGTACGACTGGCTGTGTAACCACTTGGTTAATGGGGTGTTAGCCTTCAGCAAGGATTGGTGTATTTTTCACCTCATGCCTTCGTTTCACAAGGCATTGATTAGAGGTTGGTAGGCTGTAAAATCTGACAGCATGCTATTCAAGCAGTTGTTGAGGGATAAAGTACTTTTAGTAACCGGTAACAGTCAATTCTATGGCTCACTCTTTAAGTGCTCTCATACATAGTTGCAGCTATGTACATGTTAGATTGTATAATTTTGGAGGCTTAATATGATTTTAATTCAGCTTTATAATCTGCTATTATACTTTTTAAGTGTTTTGACCTCCTTGTTCTTTAGAATAGGCAAAATATCATGTTTGAACCACAATGATAAAACCTTAGATTATCTCAATATGACATTTTCCCCAAGCAATATCATATTTGAACCACAATGGGAGAATCTAAGTTTTTGTGTCCTTTTACAGAAGTATCGTCCTTTTTCTACCACGGCTGCTACTTGTGAGGAAGGGAATGAACAGAAAGAAAAGTAAGATCTTGCTCTTTAACAGAAGTATCGTCCTTTTTCTACCACGGCTGCTACTTGTACATGGCATTCATGATTGTTATTTAGAATTCAAACACCACTGGTCAATAAAAGTATGGCAAACAATGCTAAAAAAAAATTCTTTAATTTGATGATCTGGGCCGTCTACCAATTCAATCTTTGGGCCATGGACCTTCCAAGAGAGAGCCCATCATCAAGTAGACAACCACCAGCTTATGATCACATAGCTTATACGTGCATAGAGATCAGAGGCACCACTATCCTTTTGGACACAGAACTGCTATATGTTCACTTAATTTGAATCTGCAGTTATGTCATCTTGCAGGTTTCTTCATGCTCGGATGTTTTTCTATAATTGTGCAGGATATCTGTGACATTTGTCGACAAGGATGGAGAGGAGAAGCATATCAAGGTCCCTATTGGAATGTCTATGTTAGAAGCTGCCCATGAAAATGACATTGAACTTGAAGGTAAGTATTCCAAGGCATATTTTTTCAGTGTTTTGCACCTTAGTACAATCTGGTTTGTTTATCTATTAACCATTTTTTAATATATTAGATATATTTTTCAAAAAAAAATTGTTATCCTTTTAAAATTATATGGAACTAATCATAAGATTATTTTTTTCTTTGTTAAAGCTGGGTTAGGCAGGAACCCCCACCATATATATTAGGGGAAAGAAGTGCTAATCAGAATCTGTGGTATTTACATCCTCTAGTGTTACCATATACGCAAAAATTAAGCTCGCTGAGAAGTCATTAGGTGCAAAAGAGATGAATAAAATAAACCATGATTATCAAATAGATGGTAGCCTCGTTTGATTCCCTCTTCCCAAAAGTTGAACCTTCCTAGATTCTAGAGAATAGCCCCAATGCATATTATAGCTTTCCACAGCCGAAAGATCTGACCTGTTAATACATTCAGCAGTCATCAAAGAATCCATTTGAATAGACAACCTAAAAAATATTATACGCCGAGAAAGATACCTTTAGGGCGTGTTTGATTGTATAGAAAATCTTCCCGAGAAAATACATCGGGAAATGCCTTAAATGGCTGATTGACTGCAACTGAGCACACCTTTCAATCATGTGAGAAAATAAAGGTGTATTTTCTGGTGGAAATGATTTCTCGCCTATCTGGATGGGAAATGAATTCCGGGCTTAGTAGGGAAAATTATCCAGATTTAAATGGCTTGGTAGGGAAAATTATAAAGATTAAAAATGGCTATAACAATGGACAGTCGTGTTTTCGCAATGAAAATGCAATTTTCCCACTTGGCAATCAAACACGCCCTTAGTAATAGCTTCTAACTCCACCAAGTTAATTTCATCTACTTCGCAAGGAAAAGAGTAGGAAAATGCCACTTCTCCATCACTGTTTTTTACAACACTCCTATGAAGGTGACATTGTTTTCGATCGAACCATATGTGTGTTAAGCCCCATGTACCTGCATCAGGTTTATGCCTTATGCCAGATGCACCATTTTAATGCAAGGAGTAGATATTGGGAAATGCCATCTTCCAAGAGTCGTCCTCAAATCTTTTCTATCTTCAAATTGAAGTTAGATCCTTTAGCATCATTGAATTAATTTTTGCAAACATGGTGTATTGGTTATCCTAACTGTTGAAGGATGAAACTACTTTCCATGTGTTTGGACTAGAATCATAGCATTTGAATCATAAATATCACAATTTGATGACCCTGCTTTTAATATGATTGTAGGAGCTTGCGAAGGCTCACTTGCTTGTTCCACATGCCATGTGATTTTGATGGTATATATTGGCAACATGTTCTTACTTGAATTTGTTCTTAGGACGTTAGTTTGTAGTGGTTCTGAGGCATAATATGCTAAAGTATGAAGCTGATTAGAGAGTCTTGTGTTTAGGACGTGGACTACTACAATAAACTTGAAGATCCAACAGACGAGGAGAACGACATGTTGGATCTCGCTTTTGGTCTTACAGAAACGTGGGTCTCTCTACCATGAACCCATAACAATGTTACTTACCATTGAAGCTAGTTTTGAATTGTTTATTTGGTTTTTGCAGGTCTCGCCTCGGCTGTCAAGTGATCGCAAAGCCTGAACTTGATGGAATTCGCTTAGCGCTGCCAGCTGCCACTCGTAACTTTGCTGTTGATGGGTATGTACCGAAACCACACTAGACGTTCCATAATGTCTCCATGAGTGTAAAGCATTAATTTATGTCAGTTTTGTAGCTTTCCCTTCTTAGTAGACTAATGGCTATATCCTTTAACCCGTCATTATTTGTATAATGGTCATTTCTCATTAAATTGTTGAATATTTTGACTTTTTGCGAATAAATTTGATCTTGTACTTCGATTACCATTTCTTCCGGGTTCTTATTCAGGATATAACACATTAAGGGGTGATCCTATAATCAACAGCTTGGGCATGAACCTTTATTTATTTTTTCTTTCGATGGTTTTTTGGATATGGGGCTAGATTTCACTTGATTCTCAGTTATACATCTCAAGCTTTGATCAGCAGAACATCAATGACCCATCTTGTGTGGTGCGTGGTGCATAAGTTTTTTGGATATCCTGTGCAGTGCATACACAGGCGCACTTGCACGAGTTTCTGACCATTCAATGGTCCTCAGCCATTTGATCTCCTAAGCCGAATTCATCTAATTGGATAACTTCAACTATCAGTTCTATCAGCTCCTTTTGCTGATTGCTTACCATTTTTTTCCTGACGCATATATTGTGAGAATTAGGGCAAAATAGATTGTTTGGATTGCCATTTTTTAAAGAAGTATTTATTCCATAAAACTATACTTTTCACGCCAAAAAGTCTTTTTATAAAAAAAAAAAAAAAAAAGAAGCTGAAAGCTGTTTTTCAAGTAAAAAAAAAATACTTTTTTGACAATTTGCTAGCTCAATGAACATAATAAAGAAAGAAACAGTTTTTGGTAGAAGTCCCCTACAAAAAAAAAAAATAGAGACATTATAGCGGTGGGGCCCACAAAGAGAAGATAAAGACATTTCGCATTAAATTAATGATGATCCAACGACTTTTTAAGAAAAAAAATATTTTCAAAAATATATATTCAGAAAAGTAATTTTTTTTAAATTAAATAAATATTTTTTGAAAAATGGCGATCCAAACACCCCCTTATCCTACTAGATGAACCAACTTGCAATACTCGAGAGCACTGACAGAATGAATGTTTAAGACATCCCTTGGTGGGCATAATACATGCCAAAATTCAACTTCATTAGTGATTTAGCCTTGGGATCGAAGGAACTCAAATAATGTTTGAATCCAACGGTTAAAATCATTTCCATGAAAAAGAGTCCATTTCAATGATTAAAAACCACTAATCAGGCTGATTTTTGGTCTGTAGATCCAGCTAGAATTAGTTCAAACATCCATACAGTCAGTGGTCTCTAAGAGTGTGCCACGTGACTAATACTGTGCTCCGTCACCAACATTGATGACCAATGTCTTCATCAAAGATTTATTCAAAAATAATTGGCTCGAAGTGCTTGAATATATTCAAAAAAATTGTTTAATTACTCCTTTCTATAGTTAGCAGATCTCGGCTTAAAATCCTACTTTTCGGGAAAAAAACACGGATTACCCGTAATTTAAAATTTTTCAAAAAATCTCAAGAATAAAACTTATTCTTATTTTAAAAATTAAAAAATATTTTTATTAATAATATGTGTCACCAGTTTTTATATTTTTAGAAAAGGAAAAGGAAAATATCATATAGTTTTGGCTCTATTATACTTATATTACCACCCCTCTCTATATATTAGGGTCATATGTACATACGGTTTTTTAAGTGCGTAGTCTTGGAAAAAAAAAGTATTAAACCCGAAATCCTCATTTATCAGTATTTTGTCGTACTTGTCTTGTTGACCAATTTTTCACTCCGTTGTTTTTAACCCAAATTGTTTTAACGGAAAATTTCTTAAAAGAAATTTAATTTTAAAATATTTACAAAAAAGAAAAATACTTTTTTCAAATCCCAAAAAAGAAAACTAAACGCCCTTCGAAAGGGCGTTTTGTCATGCTGTCAGTCGAATTAGTCGACGACTGACTAACGATTGATTGATGGTTGACACGCCTGACAGACGTCCTTTGAAATAATGTTTATTCCTGAAAAATAATTTTTTAAAAAACGTTTTTATGGAATAAACGCCATTTCAAATGGCGTCTGTCAGGCGATGACTTAAATTCCTCTTAAGTCATTTTCATCTATTCTCCCACTATCTCTCATCTCTCTCGGCGAACTCTCTCATTTCTCTCCGGCGGTCTCATCACGCGCAGCCTCCTTTCTCCGATCGAGCCCTTCAACGCGGCCTCCTCCGATTAAAACTCAGGTATGTTATTATTATTATTTTTTTTGGTGGGGCTTGGGGGACCCCCATTTTGGCGTACACAGTAAAAATCGACGGCCTATAATTCCTCAACTTCTAAACCAGTCTACGAATACTGTAATGATTTGAATTTTTGTGAGGATGATCTCCTCACCAAAAATCAGCCATTGATTCATCTTCTGGGTACACCAAAATGGGAGTAAAAATTGGGGTTCCCAGATTTTTTGGGCTCAGGCTTCGGTGTTACAGGACACAATATTAGCCACGTGGCACATTCTTAGAGGACTCTGACCGTATGGATGTTTGGCCAATCCCTAAGTGGACCTACAAATCAAAACTCAGCCTGATTAGTGATTTATAGGCGTTGGATTAGACTTATTTTCATGGGTTGATCTCAACTGTGAGAATTTGGGAGGTTTTAACAGGGTATACCTGAGATCTTTTCATTTGTCAAAGCGGCATTTTTGGTAATAACGGTTCCCAACTGCCGAACGCCCTTTTAAAGGGCGTTTGTCAGTGAAAAACACCCATTTTAAATGACGTTTTTCATTGATAGACACCATTTAAAATAACGTCTGTCAGTTGTCAGACGGCAATAAAAACCTGACAGATATTTTTTAAAAAGGCGTTTGTTTCTGAAAAATACCATTTAAAATGGTGTTTTTCACTGACAGATGCCCTTTAAAAGGGCATTTTCTAGATAAAGATGTGACAAGTAATGAAAGCCCTTTTAGGATTTGAGAAAAGTTATATTCTTTTTTGTAAATTATTTAAATTTTATTTTTTTAAAGTAATTTTTCGTTGTTTTAAACTCACATTTTTCAATGGAAGAATTTTTGTCACTTCACGATTTGCCAATTACGCCCCTTTCATGGTCCGAGAGATGGGAGGACACACCAAGATGGCTGCATACCAAAAAATCGGCCGATATAGCTCAAATTTATGGATCCGATTGTGTGGATTTGATGGCCTATACCAAAGTCGGTTTTTTCCACACAGAAACACGTCAACGGGAGGGACCTGTGATAAGGGTATACGTTCTATGCAAACATTATCCATTGAAAAAGTGTTATTTTCAATATTAAAAAAAAAAAATTTATAAACTTAAAAACACGTTTTTCAAGGAGTGTTCAACGGTGGATGCCATGTTTGCAGACTAGATTTTTCCTGTGATAAGAAATCACATCGGTGGATTTGAATCATTTGATGCAGCAAGGAGCGCCTCCGTTCGGATAATCAGAGTGATGAAGGCGCAAGACCGTTAAATGTGTTGCTCAATCCGCACTACGAGAGAATTCTTCTCTTTCGACTGAAGTGCAGAATACGCTGCTTCCGCAATGACGAAGCAAATGACGCCAGAGTCCGGAAAAAAGGCAGAGATCGACGCGGAAAACTCGACAATCTTCAACGTCACCGTTGGCCCTTTAAGTGAGAGCTTTGATGACTGTGCAAACGCTGACACCCACGTGAGCCAGACCTTTTTGTCTTTGAACAAGGACGTCTGTATGTGCCACGCGGCACACTCTTAGATACCACTGACCGTACGGATGTTTGGCCCATCCATACATGGACTTACAGATGAAATATTAGCCTGATTGTTGATTTATAACCATCGGATCTGAGTACTCCCAAATAATGCTCGAATCTATGGCAAATAACAAACCCTGAAAAGGACTTAAATCCGACGGCTATAAATCTCCAAGAGCTGATTTTTGGTCTATCGGTCTACCCAGGAATGGACCAAACATCCATACGTCAGTGGTCTCTGAGAGTTTCCACGTGGTTTATACGGACGTCCGTGATCACAGACGTCTTTGAGCAAAAATGGACTTAAAGAACAGATTTGCTCATGCGCTAAAACCGCCACCTACCCCGTTCTTAACTCTACAGCTGGCGATATACCGGCCACATCCTCGAGGACCGGTTCAGTACGGTCAACTTACCGGCAGAGAGCCGGTCACACCAAGACCACCTGACACTCGAAGACAAAAGGGCCAATTACCTAATGACTTAAATACCCTGACTCGATTTGCAAATTAAGGGACTGATAAAAGGTAAAATTTTACTCGGACGGTTAAGATCGGATCCAAAAACTAAGAGGCAATATGGTCAGGGATATTCCAAGACTAACCTCCGTAAAGAGGAAAAGAAGAGTAAACTGCCTCTAAATTTGGAGTAAAACTTTGATAATAGGGCCCTGTCATCAAGGCCGATGACAGGATGCATTATGAGCCACGTGGCATACTCTTAGAGGACTCCGATTGTATAGATGTTTGGCCAATCCCTAAATGGACCTACAAACCAAAAATCAGCTTGATTAGTGATTTCAAACCTTTGGATCTTGTTACCTAAAATAATGGTAAAAAATGCTCAAATTTCCCTCGGTTAAAATCAACCAATGAAAACACTTTCAATCCAAAGCTAGAAATCACGATTTGGTCAATTCGTGATTTCTAGCGTTGGAATGGAAGTGTTTTTATGAGTTGATTTCAACTCTGGGACATTTGAGCATTATTGACCATTATTTTAGGAAACAAGATCCAAAGGTTTGAAATCACTAATCAAGCTGGTTTTTGGTTTGTAGGTCCATATAGGGATTGGCCAAACATCCATACGATTAGAGTCCTCTAAGAGTATGCCACGTGGCTCATATTGCACCCTGTCATCGGCTGATGACAGGTCCTGTCATCAAAGTTTTACTCTAAATTTGAGACTGCTTCCAATAGGGTCGGGCTCAAGGGACCCCCTTTTTTGACCTCCATCTTGGCGTCCCGACGTAGAAGATGAAACAATGGCTGATTTTTGGTGGGATGATAACCTCACCATATAGATCACCCCAATAAAAAATCAGCCCATTCTGAAATTTCTAACCCCATCAAATGTGGTTTTAAATTTACACGGTAAAACCGACGGTCCATAATTCTTCAGCTTCTAAACCAGTCTATGAATATCAGAATGATTTGAATTTTTGTGAGGATGATCTCCTCACCATAGAGATCATCCTCACCAAAAATCAGCCATTGATTCATCTTCTACGTGGGTACGCCAAGATGAGGGTCAGAAATGGGGGTCCCTTGAGCCCAACCCTAATAATAATTAAAAGAAGAAATTCAACAAAGTACTCAGTAATTTCAGAAAAATTAAAAGGTAATTTGGTCAATTACGTGCGCCCCATGAAAACAGCCAACCACCAGCCAAGCCGTCCGCCGCATCTCTCCGGTAATGGGATTTTCCCGATCCAACCAATCAGATCCCAACATGTAATCAAACAAGCACCCATTTCCCTCCACGTGTCCTTCGCCCCCCGATCTCGACGGACGCCGTCAAAGACCCAATTTCCCGTCAACTCAAAAAAAAAAAAAAAAAAGGAAAAAAAAAATCAGGCGTCAAAACGACCGTCAAGATATTCGCCGGTCGGCCCAAACCCCCTTTATTTTCCTCTCCGTCTCTACCGAGGCTTCCATAGTTTCTCTCGCCGGGCATTCATCTCCATCAGATCTCTGTAGATTTCCTTCACACACAAGCGCAATATAGCATCAGAATCATGGACGACGAAGAAGAAATCCAATCCCATCCACCGCCTGTAACGGTATCAGCGGCATCGCCACACCTAAACGGCCGCCTATCCGTGACGGCCCATCCGGTGACTGTGGCCACGGCACCGCCCCAACACACTTTAACCCTAGCCCTCCCAATACAGCAGCCCAGGACAGTCGGTGGCGGCGGCGGTGGCGGTGGTGGCCGTGAGGACTGCTGGAGCGAGGGCGCCACGTCGACGTTAATCGACGCCTGGGGTGAACGATATCTAGAACTGAGCAGAGGGAACCTGAAGCAGAAGCATTGGAAGGACGTGGCGGACATCGTGAGCAGCCGCGAAGACTACACCAAACTCCCAAAGACCGATGTTCAGTGTAAGAACCGAATCGATACCCTCAAGAAGAAGTACAAGATCGAGAAGGCAAAGATCGCGTCCGGTTCGGGACCTAGTAAATGGCCCTTCTTTCAACGGATCGATCACCTCATCGGCCCCAACTCTAAGATCACGGCCGCAGGTACTTCTGCACCTATGCCCACAACGCCGACACGGGGTGCGAAGGTCCCCGTGGCAATCCCAGTTGGTGTTCGAACATTTCACCAATTTCAGCAGCAGCAGCAGCAGCAGCAGCAACAGCAGCAACAGCATAAGAAAAAGAAGAAGAATAAGCAGCAATACTGGAGACCGGGTTCTACAGAATCGGACTCGGAGTCATCAAAATCAGAAGCAGCAGCAGCTTCACCGGATTCTACAGATAGCTTCCCACCCGAAACCTTCAATCGAAAAAGGCCCCGGTTAGAGAAAGAGGAACCGAACTCCGACCCGGTTAGATCTGGGGCCTTACGGCAGAACACAAGCAAAGGCAGTGGTTGGGGGAATTCAGTTAGGGAGCTGAGTCGAGCAATTAAGAAATTTGGAGAAGCTTATGAGCGAGCAGAGACCTCGAAGCTGCAGCAGGCGGTGGAAATGGAGAAGCAGAGAATGGAGTTCGCTAAGGAGCTCGATTTGCAGAGAATGCAGTTCTTCGTCAATACTCAATTGGAGCTTACACAGATGAAGCATGGGAAGAGGGTTGGGCACAGTCATCACCATAACAATATTAACAGTAGTAACAGTGGTTAGTTTTCTCTGTTAATGGGTTAAGGAAGAAGAACCCAGATGAGAATTTGTACTAGATTTGGTTTATTGAACTTTTTCCCTTTCTTTCCTTCTTTTTAATCCCTTTTTAATGTTATTGGGTGCTCACGATTGTGTAACTTGGGAATGTTAAATGACAGCCAAAAGAGTTTCCCTTTGATACCCAATTGCAGATTTTTTTCAATTGTAATACAGATTACAGAGTATTAGGTCACAGAATTAAAAACCCACAACGTAGATCCTCTTTATGATCCTCTGGATCAACTAAAACGGTAGTAGCTTCTTGGAGAGCTTCGCCTACATTGCATTCTGAATCCATGATCACCTCCCCCCAATTGTTCGCCGATGGCCGATCTGAAGATTGGGATCACTCCAACAAAACTTCGCAATGCTCTCCATTTCCACAGAAGGCAAAACTTCTTTAGATCAGGAAACTACACAGAAGGCACGGTACATATCGGGGATGATGCATGTAGAAGAAGGCCTAATTCCAATGGTTTGGATCTCCATTGGCCTGACTCATTCCTTTTGAGGGTTCCATTGTATATGCCTCATGTTTACAGCAAAGACACACAGTACTACTGGTATAGCATCATTTCCTGCTCAAATCAATAGTAGTAGGACATGTATTAAGAATTATAGATGCAGGGATGGTGGCTCATACATTCTACAATATATGATATTATAAAGTCCTGACTGCTGGTTATGTAGATTTGTTCGTGTTACAGTCGGGATGCCACAATAAGTGAATTTCGAAGGAAGTAACCAGCTCCGTAAATCATTTGGTAGTGGAATGTCAAGAAAATGTGGTTCTCATAGAAGAGAGAAAACCTAACTTCGGCGAGCTCTGAGTTCCTTACCTGCTCAAAGGAAATCTTCTACCAAACAAAGGGGAAGGAACAAGATATCTGTCGTACACCCATGTTCAAGAAAAGGTATCCAGACTCCAGATACAGGGGAGTTGAGACAACATTCAACTGGCCCCAGTGAATAGACATATTGCAAAAACAAACTGATGATATTAACCATTCATTCTATCGATTTTTTTTTCTCTGGACCAATCTCCACCTTCTATTTGACATACAAAAGAATGTGATAGAATGGATTGTCTGATCAGGTTCAAAATGACCTCGCATAGCTGTTGAATGGTTGATTCTGACAACCCTGCACTTGTTCTAAGTGTATAGATATGGAGCACATAAATTGTTCTTCCAAATTAAATAAATAAACACAATAAAAGAAAAATAAAAGAAAAAAGGGGAAAGTACAAACCTGATTTTGATCTCCTGGACATTTTTCTTAACAGGTTCCTGCACATTTTTCATCTCGAGTACAAGAATGAAAAGCTCCTCTTGGTCCTCCTATGATTCAGTTTCATCCTGCTTGTATTTTATCAAAGGACCAAAGATCATGTTTCTGTGGTATGCTTTATGTGAGATAATAACAGCCTAAGATGCCCAGATATAGATACAGATACTGGTAAGGGAAATTAGGATAGAACTCTTTATTTCCAAAAATTTAGGACACGGATATAGCTAATTTTAGTTTTTTACTTAGATCCAAATTTAATGATACTCTTATATTGCAAAGTTCTTTAAAACGTACTATTTATATATTTTTATTGACAAACACACATGGAAATTATAAGAAATTATGTAAATTAATTAATAGTACAATATGAAATGAATAAATTGTGATGTATAAGTATACATGCAGTATTTGGTACCATGTACCAACATAACAGCATCAATATTGTATCGTGTCGATATGAGTATGATGGGCATGTTGAAGTATCCGAGTATAAAGATAGCAGTTAAAGAAAAGTACTCATATTAATAAGAGGAAAATAGCTTGGCGCATTTTGATTATGAAGGATGGTGGTGGTCACTTCTCTCGATATAACAAACCATGCGTGCACAATGCACTCTTAGGTTAGGCCATCAAATGTCACCTCTTCATTAGGCTGTACGCTAAAAAACGGTTCAATTCTGTTGGTCCTAATTATCTAATTAATGTTCTGCATTGAGGATGTCTTGTCTCAATGTTCATAATAGTTGGTTGCATGCGGATTTATGAAGTCAAATACTAGTTAGATGGAATCTAAGCAACTCACCTAACCCAGTTGCTCAGATAATTACTTTTTCCTCTTTAAAACAAGATTCATTACTATGAAATAACATGGATAATAATTCCGAAAGAACATTGATATTGACAATGAAGCTTACTTAAATAAATAGTGCACTTGATATCTATTAAGTCAAATAGAACAGCACTAACAAGGACTAAAATTATGGGATCCAAACCTGACCTGTTAGTAGCCGTTACTGATACATCTGGTATGACCAGAATGATTCAAACAGGATATGGACAGTTACTCTGAATTCAGAGTTCATTTGACTTGGACTGACTCAACCAGTACATAGTGAGATTAAACAGCTACAAAGTTGACTCAAATGATACCTTGTGTATTATCCCATATGGTCATGAACAGCACTGATTCGTCTCAGACTTGCTCAAGTCCAAAATGACTCGAACAATACAACTTGATAGAGAAACAACCTTGACTGACCAATGTAACCAAAACTAAATGATCATTGACATACTACGGAATCGAAATTTTTTGCAGAATTTCTTAAATCGATGTTTTTGCCCAACAAATCAGCAAATGGATTTAAGTTCATACTTCAAAAAAGTATCATCTAAGAAGACATTCATCTCAAGCTCTATTATTCTATACACCCACTGTAGAACACCAATGAGTTTAAACTTGAAAGTCTCCCTTCCTAGAACCCATTCTCTCCAATTTCCAAAGAGCTAAAGGTCATTCAAACAAGCAGAAGGGAAGCGTTCGGCACTGCACAGCAGCAGTATTTTGGTGCTTCTATCACCATTTATATAGTTTCCAAACAATGGGTGTGATACAGGTACATGCATCGCTAATGTAGCCCAATATGGAATACTGCTTCTACATTCTGAACTAGAAATTCAATCAAAACAACCTTTCTGGATCCTAAAGCTAAAATACAAACGCCGACTACTATCCGCAGAACCATAAATGCCAATTATACAATTGAAATAGGATTATTCCTAATACGCACTCAAAAGTCAAAACCCATAATTCGTGATTTAGTTATACAACAAGAATTCCAGTAACAATTTTACCCCAAACAACTCACAGAACAAAACTGAACACAAATGCCTGCTATTAAGATTACCAAAGGGTAAATAAAAAACCCTAATTTCACCAAGAAGCAAGAGCAAATACACCTAAAAGAAGAAGTGTTAGAAATTCTACACGGCTAGAATCAGATTACGCGAAACCAAATCGAATTACACTAGAACAAAGTATGGTTAATGTTACACTAGAACTAGCCAGAATTAACTAAATTAACTAGCAACCGAATGAATTACGTGAAAGCAGACAGATTTGAAAGAGAATAACCTAACCTGGAGCTGAAATTCCTGAATCTATCCTGAGTGTTCGACGAAGCTCCGTGAGACATCTTCCCTAATGCCCCTATCTCTTGCCGCTGAAGCTTCTTGACAGAGTTGCAGATTTCGCTGTCTCGAATCTTTCGAACTGAATCACAAATTCACAGGCCTTGAATTCTCGCCCTCGTTTCTTCGTTGTGACTTGCACTGGAAGCTGAAGATGAGATTTCTTCTCCGTTTCTCTTACTTCTCTGCCGATCGGAACCAGAGAAATGAAGAACATTGAAACGAAGAGGAGGAAGAGCTCTAAAGCAGCGATGAGAACTTCGCAGCCACTTCGTACGAGAAAAGCTTCTTTACTTTCGTAGAGGCGACATGTATCGGAAGTGTCGGATGCCGGCGTGCGCCCCCGATTTCTGGCGACGGTGTCAGTTACCAGCTGCGGGGCCTACTTTTTCCCCGCTACATCTTTGAACAAAAGTGGAATTGGTAGAAGTTTCTGAAAGCGACCCATATCCGATTGGAAACTTTTCTTGAGGAGTGAACGAGAGATGACGAGTAAGACTTGCCTGACCACCCGTGATCAGGTTACCTGACCAACCACAGTACAAGCCACGTGGCAATTTATTAGAGGACACTGACCTTATAGATGTTTGACCAATCCATAGGTGGACCTACAAACCCAAAATCAACCTGATCAGTGATTCCTAAGCGTTACTTGAAGTCATTTCCTTGGTTGATTTTAACCGTAGGAATTTGAGCATTATTTACCATTATTTCCGTACAAAGATCCAAAGGTTTGAAATCACTAATAAGGCTGATTTTTGGTTTGTAGATCCACTTAAGATTGGTCAAACTTCTTTATGGTCAGTGTCCTCTAATAAATTGCCACGTGGCTTATATTGTGGGTAGTCAGGCAAGTCTTACTAAGAGATGATAATATGAGTAAAACTTTGATGAGAGGGCCCTGCCTCGTGGCACACTCTTAGAGGACTTGGACCGTATGGATGTTTGGCCAATCCCTAGGTGGACCTAAAAACCAAAAATCAGCCCGATTCAAGTGGACATGTTAAGATTGCTCAATATTTGCATTTTCAGCGCTTTGAGGGGGTGTTGAGGATTTTTTTAAGAGAATTTGTATTTCCGAATAAATCTTTTTCATTAAATGTTCAGAAGAGACCACAATATAAACCACGTGGCACACTCTTAGAGACCACTGACTGTATGGATGTTTGTTTAGCCCATCCATAGGTAGACCTACAAACCAAAACTCAGTTTGGTTTGTAATTTCTAACCTTTGGATTATTTTCAAACCATGAGATTCGATCATTATTTGGGGTACACGAATCCAAAGGTTAGAAATCACCAATCAATAGCTGATTTTTGGTCTGTGGTCCACCTAGGGATGGGGCAAACATTCAGATGGTTTGTGGTCTTTAAGAGTGTGCTTGCCATGTGGCTTATACTGTGATCCATCAGAAACTTTGATGACGGGCTTGTGTCATCAAAGATATATTCATATTCGATTATTATAGGTCTTTTTTAGAGGTATCCTCAACCTCTGAGTATTAATCTATATCATATAATAAGGGACTTTTTTGACATAAACCATGTTATTTTTGAAATTTGACATACCCCTACAATTTGGAAAAGGTGACATACCCCTCCCCCATGAGTCGGTCCACTTGACATTTGACCAGTGTTGACCTGAATTGATTACCAAATATTTTGTTGAAGGATGAAAATGCTCGTCTTCAACCTTGGAACATGGGTTTGAGCTAAAACCTTAAGACCAAATGAAATGACTGTGGTGTGCGGTTAGCCATGAGATTCCAATGGGCTAGTTGAACATACAACATAAGATTTTTAAAACTAAAATTGTTCGTCAGAGTAGAGGCCATCCACGAAACTCCGGTAGGTTGGTAGTCAATGATGCACGACTAACCCACCAAAGTCTCATGGCCGACCGACCACCACTCCGGTGAGCAATTTGAAAACGTGGTGTTATTAAAAAAAGAAAAAAAAACAAGATTTTAAAATAAAAATTGTTTGTCAGAATGGTGGTCAGCCGACCATGAGACTCAGGTGGGTTGGTCATCGATCATAGGCAACTAACCCATTGGAATCTCTTGGCCATCCGTCAACCACAACCGTTTGATTTAGGATTTGGCCCAAACCCTTGTTACAAGGTTGACGACAAGGACATTTTTCGTCCATTAATAAAAAATTTGGTAGTCAACTTGGGTCAACACTAATCAAATGACAATGGACCGAGTCAGGGGAGACTATGTCAGCTTTTTCAGATTATGAGAAAGGGGGTATGTCAAATTTCAAATGTAAAAAATTTCCAAAAAACATATACTTGCACATTCAGACTATGGGCGATTTGGGACCATAACGATACATCTATTCTACTATATAATGGACGAAGGTCCTTCTTGCGTGCCTCACGCTAAACCCCAAATATGTCCAAAATACCCCTCTTTTGTTTTTTTCTTTTTTTGATTTTTTGTTACTTTGGAAGGGGTTTTTTCGGTCTTATTGGTGTCTAAGACACGTCAGTCCTGCAACTCTTCAATGCTCTCTTTTATTACAAAAAATAGAAAAATCTTATTCCTAATATTACCCTCAAGTTCATTAAAATGACAAGCATTACTTCTTTCAGGTGTAGAAATTGTTTTAATTGATCAGGGTTCTTTGGTCATTTAGTATTTTCATATTCCAACGCAGCTGTTCAAGCAATCATTACATTTAAGTGGCACTTAAACTATTCATTGAAAAAAATTAGATGATAGATCATCATCGAAGTTGATGATCGACCCACATTATAAGCTACACGGTACACTATCGGAGGATACTAATCGGATGGATGTATGACACATCTCTAAATGAACTTATGTAACAAAAATAAGCCTGATTAGTAATTTCTAACATTTTGATCGTAATTCTTGAAATACACGGTGGAAAATAATTCATGAAAAGGACTCTAATCCAAGGGTTATAAATTACTAATCAAGGTGAATTTTGATACATAAATCTAACTATGGACGGTAAAAACATCTATACGGTGAGTGGTATCTAAGAGTGTTCCACGTGGATCATAATATGGTACATCATCAACTTGGATGTTATAAAAATAAAAACAAAACCAAAAGCTACGGTACATACTTTATTATTAAAATAGTAATGATCACATGGTTCAAGAGCCATGGATATTATCATGTTGTATAGTGATGTCATTTTGTCACTAGCCAAATAATACTCAAAATCTACTGTTAAAAACAAACAATGAGAAATACTCTAATCCAATGGAGAAAAATAACTAATCAGATGAATTTTCGTATGTAGATCCCCCTAGGGGATGGGCAAAATGTCTATACGGTCATCGATCTCTAAGGTGCTGCCATGTGTAAGGTGCACATGCATCGCACGTGCCATTCTCCTAGTTGGGTATAGTTCACATTAATTGAGTATTTTATCATATCATGGTTAAGAAATATATAGTATGGTTTGTGCGCTATATTATCAATACTCTTTAGTTTTTGTAATGAAGATTGCTATAGAGAATAGAAATTGTGAGTAAGCAATGTTTGAAAAGCACTTTTTTTCAGCTAACTGCAATGCCAAACGCAGTCCAAGTATCACAACAAAGATGAACAAACATTATGAAAGAATTAGTGGTAATTAGGCACTAGCATGGATGCACACCACTCTTGAGAACTGCTTATTATTCTGTAATTTTGAGATTATTAGTAGCTCGACAGCTTGTCAAGCAACTCTAAAATCTGTGCACGACGTTATCCACACAACGCAGCTTCAGAAAATGATACCAACAACCCTAAATGCTTGTTGCTTCTTACCAACAACCCTAATGCTAGGACTTACGATGCTTGCTCCATACTAATGTAGCTTCAAACAAGAGACAAGAAAGGTTATAAAATAGGGACGGGCTCGAGGGACCCCCTTTTTTCCGACCCCTCACGTGTTCGTGTGCTCGGCCCTTGATTGTCAGCACCGAGCTGGCATCACTTTTTGGGGTGCTGACAACCACCGTTGGATTCGTGAAATCTACAGCCGAGCGCGCGCGAACCAAGAGGGGTCAGAAAAAGGGGGTCCTCCGAGCCTGAGCCTATAAAATATGTTTGGTCAATCTATTATTTGGAAGGTAAGCTTGATTCATTAATAATACAAAGAAGATGATTACATAGGGGGGTAAATTGCAATGATTAGGATCACAATGTAAGGCTGAAGGCACTAAAATTTAACCAATCCCTATGATGTTTGCTTAGCAAAATTTACGGGATGTTGCGTTGCATCGGAATGTAAGGTAGAAGGGTTCGGAAGAAATCTTCGATACAGAAGCTTGTTTCAAAAGATCGATACATTCTTCCTTCAAAATGCCACGTGGCACACTCTTTGGATCCCACTGACCCATGAACTTTTGGACCTCCCCTTAGTGGATCTATACACCAAAAATCAACTTGATTGGTGATCCATAGACGTTAGATTTGAGCATTTTTCTTAATGGGCT
Organism: Euptelea pleiosperma; assembly: GCA_035048495.1. Lineage (NCBI taxonomy): Eukaryota > Viridiplantae > Streptophyta > Magnoliopsida > Ranunculales > Eupteleaceae > Euptelea > Euptelea pleiosperma. The sequence continues at coordinate 32,959,234 of CM068549.1, read as the reverse complement.
TCTGATCTGTCCATGATGAAAAATGCTTAAATCCAATGGCAATAAATCACTAATCAGGCTTATTTTTAGTGTGTAGGTCCATTAAGGAGTGAACCAAATATACATGGCATTAGTGGGCCCAAAAAATTATGCCACGTTTCATTTTAGGGAATGGATATATCAAAGTTTTGAAACATCGATCCTTTCGTATCATAGATAGTCTCCAAGTTTCGAACCCAACTCACCTAACAGAAAGGAATCTGAGAAAATTAGACCAATGAGTGAAGCCTTCAAGTATTTTGAATAATCGATAAAGCTAACCTAATAAACTAGGGTAATAGGTGGAAACCCATATCTGCAAAATGATTGAAACTTGAGTTTTCATTTACTTCAAAGGTTATTTAATGGTTTTTAAAGTTTTACCAATGAAAATGATGAAAATAGTTAATTCCTAAACTTACGGGATGGATCAGGTCACCCCGAAGATCCGAACCAACAACATCTGGTTTGGACCGAGAAACTGTGATCCGATAAGCTATTGGACCAGCTCTGGATTAACTTTGATCTGATTCAATAATGGCCCAATCTGATATTTCATTAATGACTCATGCTATTCTTGCTAATAGATTATTAATGGGCGTGGGGCCCACATACAGATCAGTTAATTAAGAGTTGATATTTGGTGAGGATGATCTCTTCGTCATGGAGATCATCCACACCAAAAATCAGTAATTTTTAAAACTTCGAACCATATCAAATGCGGACCTAAATTTAACGGTGAAAATGGATGGTCCGAGAATTTTCAATTTGCAATCCATTTTTCACAACACTACAAATGATGGAATGGGCTGATTTTTTGCGGTTGATATTCATGTTGAGAAGAATATCATTACCAAAAATTAGCCATTAACTCATCTGCATGTGGGCCCTGCTTCCCTTAGTCATCTGCGCACTCCCCTTTTCTGACTCTTCTTGGTTGCCGATTCCGAGAATCCAACGGTGGGTTATAGTGGCATTCGCTTTTTACAAAAGCTCAACCAACCGTTGGATTCTTGGAATCGTCGCCCGAGAAGAGGAGTCAGAATTTGATTACTTTTTTTATTCTCAATTATCAATGTAATCAATACTAAATGAAAGGGTTGGGCTCAAGGGACCCCCATTTCTGACCCCCTTTTTTGACCTCCATCTTGGCTTACCCACGTAGATGATGAATCAATGGCTGATTTTTGGTGGGGATGATAACTTCACAATATAGATCACCCCAACAAAAAATCAGCCCATTCTGAAATTTCTAACCCCATCAAATGTTGTTTTAAAGTTACATAGTAAAAATCGACGGTCCATAATGCTTCAGCTTCTAAACCAGTCTATAAATATCAGAATGATTTGAATTTTTGTGAGGATGATCTCCTCACCATAGAGATCATCCTCACCAAAAATCAGTCATTGATTCATCTTCTACGTGGGTACTCAAAGATGGGGGTCAAAAAAGGGGGTCAGAAATGGGGTCCCTTGAGCCCGACCCATCATAAAAACTCAGGTCTTCCTGGATGAATCAAAGCCTTAAGAAAAAGGTCAAGCAAACCCTAATTATATCCAATTATTAATTTATTTACTTTTATGGGGATGTGGAATTCCTCCATTTCTTGCTTGTATGACACGTGTCCAACAAGAGAAGGTAGGATAGGACAAAAATGTCACTTTCTTATCCCTGCAAAGCATATTAACTTGTTAAATGGGTTTCACTTTCATCACCTTCAACACTGTTATTGCGTTATCTTAACAAAGGCTTAAAGGGGACCGTTGCAACGGTATGGACTGGGGGCGTTACCTTTTTTTTTTTTTTTCCGTTATAACGCAAAAAAAACGCTCAGGGGTAAAAATGGAAAAAATAGAAAATAACAGAAAAAATGGCGCTGAAATTTAAATTTTGAGTTTCAAAATTTAAAAAACAGAATATAATGGAAAAAACAAAAAAAAAATGGCCATTTTTTCTAGAAAATAACAGTCATTATTTCCGTTATAACAAAAATAACAGCCATTATTTTTTGGGCGTTTTAACGGTCCATAACGTAATGGGGGAGGTCCGAATCCGTTATAACTGCCTTTTTTTAAACCTTGATCCTAACTATCAAGGGTTCGAGGTCCATCAAACAGACAGTCACACGGCTCCTATAGTCTTTTCTTTGTCCGCGGAGAAAAACTTTTTCTCCCTTCTGTGTTCCCACTAGAGAAAGGAAAATGTTAGAACCTTTCTTTTGTCGCTTCGCTTCGTCGTGCCCCTACCGGATAGCGATACCACTCGGAAGGGGAAGAGCTCGATGACTACGCTTGCTAATCATGTCCTTCCTAAGACCAGACCGTTTGTGGTCCCAAAGAACACACCACGTGATTGCGAGGAACCTAACGTCTTACGTCTTACACACTGCTTGATCACCAGTCAATCAAAGGCCATGCGACTACTTGATAGCAAGGTTTAAATGGAACATTATAACGGCACAACTAGCAGTTGCCGCGACCTCATCACCGTTAAAATTAGTTGGTCTAAATTTTATTTTTCTCGTGTTCATTTTTCATTTAATAACCGTCATTATAATTTATAACCATTTAATATATGGGTCGGGCTCGGGGGACACTCCTTTTTTACCCCCATTTTTGACACCCATTTTAGCGTACCCACATAGAAGATGAATCAATGACTGATTTTTGGTGAGGGTGATCTCTATGGTGAAGAGATCATCCTCACAAAAGTTCAAATCATTCTGATATTCATAGACAGGTTTAGACGCTGAAGAATTATGGACTGTCGATTTTTACTGTGTAACTTGAAAACCACATTTGATGGGGTTAGAAATTTCAGAATGGGCTTATCTATATGGTGAGGAGAAGATCCCCACCAAAAATCAGCCATTGATTCATCTTCTATGTGGGTAGGCCAAAAGGGGTCTAAAAAAATTGGGGTCCCTGAGCCCGACCCTAAATATATAGTGCTATAACATATTTAGCATTAACTACCGAATAATGCAATGCTATTGGAGTACGTGTTACCGACATAACAGTGTTATAACCCCTTCTTAAAACCATGCTTGATAGATATACGATAATAACAGACTGCAAGATCGGGATTTTAAGGATGATCAGTGGCATTAGAGTTACAATCCTACCCATTGTAGATGTGACACCAACCAGGGGTGTGACCCACCATTTGATGGGAAGGATCACATACATAGTATTAGTTATTTTTATCTACTGTCTTGTTTTAGTATGACTTTGATTAGGGTATCTATATAACAAGTGACAGTGGTTGTCTCCTTCTTATCAACTTCAATAAAGAAGGGCCGAGATCTTATCACTCAACTTGATGGTGGATCTCAGCAACTCACCCAATTTTAGCGAACACTTTGTTGGAGAGTGCCGTGGGCACGGGCCACCCACTAGTTCAATAATAAAATTGGGTCCAGATTCTATCGGATTAGTATTGGGTTCGTGTTTGTTGATCGCATAAGGTTTTTACATGACCCGTTATAAGAGTCTCAATAACATTGACGTTATGACTGTTATAACAGGATCACATCAGTCACGTTTGAGTAAAAAAATACGTATTTTAGTAATGCCCCCTAAAATTTGGGAGTAATTTGTAATCCCCCCTTATGCTTTCAAAATTTAGGATTACCCCCCTTGACCTAATTTAACCATCATTTGACTAACATTAAAATGTGAAATGCGGCGTGAGCCTGTTAATGCACCTACATAAGGACCATAATATTGCAATTACAATGCTAATGGCATGTGATTCAAGTCCATTTTAACTCAAGTCAACCACTGTTAAACTAGGTCAAGGGGTATTACGAATTACTTTCAAATTTCAGGGGGGTGTTACTAAAATACCCTAAAAAGATATTTTTTCAGTTTTGGTTTTATAACGGTAAAAAAATAACGGATTCGAGGCGTTACCGTTATGTTCTGCTAGTCATCCGTATAATCCAACCATCGAAGACTAAGAGATTGGTAGATAATTCGTGAAAACTTGACTTGGAAGGGTATTATGGTCATTTAAGAATCATCCTCGTGTACTCTTTTGTAATTACCCACCAGGCCCAGGAGAATTCGTGGTTCATCTTGAATAACAGTATTATAGATTTGTCTGAAACAACACTCGAGCTCGACTCTCTCTCTCTCTACTGAATCTCGGAGAGAGAGAGAAAATATATTTGAGTAATAGCAAGAACCATTGACAGCCATGACTCCAAGGGGGTTCCCCTTAAAACCAAACGAAGAACAAGAGAAAGACATTAACGCAGAAGGACAAAGAAAAGAACAAATGTTCTTTCTCAGAAGAACTTAAATCGAAAATCCTTTCTGCTATCGAAGATCTCGACAGGTAGGTAAAAATCTTAATCCATCCGTCTCTTTTACTTCTCCAAAAGTCGAGGCTCCAAATCATTCATTATTTTCAATTTCTGTTAAGAATCCGCGTTATAGGTAGGTTTTTGTTTTGAAGAATTTGAGTTCAGGTTTTATGGTTTTGAGATTGCGGGAAACAAATAGGTTTTTCTTCTGTTTGATTAAATGCTTCTGCGATTGCTGTTTTTGGGGGGAATTTGGTTGTCGTTCGAGTTCAACGGTTGGGATTCGATGCATTTGTGTCGAAGGAACTTCAAAGCTTCGACATCTTTGCTTCATCTACGAGGTTTTGCAGTGAAATCTTATTAGAGACTGTGAAAAAATATATTTTTTTTGTTGAATTATCTATTTGCAATTGAAGCTTATGGGAAAATCTGTTAAGATTTTGGTGCATTTCGTTCTAAACTTTGGGTTTCATTTTCACAGTGCAATCTATGTCATGGTGAATTTTTACCAACTGGAAATATTATGAGCATTTGGTAAAAAATCAAAGCTTTAATTAGTCTTTCACCAGGGATCTGCAAATTTTCTGTCCTTTTACTCATCTGATGCATACTGTGGAGTAGTATTACTAGTATAGGAAGTAGGAACCCTCTATGCCATTTTATTCATATATCTAGAGTTTTGGGCTTTACACGGAGTTTCTATATTTATCTGGAATTCAGATTTTCTTTTTAGGCATTATTATTATTATTATGCAGAAATATCGTTGTTGTGGAGTTTTATGAATATAACTGTCCATTAATATTTTAAATGTTTTAATTGCAGTAGATTCCAAGGGTATGGGCTCTGAACTGCTGAGTAGTCCATTAAATTGTAGGATATAGTTCTGGGGGTGACATACTGTTTCTATGATTATTAGAACTTTAGAAGATGAGATCAGACACTCCTCTTGATTACGCTGTATTCCAGTTGTCACCAAGGTGTTCAAGGTGAGAAGATTATCTGGTGTGTTTTAGGGACATCTTCCTTTTCTAGTTCTCAATATTTGTTTCCCTTCTATTGGCAGATGTGAATTGTTTGTTTCGGGCAATGGAAACACTGAGAAGCTTGTGTCAGGGTTGGTAAAGCCGTTTGTGACTCATTTAACGATTGTCGAAGAACAGGTTGCTCAGGCAGTTCAGTCGATTAAGCTAGAAGTTGAGAAACGTAAAAATAGTGGAACATGGTTCACAAAAGGAACTTTTGAAAGGTTAGTCACAAGTTTCTTGCTCTTATATTCATTGTTACATGGATTCTTCGAAATGGATGAAGTAATTAACAATTGCCATAGGTTAAGAGTTCTACCTTTTACAATTGAAGTTTTCTGTGCAAATCGGATACTCGCAATCGTGTCGGACTCTGACACTATTTAAAGTATACTGCCGTGTTTATGAATCCTTCTTCAAGGTATGCCAAATCGGATACTCACAATCATGTCGGACTCTGACACCTTTGCCCGTATCAATTCAACATAGATGACCCATGTTTCCCCATTTATTAACCCGTGCACATATTAAGTTGAAACAATGCTCTTATTGTTTCTCCTAGAAGTGGATTTTTTCCATTTCTTTCATTTAATGGGCCTTTTGGTTGTAGGTTTGTCAGGTTTGTTAGTACACCTGATGTCTTGGAGCTGGTCAATACATTTGATGCAGAGATGTCTCAGTTGGAAGCATCCCGGACAATTTATTTGCAGGTATTAGCCTCCATTGTATTTATGTGTGTCGATTTTGTAATAATAATGGGCAGCAGAAAGTAGAAACTACTTTAACATTCACTGAAATTGAAAGCCTTTCTAATTCAGGGAGCAGGGGATCATCAGCTTTCAAGTGCATTGGGTATGTTTGATCATCTGCTCTGTAGTTTCAGTAGTATTTTGTATTCTTTCATTTGGGTTGGAAGCAGTACTCAGTATTTCTATTTTTTTTATAAGTGTAAAGATTTTATTTCATACTCACTATTATGGTGTTCTCTTTACTTGGTATTGAGCTTGTCACGTTACATTTTACTCCACGCTCCACTAAGGGAATTGATATTTCTGGTTAATTATTATTTTCTATTTCCCTATTTGAAGCTTGGACCCGTTCTCATCAAAGCACCTATCTAACTAGGTGGTTCTTCAGGTAGGTGGATCCTTTCCTAGGAGTTTGGGCAACACTGCCTTGAACTGACACTTATGGCCGCTTTCTGATGTTCTTTTATCGATGTATTGAGTGCTGCCAATTTTGGCATTCCTGGTTATTCCCCTTTTCAACTATTCCTGGTCGTTTGGTCATACTTACCGATGACCACTTTACTTGTTTGTTTTAATTTTTTTGGTTTTTGTTTAGACAACTTTGGGATCAATTCCTTTAAGGGTGGTTACAGATTCAACGCATTTTAAGAGCCTTGCTTTGGGGTCAGCAGGCTCTGGGCTCAAGATTCTTAGTCATTTTTTGGAAGAAGAATTTCTTAATAAGAAAGTTATGAAAATTTAGAGAACAGTTCTTGGTAGGAATAATGAATAAGTATAACTAGTAATGCCACCATACCACTTAAAGATCCAAGAATAAAAGGCAGGGTTAAACAACTAAGTTTTTGAGTATCTGTCTCATACCTCAAGCTTACTAGTTAGGCAATTTGTGGGGTGAAGCAGCCCCACAAGCCTGGTTTGGTCGCTTTAGTGAAGTTGTTACTCAATTTGGGTTGCATCAATGCTAATCAGACTACACTTTGTTTGCAAGAAAGAGCGAAAGGAACCAACGTGTTGGTGGTATATGAGGATGATATAATGGTGACAAGGGGATGATAGTGAAGGAATTCAGGATTTAAAACAGTTCTTACAACATCATTTTCATACCAAAGACCTAAGAAAGCTTTGGTACTTGCTAAGGGTCTAAGTTTCGAAGTCAAGTTGTGGGATCAATTTATTCTAGAGGAAGTATGTTTTGGACCTTCTGATGAAACATGTTTATCGGGATTAAAACCAGTTGACACTCCTATGGATCTTAATACTAAGTCTGTGGTCAATCAGGGGGACTCGTTTGATGATTCGGGTAGATGTCGGAGGTTAGTTGGTAAATTGAATTATCTAACTATCACTCAACCAGATATTTCCTTTGTCGTTAGCATGCTGAGCCAATTTATGCAATCACCACGAGTTCTATATTAGGATTCAGTTGTTCGGGTGGTAAGATACTTAAAAAAGAGCTCCTAGCTGTGGATTGTTATACAGGTTTAATGGACATCTCTATGTAGTTGGCTATACAGATGTTGATTGGGTTGGTTCTCCTTCTGATTGAAGGTTTACTACAGGTTATTGAACTTTCCTAGGTGTCAATCTAGTGACTTGGAAAAGTAAAAAAACAATCTGTGGTTGCTCGCTTGAGTGCTGAAGTATATAGAGCATTGGCTCATACTACTTGCGAGTTAACGTGGTTGAAACATTGATGTTGATGTGGATTCTCCGATGAAGTTGCATTGTGATAGTCATGTAGATATCCATATAGCTTCTAACCCAATATTTCATGAATGAACAAAAACATATTGAGGTGGACTGCTACTTTATTAGAGACAAGGTTATGTGTGGCGATATTTCTACTATGTACATGAAGTCTGAAGATTGGTCAGCGGATTTGTTCACTAAAGTCGTTTTTAAGAGTTGTATGGATTACATTTGTTCCAAGCTGGAGTTACATGATGTTTACTCTCCGCATGAGGGGGAGTGTTAGAAGAGTTATTTGTAATGTGATGGATGTGTATGGGGTATTATTGCCTTTTTGACAGTTTTCAATTATATAATATATTGTGGGGAGTCAACTAGGACATTAAGTTAGTTTGACTTCCTCAGTTTCATTTGGTTTTCTAATTGGGAGTTATCAACTCAAGCTAGATTCAAAATGATGTACGAGTTCTTACTCTTAAGCTGCCATGATTACTGGCTAATACCATTTAATATCCATAATTTGATCCAGGTGGAGATGAAACTGGAAATGATGCAGCTGTTGCTGCAGACATAACAAAGTACGCTCTCTTTTCTACCTAGGGCTTTAGTTGCTCAAGCTAGGATGTACAGTTTGATTAAATGTAATTCATTTGCCCAGTCATCATTCTTGAAAGTTTTCATATCTTTTTACCAACTTGTTTGTATGTGCAATCATAAATGTACCTGAAGGTCTGGAAACTTGAAACTCAATTGGGTGGAGTGTGAGTTGTATAGAATCAGGGTGAGTTATTTGTGGTTTTGAGAAAACTGAATTACACACTTTCCGGACTTTGAATTAACTTGGCAACTTTTTTGTTGGACACTATCAAGTTCTTAAACAATGACATACATTAAATTGTCATGGAAAGCACCATTGTTTCTTTATAGTCAAACTGGCAATAGAAGCGTTAGAAACCTTTATTAGGTCATTGTACAAAGACGTGTATCTTTCTTGAGAAAACCATTTTAATTTTTGGCAAGAATGTGCTTCGTCTTAGAATATAAGGTTAATCCACGTGTGATTTTTGGGTTATGGGCCATTGATTGGACAATTGAGATTGAGATTGATGACATGGCCCACCAGTTATACATTTGATGTGGGAAACCATGGAGTTACCATTGTGTTAAATATGAAATACAACCTCTTGTCATGCAAATGAATTTGATGAGTGTATAAGCTAATTTGATTTTTTCTTTTGTTTGGCAGTGCTTTGATCTTTTTCTTTTGTTTTGACTGGCTAGTCAGGAAAGAGATCTTGAGGGCTATTGATGTACGGCTTGTTGCAACTAGGAAGGACCTGACTACAGCTTTTGCTCGAGCATCAGCTGCTGGTTTCACCCCCAAGACCGTCTCAGAACTCCAACTCTTTGCAGATCGATTTGGTGCTCATCATTTAAAGTAAGAAGTTATTAGAAATTCATTTTGAAAACCCTTGGTTTATTATTCTTTGGGCAAAATCCAGGTGTAAGTCTTATAATGTGTTAAAAGTTTGCTGGTTGAGTTAGCTGGGTCTGCTAACTGCAATGAAAATGGACAGAGTGACGCTTTTCGCCGCAAGTGGGTTCCTCCCTTCTGCAGTGATTGCGGCACTCCATGCCAAAGAGTGTATGGTGTCTTAGGCAAATTTTAAGTTGGTATAAGACTCGCATTGGACTTTTCCCTTTCAGTTGTCCTAATCAAAAAACTCTTAACCATAACCTGTGATTGCAACACCCTGTAAACAAGCTCGACCCAAACAAACAATTCCTTTTTTCAACTCATCGAAACAAGGAAGAAATATCTGACAGCCCATCCTAATTCCTAACTATAATAACGCATTACCTTCCTTATTTTCGAGCAAGCTGTAATGGCCTCTTAGGAACCTATTATCTTATTGGTTCCAACCCTCAAATTCTTAGGTCCAAAGTTAACACAATCAGGTGATAGACAACCTTCTATTCATTAGTCTTTTTCAAAACATTCACTGCATTTTGTTTTTTCGGATTTTCTAAAAGAATGGATGCATAAGTGGTTCTGATCATCGATAATGTTGATCTTTTTTAATCAATACTAGATGGGACCTAACTAATGGTGGGTGGGACCCACCCCTCGACAATTGGATATTGTTATGTAGTATCCTACGAGAATCTCGTATCCGTTCTTGGTGTCCTTGCAAGCACCTAAATAATTGCACGAAAAGTGTACCACATCTTGTAGTCTAAATAGGATCGGATTATTTATAGAAGTCATAACTCATAACCATCTAAAAGTGCACTAAATACAAGTTAGAATATTCCACTCTGCCATGTATAAGGGTGTACATAAGGCCGAAAGCTGACCGAACCCTAATTAAGGACTACCTGAACATGGCCTGAAAATTCGAACTTGGGCTTGGATTACACCCCCAGCCTGGCCCGAACCCAAACTCAGCTCGATACCTGCCTGAACCTGAATTTTTTTGAAAAAGCCCCCTGCCCTTCAAAGTTTTTTGAGAGTTTTTAATTCTTTAAATTAAAAAAAAGGTTGTCAGTGTCCTGAAATCCGAGCCTGACCTGAAGACTGGCCTGAAACCCAGACCAAGATCAGAACCTGGCCCATTTTTAGGGCTTTGGGTAGGGGTCCCTTAAGCTTCGGCCTGGCCTAACTAAATTTGGGCTGGGCTTGGACCATCCTGAAACTCAATAATTTGGGCTGGTTAGCCCGAATGTACACCCCTAGCCCTGTATAGATGGCAGTACTTGAGAATCTGAGATGTCTCCATAGAGAAAAAGGGTCCACATAAAAATTATTACTTGTTTTAGGATCGAATAGGAGAAGTCAGAGGAAAATATATATATTTAAAGACGCATGCTTTGATAGAAGATATAGTTCTTAAGAAAGTCAAACGGAGAAATAAGATTTATGTAGCTGACCCCGTATAGTTGGAATAAGGCTTAAATGATGATTTGGGATCTGACTTTGGATTAGTTTCTTCTCATATATCAACGAACTAAGGGTACATTCATCATTTACCGGAAGTCATTGATGTCGAAAGACCCAATAATCCAATTCGAATTGTTGGAACTCTACGATCACTTGGGTAACTAATCTTCGATTTTAAGAAAAGCATATAAAAAAAAGACCCCGGCATCGACAGGAAGACATCCTCCAAAGGTGCAGATTGTTGTATCATCTGTAAAATCTCTTCTGATAAAACTTTTAGGCCATGTATGGCGATCACTGAAAAACTTTCTATTTGACCATCGGAAAGTCAAAAACATTTCATCTGGAAAACTTTTATGGACATGAATGGGTAAGAAATGTTTCTAGAAAACTTTTTTAGGGAAAACCATAGAGAGGGTCTTGGAAAATCTGTCCTAGATGGATTTAGATCCTGTGCACAGAAAACTTTGGACTATCACTTTTCCAATTGACACATACCCATAACACTTTCTAAAAGGTTTAAATTTCAAAATAAAATTAAACAGTGGTACGTGTTGAACTACGACTCCCACAACTCCTATTTGCCCAATTCAAAATTTTCCGCCTATCCCGGTCTACATTTTCATTGGGAAGTTTCAAAAAAAAAAAAAAAGTTCTCTGAAAAAAAACAAATTTCCGAAAAAAAAAAATTAAACTTAAGAGGAGTACGTGGTGAACTACGACTCCCTGCCGTACAACATCCGGGCTCCTCGGATAAATGACGTTCTGTTTTGTTTTATCTGCAGCGAAGCTTGCACCAAGTTCATCTCTCTCAGTCAGAGACGGCTGGATCTTGTAAACCCATTGGAAGCAGGTGGCGACGATAGAGCCGTGCGATCTTCTTCCGGGTCGGACATGTCCATCGACGACCTAACCGATGAAAAAGTCCCCCTCAGACCTAATGGGCCCCACCAACCCCAACGCCAGCATCAGCATCAGCAACAATATCAGCGGCAGCAGACCCGCCAAGACATAACCCAACACCTAGAGCAATCGAAAACCTCCACGTGTCAACAATCTAACTCATTCTGCAGCTTCCCAATACGACGTTCCGTAAGGGAATCGAGCAGCGAGAGGGACGAGGGCAGAGAAAGCGACGGGGCCGTTGAAAAGGAGGAGGAGGAGACTCTGACTGAGTCGTCTCAGACGGGTCAGCCGGCGAGGCGGCTTAGCGTGCAAGACCGGATAAGCCTATTCGAGAACAAACAGAAGGAGCATTCCAATAGTAGTAAGTTCGCCGTCGGTAAATCCGCAGAGCTTCGGAGGCTGTCCTCAGATGTGTCGTCTGCTGACCAAACTGCGGAGAAAGCTTTCTTGAGCAGAGAAGAGGTTGTTGGATCGAAGAAGGACCAAACGGATTCTGGAAACCAGGTCAGAGCCTTTTCTGGTGGGTACGAGGATGTTGGGTCGAAAAATCAACTAGCTTCTCAATTTCAATTCAAGACCTTTTCAGGCAGAGCTGAAGATATTGGGTTGAAAGATCAAACGCCGCCCAAGACCCAGGTTGGATTGGAAGAGCAAGCGGCATCTCAGACACTTTTCAGAGCTCATTCTGGCCAGGAACACGCCGCTGCTCAGACCCAATTAGGAGTTTCTCCTAGCAAAGTAGATGTTTTTGGATCAGAAGACGAGTCTTCTTTGGAGGAAGTAGGGAAGAAGGACTTAGTGCCTTTGCAGACGCAGTTTGGAGGTTTTCTATCCAAAGTGGAAGATTCTGGTCTCCCGGGAATGAAGTTGCAGCGACAGAGCTCTGCTTTGGAACAGAGCAAGAAATTGCTAGGTAGGAGAGGTAATCCTGTTTATGGAAATGTTAAGCCTGTTTTTCCTGGGAAAAAGATTATGGAAAGTCCGGAAATGTTCGATTTGGTCCCAGAAGCTCCAATTGAGCAAGTTCAGAGGCGACAGTCGAAAGGAAATCAGGAACTCAATGATGAGCTGCAAATGAAAGCAAATGAATTGGAGAAGCTTTTTGCAGCACACAAGCTTCGGGTTCCTGGAGATCAGTCGGCTTCTTCTTGGAGAAGCAAGACAGCTGATGTGCAGCTGGACCAGGTTCCAAGTTCTGTATACAGGAAACCAGAGGAGGTCAGTTCTGTTCAATTGCCTGAGAAGAACTTGGTGAGAGAATCATTTGGGAGTTCCATTAATGTGGCTGAATTCAATCTTAATTCATCGATGAGGATGTTAGATGATCAGGCTGATGGTAATACTCCGAAGCAGAATATCGCTTTGTTAGAGGATTCCAGAGGAAAATTCTATGATAGGTACATGCAGAAACGAGATGCAAAACTGAGGGAAGAATGGGGTTCAAAAAGGGCTCAGAAGGAAGCCAAGATGAAGGCCATGCATGAGAGCCTTGAAAGTAGTAGAGCTGAAATGAAGGCCAAGTTTTCAGGGTCTTCAGACAGACAAGATTTGACTCTTCATGCTCGTCGACGTGCAGAGAAGCTGAGATCCTTCAATATCCGTTCAGCCACAAGGAACAGAGAGCAGGTATCCTTGATTTTAGTAATATTTATAAAACATGATTGCAATTATTTTCACTAATAACTGATAGGCTTGGATGTTCATGGTGAGAATCTGGAGCTTGAATTCAGAGATTTGGATGTTCGAGCATTCTTTCTAGCTAACCCAGTTGAGTTTTCTTTTTGGGCAGCAATCAATAGAGTCTGTCCAGAGTGAAGAGGATGAATATCTACCTGAATTTCCTGAACAGGTTCAATACGGGCAAGATAGATCCTTGGACGAGACATTTTTGGGGAATGGATCTGTCAGAAGCACCCAATCTAAGAAGCTTTTACCAAATAGGAGCTTGTCTTCCTCCACTACTCGAACCTCAACAGCACCGATTCCCCGGTCATCCGTCAAGGCTTCCAACTCTGGTTCTGGAAGGCGACAGGCCCAACCAGAAAATCCTCTTGCTCAGTCAGTTCCAAACTTTTCTGACTTGAGAAAGGAAAACACGAAGCCTCCATCAGGAATCAGCAAGACAACAACCCGCTCGCAGTTTAGGAACTATACCCGCAGCAAGAGCACCAGTGAAGAGCTACCCCTTGTCAAGGAAGATAAGCCACGGCGGTTTCAGTCCATGAGAAAGAGCTCTGCTGGTCCTGGTGAGTTGAAGGACTTATCACCTATCAACTCCGATGGTGTTGTTTTGACACCATTAAGATTTGGTAAAGAGCAAACAGAGCAGAGCCTCTATAACAAAATTCCGAAGAACAGTGAGGTAAAGCCGTTCCTCAAGAAGGGCAATGGTATTGCTCCTGGCACCAGAGCTGGTATTGCTAAGCTGAAAGCTTCAGTGGCATCTGAGAACTTGAAAAATAAAGAAGAGTCTGATGAATTGGCTGACCCGCCAGAAGATTCAGTGGACATGGTCAAAGAAGAGGAAGAGGAAGTATTTGAAACATTGATGGGTGACGAAGTTCTTGAGGCTGTAAATTATCCTGCTGACTCGGATACTGAAAAATCAAGACTGAGCCAGGAATCAGAAAAATCTTGTGATCCTGGATCTGAAAATGGCGAGGTCCTGAGCTCACTTTCTCAAGTGGACTCTGACTCGGTAGCTGAAGCTGCTGCGGTGCCTTCCACATTCCACTCCGCTGTAGGGCCTGCCCAGGATTCACCAGGAGAAATCCCTGCGTCTTGGAATGCATGCATGCCTCATCCAATTTCTTACTTGCATGAGACGTCAGATATTGATGCCTGTGTGGACTCTCCAATGGAAAACCCTGCATCATGGAACTCCCATTCTCTTACTCGGATAGAAGCTGATGCAGCTAGGATGAGGAAGAAATGGGGTAGTGCTCAAAAACCAATTCTTGTAGCTGGTGTCCCTCAACATCAATCTGGCAAGGATGCAACAAAAGGGTTTAAGAGGTTATTGATGTTTGGGAGGAAAAGTCGGGGGACGGAGAGTCTGGTAGACTGGATCTCCGCAACAACTTCTGAAGGTGATGATGATACCGAAGATGGTCGGGATCTTGCAAACCGGTCATCAGAAGATATGCGAAAGTCAAGGATGGGGTTCTCACAAGGTCATTCTTCTTATGATAGCTTCAATGACAGCGAGTTGTTCAACGAACAAGGTACCCTCTTTGTTTCCATATTAGTTTTGGTACTTTGCGGTCGTCTTTGCTGGAAAATTCGGTTGAGCTCATAGTTGCTTAGATCAAATCATCACCGCCAAAAGCCTTACCCCAAATATATGTTCCTTAGATCAAATCAACTATCCTACTACATTTTTTTTATTGAAATTCCTTTGCGAAGCTGCTGTCAGAAAATCTGAATCTGGAAGTGCATCAGATCAAAATCATATTTTCCTCCTCTACTTTGTAAAGTGAAATGTCTTCCATCAAATTGCATCACCTTCATGCCCCAACATTTTTTTTTACTTTCCTGGACTTGGATTATCACTGATCTTGCCCCGTGGTTGTTGTATGATACCCAAGGTTTGCACTGATAGGCTGGACTATGGGGCAATCTGGAAGGAAAGAACAGAGAATTATATTGTTATAGAACACATTCAGTTATCGTATGTCTCCAAACTTCGGAGTGACTTCTAAACACATTTACTTTATAGTTTATACTAAATAAAAATATGTCAATGTGCATATCAGGTATGCCTTGGCTCAGGGTTCCAAGCTATGTTGCATTGATATAGGTATGGGTGCCGGAGTCCGACATGGGTGTGGAGTGTCTGATTCAGTGAACTATGAAAAATAGGATTTGTGGACTTGGCAGTGTACTTTAAATAATGTGTAACAAAGTAATTTTTTTATTTAATAATTAGGATAATAGTGAATAATGTGAAAAGATATCAAATGATTTGTATCATATAATTATAGACAAGAAATACATATATTCATGTTATATTTGTTGCATACAAAACTTCAATTGTAAAAAGTAGAACTCATAACATATGGCAAACGTTAATATCTTGCAAGTGAGGAAAGAAAAAACAAAACAGAATTTAGAAGTGTCACACCGGAATCTGTGTTGTGTCAGATTCAGGCACATGTCCAACATGGGTACTTCACCTGTTTAGAAGAATCCATACAACATAGGTTCTGGGTTTAAGGTTTTTACGGTTGAAATGTTCCGCAATAAGTGTTTCTCAGAGCATATGGTTCAGGATTAGGGCAAAGACCCTAGATTAACTCCTCGTCTCTGTGAACAAATACATATTGGTTGCTCTCAGATCATCATCCCTTGTGCAATCTTAAGTTGAATTAGAAAGGAGGCATTGTGACTGACCTTTCCATCGCTTTTCTCCCCCTTTGGGAGCTTATGTTGTAGTTAACATCAATAGGGACTCAAGACATTTATGTCTGCGCTTGGATTCTCAATTTGCTAAAAGAGACTCCTCTTGTTTCTTGCAGTTCGAGCCTTACATAGCTCAATCCCAGTATCTCCAACAAACTTTAAGCTGAGGGAAGACAATCTAGCTGGAAGCTCTCTTAAAGGTAACCGCTTACTAACGTATGCTTGTTCTTTTTATTTTGTTAATTATTTTTCTTTCGAACCCACTAATTCAATAAACTGCCCAAACCTTATGTAACAAAGGCATGGACATGTGTTGGCACCCGACACGTACAAATTGTCACACACTGAACCCCATATGTTGAGGGATATAATTTTGAAAGGGAATTGATTGATCTACAAAACTTTTTACTTCTTCCAGAGCTCATAAAGGGTCCTACTTGACAGACATGCCCCTCTCACTAAGCCGCCCTTAATGTGAAGTCAGAGGGGTATTTTCATCAATTGTGAAGTAAGATATTTAATGAGCTAAAAAATGCTGTAAAAAGTGTTGCACAAACGATAGCAATACAAAGAAGAGAAAGACAATCACTCACACACAAGAGACAAAGATTTACGTGATTCACCAATTACCACTAAGGCTACGAAGACTGAGAGCTTCCATTATGTACAAATTGAAAAAGATACAAAATAACCCTAAAACAGTGGCTTATGTATGAGCCCAAAGCCTGGACCCAAATAAACACAGAAAACCACCCAAAACGGGAAACTATGTGATTTTCCCAAAGGAAACATACCCAGAAAATTAGGTGAATGGGGGTTGCCACCCAGTTGCTTATGAACCTTATGCTGGCGGCTGGCCCAGGAACAATAATGATAAAATTCGGGTCACTCAATCCACATACAACAAAAAGTTCCTTGGAAAAATCAATTCCCTTTTTAAAATGCTTTAGTTTTGGTTTAGTAGACAGTATAGAAATGATGTATTTAGCTAAGCTGATACATTGAAATCTTTTAAAAATATATAAATAATATCTTAAAGTACATATTTTAAATTTTTAATACAAGTTGGGTTGCACCAAGGA
The DNA here is from genome assembly GCA_035048495.1 of Euptelea pleiosperma. NCBI lineage: Eukaryota > Viridiplantae > Streptophyta > Magnoliopsida > Ranunculales > Eupteleaceae > Euptelea > Euptelea pleiosperma. The sequence continues at coordinate 32,942,115 of CM068549.1, read as the reverse complement.
GATCTCCCCACAAAAGTATGATCTGATTGGATGATCCTAACTGTCTGACCAGTAGGCTTTTTTTTTCCTAGACTGTTCACCATATTTTTGTGACAGTCAAAGAATGCAATCGATTGGATGGTTGGGATAATCTGGTCAGATTGGAATCTTGCCTTGGAGATACCCTAGGTGTGACTCATAGTTCCAACCTCTTGCATCATTGCATGTGTACTACATGTTGGCACAGGCAGGGAAGTTGGTTTCTTCCTGTCTGGTTCTGAAGCATGTGTTTCTGATACCTAAATCTGTTGTTTGTTATTAATCTGAAATGGGTATTTCACATTCAACTTTCGCTTTGGTTGTTTTGATTAGAATCTTCAATTCTATCATTCCTCAAAAATTTCTGACTGGACTGGACTTTGGACTCTGACATACAAAATGTTTTTGTCTTGCATCCTGTTTATCCATATTCTCCATAGATCCTAACTTTGCAATCTGTCCAGTTGGACAAATAAACCATCTGCTCAATTGCTAAACTTGGACGGATAAAAGGAATATGATTAAATCTCAAGAAAAATGGCCCCACATTGGATGGCTAAGAATGTTTGGTTGGTATGATTTTGACCAATTAAAGTCACAGATCAATTTGTTGGTGGGATATCTGTATGTTGTTGGATGCAGGAAATAGAAACCTTCTACTTGTTGCAGAAACAAAACACTTAAAACATGTTTCCAAACATAAATTGACTTATTTCTTTTTCTGGAATTGTCAGCCCCTAGGTCATTCTTTTCACTCTCATCGTTTCGAAGCAAGGGAAGTGAGTCGAAACCCAGGTGACGACCATTAAAAGAAGCCCAGAGCCTTGGTATTTGGGATCTCCAGCAGAAAGAGTATAAAGATATTACACAAATAGCCAATGTTCATTTTCGAATAGAGGCATATGTCATACTCATACATCCATTCAAGCGTCCAAAGGGGTAAATTATTTTTTTTTTCTGATAAGTTCCAAAGGGGTAAATATATACAATATGTATTCTTACTTTGTCTTCATGGACTTGTGAGGCTTTCCATTTTATCCTTGTGATTTAATCATTTTTTACTGTTACTAGTTTTGAAATCTGTAGTTAATGTATTGAGCAAAAAGTCGCCAATTGGCGTTAAGCTATCATAATTTTTGGGAGTCCAAAGCATTTTTTGCTCTAATTCACTTGCAGGTAATCTTGTATGATTGTATATCAGAACTTAAGCCACTTGTCAGAATCTTTACTGTCAACAGTTTAAATTGCGAGTGATTTGATTTATGCGTAGCGATAACCTCTAAAAGACAGTCTCCTTGTTCTTTCTCTTCTGTACTTGGCATGGAAATAGGGTTCCAGACATGGTTTAGAATGCAAAGGGAAGTTAGCTGAGTGGTACAATGTTTTTCTTTGATTTGGTCCAGTGTTATTGAGGCAGAACTATCAATTATTTTTTCATTGGCTCTCTTGTTATAAGTATAGAGATATGGTACAGACAAATAAAGGCCTTAATAATAGGGTATATGGTAAATAAATGATAACTGTCATTATATTAAGGCCCTCATTTTACAACTAGGGATGTTAAAGGGTACCCGAGTACACGATTATAATGTATCCATGATCTGAACTGACGTAATTGGGTGCAGGCCAGTTTTCTGTTCAATATCTAACCCAATACCCAAATACCTGACCGAACTGACATGATTTGGTTCGGTTTGGGTCCATTTTTAGAGCTAATTAGTAGTAACGTCAGGTCTTGATTTCCTGTCACTAACTTTGAAAGGACCCATTGACACCTCTATTTACAACTTCTAAACAGGCACGCTCAAAAATTCAATCATACTTCATATATCTACATAAAAATGAATTAATTATAGGCGAAAGGTAAACTGGGATGTTGATGCACGCTTGGCAGGCTGCAGCAACATGAAGTTTTTAGCCATGTAGAGTGTTGAATTTGGTGAAATTAAGATCTATTGATAAATCTTGGATGAAATACATTGACCCTATTCAATGGTTTATATAGAAAATAAACCTAGCTAAAGATAGAAAATATATAATCCTAATCAATCTAATATAAGATTTTAAATTGATCTTTTTCCTAAAGGGAAATATTGTATAAGATGCACCAATAATGATATGGTGCACCTCACATAACTTATTACAATACTAATACTAATCCAACTGGATATATACTCTAATCCCCTCTTGCAATTGCATGTCTCTTTGAAGAAGGAACACATGATTGGTTACAACAAATTGTAAGCCCTTGGTCTTCATGAAATGAATATGATGAGGGCTTAAACATATGTTCGTGTGCTTGATGGTGGACATCGCTTATCTGTAAAGTCCATCACTGTTGTATCCTACTCCTCTTGAAGTATGTTGGTCATGATCTTTTAAAAAACTATCGAAGACAGAGTAATGTATCTAAACTCTCATTGGATATGTCTTGAGTAAATAAATATGATAAGATTGAAGGGCTTTGGTGAACGTTTGATGGAAGATTAGAGAAGAATGTGGGTAGAAATAATTTTGAGAGATAAAATTGTACCTGATAAAGTACTAAAAAGGCTCCAATGCGAATGACTTGGAAACAGAGAAATGAGAGGACTTGTGAATCTGTTGGTCATGCTCTTGAATCTGTCCATCCGCAAAGAGTTGAACTGTGTTGACAACCAAGTCAATGAACTGTGATGGTCATGTGAGGATGATGGGAGATCTGATCTAAAACGGTGATAGTGGTTGGGAGTTCACCCAAACAAAAAATCAGGCCATTCTGAAATTTCTAACCCCATCAAATGTGGTTTTCAAGTTACACGGAAAAGATAGACGGTCCATAATTCTTCAACTTCTAAACCAGTCTACGAATATCAGAGTGATTTGAATTTTTGTGAGGATGATCTCCTCACCATATAGATCATCCTCACCAAAAATCAGCCATTGATTCACCTTCTATGTGGGTCCACCAAATGGTTGTCAAAAACGGGTGCCCCCCCCGCCCCACCCATAAAATAAAACTATCTAAAGATAGAAACTATATAATCCTAATCAATCTAATTTAAGATTTTTAATTGTATTTTTTTTCATATTCTTAACCTGGGAAATATTGTATGAGATACACCAATAATGATATGGTGTATCTCACACAACTTATTACAATATTAATACTAATCCAACCGTATATATACTCTAATACAATTGCCAATTTAAACCATCCATCAAAGGAAAACCCCTAGCTTACAGTGTAGTCGCAGCAAGATTTTGCTGCAGGGTTCCTCCTGTGTTGGACACATACCTATCCAAATTTACCAGTTGAAATTGCTTTCATCAAAATCAGCCCCAAACCTATTGAACTTTTCCCCTATAAACGGTAGCCGTATAAATTATTTATTTTTAAATAAGGAGAGATTCGGAAAAGTGGCTCCTTTTTGCCACGTGGTACTGGTCCTCTGGGCTGAAATTTTTTATGCTGACTGGAAACGTTGTTGTCCATCAGTTCCCTCTCAAAATGCCACGTGGCACACTCTTTTGGGCTTACTAACAAATATTTGGCTCACCTCTTGATGGACCTACACACCATTGGTGATCTATTATACTATAGTACAAGTTTGCTGTCCATCAGCCCCCCTCTCAATGCCACGTGGCACTTTTTGGGCTAACTGACAAATATTTGGCTAGCCTCTTGTGGACCTACACACTAAAAATCAACTTGATTGGTGATCTATAAGATCTGAGCATTTTCAATTCGCATGCGCAAACGGATGGTTAGGATCATCCTATCCATTCGATGTTCACATTCAAAACCAAAAACACTAATAAGTGCCGGTCGTTGACTCTTTGACTATAAATTCAGACTTGTTTTTCTCGTCGTAGGCATCCTCTACCTGACATTTGGACTGATTTTAGGACCTTTGTTTCGACGAAGAGTTCTATATATGGTGCACCACACCACCAGCTGTATAACCTGCACTACCCCATCTCGACCCTCAACATGAACAGCTGTGCAATCAATGAACCCACGTCTTGGATCGTTTAAATATCTCCAAATCAAACCAACTTATGATCTTAACGGTCCTTGTGACAATTCAACCATGACCAGTACCCATTGAAGAGGTAGTCAATCAATCGGATGGTGTTGTTTGCACCAACCTTGGGGATCGGAGAAACGGCATAGAGTATGTTGTATGGTAGTAGTCTGGTACAGGCAGCATGCTACCGTCCTTCCCTTTCCTTTTCTTTTCCTTATTTTAATGGCCCGGCCCCACAAAACACCAAAGATTCAGAACTCAAGGAAAAGAGTAAACCTTTGCTCACCGCATGATGTGAGCGAAGCCGATCACAGCACACAATACGAGCCACATGGCACATTCTTATAGATCGCTGACCGTATGGATGTTTGGCCAGTCCCTCGGTGGACCTGCAAAGCAAAAACTCAGCCTGATTAGTGATTTACAACCTTTGGATCTTTACTCCCAAATAACGCTCAATAATGCTCAAATTCCTACGGTTAATATCAACCCATGAAAATCACTTCAATCCAACGCTTAGAAATCACGGATCGGGTTTATTTTTGGCTAGTAGGTCGACCTAGTGATTGGCCAAACATCCATACGGTCAGCGCTCTCTAAGAGTGCAACGTGGCTCTAATTGTGTGCTGTGATCGGCTTCGCTCACATCATGCAGTGAGCGAAGGTTTACTCGAAGGAAAACAAGGGGCCGGCCCAACAACAAACTTTCTCACTAGGAAATATCACGCATAGACGGGAAAATAGACCTCTCATAGCCCAGCAACCGCAGCCGTTGGATTTAGGAATAATGAAGTCAGAGATGTATATGCAATCCATCAGCTAGTGTTAAGGTTGTATTATATTAGTATGTAGGGCTATGGATATTGCATCATCCTCAATTAATTATCAATAAGCCGGCTCTTCTGAATCTCTACATTTCATGACCTGGTCAACTTTTTCATAAATCTTGATCGTTCAACTGGTGGGCCTACTTTTGTTTGGCCCAATATCCCAAAACAGATCTTAATATTGTTTGGCCCAACACGATTTTTTTTACTACACCCATACAAGAGTTGACCAGTAAATCAATGGTCATTATTCACTCTCAAGATATATTTCTAACCCTTTTGTATGATATATATCTTATCTTGATTAGTTGCCACGTGGCATGATGAACACTTGGCTTGCCACAGATGCAGAGGGAGCCAGGATCAAGGTATATATATGTAGCTGATTGTCTCAGATCTTAAAAAAAAAAAAAAAAGGCTTTAAGTATGATTATTTTCTTCCATTCAAGCCTCTTATTATATTGAAAATGGCGGAATAATCAAAGTGCTTTGCAGTTTGCACCCTAAAAACCATCTTCAGGGACAAAACGATTACAAAGTTGCTCCTTGTTCTTATTCTTCATCAGTTTACCCACCCAGATTCCTCTTCTCCTTATCCTTCACCCTTCTCTCTCTCTCTCTCTCTCTCTCTCTCTCAATTCTCTGCAACTCATACCCGAACTAATTTATGCTTCAGCCATGGCCGAATCTTCCTTCGAAATCGACTATTCTTCCTCCCATCGCTCTCGTGGTTATCGCCGCCAACGCCATACAACGCCGGCGAGCTCACGCAACCCATCTCGTTCTCTTACACCAACTGGCTTTCGGAGCCCTGCTCCAAGTAGGCTCCACCACCCTTCTCCCACTCCATTCTATGGTAACGATGACACGTCATGGCAAGGTGAGCTTTCATGGCAATTTGAGCCGACCGGATGGCGCGACAGTCGAAATCTTGGCGCCGCCCTCAGCCCATGGGCCGCCGCCACCCCGTCCAATGCTCGTCGAATATTCCCAAGATCGGCCAATGATTACTACCTCTCTCACACGTCCGGTGGGTACCGCAACTTCACTAATCCATATTATGAATATTCTGGCTACCGTGCACCATCGGAGGGTAGACTCGAGCTTCAGAGCTACGTGGCTGGAGATAATAATGCGACTTCATTTGTTGGAAGGAGTTACATGTATGGTGATAATAGTCGTAAATCGCATGGGTTTTCAAGCTTGGATATTATCAGAGAGAGCAGTGATAGGAACCGTAGTCCTCTAGCTAGCAAGGATGAGCTGAGTATGGTTGATTACGACACACCGGAGGACGTCGAGCGTCAGATTCATATGTTAGAGAATGATCCAAATCGTCGGGTTTCTGTATCACAAGCTTATCATGATGATGATGAGGATGAGGATGACAAGGATGATGACTATGGTCATGGCCATCATCATCGTGGAAGATCTCATCATGTTCATGATCGTCATCAAGGGAGGCAAAAAATGGACAATGATGGTGAGGGTTTAAAACGTCAAAGCTCTCCTTATGGTCATCGTTTTTATGATGGTGGTAATGATAAGTATGATGACGTTGATGGGGTTTCAGCCTTTGATGATGATGAAGAAGATGATGATGATGATGGAAGAGCAACTCAGTCAATTGGTCTATTTAGCCTATTCAAATACTCTACAAATTTAGATATTATTCTTGTAATTTTGGGTTGTTTGGGAGCTTTGATCAATGGAGGATCTCTTCCTTGGTATTCTCTTCTCTTTGGGGAGTTTGTGAACAAGATCGCTCAAGAATCTAAGACTGACAAGAACAAGATGATGGAGGATGTGAAACAGGTAAGAATATATATATATATATATATATATATATATATATATATATATATATATATATATATATATATATGATGTTTATGAGAAAATTGTGAGAACTGGTCTTTGATTGTTCCTTCAATGTGTTTCAGATATGTCTCCTCATGGCTGGACTTGCAGCTATAGTGGTGGTTGGAGCATATATGGGTACGAGGGAGGACAAACAAACACAAATTATACTACAAATTGTCTTTAGAAGCTTAAATTGTCTTGCATTAATTGATGAAAAATTTGGTAATAACGTAATTTTAATTATTTGTTTCATCGGAGTTTCGTTATACAGAGATCACATGCTGGAGAATAGTAGGGGAGAGATCGGCACAGCGTATAAGAACCAAGTACTTAAGGGCAGTTTTGAGACAAGATGTCGGGTTCTTCGACATGGAAGTTAACACCGGCGATATTATGCATGGCATTTCTAGCGATGTTGCACAAATCCAAGAAGTCATGGGGGAGAAGGTCAGTTTTTTTTTCTTAATTTCAAAATATTTTATTTATTTTTACTTTTTTTCCCTACTAGGTGAAGGTAAATTGAGATTTATGGGTAATTATATGTAAAGGGTGAAAAAAATTCTTGGCTTAATTGATTGATAATTATCAATATATACTATTAACGCATTAAGCAAGCTACTACCGAACTACATAGAAGGGAGGAAATTTTCTATCGAATATCGATGATGTGAGAGGTCTTTCAATTTTATCAATTAAGTAAGAAAATTTTATTTTAATTTGAGTCCAAACCGACAAATTTTTTTGACTAAATGTTCAAGCCGGCCGATTATATTATATTCTTTCGCTAATTATAAGCCGGCCAATATAGATATCTAAGAAGACACGTTTATCACTTAAATAATGATGTAATATACGTTTATAATAGAGGAGTCTCGTCTCTTTCTTGGAGGCCATGGTGAAGGCATAGTGTCCAATTTTTAATAATATTTAGGGGGTGTTTGGATCACTATTTTTCAAAAAGTATTTATTTTAAAAAAATGACTTTGCTGAAAATATATTTTTGAAGATGTATTTTTCTTAAAGAAGTCGTTTGGATCATCATTAATGCAAAATGTCTTTATCTTCTTTTAGTTGCCCCCACCAATATAATGTCTTTATTTTTTTGGAAGGGGATTTCTACCAAAAACTATTTCTTTGTTTATTATGTTCATTGAACTAGCAAATTTTCAAAAAAGTCTTTTTTTACTTGTAAAAAAGACTTTTTGGCTTAAAAATATATTTTTATGGAATAAATACTTTTTAAAAAATGCCAATCGAAACAATCTATTATTTTGGAAAAAGACTTTTTTGTTGAAAAAGAACATTTTCAAGTCTAAAAATGGTGATCCAAACACCCCCTTATATACTCAATTACCTCTTCAATTACCATTGTTATTATAATTTAAAATTCTCAATAGTAGAAATGGTATAAATATTTTTAAAAAGGAACTAGAATTAATTCCTTTTATTGATCTAAACACAGATGGCGCATTTTGTACATCATGTGTTCACCTTCGTCTGCGGTTATGCTGTGGGCTTCCTGAAGTCATGGAAGGTTTCTCTAGTAGTTCTCTCTGTCACCCCATTGATGATGTTTTGCGGGATCGCTTATAAGGCCGTTTACGTCGGTTTAACTGCAAAAGAAGAGGTTAGTTAGAGAGATACAACCACGTCCCTTCAATAATCTCATTATGCACATTTTCTTAATTTTTATGTGCATGCATGGTTTGAAGGTTTCTTATCGCAAAGCTGGTAATGTTGTGGAGCAAGCAATCAGTTCAGTAAGAACTGTTTTCTCTTTCGTCGGGGAGGATAATTTGACTGCAAAATATGCTGAATTGTTGGAGAAATCAGTGCCGTTTGGGTCCAAGATAGGGTTTGCTAAGGGTGCTGGCATGGGGGTCATTTACTTGGTGACTTACTCGACATGGGCATTAGCTTTCTGGTATGGATCCATCTTGGTTGCTAGGGGAGAGATCACAGGAGGTGAAGCCATTGCTTGTTTCTTTGGTGTCAATGTAGGAGGAAGGTATATACTACTCTCTCTCTCTCTCTCTCTCTCTCAATTTTTTTAGCTTCAGTAGTGGTGTTCTGGATATTTCCTTCTTTAAACATGTATTCTCTTAATTTTCGTGATTTTCAATAAATTTTCACATAGAGGGAAAAACTCTCTCAAAGTACAAGGAGAAGTTGAAAATGTGTATGATTTTCATAGGGGATTGGCATTGTCACTATCGTATTTTGCGCAATTTGCGCAAGGCACAGTTGCTGCGAGTCGGGTGTTCGAAATCATTGATAGAGTCCCAGAGATTGATCCTTACAACTTTGAGGGAAGAACACTGTCAACTGTTAGAGGGAGGATGGAGTTCAAAGGTGTTAGCTTCGCATACCCATCTCGTCCTAGTGCACAAATCCTCCATTCCCTCAATCTAGTGATCCCACCTTCCAAGACTGTTGCTTTGGTTGGAACCAGTGGGGGTGGCAAGTCCACCATTTTTGCTCTTATAGAGAGGTTCTATGATCCTATCACTGGTAAGTTGCTCTTCTTCTTTGTGATGATCTTAATCCGGGTAGGGTTTGGGTAAACCATTTGATGTGTCCCACCTACCAGATCTCATATCCATCGGCTGGAAATTTTGGTGTGAAAGATGTGTTAGGTGGGATCCATCAAATAATAGAGTATTACTTCAGTTCATTCCTAATTTTGTTTACTTTCAATTATGTTGGAAAGGGACAATCAGCTTGGACGGTCATGATTTAAAGACACTACAAGTGAAATGGCTGAGGGGTCAGATGGGTATGGTGGGCCAGGAGCCGGCTCTCTTTGCCAGCTCAATATTAGAGAATCTGATGATGGGGAAGGAGAACGCGACTAAGAAAGAAGCAATCGCTGCTTGCGTTGCGGCCAATGCCCACAACTTCATCTCTAGCCTCCCCGAAGGCTACGACACTCAGGTGCAATACTACACATATCACAAATCTACATGCTTCTTATTGACATACATACATGCATACGCACATTCACATACTGCATATATGACAACATAAACATGCATGCAGCCTTCATCGTGGATCAAGGTCTGGCAAGTTGAAAATGTGTATCATATGTATATGGTATACTACATATACATATGACGTATATACATACATTCATACATTCTACATGTTTGCAATACTACACACATATCAAATCTACATGCAAACATACATTCTGGTCAGTCTATTTGAACCCCCCCATAGCAAATAGCTAGTGTCTCCGGCAAGACAACTCCGAGATGGTATGGCTCGGTCGCTGCCGATTCCTTGTTGGGTCGTGCGATCCAACCAGGATTGGCCGATCGCTCGAACTGTGGCCCTCACAGGCCTATCTACAGCAAACCCTTACTAGAAATGTCATCTTTCCCGGCAGGTCGGTGACCGAGGCATCCAACTCTCCGGTGGCCAGAAGCAACGGATCGCACTAGCTCGAGCGATGATAAAAAACCCCAGAATTCTTCTCTTAGACGAACCCACCAGTGCCTTAGACCCCGAGTCCGAGGCCGTCGTCCAACAGGCCATCGACAAGATCTCCACAGGACGTACAACCATCGTCATTGCCCACCGGCTAGCAACGGTCAGAAATGCACACACCATTGTTGTTCTTGACAGTGGCTCCGTTGTTGAAATCGGTGATCACCGTCAGCTCATGGAACAAACTGGAGCCTACTTCAACCTTGTCAAGCTTGCCTCCGAATCAATCTCGCAACCCGACCCGAAAAAAAATGACATCCGAAATGACACGGATTACTCCATGTACGAGAAATCCATGCACGATATCTCAAGATCGAAGAATGCATATGATATCACGAGATCGAAGTATCGAAAATCCATGCAAGATGAAGAGGAAGAAGATACCGAAGAACAAAAACAAAAACAAAAACCCAAGAAAATTCAACTTTCACAGATATGGAAGTTACAGAGAAAAGAGGTTCCCATGCTCTTATTAGGGTTTTTCTTAGGTATGCTCGCAGGTGCAATTCTCTCTATTTTTCCTCTAATTCTCGGCCAAGCTCTTGAGATCTACTTCAATGACGGCGACACTCGGAAGATGAAGAGAGATATTGGGGTTCTTGCTTTAGCTCTTGTAGGTTTGGGCTTTGGCTCTGTAATCTCCATGACAGGCCAGCAAGGTTTCTGTGGTTGGGCTGGAACAAAACTCACAAAAAGAGTAAGAGACCTACTGTTCCAATCTATACTAAAACAAGAACCTGGTTGGTTCGATTTCGACGAAAACTCAACCGGAGTACTAGTTTCTAGGCTCTCAATCGACTGCATAAGCTTTCGATCGGTTCTCGGTGATCGGTTTTCAGTTTTATTAATGGGTTTGAGCTCAGCTGCTGTGGGACTCATTGTGTCATTCTCTCTTGATTGGAGGCTGACCCTCCTCGCTACCGCTCTCACTCCATTCACACTCGGTGCAAGCTATTTCAGCTTGATTATCAATATGGGACCAAGATTAGATAACAGTTCTTACGCGAAGGCTAGTAATATCGCCGCTGGTGCAGTTTCAAACATAAGAACAGTGACAACATTCTCAGCACAAGAACAATTAGTCTCCTCCTTCGACCGAGCGTTATTGGAGCCGAAGAAGAAATCAATGAGGAGGACACAGATCTTAGGGTTATCACTTGGTTTCTCTCAAGGTGCCATGTATGGAGCTTACACCCTAACGCTCCTTTTTGGTGGTTATCTCATAAAGAAAGATTATTCAAGCTTTGGCGACGTGTACAAGATTTTCTTGATCTTGGTTTTAAGTTCATTCTCAGTTGGACAGTTAGCAGGTCTTGCACCAGACACGTCAAATGCATCGACGGCTGTTCCTGCAGTTTTTGATATAATTAATCGTAGGCCGTTGATCGATGGTGATCGAAAGGGAAGGAAGATTGATGGATCAAGACCGTTTAATATTGAATTCAAGATGGTGACTTTTTCGTATCCATCAAGGCCGGATGTGGTTGTTTTAAGGGATTTTTCATTGAAGGTCAAAGGGGGGACTATGGTGGCTGTAGTTGGGGGAAGTGGGTCTGGAAAGTCAACGGTGATTTGGCTTGTTCAGAGGTTTTATGATCCTAATCAAGGGAAGATTATGATGGGTGGGGTGGATTTGAGGGAGCTTAACCTGAAGTGGTTAAGGATGCAAACAGCTTTGGTAGGGCAAGAGCCTGCACTGTTTGCAGGGACTATAAGAGAGAACATTGCATTTGGAAACCCTAATGCTTCTTGGGCTGAGATTGAAGAAGCTGCCGAGGAAGCTTATATTCACAAGTTCATTACTGGTTTGCCTCAAGGCTATGAAACTCGGGTATGGATCTTTGGAACTTGTTCTTATTTTGTTTATCGGACCTTGTTCCCAGTGTCTAGAAGAAGATAGCCCTGAGAGAACACCACGTGGCAACTCCTTTGGGTCCACTGATTTGTCCCATCCCTTGGTGGACCTACAAACCAAAAACAAACTAGCCTAGTGATTTCTAGCTGTTTAACCTAGAAATTGTTGACAACCACTATATCAAAGGGTCCACGGGTCTAACAGAAGTAGAGTGCTGGTTACACGACCAACAACATCCCCCCATAGTACTTCGCCGAGGAATGTGTCGTCGCATGTGTGCACTAGACTAGTGCTGTCCGTGTGTGTGCCGTGGATCCTTTGATATACATTGTTAAGCCTCCTTCTAATAGCTTAAGCTTTTAGAGTAAATTGGTTGTTAACAGAAAAAACCTCACAAAAAATGTTGGAATCAAACAGCTAGAAATACCAATCAGGCTGAATTTTGGTCTATAGGTTCACCGGGGGTGGGCCAACAACCTTCATCGGTCATGAGTCTGAAAGAGTTGCCACATTTTGCATTCTCTCCGGCCTAGGAGATCGAGTTTGATCTCTAGTGAGTGCAAATTTTTTTCTTTGATCAAAACTCAAATGTCTATGTTTACAGGTGGGGGAGAGTGGGGTCCAGTTATCGGGTGGCCAGAAGCAGCGGATTGCGATAGCAAGGGCGATCTTAAAGAAATCAATGATATTGTTGCTGGATGAGGCGAGCAGTGCATTGGACTTGGAATCAGAGAAGCAGGTCCAGGAGGCATTGAGGAAGGTGTCCAGTAGGGCCACCACCATTGTGGTGGCCCACAGACTCTCCACTATCAGAGAGGCTGATCGCATCGCGGTCGTCCGTGATGGTGCACTTGAGGAGTTTGGTAGCCACGATCAACTCATGGCTTCCCATAAGAACGGTGTATACGCGAGCCTGGTTCGGTCTGAGATGGAAGCTAATGCATTCTCCTGAGCCGTTCATCTCTCCATGTATTGGATCTATCTATACAACTTACAAAGTAAGCACGGCCCATGAGAAAATTGTCCTTCAGGGAATCAGTTTAGTTAATTATAGGGAAAGAAAACCCAGGTTAATTTTTTACATCTGTGCCTTATTATTGGTGATTACAATTGTTATCACATTATTATGTAGTGTGTGTTACACTGAATCTATTCTCTAACAGAACTAATCCAGTGTGCGCATCCATCAATGGGCGGGCTAAACATCCATGCGGTTAGTGGGCCCAAGAAAACGCACTACGTACTAGTATTGTACAAATCCATTTTGAGTAAAAATTGGGCCTAAATTGAATGATCTTGATCCTGGATAGGTGGGGCGCCATGTGCATGGATATGGGTGTAAAAGGGCTGGGGTCCAAGCTGGAGAGCAAGGGCACGTGAGAAACTCTGATTCACATCGGACAGATCTTGGATTGTAACGGGGCGTTACCGTTTTTTCCATTATAACGGATTGTAACGCACGGGCAAAAATGGGAAAATAATAGAAATAACAGAAAAAACGATGCTAAAATTCAAAATTCAAAATTGAACAGGCCTATGGATGAGTTCTAAACCCATGATGAGAAAATGACTCAAATCTAATGGGCCCATGGATAAGATGAAAGCCCAGGATGATCTTCAGTGTGTAGGTCTACAAAAGGCTGGGCTAAACAGTCATTGGGTTACTGGGCCCGAAATAGGGTCCACTAACGGCATGGATGTTTAGTCCATCCCTTGTGGATATACACACCAAAAATATATACTTGATTGATGATTTCTAGACCTTGATTGACGATTCATAGACGTTGATGTGTATATCCACCATGGTTGGGCAAAACATCCATGCCGTCTGTGGGCCCAGAAAAATTTGTTAGGTGGGGCGGGCCACTGATCGACTAGAGCAAAACCCCCTTTGGAGCAAAAATATTTCCCGCAATCTGAACTATGGTCAGCGTTCCTCCACGCCAAAAGCCAATCTATCCCCATCTTTTCCTAACTCCTTACTTTGACAAAGTGCAGAACACTTGACCAGCACTACCACCAAAATCTCTTCTCCCATGGCTTCCCTCTCTCTCCCTAAGCACTCTCTTCCCTCTTTACTCCCCACCCCAAAATCTAAAATCCCATCTTCGCAAATCCTCCCAATTCTCTCCAAATCTTCACAATCTCAATTTTACGGTCTCAAGCTCTCTTCGTCTTCTTCTATTTCAGTGCCATCTTCTTCAGTGAAGACGTCCATTTTTGCTAAGGTACATTACTATACAATTAGAATCAACTGTGTGTTCTATGTTGTTGTTGATGATGATAATTGATTGGGTCTGTGTCCTTCTTTGCAGGTTTCGAAAGGTGAGGTTCCTCGTTCGTTTACCTTGAAAGATCAAGATGGAAAGAACGTGAGTCTCTCTAAGTTTAAAGGGAAGCCCGTTGTCGTATATTTCTACCCGGCTGATGAGTCTCCATCGTGCACCAAAGAGGTATTTCTGGTCACTTTTATTTGCATCCATCACCGTTGATTGGGTGGAACTCATTTCCTTTCTAAATAACTGCCTGCAGTGTCAAATCCTGGGGCTAATAATGTTTCGAGGATTTGTAATCCTTAACCCTAGAACATTTTAACATAAAAGTACTCTTAGGATTCTTCAATGCCAGTGAATTTAGCAAGGAATATGATCTTATGCCATCATTCTTGTTTTTGCCTCTGTTTTTTTTGGCAGACAAGTGGGTCAGTGATAGTAGTTAGTGGGTGAAAGTGGGTTTCTATCAAACTCACAAAAACTTTAGCAAGCTGGCCCTCATCAGTCTCAATTATCCCCCACTTAATCACCCGTAGAGATGCAAGTGAACAGTTTATAGGCAACTAGTGGGCCACATGCGTATTGCACATGAGTGATTGTAGAGGCCCTTTTGAAAGATTAGTTTGGAGGGGGCGAATCTCTAAATTGTGGCAACTTAAGGCACAATAAGAAAATCAAAATTTTAAAGTTGTCCATGTGGAATATATATGTAGTTATTAAGGGGTTGTTTTGGAAATATGGAAAAAAAAATGGCATAGAAAGTATTTAAGTTGTTATTATGGAACTGTTTTGGAAATATGAAAATAATGACATGGTAAGTAATTAAGTAGTAAGCAAGGTGTTGTATTGAAAAATAAAAAAGTAATTAACTATTTATCAAAGAGCTATATTGAAAATGTAATTAATGGCATGAGAATGAATGAGTACGTTAACAGGGCATTTAATAAATTTTTTTTGTTCTGGGCAGAGAGGGCATTTAATGAACTAATCTTTTTTTTTTTTATCAATAAAGATGGATTTATTAAAGGCAGGGCTGAGAAGGCCCCACTCGAAAACAAAACAGCATCTTACAAGGCGAAGGAAGCTAAAACCAAACACCAAAACCCCCACCCTCCTAAAGACAGCACCTTAAAGAGGACCAAACTTAGGAGATCATACTTTCCCATCGAAAAACAAAATCTTCAAATCTAAACCCTTGAAGCTCCAGAATGACTGACCCCCAATGGTACAAAGTGGCTATGATATTCATGAAGATCTCCTCCGAACCTGCCTCCTTATCTTCAAAAGTCTAATGGTTTCTTTCCTTCCAAAGCTCCCAACAAATGGTAAACAGGATAAGCCTCCACAGCGTACGCCTGCGAGCTGAGAAGGCTTTAGAGTACCATCCTTCGAAAGTATCGAACACGGACTTGGGGAAGACCCAATACATGCCGAAGAGGCACAAAAAACGCTCCCAAATCTTTAGAGACATGTTCCAATGAATAAGCAAATGATCGGTAGTCTCCTCATCGCCTCGGCATAAGATACATCTACTTGGCAATTGAAGACCACGTTTCCTTAACTTCTCCGCAGATAGTGAACGTCGTGTAGCAACCCAAGGTTTGGCTTTAAAATAGTAATGACATGGTAAATAATTCAGTGGTTAGCAAGGGGTATAATGAAAGTAAGAATGATGGCATAAGAAAATTAATTAAGCATTTATAAAGGAGATCTGTTGAAAATGTAATTAATGGCATGACAATGAGTGAGTATGTTAACAGCGCATTTAATGAACTTTTTTGTTCTTGACAAAGGGCATTTAATGAACTAATAGGTGCCTTTTGTTTTGTTAGGCAACTAATAGTGAACCTCATGTGGCAACCCAAGTTTTGGCTTTAAAATAGTAATAAATGTATTATATGCAAGTTCCAGAGCTCCTAATTTTATGGGGTCCCACCAAGAAGAATTTTATGGCCAAAAAATTGACTAATCAAATGATTTGATCATTTGGTAATTTGATGTTCAGAATATGTTTTTTGAATTGGTCAGGGATTACTTCATTGATAACTTGCTTATTCCATGTTTTGTTTTCTCTGTTAATAAGTTGCCAGACCTTTGATATTTGGTTGGGCCCTTTAAAAGTTTCCTCAATAGTTCTGGAAGGGAGAGATGGTAGCCATGGTTCTTTCCATACATCAATTTGAATACCATTTTCTACTTGCCAACAGACAAATTTGTTTATGTGTTCTAGTCCCATTTGAATGCTTTATCAGAACCAAGATGCATTGCATTTTTGGCTCTTTCAGGGGGTGGTTATAAGAGAAGTACTTGGCTTTCATGGTTTTAGCCGAAAGAGTATCTGGGTTATTTAGCAATCTCCATACAATTATGTATATGACATTACATAAACTAATGGGTCAGAAATTTGATGGCTTTGAGGACAATTATTCTTGGGTATAGAGCCACATTTGTGTGGTTTAACTAATGAGATACAAATCCCTAGCAAAAAAAACCTTGAATCATCTAGTACATACCCTCCCCTGTACTATTCCAAAGGGATTGATAGAAAAGCGTTGACAAGCCATCTTGGCCTGGGCTTCAAGCTATCCCATTTGATGGTAGTCTTCTGGATCTCTTCTCTCATCACCGACCTAGTCAGGGAATTGTTGTCTTCCTCCATAATTATAGATTGAATGCTTTCAATAGCTTCCTCAATGTGCACTTTCTCTTCTAAGGTCTAGGATCTGTATCTCCTTTTGAACTAGGGCTACAACTTGGGCGGGCTCATCCTGAGCCTGACACGTTGAACCCGACATTAGGGTTGGGTTAGCCCTTTTAGAACTTATTGTGTTGGGCTCAAGCTAGATTTTTGGTAACCCGATCAAATCGGGTTGGACTAGGGTTGAGGATCGGCCAAACCCGACCCAACCTGAGCCCGACATCCAAACTACATATATGCTATGATACCCGGATACTTGTACTAGTGCCTCGTACTAATGTCGTGTCATGTCGACACGGATACGGACACCGGACACTCCACCGACATGTATCCCCACGTATCCTTCATAAAAATTAGAAAAAATAAAAATTTTGAACTACAAAATAGGATACTCGTATCCGTATCTGTGTCCTTGTTTTTGGAAAATGTCAAGTTGTATCCCGGCTTCCCATATCCGTATCCGGGCATCATAGCATATATGTATTAGTATACCAACAAATATATCCACTGTCGCGACCCGAACCCGGGACCCATGACCCGACCTAGAAGAGTATGGATCGATCCTGGTATCCAAGGTTGTGGCACGAGGTGCAGATTAAAATAAAGTAATTGAAATAGTGAGCATGTATCTAAATCAACACACAAATCAAAATGAATCAATCTTATAGCGAAAATCTGAAACTTGTTTTCGATTACATTTCAAATTTCAAATAACAACCTACTGAAATAACTGGGAATTTAAATGACTAGAAGCAAAACCTAAACATAGTTTCTAAAAAAACAGTAAAATTGCTAGGATCATCTGGCTCCTATCACTGAGCCGCTGGTCCATCCGGTATCTCTGCAAAAATGTTAGAATATAGGCATGAGTTATCAACAACTCTGTCGGTTCTCTCCACCACTCATACTGCTTGGAAATGAGCGATTAAACATAATAGAATCCACACAATGATCAAATGTGCATCAATAATATCGGTAATCAAATAACTGGACTCATTGGATAAACCCCAAAACTCCAATGAGTCAAAATATAACTGAGAATGCAAGGAGTGGCTAAACACGTGGCTTTTTTACGGGCGTGCCATTCTGTTAATTCCACTACAAGGATCTAGGGATGTTTCAGGTCTCTCACCATTGGGAGCAGAATGTCCTTGTTGCTCTTTAGGCTTGCTCTCGGAATTCGAGAGAGCATCCAAGGGGTGAAAGATCTCAACCGATCAAATCGAACCCAACTGATTAATAAATAATGAAATCAATACCGTGAGCCTCAATGCATCTCTAATAATAATAATCAATAATCCGGGATAATATCCAAAACAACCATGTCTCAATACATGCAAATAAATCAACGGAATGCATAGAAATCGATATACATGCTTTTCAACATAAACTGAAATAAAATTTTCTATTTTTAACACATGCAATTAATAATATGATAATTTTAAAACACAACCATAAAAGTAAGAGATCGGGAACAGAATCCTACCTTATCTCGCAATCCGATTAACTATAATTCTTCAAGTCGGTTCTTTCCTTCGTGGAAATCTGATCCCAAGGTTTAAAGACCTTCAATTTTTCATTATTTAGGGTTAAGTGTAGGTTAAATAAAATAAATTGTTGAAATCGAAAGAGTCCTAGACGGTTAAAATGTGAGCTGCACAAGTGTACTCAAGAGTTGGAATTCGATTTAGTTTAATCGGTGTTCTTCTTTGAAAAGGTTTATAAAGAAATTAAGGGTACGATGGTAGAGATTATACGACTCTCCTAAATTATCCAGCCCTAATACTATGGAGCTTATTAATTAAAACTACTAAGAATATAAACAAACCAAAGTACGATGGTCTGCATAACTCTACGCCTTGATTATGTTTTGGGCGCAAAACAATACAGCCTTACATAAGATAATGGTGAAAGAAGATGACATAACAACTTTGTCGAACCCACACATAAACACACGTTGCCTACTGTCTAAGTTATTAGAAAGGAACGCAGATCGTTTACACTTGGATGAGTAGCTGCATATGCGTCAAGGCATAGAAGAGAAAAATAGATTGTTGTTAAAGGTGGTCCAAGATCATAGGGTTGGCAATGGTTCTAAGTCTTGAAAGAAAAAATACATAAGATGATGGTATGTACAGCAAGAAAATTAGAAAATGCAACCGACATTTACGTACCGTTCGACTGAAGGTGATAATGGAGACGTTGGTGGACATCAATAGTTGGAAGCTGCTGAATGGGAGGTTGCCGGGTTGAAGAGATCAAGGTGGGGTTGTTGCATTGGTTTTAACGTGATTTGAGGGTAACATCAGAAAGTTGTAATGAAATAACAAATAGAAAAAATAGAAAACTAAAAGATCAATCAAGTCTAGAAGAAATTTTCTTGAAGAAGGATAAAAAGAACTTTTACCTGAGAAAAAGAGTGATCATACATTGGAGGATCAAGGTGGAGACTAATGGTAGAGATCCTGATCTACAGTTGGAGATTCTTCAAGGAAGCCAAGAGGGATGACGCCTGCAACTTGTTAGGGCTGGTCCACAACGGTAAGATGCTCGTATGTTCAAGGTGACTACAAGCTTCTTGATCTGAAGAAGAAGTTGCTGCCCGGTGGAAAGCTTGGAGGCGAGCTATTGATCCACGATTGAGAAAATAAAAGGGATTCAGGGATTCAAGTGACTGAAACGGCTGCAGCTTCTTATGGTAGCAGCAGCACTCTACAACTAGCGTATTGACAGGTTGCTTAGTTGGAGATGAAGGAGGGAACAATGGGGTTGCTTGTTAGTTCTTGGTGAGGGTTCTTTAACTTGAGAGGCCCCATGGTGCTTTAAATAGGGTAAGTCCTCTTTTGTTTGTTTGAGTTCTTAATAGGTTTAGGTTTTGAAAAGATCTAGTTGAAGACGGAGTCGTGTTCGATTATTTCGTGAAGATATGTGAGAATGAAAAGAAAGTTTACCATGTAATTAGGTTGGATGGTTGAATGGTTGGCTGAGGTTCAATCGTAATAGGTTTGGGTTTTGGTAGTATACAACACCAGCACATAGGGAATAAAATATTAGTTTTGATATCTAAAGAATAAGAATATTAAAAGAGAGGAATGAAAATCTGAATGGAGATGGAGGGTAGTACCTAGAGTTTTCACGAATGGATATATATATAATAAGTAAAACAAATCTTCGGTGGTGGCTGGTCAATGGGAAGGTTAGATTTGGAAAAGTGAAAATATATAAACAAAAATCCATTTAAGAAGGGTACATGGCTATTTATGGTTTTGGCATAAATAAAAAAAAATGAATTCCAAGCTAAAGTTATATGTATATTTGTAATTTATGTATTACTAATTGTCATTAGATATTTTATAATATATGGCTCTACTTTATAAATTAAATCATAATACACCTTCGCACAATACAATATGTTTAATACATATACTCGTTCTTTAATAATTATAAAACATATGTTAAAAAAATTACTTTTTTTTTTTTAAAATAAATTCTCTAATCATATTCGAACGCTGTATCGCATGAGTGGAACACAAAACAGTAATATTTTTGTGGGTCTCACGAAACGTATGTGGGCCCGCATGTTATGGCCCTAAAAATCATGAAAAATCATTTTCCTCAGAATTGGCCGAAACTTTTCACAGACGTCCTAATAGTTAGTTTATGTTGTTTGATGAAAGAGAAATGTGAAAAAAATCCTACAAAGAAAGAAATTGACCAAAAAGCCCTTTTACGATTTTCGGGGTTTTACATCCACACTACATTTTGGCAAATACAACAACCCATGGATGTTTGTTCGTAGCAAACTACAGCCCTTGTGTGAGATTACAAAATGTCCTTGAAACTAGATTTTGGCATTTTATGTGATCGGTTGACATTGAAAATATCGTGTTTTCCTTGACGATTGTTTTTTTGTTATTTCTTTAGTAACTTTGATCGTGCATTTGAGTTGATGAACTTTTCCCTTATTATGAAAATATCACATTTTCTTTCATGAGGTGTTGGAAATGAAGCTATTATTTAATGAATAGCATAACGGTTATTGTATTGACCAATAAATTATTTTAATATGAAAAAAATTTAGCAATCTTTCCAACCAATAAAAAAAAAAATAAGAAATTGACCAACCCGATATGGTTGGAAAATCAAGGCCCAACCTTGGGTTAGGGTTCACAGCCTTTAAGGTCGGGTTGGTCTAGGGTTGACCTCAAACCCGACCCAACCCGCCCGAGTTGCAGCCCTATTTTGAACCATTCAATTTTAGTTTTCATTCTTTTGCTTAGGGTGTACACGTGGAAAAATTTAGTGTTTAAGTCTCCTTTAAGCCATAATTCTTGTGATTTTTGTTTCAAGAATATTTCTTCCCTTTTAAGAAGTTCATCTAGATGTTCTTGGAGATTCCTTTCTAGAGCAATCTTACTCTCATTGGGGTTTTAGCTGCTTTAAGTTGTTTGATTAGGATTTTGAATGGCTTTTATGTTCTTTTTTCCGTGGGAAAGCTAGGGTTAGGCAGACCCCTACCAAAATTATATTAATAACAAAAAGCTATACATGTAAGTATTTACAACCACTAGCATCTGGGAAAGAGGAAGGGGCCAAAGAACAAAAAGATAATGCATAACATTTGGAAGCAAGGAAGTCAGTTGCCTTGTTAGATTGTCTAAAACATGTCTAATGGACCATCTTTATCTAGAGTCAAGAATGGAGGCATCTTACAAAGTAGTGAGTCAGCTGCGAGTCTCTTGGTCTGTCTAGACGCATGTTTTCGGTTGAACTGTTAGGGAGAGTTTGGCAGCAAGGTTCTCATGTGATGGATACACTTTTGTACGGACTAATTATAGAACATTTGACAAAGAATATGCTTATCCACTCTAAAGGTAGGAAAAAGAGACTTTTAAAAGAATAAATGCATTTCACATCCCTTATAGTCCCTGCAAGCCAAACAGGGGATACCTATAATCCCGGGTTGAGTCTATCAGTCTATGTTAGACAGATTTCTTCATCTACCCATGGCATGAGATTAGTTCATGCACACTCAAACTAAGTGAACTACAACGTCTAATCCATTTTTAAATTCACATATGCTTTCAATATAATTATCCTAATCTAGTTGGTGTTTTGAGCTTTTCAATGTTGTTTGGCAAAATATCAACTGCTCTACTGTACTGTCTGAATGCTCCAATTGCTAGGTTCGAAGTTTCAAACTGGCAATTTCAGCCCTTGTTAAGGTTAATTAGAGATATTGGGTCTCCTAGGTCTCTTCATCAATGTGAAGGCTCAACCTAGTAGTCCTTCACTTTCCTGAAAGGTTTACCTCTCGCACCCAACCTGAATGTCACTCAATGGATAGAATCATTTGATCATTGTGATCCTTACGGCAATGGACCTATGACCAACCCAAGAAGTGGCACGTTGATTGATTGTTTGCATCAATGAACCATTATTGTATAATTGATTGGAAGAAATATGGAGTTTTTGTATTGTTTTGTGTTATGTTTTCTACAGAATTGCAATGTTTAGTTTACTTGAGAACCATTTGATCTTGGTCAGACTATTGTTAAGTGTGGATCGAACCACTTGCAATGAAAGAGTGAAAACATGAGTGGTGGGCTACAGTACCTTAGCAAGCACTTGAATAACCACTGGTGTTGAGTTGAGGCTCAAAGCCCAACAAAATTCAATTTGCTAACACTGGATTGTCCTCCGGCAGTTTGTAGCAACTAACCATTTGTTACTCTCACAGGCCTGTGCTTTCAGGGACTCGTACGAGAAGTTTAAGAAAGCAGGAGCTGAAGTTGTAGGAATTAGTGTTGATGATCCTGCATCACACAAGGTAATTATGATATTTTCTTCAATTTTAATCCCTAATACATAATAGCAAGTCAGCATTCGAGTTTCACTTTACCATCAATCAGTCGATCTACAAAACGTTTTCCCAACTATTTGGCCTCGGCTACTTGTACACTTTCTATTTTAGAAACTGACGCTACCAATGAGGTAGATAATATGGATCAATAAGATCAAAATAAAAAAGAAATGACACCACCAACCTTGTGTCTGCAATGCACAGACACAGGGGCAGCAGGAGGTCTACCATTCAACAGGTTGCCTATAGGGATCTCCTGTGCTAAAATTCAACTCAATTGAATGACTGCAACTATATGTGCTATCACATTCTTTTGCGAGGTATATGGTGAACATTCTGAAATAATGTATGTGGAAGAATGAGTGGTCATAATTGTTCAATCAGGTTGGATTTTGGCACAGGTCTCTTATTTCAGGCACATCCAGATAATGTAGATTTCCTTTGCAGAAATGTGATTGCATACTCTAATGGTGAGTTTGGGGTTCTCACAACCTAGCCAGGTTGAGGGTCAACCCTTAACTGGTCCAAAGGCAATCTGTCTTTTGTGCAAGCTGAACTGAAAGAACAGTGCAGGCTTGCAAAAAGTATCCCAACTGAAAGAACAGTGCAGACTCACAAAAAGTATCCCACCTTTGCTCAACGACGTCTCTGCACCATCAAACCAACCTTGAAAAACGTGTTTTCTTTAAACGATTTAATTTGAAATATGAACTTTTTGAAAAATGGTTGGGCAAGAAGCCAAGAACCCAACTTTTTAATACCCAGCTGTCAAACAAGAGGGTTGTATTCTAAGTCTAATGCATTGCTCTTAAAGTTGTAAAATTTTAATACAAGATGTCTTGAAAAGATAAGGTGTGAATAATGTTTTTTTTTTTTTTGGTAGATAAGCTTGAGGTCCTACCTGCTTCAAAACCAAAAACAAATTGCAATCAATCTTTAATAGAGGAATTTTGAAGGCCAAGAGATAGCCCCTTCAACAATAATGTCTACTTTTCTTTTTTTATGCTAAAGCTCTGTATGGTTTCTAGAATAATTTTTCTAGAAATGATTTTTGCAGGTAAGGCTCTGTATGGTTTCCATGAATAAGTTTTCCAGAAATGATTATTACATATTATTGTCATAAAATTCTTTCTATAAAACTTTTTGTTGATCACTATACACGGTCTAAATGTCATAAAACTTTTTCTTTATCAACACTTCTTGACATATAAATCCTTTTTCTGTAAAACTTATTGTTGATCACCATACAAAGGGTAAGCATAAATTGTTTTTCCAAAAGCTTTCATTAACCAAAATGAATGTAAATAAATAGAAACTTTTGGTAAGCGAAATAATACCTCATTCGAGTGAGGGGAACTAAAATACCAGACTCGACCGTGTATTTATCCAAGTCTTCCTTTTCAATGCACATTGACGAATAATTCTATAGCGTTAGTAAACTATGATGGTGCAACAAATATTTTTATAGGGTCGACTACATTTTTTACTCATGGATGCAGGCATTTGCCAAGAAAAACAGGCTTCCATTCACATTGTTGAGTGATGAGGGTAACAAAATTAGGAAAGACTGGGGAGTGCCAGGGGATCTATTCGGAGCATTGCCTGGGAGACAAACTTATGTTCTTGACAAGAATGGGGTGGTTCAACTTATCTACAATAATCAGTTCCAACCAGAGAAGCATATAGATGAGACATTGAAGCTACTGCAAAGCCTTTGAGTCATTTTATCCTTAATTTACTCTTACCTTATGTTTTCTGGTCAATAAATTTTGTTAGTTTGCTAATTAAGTGAGATAATTTGTATCTTTGTTTCTCTCATAATAGAATTTCTGTGTTCAAATTGAAATGTGTGTATAATTATCTCTATCTACATTTAGGATGCATTTGACATTGTGGAAAATAAGCAGAAAAGCTGCTTATTGTGGAAAATAAACATTTGGCTCTTGTCACACTCTTAGAGACCACTGACCGAATGGATCTTTGACCCATCCCTAGGTAGACCTACATACCAAAATCCATCTTGATTAGTAATTTCTATCCATTAGATTAGGGTGTTTTTCATGGTTTGTTTTTAACCATCGTCGTTTTATGGAATTAAAAAAAAAAATTTGAGCCGACGCCCTTTCAAAAGGCGTGCTGCAGAACAGCTTGCGGACACCCTTTGAAAGGGCGTCAGCCAGGGGTATTTTGGACATTCTAAAGAAGTCGGGCTAACGCCTTTTAAAAGGACAGTTTGTTTTATTTTAAATAAAAAATAATAAGGTATTTTTATTAAAATTCGATTTAATTATTTATTTATTTTTTTAAAATTCCGTTAAAAAATGAGATTTTCTTAATATTTTCCAAGCCGTTCTATGATATAGAATTTTATATAAAAGTTTTGGTACAGAAGGTCCAAAAATTTCTACCTAGCACTCTTTCAGGCCTGTTGATCGTCTCTGAATGTTTGGCCCACACTTTGGTTCACCTAACTAACAAATTTCAGCATGATTGGTGACATCTAACCATTAGATTTGAGCACTTTTTGATCATCGACTTTATGAACAAGTCTATGGGTTGGTGATAAGACCATAATGAAAAAGAACTCAAATCCAACGGGTCGAAATCACAAATCATGACGGTTTTTGGTGTATAGGCCCATCAAAGTGTGGGCCAAACATTCATGGGGGCCGAGAATGTGTGCCACGATGCCACGTGGTAATTTTAGAGACAATGTATCAAAATTTTGACAGAAATCCCTCAAAATGCCACACCGCATACTCTTTTTGGCCCAGTGCCCATGAATGGTTGATCCACACTTTGGTGGACCTATATATATATCAAAAATCAGCATGATAGATGTTTTGTAGCCGTTGGATTTGAGCACTTTTTTCATCGTGGACTTCATGAACAGGCCTATGAAAAAGTGTTTAAATCCAATGGCTAGAAATCACCTATCACTCTGATTATGTATATGTCCACCAAGTTGTGGATGGACCAACCATCGATGGGATCAGCAGGCCTGAAAGAATGCACCATGTGGAAACTTTGAGGGACCTCTGTATCATAGATTTTTCCTTTAAAATATCCTAAATAAAAAAGAAACTACTATAGGTATATGTGGCGTGGGATCATTGGCGCATGACTACCGCTTCAAAAATTCTCTCTGACCAACCCTGACACCTCAATCACGTGCATCACACGTGACCTCTGTGATGTTATTTCATCTAAATGCTTGAATGAATGATTTGCTCACCACCCAAATTAAAAGAACAACAACAACAACAACAACTGTATTCTTACTACTAATGGAGAGAATTGAAGTTACAACACTCTTTTATCCAAATCCAACGTTCCACAATCACTTTTATTCTCCTATAGTTCAGCCATCTTCGGCTCATACCCGTTCACTTTACTTAATTTCCTACCGTTAAAGCAGCCATGTGTGCCAACACATGCGGGATGGTTCATGCATGTGGGTTGGAACACGTGTGAGACGACGTCCCACATGCATGAGCTATATCGCACATGTGTTATGGCACGTACAAGGCTGCTTTAACATCTACAACAAGCAAATAACTTAGATTCTCTGAGCTATATATATCTTAGATATCACCAAATCTTGGTCACATATCTTCCTCATAATCTTGGTTATTATATGGGCTGAACGCCTCTGAGATCCAGTTCTTCTTCCTCCATGATTTCCATCCCATCTCTTCGCATATCTCGTCACTGTGGTTGATACTAAAAGTAGAGATACAGTGTCTCTTGTAAAACCTTGTGGTCCTCTTTGTCACTTCTATCTCTTTGCTTGTTTGCTCCAGCATCTTTTCCACACTTGGGACCTTGAACTTATTCTCTACCAGTCGTGCCAGCCATTTGCACCTCAGCTCCCCCGAGTGCAGATTCGATACACTCTCAAGATACCCCACAAAACCCATGTGTGGAATCAGTGGATGGATCGTTCCCCTGCCAAAATACAATAAACCCAATCCATATTACAACTAGCTCATGCATGATTCACGTTTCGTTTCGGTTCACTTTTTGAAATTTTAAACCATCCTCATGATGCAACATATATATTTTCTCAATAAAAATTTTGTTTAATCTATATAACAAGTGACAATGGTTTGTCTCCCCACTTATACTCCCTTTTATAGGCTTTAATAAAGAAGGGCCGGGATCTTATCCCCCAACTAGACGATGAATCTGATGAGTCACTCACACCCAATTTTGGCAAATGCTTTGTCAAGGAGTGCCATGGGCACGGGCCACGGCCACACACTATCTATATAACAAGTGACTCGTTGTCTCTCCGCTTATATATACCCTCTCTTATAAGCTTCAATAAAGAAGGGCCGAGATCTTATCCCCCAATTAGACTGTGGATATCTCAACCACTCACACCCGATTTTGGCAAATGCTTTGTCTAGAGCCACCCACTAGTTTTACTACAAGGTAAGGTTAGTAATTTCTCAATTTAGTCTTATAATTTGAAAGTTCTGCATACCTGTATAGTGGCATGATACCAGAAGAGTCCTCAACCAAACTACGAAATGGTTCAGGTAACAAAGCCTTAAGTTTTTTCTTCCCATCAAAACCAGTTGCGAGAAGGACGACATCAGCCTCCAACTTGGTGTTGTCTTCAAATTCAACTCCCCCACTCCAAAACGACCATTTTGATGCCCTCTTAAACAAGATCCTTCCCTGATCAGCTTCTGTAAAGAAATTCTCCGGCAAGATAGCCATCTGACAAGATGCATAGTCTTCCTCAAATGGGTGATCTGGTTTCAATCCATACCTCCTCAATGGAAGCTTCCACGTCAAATAGGACTCGATAAACTTCGACATCGCTCTTCTCTGTCAACACACATCAAATTAACCACCATTAAAGGTCTTCGATTGTTACCGTTATTTTCAAAATAACAGCCGTTACAACGTTAAATCCATTTATTTGGTTTTTGACTTTTTAAGCAAATAAGGTGAAGGATGACTTACCAAAGGAGATAAAAGGAGGCAAAGAAAAGCCCTTAAGAAGGTCTGATTGGGCCTTTCATGGAGAAATTGTGAAGACCTTGTTGAATAAAACAAGAAAAAGGGCAACCCCCAAATCCAATATGAGGGAACAGTCCAATGTAAAGTCCGAATCACCATGGTGCAGGGTTGACCATCTCGTCCTTTTCATAAATCCAACCAAACACAAGTCAATATCACAAACACGAGCTCTTAATTAAAAGTCAATGTCACTTTAGTCTAACTGAAATTTCCTTTTGACTTTTATCTGTGCCCCTTCCTTCTACTTCCAATGAAACTTCTCTCTCTAGAGTCAAAACAAAGCTATTAGGTGCGGGTATTTAAAGAAGGAACAGGTTCAGTTGACTCGCGCAAAAGTAAACTCGTAAGGTCACTCGTGTTCTTGGGCGTGGATTCGAAGAATTTAAGCTGAACTTGACTTCAGACGAGCAAACCCCGGAGGGGACGGGCGTCTAGAAGGAGAAAAGATTCGCTTGCCCCTGGAAACTTCAAACTTTGAAGTCTCCACACCCAAAATGTCTACACGTACTCCAATCCCTTAACCCAACCCGCATTAGGCCCTTGGTTATTGGTTAACAAGGTCTACTTGTCTGACATTTTGGGAGGGGGACTTCCAACCTGGGGCCAGCGAACTTTTTCTTGTCTAGAAGGGCAATTGTGGTTGATAATGCTGAGCTCCCATTCATTTTGCAAAAGCAAAACACCGTTGGATTCTTGGAATTAATCCACACCCAAGAACATGAGTGAGCTTTTGCGAGTCCACGGATCCATATATGGTGGTGTAGGCACCAATATGGTGGGTTAGACCCATGGGTCGAATAGGTCCAGTGAATCCAAGGGAAAAATTCTCTAAAACAATCAAGAAAATTTTTCCCAAAGACCACAATTTTGAATTCAAATGTATATATTTTCTTTTCTTGTCTTTTGCGGGGTTGCGTCTGTGCTGAAACCTTAAAGGCGTTGCTTGGGCATTACACGGGAGCAACCCCACAAAAGGCAAGAAACCACACATTTGACTTCAAAATATATTAGTCTTTTGACTCTTTTTGTAGTTAAATTAAAGAATGCTAGCAAGCAACGCCGTTAAGCGTTGTACCTACAAAAGACAAGAATAATTGCCTCAAAAAGCAAACTTTTGAATTAAAATATTTTTTTTTCTTGTCGTTTTTGTGATTTCCTTTTGTGGAGCCCAGAAGAAGGTCAGTCAGTCACGCAGACAGCGATAGCCAAATCAACCCAGCTGACTGGTCAACCTTAGCGATCAATTTCTTGTTTCTAATTGAAATGTGACTCGGAACATTGAAAACGTGCGTGATCAACGAGTCAAACTTCAAATTATAGTTGTCCACACCATAGCTTTCTTCTGTTCTAAAAATCATCCTGATTGTTGATTTCTAACCCATGGAGTTGAGTACCATGGGTTAAAAATGATTTCTAGAATCCAATGGCTAGAAATCATTCGATGAAAAAAGCTTGAATCCAACAGTCATACGCCACCAATCAAGCTAATTTTTGGTGTGCAGGTCCACGATGAGGTGGGCATACATCCACGTCGTCGGTGTGGGCTCAAAAGAGTAGGAGACGTGGCATTTTTAGGGTAGACATTAAACTTTGATATCAAGTACGTACTGCTAAATATTTGAATTTTTCTCCGAAGCAAACCCATGCAATTTCTTCTCTTGCAACGTTCAAGAAAAGACAAAGAATATTGGTAAGACTATAACTAATTAAGCAGAAAACGACTAATATGAAAAATAAATCAAAGAATCTTAAAAAAAAAAAAAGTAAACGAACAAAAATATCTCTTGAAGGTCCATGGGGCATGGACTTAATAATTATTATATATATATATAAGTATATCGCTGTAAATTTTAGCTATTTACGAGGTGGACATTTTTCACAAAATTAGAATAGCTAGTTTGCACCGATGTTCGAAAAACAGAACTCGTCGAACCGACCGGTCCACTGGCCGCCGGGGTTTTCCCCTTTTTTTCATTGAAAGTGTATATGTAAATTATCAATATTGGAGATGATAGGTAAAATAAATAAATAAATAAATAAATAAAAAAAGGTAAAACCCTTAATTAGTTAAAACCATTAAATATAAAAATTGAATAATTTTATATAATTAAGTAATTATTTATATTTTATGCAGTGTAAATACCTTGGTTAGCCTCTGCGCATTCAACAGCTAAATCGATAGCTGATTTCTTGTAACCAATAACCACAACCTTCTTTCCTTTAAGTAGCTCATAAGCCGCTTCTTTGTCAAGCTTGGAGTAATCGAGCGAATGCAAGACCTTCCCATCGAAGACTTCCGGGCCCTTATGGTGTGGAAAAACTGGCAATTTTGGTGTGTCACCATACTTTCCAATACACACCACGAGGAACTCGAACAAATACCACTGCAAAAATTTTTAGAAAAAAAAAAAAAAATCAACACATGATCATCATAATCTTAAATAAAGCTATTTAAAAGGCCGGGAACCATTAATCAGCTATAATTATCCACAACTCTCAACGCTTGATATCGGTGAACCATGAGAATCATTGGACCATTGGGCGGATGATGGTGAATAGTGCGATTGTTCGGGGTGCATGCTATATACTTTAGATTGAACCATGCATGCATGTACACCCTAGGTATTAGGAATTTAGGACATAGGGGTAAAAGTATTGAGATCATTAGTTAATAATGAAGCTAGAGAAACAATCATAATCATAGCTTATTGCTAATAATTAAACTAATCCAAGCTACCTTTTATCTTTTTATTATTTTTACATTACCACAATCATAAAGGAATCTCTACTACTATAACCCGTGACACCCCTTTACGGTCCGCGACGTTTTTTTTCACCTTTCTTTTTTTTCAAAACTACAATATTTAAGGCTTGTTGAGAATAATTAAACTTGCCCATTTTGGTCACCGTAGAACTCTTTTCTGCCTAAAAAGCTTATCTTTTTAATTAACATGCGTGTCGTACGCGTCAAGTGTGCCTCGCCAAAAGTAATTATAATTTACCAAGGTGAGTTGGTGAATACTATAGATATTTCAATAGGTTCCTCTCTCTTTTTTTGTTTAAAGGAGGTTGATCTTTGCTCTTAGGCTCTGTATGGTTGCCCTGAATAAGTTTTCTAGAAATAATTTTATTTTGCATATAAGGCTCTGTATGGTAATCTACAAAAAAAAAAAAATTACGGAGAAAATATTTATTTATCAGACAGTGTTGATACAGAAAAAGTTTTATGACATTTACGCTCTGTATGATTATGCTGAAAATTTTTTCTAGAAATTTTTTCTGTAAAACAATTTGTTGATCAGCATACCCTTAGTTATTCACTAGACTATTTCAGTAAATCATCACCCCGCAAAAATTAAAATTTTAAAAAAGAAAAAAAAAAGGAAAGAAAAGAAGACATTGAAAACCAATGAAAACCAGCTTGAATTGAAAACAGTCTTTGGAAGAAGAACTATTAACCTGAATGGTCTCAGATTGCTTGGTCTGCACAGCAACCTCCCAAACCGGCTTACCGGTCAACAGAGGGCCATACTCTCCCGGTTTCCGACCAAAATCAGTGGTTTCCCGGTCACCAATAAACCGGATTTCCATCACCTTTGTATTATACTTCACGTACTTCAACACATCAAAGTGCCTAGCATAGGCATGCAAGTAATCCAAAATCTCAATATGAGAAGGGAAACTGGAGTTATCTCTTTCAGCCCAGGGGTAGTCCGAGAACTCATAATCACATCGTGGGGTTTGAAGCTTTGTCGAATTATACGAACAATGCTTCCAAACACCCCCGATGGAGTCAGTAGCCTCGAACACCACAGGGTGGAAGTCGGAAAATTGTTTTGCAGCTGCAATACCACTTATACCAGCCCCAATAATACCGACTTTGGAGACGCATAGGTGGTTTTTCTCGCTAGCCATGGTGGTTTATTGGGAACTAATAGAAGCTAGCGAGGTGCCTTTGAAGTCTAAAGGCATTACCCTATTTATAGCCCATGCAAAGTCTGGGTCATGTGAGGAACACGTGACCATGACTTGAAAGTTTGGTAGTAAAGAAGAAAGGTGAAGACCTTTTCCCTTGGTAACATTTATTATTATTTCTTACCAATTACCATACAGAGTTGGTACTCGGTACTTGGTAGGTTCTAGATTTGACTTTAGTCAACGTCATGGTTTTCGTTTGTGTAAGATGTTGTTTTGCATTCCATCTTCAAAACCCAAATTTTGAATTTTATTTGATAATTTCTTAATTTTTTTTAAATATTATTTGGGGTTTATACAGTTATACGAAGAATCGAAACCATAGTTGCCGGAAAGGGAAATGAGTGCGAGATACGGTACAAGAAATGAAAATAGAATTGACCGTTAATTGTTTTTTTTTATGTGATATAGGAAATGGAAAACTAATGAGAAGCATATATCAGAGGAAATGATAATCGAAACGAGAAGGGAAACGGATTTGAAACTATGAAGAGACAAGTGAGACCTCTAATGCTCACTATTATTTTTTTTTCTTTTCTTTAAACTTTCTAATTTCTTAAAATGTCACATGGTTGTTAAAGAAAACTACTAATAAACGCATACTTGGGAAATTAACCACCAATAAAGCAATAACCATGAAGTTTCCAAATTCAAATACGCCCGGCCGTTTCTTACAAATTTTTCATATTGTTAATCCTCAGTGTTTCTTCGACCTTTCCACGTATGTTCGCCTAACTTTATATAGTGATGATAATCTCAATCAAGGATATGGGTGTCTTTTGTGTTGAGGTCATGATGAAAATATAGTGAATGAAATGAATTACTATTATTATGCCAAAAAGAATGATCCCCTTTATCATATATTATGTGAGATCTTTGTTTTCGTTTGAGGGTATTTCAGTCATTTTATACTTTTTAATGAAGCACATCAAATCTAAGTGACTTGTGAGAAGACCGAGGCCAACTATTTCTTCTCTCAACTACTTATAACTTTCAATTAATAATTTAGTTTACAGTAAAAATGGATCCATTAGAAAGCTCTGGACGAGAGCTTTACGGTGATATCCATGCCAATACCCACTTCTATTCAATTATAAAGTTATTATTTTCTTTTAAAATTTACTATAATACCCTTGAGAGCTTAATTTTTTTTTATGGAGATTAATGAAATACACAAGAGTAATATATAATTGTTCAGGCTCCGAGGACCCCCCCCTTTTTCTGACCCCTCTCAATGTTCGCACGCTCGGCCACAGATTTCATGAATCCAATGGTGGTTGTCAGTGCCGAGCTGGCATCACTTTGCCGACTCTGACAACCACTGTTGGATTCGTGAAATCCACGGCTGAGCACACGAACATCAAAAAATGACTTTTACACAGAAATCTTACACATCTCTTCTTCAATCACGTCGGAGTTCGAGGACTTCTATTTGTAATCTCATATTAGAGAAATAAAAAAGATGGGATTTAGGTTATAATTTAGTCGGATACGCAGATAAAAGGGAGAGAGTCTGTGCATGGCTTGTGAGTTACACAAAAGACATGCATGAATCTATCATCTCTAAGAAGCATCCAAGAAGAGAGGAAGAAACTTAATAGAAAGTTCGCAAATTTGAAAATGGAAAATGAAGAGTATACGATAGTAGAAAATCAAAAATGGAAAATGAAGAGTATACGATAGTAGAAAATCAAAGTCGCGTCCTTGTACCATGACTAAGATAATATGGTAGAGCTTTTTTTCTTGATTCAAACCTTAAAATCAATTTAATTTATAAAATATTGTTGGTTTGTTTGAAGGGGCTATCTCCGGAGTCCTCCCCATCTAATGTCACGCTCTCTACTTCAAAGTAGGTTACTTGGAAACCACTTTTTTCAGAGAATTTATTTTCTTTTCTTATATATTGTTTGAATTTCCATTGATTTTTTCTTGGAACTTTCCATTGCTGACCACGTGGCAGACATCTACGTCATGCACGGAGAGGGAGAGATCCTATCTGAACCACACACGCACCCACGTGCAAAGGGAAAAAGGGGTCTGTATGTATAGCTGTTTTTTTTTTGGAGAGGACTTTGAATTTATTTAAGTGAGAACTGGACCTTTGAAATGTTGAATGGTAATGGAGAAGTTTGAATATGGAAAAAAATTTGAGAATTTAAAGATTTGTCGTCTCCTTTTGTGGTGATTATGGTCTCTCGATCCAGTTTTCTTCTAACATGATGACGGTCTTACTAAATGAGGAAGAAAGCTATGACTGTTGACTAGATCCATTTCTCGATTTTTTTTTTATTTTTTTATTTTTGATCTGATAGATTGCGACCCATAGATTCTCTTGAAATGGGTGTTCAAGTAAGTATAAGATCGTTCTATTCCTACTTCTGATACAGGTGTTGAGATTTGAATGGTCGACAAAGTCATGGTCAGCTGTGGGGAAAAAGTATGTGACAGCCAATGAGTTCTCACATACACCAAGTGTTTTTTCCACGTACCCATGTGAGTGTTTTTTGAATTTTGTATTGCAAAAGCAAAAAATGGAGGAAAAGCCTTGGGGGAGGTACGTGTCGAGAACTCATTGGCTGTCATGGGATTCGATCCGAAGTTATGGGCCACATATGTCATGCACCACATGGGATGGAGCATTAAATGGTACGGTACAATATGATAGGCACAAGGCAAGCAACTAATTACTGAGTTGATTAATCCCAGCCTGGGCCTGGGCTGGTGGTTCCTCCACGCGCGGTGGGCCCTGCAACCAGCCTAACACAGCTGTGTGTACCTTACGGGGGTCTTGCAGTCCAACCTCAACCCACGTGTTGAACTTGCACAGCGAAAACATGGTGTTTGACTAACCATAGGAGTGGATGGTCTTCCCACATGCAGGACAACATGCAACATCATTTTCCATTCGTAAAATTCAATTTATACAAATAACGGTTGCATAAATTAGTTGTGTTTGATTTGACCTAATTTATCTCATGAACGACCTTACTACAATATTAGAAAAGTGCCATAATCACAACATAGTCAACAACTTGGAGGCCCATCCATCTATTCTTCTGTCACCATTGAATTCATATCCAACATTATTGACATGTCGCAGATGTGAACATTACGTTATTAATATCGGCGTCGAGTCACGGCACGCGCTATATGGCACAAGTCTGGTGTCTCGTGTCTGTCATAATGCCATGCACCGCGTCACAAATGCATAACATGTTGTACAACACCATCGAAGGTGGAACCCTAGTTAGTAAATTCTTTAATTATTCACGAATAATTCACAAATTAACCCAAATGAATTATATGAAAAACGAACCAAACATTGTCCCATTCAAAGGTTTTGAAAAATTCTAGCAATTTTTTTTTAGCATGAACGAATTATTCTTGAATAATATTCACAAGCTTATCCGGATTATTTCATTTTGAACATGAAAATCATCTTATAAAAGAAAAAGTTGTCAATATTTTACTTTTTTATATTTTAGTTTATTTTTGCCGATTTTTTTAACGCATTTTTTTAATGACAAATCTAAATTGTACTCGAACATTTCACTGCAACGTATCTTCGAAATTGCTTGTTTGTGGTGCAAACGAAAAACCTTAATTTCGTACCCATTTGGTTGATTTGATGCCTCAACCCCCCATTGTGTTGTGATATGTCGAGGGGAGGTGAAGGGTAATCGGGAGAATTAGTTTTGGTTTAAGCTGGTAACACTTCTGTAGATGTAACCTACTCTTTAGGTAGCCCTTGCCATCCCGTCCACATGTCACAACATGATAGGGGGTTGAGACATCAACTCAACCAAATTTGTACATGTAGCTGTGATGGTAATTGCACCAACCATTTATAATTTTGTAGTTTTCTCTCTATGGGGACTGGGTTGTCTTTGACCACTAATGCCCATATAGAAAGTTGTAAAAAAAAAAAAACAGTTGCCTCCAACCATTGCCTTTCCAAGTGTCATCTCCAAGTTGACCTGGTGCTCTAGCTAATTAGTGAGATTTTAATGGAGATTGGTTATTTGCAAGAGAAATGGAGAGAACCCCATGCAATTTTGAGCTAAGAGACACTATGAAGGTAGCTTGTTGACTATCACTCTATGTGAAAGAGACCAAATCTTTGCTTTATGTCTCTTCTAGCTACTCCTAATTAAAATTATGTTAGGTGGTGGAAAGAAACCTTGGCAACTTTGTCTTTAGGGTTGCCTAGTTTTTTAAAATAAAATTTCTTGGCAAAAAAAAAAAAAGAGGCCATGATTCAAAAAAATTAGGGTTTTTAGTAACACCTCCCTGAAATTTGAAACTAATTCGTAATACCCCTTTATAATATCAAACTTTAGAATTACCCCCCTTGATCTAGTTTAACCATCATTTGACTAATGCTAAAATGTGACATGCATCATGCGCCTGTTAATGCACCTATGAAATGACCATAATATTGCGAGTACAATGCCAACAACGTGTGATTCAAGTTCATTTGAAGTCAACCACTGTTAAACTCGGTCAAGGGGGTAATCTTGAAGTTTGAAAGTATAAGAAGAGTATTACAAATTACTTTCAAATTTCAGGGGGGTGTTACTAAAATACTCAAAAAATTATAACGCGGTTACGACGAAAATAACAGTCGTTATTTTGAAAATAACAGCTGTTATAAAAAAATATTTTCTGAATGAAATTTAAATGTGTTTGGTTTCTATTTCCAAAGTAAAAAAAAAATATATATGTTTGACTTTGAATGGGTTTTAATTAGGTTTGTTTCTTAAATTGTTTAAGGGGTTGAAGTTGGAGTTAGTTGAGTCTTGTGAAATAGAGTCTGTGCGCGTGTATTCGTGTGTGTGTGTTTGTAACATGGTTTTAAAAATGGCTGTTTAAACGATAACGCCCCAAGCCCGTTTCCGTTTAAACACGTTTTATCGGTTTTGAAAAAAACGTTAACGGCCGTTAAAATCGTTTAATTCCGTTAAAATCCGTTTAATTTCCATTAAATTCTGTTTTTTTTTTTTTAATTTTCAAAATTTGAATTTCAGCACCACTTTTTCCGTTTTTTTCAGTTAAAATCCGTTAAAACCCGTTTAATTCTGTTTTTTTTTCATTTTTTTCTATTTTTGCCCCTGACCGTTTCAATCCGTTTTAACGGCCGTTTAAACGGTAACGCCCCCAGTCCGTTTAACCGTTAAAACGGCCTCCTTTAAACCTTGGTTTGTAAGACCTTCTTATGTTCATTTTATTTATTAAGTCTTTTCTTGGTCGCGTGGATTGTCAAGCTTTTTGTTGTTGTGAGATTCAACGCTAGAGAGAGGTAAGATAAACACGTGCATTGAAAAAGTCTTCTTTGACTTCTGGCTAATTACTATACCATGAGATACGTACTAAGGTTTAAAGGGGACCGTTATAACGGACTGGGGTGTTACCGTTTTTTCCGTTATAACAAAAAAAAAACTCTCAGGGGCAAAAATGGAAAAGAATTGGAAAATAACGGAAAAATAGAGCTGGAATTCAAATTTTAAATTTCAAAAATAAAAAATAACGGAAAAAATGGCCAGTTTTTTTATACAAAATTTTTCAGAAATAACTGTCGTTATTTTCATTATAACAGAAAAATAACGAAAAATAGTGGCCATTATTTTTGTTATAAAAGACGTTATTTTTTGGGCGTTTTAACAGTCCATAACGTAACGGGGGAGGTCCGAAATCTGTTATTATAACGGCCGTTATTTTTGTTATAACAGCCATTTTTTAAACCTTGATAATTACATTACAGACACTGCTACCTATTTATTTTTATTTTTATAAAGGAATACTTGTGTTGATACTAATTGGTGGGCTCCAATCCCGATCCAGATCGGTCGATCCAGAACAGGATCAGCGCATCTCGTTCAAGGCAAGATGAGACTTCTTTAGAAAACAGTGATCTCGGGCAAGATGATTTGGATCCAGAACAGGATCGGCCGAGACTTCGAACCATGGTCGAGATTAATTTTTTTTAAGAACACAAATCGTATTTAAGTTGATATAAGGGTACAACTTGGGTGGGCTGATAAAACGAGCTGTTCTATTATACACAATTCTGTATAAAAAATTTTGATACAGAAATCCTTCAAATTGCCACGTAGTACACTTTTGGGCCCACTGGCCCGACAAATGGTTGCATCACACCTTGATGGACATATACATCAAAAATCATTATGATTGGTGATTTCTATAGCCAATTGGATTCTAGCACTTTTTCGTTGTGGGCTTCATGAACTGGCCTATGGGTTGGTTCCAAGCTCATCATGCAAAAATACTCAAATCTTTGTGATGTAGCAATCAGACGTCATCATGATGATTTTTGGTAAGTAAATCCACCAAAATGTGCCCCAAACATCCATGGCTCAGTGGGCCCGAAGGATTGTGCCACGTGGAAATTCGGGGGACTTATGTATCAAAATCAATGTATCATTGATTTTTGTATCATAGATTTTTCCCGATAAAACGCCTTAACCTGACGTATGTATCCAACCCAACCTTCGGCTAGGCTTGGGCTGGGTTTTCCCTACTGTGGTTTGGGCTCGGGCTGGGAAATTAGAACCCGACCCAAAGTCATTGGACTCATGACATTGTGAGAAACCTGACCCAAGCCCAACCTTATATATATATATCAAAATATTATGTTTTTAACATACAATTAGTATGAAGCTCGTTGGGCTTGGTTTACGATAGGGATTACCATTTTAAGTTCGAGCTTGGGTTGGCTCAGGCTTGCGTTGAATCGTATGAAGCTCGGGTTGGGCTTGGTTTCCCACCCGACCCAACCTGATAGATTTGCAACCCTAAGTTAAGATCAAGTCGGATAATGGCTTGGGTTTAATACCACCATTTGTAGGCTGTGCATAGGCCTTAAATGGGGTAATGGGTTGTTATTGTTGAACTAAGGGATGGGCCACCTATCGTTGGAAAGCTAACTCGATTTCCAACATTTTCATGTTTCGGTCAAAGTCAGATTTCGAACGCAGTTAGGTCAAAAATAATCCCAAAGTTGAACCATCTGTGCAAGTTGTACAAAACAACAACCGAAGAGTCCACTTCAAAAAACTCCACAATCCAATATACATGGAATTTGATGATGAAATTAATTACATATCTATATAACAAAACAGGGAAGTTGTCTCCCCCTCTTATACCCCCTCTTATCTATTTAGATAAAGAAGGGCTGAGATCTTATCCCCCAAATAGATGGTGGATCTCAGCCATTCACACCCAATTTTGACAAATGCTTTGTTGGAGAGTGCCGTGGGCACTGGCCACCCACTATCTATATAACAAGTGACAGTGGTTGTCTTATACCCCTCTTATCTTATATGGCTTCAATAATGAGTGGCTGAGATCCACTATGCTTCATATCGATGGCTGAGATTAACTCACACCCGATTTTGACAAACACTTTGTCGGAAAGTACCACTGGCACGGGCCACCCACGCATCTTATCCATCCATCTAATGTGGACGGTTAGATAAAGAGTGGTTGAGATCAAATCCATCGATCTAATGTGGATGGTTAGATTTCAGCCACTCAATCCGCCTCATTTGACCTCAATTTATTCAAAATTTGAATTTTAACACTGTTATTTTTGTTATTTTTGTTATTTTTTCATTTCTCCCTCTGTGCGTTACAATCCGTTATAATGGAAAAAACGGTAACACCCCAGTCCGTTATACCGTTTGAGTGCCGAAGACACCCAATTTTTGCAAACGCTCTTGTCGGAGAGTGCCGTGGGCACGGGCCATTTACTATTCTATATAACAAAACACATTGGTTTGTCTCCCTATTTATACCTCCTCTTATAAGCATCAACAAAGAAGGGCCCGAGATCTAATTCTCCCCCAAATGGACGATGGATCTCCGCCACTCACCTGATTTTGGCAAATTCTTTGTCGAGGAGTGCCGATGGCACGGGACACCCACTAGTAAATAATAAAATGGGTTAGAAATCCAACCCCTTTGGAGTCAGTCGAAAATCTTTCCATATGAATTAGTTATGACTTTTTGGTACTGAACCCTTAGAATTTTACCATGTACAAAAACGAGAATTAAAGTAAAACAAACAACGATTCTCAAATCATAGGGTCCCAAATGACCCATATATACCTAGTTTATAACTATTTATTACGGATCTAAAAACTTTAATTAATCAGAAGTAACTAGTATTCATTCGTAAATTGTCCTCTGTCGATCGGCTCAACTTTCTTAAGCTTGTTCTCTTCTTTGGGTTCAATCAAATTAAACTAAAAAGATGATCATTCAAAACCGTGACCTTGAAAACCTAATAGAACCACATGTATACCAAATTTTGAAGATAATATAATCTAGCAAGTAATTTCCTAACACATGTTATAATCATGTAGACACGATGTAATGAATCTAAATAATAGATAATAATTCTATATGAACAATGTAAACATGCGATTGAATGCGAATCTTACCAAGGGTCTTCTTCTATGATCCCATAAGGGTAAATCCCTGTAGGGTTTAGGGCTTTTTATCCAAAGACTTTAGGCCCTTCTTGTTAATTGGACCAATCAACACTTCAAAATCATAATGCCATGAAGTCCAATCCGAATATACATCATACATGGATCGTAGGATAAGAACTAAAATCAACAATATAATATCTTTATTTTATCACCTTAAATTGAATCAAAGATTAAACATACATAAGAAAAAGAAGAATGAGAGATTTTAGAATATCATCTTAGGTGTACATACCTTTATTCTTCAAAATAAGATTGGGTAAAGTTCTTCAAGCTTCTCTAATGGAGATTAGAGAGAATGATGTGTTTAGGAGGAAGAGACGGCTAGGGTTTTATTAGAGATTCGAAGCCTCCAATGTATTCTTCTCATTTAGATATGAGAAATATTTCCTGACAAATTAGAGTTTTTGATTTTTATTTTTAAGTGATTTTAGTTACTTTAAAAAAGGTATACATATTTTTCAACCATCTAAAATTCCTATTTTAAGTTGGATATGATATATGGGCCTAAGGCCCGTAGGTATTAACTAGGCTCTATTTAAGGTTATTTTTAGACATAAAAAGTATCTAAATTGGTCGTAAAGGCCCACCAAATAATTAATAATTATGCAACTAATCATTAATACTTAATATTAATAAATAAATAATTAAAACTAAGGTATTCGAAAAAAAAAAAAAAAATACTACCCTATCAAGTTAGTTATCCAATTAACTTTATACATAATCATTAATACTTTATCCAATTAACTTTATACTACCCTTGGTGTGTAGGTCCAGCACAAGGGGTGGAGTAGACATGTATGGGGTGAATGGACCCGGAAGGAGTGTGCCACGTGGAATAAATACACTCAAAAGTTTGTCAACTAAGTTAGGTTTTGCATGTTGCCTTGTCCGGTTGTCCCGCTCCTCAGTCCTCACCTGGGTGTTGCTGTCAACCCTCCAACCAAAACTCTCTCGCACAATAAAAACTTTTGGAAGCTTAGGTTTTGCCGTCAACCTTCCAACTAAATTATTTAAATGCATGAACGTGCTTTGTACTAAATGCTGGGTCCTTCCCAACTAAGTTCTTTGAGGAATGCTTGTGTGTCAGGTCCGGAGAACCCTAGGATTTCCTTCACACACACACACATATATATATATATTCGTGAGCTCCTATGCTTAAAATCAGATGGTTATGATCATCTGATCTGCCATTTGGGGCTTAGGAGAACTCTTAGGTGGGGGACCCAACAAAGAATAGTTCCCATTTCCCAACCCCATGCTGAAGAGTTCTATCATTTGGTGGGTCCCAACCACCCAAACATTTAGGAGTA
Source organism: Euptelea pleiosperma (assembly GCA_035048495.1). NCBI lineage: Eukaryota > Viridiplantae > Streptophyta > Magnoliopsida > Ranunculales > Eupteleaceae > Euptelea > Euptelea pleiosperma. Next base: position 32,900,387 of record CM068549.1, on the reverse strand, counting down.
AAACTTCCGCGTTCTGTCACAACGCAAAATACGAGCCACGTGGTACACTCTTAGCGGACGCTGACCATATGGATGCTTGGCCAGTCCCTCGGTGGACCTACCTATAAACCGAAAATCAGCTGGATTAGTGATTTACAACCTTTGAATCTTTGCAACGCTCAATAATGCTCAAATTCCTACCATTAAAATCAACCCATGAAAATGAAAATAACTTCAATCGAATCACTTAGAAATCACTAATCAGGCTGATTTTTAGTTTAGAGGTCCACAGAGGGACTGGCCAAACATCCATACGATCAGCGTCCACTAAGAGTGAGCCATGTGGCTCTTATTGAGCGTTGTGACAGAAGTTTTACTCAACATTGAGGGGTGTCATGTGTGGGAGGACAGGAGGTCAGGAGCATGCATTAATTCCTCTTAATTGTAGGTAACAAATACAGCCCCCCCCCCCCTCGACTACATCCCAGACTTCCCATCTCCTTAATACAAGTTTTCTTGTCGCATGGGAAACTGACATGGCAAATCTGAATTAGATTAGTTACGTGGACAGCAAACTTGTCCATGTCACACCCATGTATCTTAGCTGCCACGTATGAAATTATAATTGACAGGGATTGAAGTGTGGTGTGTCCGCCTAGAGAATTCTCTGGTCCTCATAATAAATACGAGTGTAAGATAGTAAATTTAGATGCAGAAACGATAAGCAAATGAGAGTTGTGTAGATGGTACGTGGTAGAGGTGGCAGCGGTGCAATTACTCACTTACAAAGCCATGGAAATGCTCCCTCAGAATTGTGGGACTCACGACCCAATGCTGTACACGCACTCTTGCCGACACTAAATAGTTTGGATAAAATGTAGATGATGATGATGATGTTACTAAAAATTTAAGGGCGTAAACAGTAGCTGAGCCAGGATTTTGTTCTAAGGGGTAGAACGGCCTACAATATGAGCCACGTGGTGTATTCTTAGAGATTTTTCTGACCATATGGATGTTTATCCCGACCCGGACATACTAACCAAAAATTAGCCTGATTAGTGATTTCTAAGCGTTGGATTAAAGTCGTTTTCATGGGTTGTTTTTTAACTATGGAATTTGAGCATTCTTGACCATTAGTTGGGGTACAAAGATCCAAATGTTTGAAATTACTAATAATTTTTTTTTTCTTAAGGTTTTCAAAGTTGAGGGGGGCACGAGTTGGCCCCCTGGCTCCGCCACTGGGCGTAAGCCCCACAATTCCACGCGTCCCATTATATTTGTCTGCTAAAAGCTGAACCAACCATGTCATAATAATTAATATTTGTTGTATTTAGGTTTTGAGAGAGAGGAGTAAAACTTCTGTCACAAGATGTTGTGACCGAAGCTAGTCACACAACACACAATATGAGCCATGTGGCACACTACTAGAAAGGGCTGACCGTATGGATGTTTGGCCAGTCTTTCGGTGGACTTGCAAACCAAAAATCAGCTTGATTAGTGATTTACAGCCATGGGATCTTTGCGCCCAAATAACGCTCAATAATGCCCCATGTAGTTGTGTCTTTAGAAAAGTTTTCCTGAAAACGATTCTTTGCCAATAAATCTTCATAAATGTTTTCCACCTACAAATCGTTTTCTATAAGACTTTTCTCTAGTGGTCATCAAACAGGGCCTAATAGTAGAAATAGCAATATTTTCATGTCACTATCCTTATTATCTTTTTTAGCAATTTTCCTAAAAAATATATAAAAGTGCAAATTAGCAAAAACAGTGGCACTTCTGTAATTCTTCCCAAAATTAGGAGTATATTAATATCTCGCTTCTTTATCCCTCCGCATCAACGGTTCTATGCCTTTATAAAACCTACCCACCACTCCTCGTCTTCACTCTCTTTCTCTCTCTGTCAAAATGGCGATTCCTTTCTCTCTGCTCACATTCCTGTTTTTCTTCCTTTCTCTCACCACCGCAACCCGTTACGCCACCGCACGAAACGCCAATACGTCACAAGATCTCGTCCACTCATCATGCATTCACGCCAGTTATCCGTATATCTGCATAAAAACACTCTCCTCTTACACGGGCCCCGCTAAAACTCCCAACGATGTCGCTCAAGCAGCCGTGACGATCAGCCTCTCTCGTGCCCGAAGTGTTTCCGGCTATCTCTCCCGACTTGCAAACCCTGGGAACGGGAGCAAGAGAGAACAAATTGCACTGAGTGACTGTGTCGAACAGTTATCTGACTCGGTGGACGAGTTACGTGAAACGCTTTCAGAGCTTCGGCACCTCCGTAGCGGAACGTTTCGGTGGCAGATGAGTAATGCCGAGACGTGGGTCACCGCTGCTTTGACCAACGAGAACACGTGTGTTGATGGGTTTCAGAAGGTTGATGGGAAGGTGAAGACCGATGTTAAGAGGAAGATCACGAACGTAGCCAAGGTTACAAGTAACGCGTTGTATCTTATCAATCGTCTCGATCAGAATCGTGGAAAAGCAGTGGGTGTGGCTGATCCATGAAGATGGACGGTTGTTATTTTTCTTACATAATAGCTATTAAGATGTCGGCACGTGTATGTTTATAGCTTGTTAATGATAATTCATGGAAAATGCAAAGAGCATTAAATCTTGGGATATTTATGTTTCAGTATGTACATTGTTATTGTTCATCCAATAAATCTTTTGCCTCACCCTTTTGTTTGAGGTATCTCCTCAACCCCCAATTGATGAGTGACACGTGGAGGGAATTATACTGGCAACCTCCATGGCTGGTCGATGTGTCGTTGTTTTCCCTCCCAAACTGCCGTGTGGTACACTCCTTTGAGCCCACTGATCCATGGATTTTTGGCCCAATACTCGAAGGTTTTACACACCAAAAAGCAGTCTGATTGGTGATTTTTAACTGTTTGATTGGAGCATTTTTCATGCAGTGATATTGGATTCGAATATATTTTGGGGTAATCAAATCCAATGGTTATTAATCATCAATAAGGCCAATGTTATGTGTGTAGATCGATGGTTCAGTGGGCCCAAAATAGTGTGATCCATGGCAATTTGGAATTTCACCCTACAACTGCCATGTGGCACACTCTTTTGGGCAAACTTTATGAATGCTTGGCCCACCATTTTGCTAGTTAGACACTAAAATCAGCCCAATTGGTGATTCATAGCAGTTTGATTTGAATCTTTTGTATCATGGGCTCGTAATCCATCATAGGCCTTTTGTTGGCCCATCAGGTTGATTTTTATTGTTTATGTCCACCAAGAGCTGGCCCAAACGTTAACGGGTCAAAGGGACCCGTCCGAAGGTCACTTGGAAAAGGTTTGACATCAAAATTTTGATTATAGTTCCAAAGACCCTAATGTGTGCCATGTGTAGGGATTGATTCAGGAACACAACTTCCTTCCCGTCTTGTCGGTGGGTGCGCATGTAGCGACCCTTTCGAATTACGTCTCTTATAGAAACCCTAAAACTAGGGGTGTCAATTTTACCCGATTGGAACTGGAACCGATTAATCCGGATCTGAATTTTTTATGGAACTGTTTAGAATCCATTTGGATCCGGTTAAAATCAGTTTTTAAGTCGGTTCTACCCGGCAGGTACCATGGTAAACGGGCGTTGGGCTCGGGCTCTGGAAGATGTGAAGTTCGGGTTGATTCCTAACCCGATCCAACCCGCCCGAGTTGCAGCCCTAAAAACTTTGCTTATCGCCCGCGATGACCCATAGTAGGACGGACAAATCTAGTTTGCAATCTTTGAAGACTTAAAACTTAAAAGTGTGTAAACATTGTCAGTACTGTTGGATGTCCCTTGAAAACTGTGTTAGTTCAATGTTTTCAAAAATATATTTTATAAATTAATAGCACAGTTTTCAAGGGACATCCAACAGTGCTGACAATGGTTTTCCATACTTTTTAAGTCTGGAAACGGTTGCAGACTAGATTTGTCCCAAACGAAAAATCAGCCTGATCAGTGATTTCTAGGCATTGAACTGGAGTCATTTTCATTGGTTGATTTTAAGGGATTTGAGCATTATTGACCATTATTGGGGTACAAGGATCCAAAGGTTTGAAATCACAAATCATGCTGATTTTTGGTTTGTAGGCCCATGTTGGGATTGGCCAAACATCCATACGGTCAGCGTCCTCTAAAAGTGTGCCACGTGGCGTATATTGCGGGCGGTCAGCAAAGTTTTACTCGGGTGCTTTCACAATTTATGGGGTGCTCCCATCGTAATAACCTATCGTATACACTGTTCTCCCTTTCCAAAATCTAAAGTGGAGACTGGAGGAGAACGTAAAACCCTAACACAGTAGCACCGCACGTCCCCAACGATCGCCGTCCGCCGTCCGCCGTCTACTGTGAGCTTCTCTCTATTTCTGGACGACAGAACAGGCGTCCCAACTCCCAAGTCACTCCCTTCGAAATTCAATACTTAAGTCCAAGGTTTGATCCCAAGCTTTAACTTGGTTAATAATGGTTTTTGTGTTTTCTATTACCTGTTCGTCTCCTGTTATATGCTTTTGGTTCGTATTGAAAAAGCACCATTGTTGTCCCAACTCCCACGCTAACTGCTGGATTTCCAAATCTAGGATTTTTTGCAACTTCCTTTCTTCGCCATGGAAGGCTTGGAAATGCACGAAACCTCGTCTTCTATCGATGAAGGAGAAGATTTCTGCTACTCTCTTCTCTCTCGATTCAGCAACTCCACACAAGAGGATCACCAACACCTCTGCGCAGTCATTGGCACGATGTCTCAAGAGCTCAAAGATCAGATGCTCCCTTTAACACCAATTGCTTACTTCGGTGCGACGTTCTCTTCTTTAGATCGTCTCTCTGCCGAACCTGAACTCTCCAATCCTGCAATTCTGCCTCTTCTCACTCTCTTATCCATGATTCTCCCGAAAATTTCAGTCGCAGTCTTGAGAAAGAAAAGAGGTGCTGTTTCTGAACCAGTGGTTCGAATTCTTCGTTCTGAGTCGGCTTCTGTTGGTGCGGCGACGTCAGGATTGAAATGCATTTCCCATTTGCTTGTCGTGAGTGAAAAAGCCAGCTGGTCAGAGATATCCCAGCTGTATGGAGTTCTTCTCGGTTTCGTTACCGATTCTCGACCAAAGGTAATTTTCTTTATTTCGCGTTTTTATGATTCATATTATTCTCGAATGGACCTCTAAAAGTCACAACCAACAAATATCGTATGCTAATAGAAAAATATTATTCTTGAATGAGTTTTATGTGAATTAGAATTCAAATTTCTTCAATTTAGGTGAAAGTTGAGTTTTTTTTTTTTGCCATTAATTAATTTTTTTATCGGGTTAGCATAGTTCATGCAGAGTTTGTCTACCACTTATTTTCTTTTAATTGGGTGTTTTTACTTTCTTTATATTGAGTTAATATTTGCTAATTCATGTCCAATTATCTATCTCTATTTTAAGCATTAATCCAAGAAAAAATGTGATATTCATAAAGTCTTGATGGAAGTTTTTTATAGACATTTTCTGGACCATTCTCCAGATAGTCTTGACCTTCCAGAGGATGAGTTCATCCACTCATGTATGTTTTTAACATAGGAGATCTTCTAGGTAGGAGTCAATGGCCTGCACATGTGCTAAGTTTGCTGATTTTGTGCTTGTAAATGGTTATTTCCTTGTATGTATGCTATGAGTACAGGGTAACACAATTAACTGGATGATGAACAGGTGAGGAAGCAGTCTAATTTGTGTCTCCGTGATGTCCTACAAAGTTTTCAAAGATCAGCCGTGTTGTCCCCTGCGAGTGAAGGGATCACAAACATCTTCGAAAGGTTTCTTCTACTTGCCGGTGGATCGAATTCAGGTGCTTCCGAAGGACCAAGAGGAGCTCAGGAGGTCTTATATATTCTGGATGCTCTAAAAGATTGTCTCCCTCTCATGTCCATGAAGTTCATCACTAGCATCTTAAAGTACTTCAAGTCCCTCTTGGAACTGCATCAACCCCTTGTCACAAAGCGCATTACTGATAGTTTGTATGCGCTCTGTTCCCATCCAACTTCAGATATTGCTTCCGAAGCACTACTAGACCTGTTGTGCTCATTAGCATCTTCTGTCTCTGTGAATGAGAAATCTGTGGATGGCATGACGTTCACAGCACGATTGCTGGATGTTGGTATCAGAAAAGTATACTCTCTGAACAGACAAATCTGCGTGGTTAAGCTCCCTGTTGTATTCAGTGCACTTGGAGGTGTGATATTTATTTATTAATTTTTTCGGTAAATTCAAATGTGTTTAGTTCACTTTTGTATGTTTAAGAAGTAAGCCTCTTTCATGAGTTCAGGTCCTCTCTTATTTTGAGGGACAACAATATAACAGTGTTAATGTATAATGAGCTTTTCCTGTTTTGGGTCATTGACAGAAATTTTGGCCTGTGAGCATGAGGAGGCCTTATTTGCAGCCACGGAGGCATTGAAGAGTCTAATACATGCTTGCATTGATGAAGGCTTGATCAAACAGGGAGTGGATCAGTTTATGGTGAAAGCAGATGGAGACACGAGAAGGACTGGGCCAACTATCATAGAAAAAATATGTGCCACTATTGAGAGTTTACTTGGTTATCGGTACAATGCAGTCTGGGACATGGCATTTCAGGTTATTTCGGCAATGTTCGATAAATTAGGTACTCTCATCATTGTTTCTGACTTCTTTCTCTTCAATCCCATTTTTAAACAATCCATGTTGTCCTATATTTGAAATTGAAGAGTAGGACTTTAAGCTTTGTCTTATAAGGTTAGGCTTTATGCAGTTTCCATAGTGGTACCCAACAAATTGTTGGTCTTAACTTTAATTGGTGAGGTCTTGGAGACTTCCACTCTCATACATTGTCCTTTATTTACATTTGGCTAATTGCTGGTGAGGATCTTCCCTAACCCCTTACCTAGCCAATCAAAGAAGAGAAGAAATTAGAACTTCACTTGGCACAGAACATGAGTTCCTATTTCTTCCAATAACAATCAAGTGCAAGTGAGCAACTTAATGGTATCATGCATCTTATATTTGTCACTAAGTTATTTGGATAAATCTTGTTGTAGTTGTGTCTGTTAGTATTGTGCCATCTAGATATTCCAAAACAAACCCTTTTGTTCAAGTTATGAAATCACATCTTTATCATTATAAAGTATAATCATTATCTAAATTCTCAGGGGAACATTCTACATATCTGTTGAGGGGAACATGTAAGAGCCTGGCGGATATGCAGAAGTTGGCAGATGAAGACCTTCCTTACAGAAAACAGGTAATTGCATTAACATATTTTGTTGGTAAACTTTAATGTTTTTCCACCATCTTAATATCTGCTCTTTGCAATACATCTAATTGATTGTTTGCAATCTAAGTTAGTTATAGCTACCCTATAGCTTTATTTAGATTTTAATGCCACTTGCTGTCAAAGTGGTTCCCATTTTGAAATTTATTTCCCAAATATATCTGGAAATTATTTCCTTCAAATAGTGCCAATATTTAGCAGTCGATGCCTAAGCAGTCTCTAAAGTTGAAAGCTATCTAAAGGTTGGCCTTTTAGTGGAACTAAGGGTGTGTAAGTTGGCCAAAGTACTGGTCTGGTCCAGACCCACTTGCTGGAGTGAACTGACTGGCTGGGTTTCAAACTACCAATAATCAGTCTTCGGGCAGCTTGAATCAGTCATTGACATCTTTTTTTATCAGTGCTTCATATTTGTTGGAACCATGAACATTTTGGTTTCTAGCAGGACATGGCCCCACTTCTGTAGTGGATCGGTAATTTTAAAAGGTAGACTTGCAACTTATGCTCATTTCTAATTATGTAATTGTGATCAAAGCTGGAATGTCCATATCCAACTGAACGTAGTATTTGTTGCTTCCCATTGTTTTTTCCCGAAATGTCTTGCTCTTCCAAAACATTTAACCTGATTTCTGTTGCGATGTCCTAATGTGAACCGTCTTAAATGCCTTCTTTTGGGGTGCCCTTGGATATTTTATTATATACTAAATTTCCTCTACATGGATGAACCTCCATATCTCGCAAACATCCTTATCAAGTGGTCTTACTAGTTCCAACAACATGATTTATACAATGCTGTATTTGAACCATGTTCTTCTAAGTAACCAAAAAGTGTGTTGCTTGCATCACACAGCTCAAAACCCATGGAATGTGGGATCCACAGAGTAAGTGGTGACACGTTTAATGGTGCCGTACGAGCAAATAAATTTGGCCACTTATTGTTTTTTAGTTTTTACGTTATTTTTATCGTTCTTTAAAGTCTCATGCTTCATTGCATTGACTTGTTTCATTTGTAAATTATCAATGATTGTCCTGGTTACTAACAGCTGGATGCATTTTTAATCTGCAGCTGCATGAATGTGTTGGGTCGGTTCTTGGTGCAATGGGACCTGAAACTTTTCTAAGCCTTCTACCTCTTAATTTGGAGTCTGAAGACCTATCCGAGGCTAGTGTTTGGCTGTTTCCTATTTTGAAGCAATATACTGTAGGTGCCCGTTTAAGCTTCTTTACAAAATCAATTTTGGGCATGGTTGGACTGATAAGGAAGAAATCCCAGATGGTATGAACCTTGTCATATTAAGGTGACTTCATGTTCTTTATTATATGTGCTGTGTAACGTCACATTTTACATTTAGCAGCTTGAGCAAGAAGGGCGGATTTTCTCGTCAAGGAGTACAGAAGCACTTGTATATTCGCTATGGTCTCTGTTGCCTGCGTTTTGCAACTATCCTCTGGATACTGCTAATGGCTTTGAGGGTCTCAAAAAAGAATTATGCAGTGCACTTTATGAAGAGCCTGATGTGCGTGGAATAATATGTTCCAGTCTGCAGATCCTCATACAACAGAACAAAAGATTGCTGGAAGAAAATAATGATCAATCTAACAAAGAAATAAGTATTCCTGAGCAGAGAGCTAGGGCCCGTTATACATCACAGGTTGCAGCTGATAATTTGAATACTCTGAGGTCATCTGCTCGTGAGTTCTTGTCAGTCTTAAGTGGCATCTTCTTGAAATCTTCAAAAGATAGTGGTGGCTGTTTGCAGGTACTTCTACTTGCTAGGTCCCCGCTCAATTCGCGAGTGATACGTAACTGCATGCGTATTGTTGCAGCTTCAATTTGATATTCTTCTTATATTGTTCTGAAATCCACTTCTTGCTAATATATATTTTCCATGACAAATATGTGGGGATAGCATTTTCAGAACTTGTATTATGAGATTTATCCAATGTCAAAAACATTATCAATTACATAGGTGGATCTTTTTGATAGAAAACCTCGAACTAGCAAAAAATTGGATGTGCTCGTGTTATTTCCCTCATCCCACGCTGCTGAACCACCAAGGCCAACAGACCCCTCCTAGGAAGCGTATCCTATATAAATACCATTCACACACATGGGGGTATGAAATGATCGTAGGGCCGGTGGCCAGTAGTAAGGAGATGCTCAGTTACAAGACCTCGCCAGGGACTCCCAAGTTGATGCCTCGGAGGTAGAATATCTTTTACCCTAGGTCAATTTCTTGGTCTGTAGTGACCGCCTCTGCAGCGTCAGCTCTGGTCCTTGACATAGAGCTGCAATGTGACACTGACATCCCTGCTTTATCCAGTGGGAGGATTAGAATGTCCGAGGTGACAGTAAGATATCTAACGACCCTTCCTCGTACCTGAGCTATAAAAAGGCTCAGTTTAGGAAGGGAAGGGGACTGAAAATCTTTCTCCAAATTCTAGGGTCTTCTACCATGCCATCCTAGACCCTCATTTTTCTCGGTTGCTTTCTCTAACCACCTAATCTGCCATGACTTGTGTCTCTCTCCCCTATGTTTGGTCACAACAAGGGCACTGACTGGCCGGCCAGATGGTTTAGGCAGTGGCCTCAGTGTCTCTCTTGAGCCAGATCAAACCTCCCTGATCATGATTATCCTCCCTCAACGTGCGCCAAACCCTGGACTCCTGCATCTTTGAGATCCCTAAATCTACCTAGTAAACAATCCTATTGGTTCCTTTCAAGATCGCTGTAATCAAACAAGATCTTAAACCAACATAAGCATTATAGCTTAATGCATCTCTCCTCTTCCTTCTTGAACTCAATAGAAGTGGAACATGATTATATAAATTAGATGGATTTGGGTTGGCTTGAACAATTAAGCCTAAGGCAGATGTAATTATTACACTGGTTCTTTTTCATACTGGTATGATTTGGCTGACATTTTAAACTTGACTAGATTTGGATATGTGATTTTCATCCTGATCATTATCATCATCATCATCATCTACGCCTTTTCCCAAAGGTGTGGGGCAGCAACATGAATACTATTCAATTCTATTTAGAGCTATATCTTCCGTCAAGGCATGTGTCTTCAAATCTTTTCTCGCTATTTCAATTCACGACAGTTTCAGCATTCCTCTCTCCCTTTGATAGCCTTCAACTTGCACCAAATTACTCCCCCTTGATGCCATTTTTGGTCTTTGTTATACATGTCAAACCATCTCAGAGGTTAAGGGGCTTGGAGATTCTTGACTTGTATAATGGTCTAGAGATCTATTTTCCTCACATAGATTGAAAGGGCTCATTAAGTTGCAGATTCATTGTTAAAGAGGGTGTTTTGAGACTGGCTTGCTGGTTTTGAGACTGGTTGTTTATTTTTTATCTATTTGCTTTTTTCCTTTCATTAAAATTAACTATAGTATCTTTTAGGTCTGAATAACCTGAGAGTCTAACACAATATATGATTGAAAACATCAACATAATATTAGTTGAATCTCTGTATAAAGTGTGCTGTTTTAGGCTTTGAAAATTGTGTAACATTCTTTGCACCATTTACAGTCCACGATTGGTGAGTTTGCTTCCATATCAGATAAGGCCGTAGTCAAGAGGTTCTTCATGACTACAATGCAGAGGCTTTTGAAGGTGACTCAAGAGGCTGTTAAAGCCGAACAGCCTAAAAACTTCAGTTCTATGCAGATTGATGATTCGGCAAATGAAAGTTCACCATTGCTTGCAAGGTGATTCTTTTCATATTAGTAGTTTTAATAATTCTCTGTTCTGTTATGTGTGGATCAGTTTCTCATAGTTGAGGATTTATGTGAACAGCTAAATATTTGTAATTCTGTGTGATATTGACAGCCTACCCTTCATTGTACATGCAGAGCTCAACTATTGAATATGGCAATATCACTTCTGCCTGGTTTGGATGCTAAAGAGGTTGATTTATTGTTCATTGCAGTAAAGCCTGCACTAAAGGTCTGTCACTGTTTCTGTATTATTGGTAATTCAACTTTCTTCTCAGCGGCAGCTTGTTACATGCAAAAGATTGGAGTTAAATGAGTAAAATATTCTCAAATTGCAGGATGATGCAGGTTTGGTCCAGAAAAAGGCATACAAAATTCTTTCGATTATTCTCAGGGTATTAATTTGTGTTCAATTTCTTTTTGCAAATAGCTGCTTGTGAGTTTTAAATAGAGGAATCCTGATCATTATATCACTTAGTGTTGGGGGCAAGGTTTAAAATTTCGGTTTCACGTGCCATTTCGGTGAGGCCCAAAACCGAAATTTCGGTTGAAATGTCGAAATTTCGGGTGAAATTTTGGAAATTTTGGAAATTGAGAGTAATAATGAAAATTTCGAAATTTCGACCGAAAAGTTTGAAATTTCACGAAATTTCAACAAACTGATATCCGAAATTTCGTCAAAAAGTTCAAAATTTCGGTCGAAATTTTAGAATTTTAACATTTTCGATTTTTATGGATTTCGGTTTCGGGCTATTCGGACCTTCGAACTTTCCGACGAAATTTAAAACCTTGGTTGGGGGGTGATCAATACACCAACCGTTGTAGACTGTAACCGCATACTATAAGCTCTAGATATGCAGAGAACTGCGAGGACCCACCCCTTTGAGATTTTTTAGGCCAAGTCATTCCACCAATCAGATGGTCATAATTGACAAATCTTTGGACGTTCTTTTGTGGTCCATTTATGGTTCAAAAAATCTCGTTCCATCTCAGCCGAAACGTCTCGTTCCAGTAGTGTACCGAGACAATACTTAGAAGAATGTATCGTTTCGTGCCAAAATCCTAACATAAGTATTAAAACTAATTTAAAACCTTATTTATATGGTATGTGTATATAATACATATAAATGTTAAAATCAAACTTCTAGTCTACTTAAGCATTAAAAAATGGTTTAATCATATCGAAACATATATTACTTTTTCCAATGTCTCATTTCGTTCAGTCAATATGTCTCATTCCTTCAGCTTTTACCGAGACAATGTGACGAAACGACATTTTAAACTTTGGGTGCATTCACAATAATTTCATAACCTTCCAAAAGAGCTGATTGATTGGGTGGTTAAAAGTTACAACCATTGTCATCATCTACGTCTTATCCCAATTATCTGGGTTTGGCAACATGAATCCTGTTTCTCCATTACTACTATCCAACAGGTTTTTGTTGTAGAGGATCTCTTTAGTGAACCTCCGGTGGTGGATGCGTCCAAACCCCTTGCAAGACACACGTATAGCCAAGGCAGTTGTAGAACATCTCTGCAGTCTATAATATCAAACTTTAGACTTCTATTTTTTGTCATGGAAAGTTCCTTCAACTGATCTTCTTGCTGAATTTGTATTGTCAGGACCGTGAAGAGTTCCTTTCAACTAAACTCGTTGAGTTGCTTACGCTGATGATTGAAGTGCTGCCCTTCTGTCATTTTTCAGCCAAACGTCATAGACTTGACTGTTTGTACTTCTTAATCGTCCATGTTTCAAAGGTTATTGGTGAAAATATCCATATTCTCTTTGGTTTTACTTGGAATGTGCTGCCAAGCAATTTAATAATTATCTATATTGAACACACTTGGATTTGGATGGTTCAATATCTGATTAGAAAACTACATGTGTCTTAAAATCAAGAACTTGTGCTTGTGTTTGTTTACAGGATGCATCGGAACAAAGGAAACGTGACATCATTAGTTCTTTTCTAACTGAAATTATACTTGCGCTGAAAGAGGTATTTTATATGTTATCTTCTCGACAAAATGCCAAAATTATAGTTATCTTAAATGTAGTTCTGTAGTGTTTCATGCTGGCCATGTGGTGAAGTTGCCCATTTAGATATCCATTCTGCAGCTTGGCTCATAGAATCTTAGCTTATGGGTTACATACGAGCAAGAAAGTGAAATTCTTTTATCATCAAGGAAGAAAGTAACAAGAAATGTGGCTTCTAATTTTTTACAACCAAATGCTGTCAACTTTTGTTAATAATTCACCATATTGAGAAACATGCAATTGATGTTCTCAGCAAGGTAGTTAAGGGTTTAAAGCGCACTTAAGGTGCAAGGACTCCTGGTGCCTAAGGCGCAATGTGCAAGGCAATGCACGTGCCTAACTGAAGTAAGGCTCGTACATTAAAAATAATAATAATAATACGTAAGAAATATAAGAAAATTTTGAAATACTAGGTACAATTTCTATATTTATTAAGTACCACGAATTAACTAATCAAGTAAAATAACTAATAACCAGCATTGTAAATTGCAATAGTGAATTAAATGATTCAAAACATAAGACATTAACAAATTAACAATTATTGAATAGTAAAGACTTAAGAAATAGAAAGTCAGAAATCATACTTACATGAAACATTAATAGTCAAATGAAAACTAGATGAACATAAAAAAACTGAAAGTATACTAATAAATTAAATTATTACTATTTACAACTACTGAAAACCACTGAATAACTTACTAGCTTCATACTAAGTAGGCAATCAACATTGGAAAAAGAATAAGAAGTGACATAAGACTGAAATGACAGTAGTACTAATGTCTAATGATAGCTTATCAGTTACTCATAATGACTAAATAGCAGTACTAATAGTCTTTGAAACCCATTACTCGTAATCCACAAAAAAAATAGTAATGAACTGATCAATAGCCAATAATGACAACACAGAAGGCACGTCTCATGAGCCTTGCACATTGCTCGAGACGGGCGCCTTAAGCATAAGGCAGGTGCCTTAGTAAGGTTGCCTCGCCTTGGACCACCTAAGGCGTGCATCTTAACAGCACTGGTTCTCAGAGGTGTATTTTTCTTGCTAAACAAAATTCAGACTTTCACCCCACTAAATGGTTTTGCCCATTTGTTACACCAAAGGCTGGGCTCAGAGCTACCTTTTGCTTAGTTGAGGACTTTTACTAAGTCGCATGCCTTATTTCTCAAGGCTCCTGCCTTGAGCAAGGCAGCTCATGAGGTGCGCGTCTTAAGGTTTCATTTAAAAATAAATAAATTTGGCTGGTATATGGATTTTAGTCATCTAATTCTGTCGTTTCTTGTTCTTTTTTATTTATTTATTATTATTAGTAGATGTTAGTATGTTACTGGTTAGCTATTATTGTACCGTGGTTTTATGGATTCAGTAAATCAGTTTCAGAAATTTTTAGTACTTATGTGCTGTCATTATGGGTTATTTATTAGTTAATTAATATTGTTGTTTTATGAATTATCAGTAATGAGTTTCGAAGATTATTAGTAATGCTATGTTGTCATTATGGGTTACTGATAAGCTATTATTAGACATTAGTACTACTGTAATTTCAGTTTTATTTCACTTATTATTCTTTTTGCATTGCTGATTGCTACTTAGTATGCAGTTAGTCATTCAGTTTTTGTTTTTATTACTATTAGGAGTTGTTAGAATGTTACTGATTAGCTATTATATGTACTGTAGTTATGAGTAAATCTGTTTCAGAAATTTTTAGTGCTTCTGTGCTGTCATTATGGGTTATTGATTAGTTAATTAATATTGTGGTTTTGTTGATTTTGAGTAATGGGTTTCAAAGATTATTGGTACTGCATATTGTCATTATAGGATTTTGATAAGCTATTATTAGACATTAGTACTATGTCATTTCAGTTTTATTTCACATTCTTTTTGCAATGCTGATTGCCTACGTAGTATGTAGTTAGTTAGTCATTCAGTGATTTTCAGTCAATAGTGAATAGTAATTATTTAATTTATTAGTATACTTCCGGTTTTTTAAGTTCATCTGATTTTCATTTGACTATTAATTTTTTTGTTAGTATGATTTCTGACTTTCTGTTTTTTAAGTCTTTTCAATTTAATGATTCCTAATTTGTTAATGTCTCATGTTTTGAATCATTTAATTCACTATTGACGGGAGGTTGAGAAGACTAATGACTAATAAGGT
This sequence comes from Euptelea pleiosperma, assembly GCA_035048495.1. Classification (NCBI taxonomy): domain Eukaryota; kingdom Viridiplantae; phylum Streptophyta; class Magnoliopsida; order Ranunculales; family Eupteleaceae; genus Euptelea; species Euptelea pleiosperma. The sequence goes on along the minus strand of CM068549.1, from coordinate 32,885,197 downwards.
GAAGTATTATAAAAGAAAAAGGAGCTAACAATACAACTGACGGGAGGTCAAGAAGACCTCCACTAAACAAAGAAGGCCCTAATAGCCCCTGTGCATGACCGACTCCCATCTAATACGTAGTATTTCAAATTTTTTTATATTTCACATATGTATTAGTATTAAATAAAGATAAGATAGGTGCGAGCCTTGTCTTGCACCTCAGGCCCCAGGGGTCTTTGTGCCTTAAATGCACTTTGCACCCTTAACTACCTTGATTTTCTCGTGGGTCATCAATCATTTTTTTCCTATCTTGTCTGTTCTTGGGAGCCTTGAAATTGTGTAGAACATCCAGTTATGGCATACAATTAAAGTGGACGATTTCTTTGGCCATAGATATGTTCTTGTCCTTCTTTTTAATCTATTTGCTTCTCTTCACTTGGGTTGGTAAGTTCGAGTTTGCTTGTCTAGGTCAAGTGTCTCAGAAGTGTTGAAATTAAAGTTACAAACTACTAAGTGTGGCTTAAAAATGTATCTCTGACTTTGTTTCTATTGAAGGACCTATGGTGCGATCATGTTCATATTTCTCATATCATGGGCCAGTTTTTTCTCAAATTTTTGTGTGTAGGAGTTCAGTGTTCTCATGTTTCCACTAGACTTCTAGCCACTCTTCATCAGTGTTGGTTTGTTCTTGTTTTGGATTCCTCAGTTCCGTTGGATGCAATCTGTATATTATTCCAATATCATCTACTATTGTTTTGTATTTCCAATACATGCTGATCCACCACATTTGGGGATGCCCTTTGCAGGCTAATAAGAAAACACGAAATAGGGCTTATGACATGCTTGTACAAATTGGCCATGCATGTGGAGATGAGGACCAAGGTGGCAAAAAGGAAAACTTACAACATCTTTTTAACATGGTACGAGCTCTGTTAGATGCTTATTTTGGATAAATTTTCTTGATTTCAAAGTGATCTGCTTAGTAATTATGAAGTTCAGATAACTCTGCATGAACGCCTAGTGGTCGCTTTTTGAGACGAATCTTGTATATCCTGTGAGGACCACATGGATTCAGATGAACCTTAAAATGCTTGTAGTGGCTCAAACTCTTTGATGGTCTCAGGTAGCTGGAGGCTTGGCTGGCGAAACACCTCACATGATCAGTGCTGCTGTTAAAGGTTTAGCTCGCTTGGCTTACGAGTTCTCAGATCTTGTCTCTGCAGCTTACAACGTGCTTCCATCTTCATTCCTCCTGTTGCAGAGAAAGAACAGAGAAATAATCAAAGTATACTCTCTCTCTCTTTGAGATGCATGTTTTAAGTTTCATAAGTGTTTGATTTGAGCTTTTTACGTCTTCTCATGTGATTATTTGCCTAATCTTATGTTTAATGCAGGCTAATTTAGGTCTACTGAAGGTATTGGTGGCCAAATCACAAGCTGACGGGTTGCAAACACACTTGAAGAGTATGGTTGAAGGACTGTTGAAGTGGCAAGATGACACCAAGAATCATTTTAAAGCCAAGGTTTGTGTTTCTCCTTTATAGTATCTCTTGACCTTGATTTTCAAAATCGGTGTTTTTGTTTTATATTGTCTTGCTCCTGTCAGTTTATCAAGACATTGGACAAGACCATGGTTTAAAAAATGGCCGTTGTAACGGATTCGGACCTCCCCTGTTACGTTATGTACTGTTTTAACAATCAGAAAATAATAGCCGTTATTTTTCCATTATAAAGAAAATAACGACCGTTATTTTCTGAAAAAATTTGTTAAAAAACCTTCATTATTTTCTGCTATAAATTTTTATAGAAAATGTGAAATTCAAAATTTGAATTTTAGCTTCATTATTTTCCCGTTTTATTTCTGTTTTCAACCATGCGTTACAATCCGTTATAACAGAAAAAAGTAACGCCCCCAGTCCGTTATACAGTTATAACGGCCCCTTTTAAACCTTTGGACGAGACCATTATTTTAAACCTTGCTTCTGGGTGGGGGTCATATTTCCTTTTTCTAGCTGATGGAATACATGAAAATTCTCTCGAATAAAAGTAGTTTTGGCTCATGAAGAGAACTTCGCTACCAATGAACCTTAGTTGCAGGGAATTTCTACGCTCCGCATCCTAAAGTTATTCAACTAAAAGCTGTTTGCAACAGCTTCTTCTTTGCTCCCATACCCCAAGTCCTCCTGCACCCGCTCTTGCTTTGTGCAATTAAACTATGAAACTCAGGAGATTAGTGAACAAATAAGCATTTCTGGTAACTGGGGTGTTACTGATATAGAATCCCATAAAATTCTATGGAGACTTTCCTGGTGCCTGTTATTGTAGTTCGGTTTTGCCCAAATTTGGACGTAGTAATTGTGTTTTTTCTCCATTTTGATTCAATTCGATCAAGTTGTGAGCTAAGCCAAGCTTTGAGAGTTTTCAAAGTATTATAAATATTGGAAGAAGTTGATATAGTTTTCTTTTAGATGCTAGTATTATAGCGAATGGGATGCTACGTTGTACTTATATACTTACTAGGTTGATGGCATCCAGAGCACGTGTAATAAATGCCCGTTTGATGGTCCCGGACAAGAATATCTCACCAGCCAAAGATCCCCGGCTGATGTTATTTACCATGCAATAAGTGATTCTTTCTACACTGCTGCCTCATAATTCTTTTGGTTTGTCCAAAGAATGCAATTGATAGGTTAGGACCATTCCTTTGGGTACATATCTTGGATCAGGAGATTGCTAGTCTAGGCCCATTAGATAGCAGTTCAGATTGATGAGCTCGTATGCCACATGAACCAATTATTTCCACGAAGTGTCAAATGCAAGGTTGCTTCTTTCTTTTGTTTCGAAATGATTGGACGTTCCTATTTCCGTTCTTAAGAAGGGGACAATTCCTTATTTTTCTTACCAGTCAATGAAATTGCTGGGTACTTGTTTGGTATTGTCAGGTCAAGCTTCTTCTCGAAATGCTTGTCAGAAAATGTGGTCTTGATGCTGTTAAAGCAGTAATGCCTGAAGAACACATGAAACTCCTCACTAATATAAGGAAGGTCAGAAAGAATATTTTAGATTAAAATGTGTATTTTATTTGAGCTATCATTTATGAAGTAAGAAGTTTTGTTTTAATTAAAACACAGATCAAGGAGAGGAAAGAACGTAAAATTGCTGCCAACTCTGAGGCAAAAACTAGATCTCTTCACTCAAAAGCAACTACTTCGAGGTAAGTTGGGTTTTTGTATATTTATGTATGTGCGTATGCATGTGTTTGAATCTTCCACAGATTTAAATAGAGGAGGGATTATTTCCTTGTGATTATTTTCTCGATTATCTTTGCATTTAAAATTTACAAGAACCTCCCTCCCTATTAGAAATGGCTGAAAGCACTCGATCTGGTTTTGAAACTTGAGAGATATACGACCCTTCCGAAAAAAATAATAGTAATTCGCAGATTTAAATAGAGGAGGGATGTTATTCAAGTTTCGAACCATTTAATTTATTATTGCAATTTATAATGTTGGTTATTAGTTATTTGCTTATTTGATTGGTTAATTAGTGGGTAATACTTATAGAAATTGTATATAGTAACACTTTATAATTCATTGTTTCAAAATTTTCTTATTTTTTTGTATTTCTTCTTATTATTTTTAATATATTTTGCATCACTTTAGTCAGACACGTGCCTCTCCTTGCACATTTAACTACCTTGGCTTCGCCTAGTCGGGACCTTAGCGTCAAAAGCAAGACCTTAGCAGGCTCTAGTACAATTGTTTAGGTGCACCTATGCGCTAATATGCTATGTGTTTTAAGTGTTCGCCAAGGCTAGACATAAAATCGATGTTACATTGTGCTGCTTCTTCATGTTCTTCTTCTTCTAATTATAATAATAACAATAATTCTAAAACAAATAATATAAGAATAACAATTACAATAATAATAGTAGCAATAGTAATATCTAAATAAATAAATTTTTTTGTAATATTATTTATTCATAAATAAATTGTCACCCAGGCTTCGTAAGGCTGTGCCTAGGCGTCGCCTCGCCTCGCCCAAGGGACTCCTGTCTCCTAAGTGTTGGCAAACGGTTTTGATTAAACTGATGTCAGCATGGGCACGGGGATTCACGCTCCTTAATCCCATGGCCACTTTAATGGTGTCTTGCAGGCTACCATATAGGATCTCATTTTAAATTCTCGTTTGCTGCATAAAAGATATTTAGCCTAAAGACACTGATAGTCAATTTTATGAATCTTTTTCAGGCTAAGCAGATGGAATCATACAAAAATATTTTCTGATTTTGGAGATGAGGACACTGAGGATAGTGATATGGAATACATGGGAGCAAAGACGGTTTCTGGTCGACGGACTGCTGCATCTCGGTTCAACTCCAAAGCTTCTTCATTAAGGTCTGTAACTGGACTTTCGAACAGAAATTTTGCTCAATAATTATGAGAACATGACCTGTTAAAATATTTTTTGGAAGTACCATTCCAGGTTCCACCGAGGAGATCTCGGAGGCTAAAAGTTAACCCGATCAAGTTATTGTAACCATCCAATATATTATAATTTGAACTTTAGGAAAACATAGAATAAAAATGCTTTGCAGTCCACAAAATGTCTGGAGATCAGATGGCTAAGACTCTGAAGGGTATGAATTTTAGCCTAGAGATCTTCTAGTTGGAACCATCAAATTTGTGTGCCACATTTAGGTACAGGCAGTAATACTGTAAGATTCCTTCTTCCCATCCTGCAGTTAAGATTATTCCTTACAAATTAGTTTGGAGTTACTTCATTACGAATTCACTGTCTAGGTCAAAGCTAACCCGTCGAGCAACCAAGAGCTTGCCAGAGGATTTGTTTGACCAATTGGAAGATGATCCACTCGACTTGCTAGACCGGCAAAAGACAAGGTCAGCACTCCGGTCCTCCGAGCACCTCAAACGGAAGCAAGAATCTGATGACGAGGCAGAGATCGACTCTGAAGGGCGCTTGGTGATTCGCGAGGGGGGAAGGCCGAAGAAAGAGACCCCCTCTGATCCTGACACAGATGCCAGAAGCCGAGCGGGCAGCCGTTTGTCTTCCAACTCTTTGACAAAAGACCAGAAGAAGCGGAGAAAAACATCAGATTCTGGGTGGGCATACACAGGAAGCGAGTATGCTAGCAAGAAGGCTGGTGGGGATTTGAAGAGGAAGGACAAACTTGAGCCGTATGCTTATTGGCCACTTGATCGAAAGATGATGAGCCGCAGGCCAGAGCATCGGACAGCTGCAAGGAAGGGTATGGCAAGTGTGGTGAAACTGACAAAGAAGCTCGAAGGGAAGAGTGTATCGAGTGCACTTTCTGTGAAGGGAGGTTTGAAGTTCAAGAGGAATCAGAAGAAAGGCAGCAAGAAAAGCAGGTAGAGAGATGTCAATTCCGTGTGCATCTGTAATTTAGAAAAATCAGTACAGAAGATTTTGACAGTTATTATTCTGAGCTATGAACGTAGTCGCCAAGTTTGCAACTCGGTTGCCCGGCCTTGTTTTATACATTTTCCGTGAGTTATGTACCCTTGTGACGAAAGGTTTAAAGGGAATAAAGCAACCCGAGAGATTTTGAAATTGTAGTTCTCTCCTTTGAGCTTTTGAGTTGAATTTTGGTTGGAAGTAAATTTTTTTCAGTAATTTTTCTCATTATGTTAGCAGCCTTTCGGTAAAATTATGTTTGTTTTTTTTGCGAAAATGACAGCCCCGCTACAACCCTTTTTTAACTGGGTTGGGACATGATTTATAATGGCCGTTACAACATTTTTTTTTTTTTTTTTAAACCTTGCTAATGGAAGCGATATGCAACGCATCCGGATCCAAATGAACACCACAACGCCAAACTATCATCATCACTTATTAGAAGGCTTGGTTGATAAGGATGGCTACATCTTTCTGGTTGACTAGGGAATAACAGCCCTTGAAACGTTTATCTTTTCAATAGAAGAAAAAATGTATTACAATCAAGCCTCTTTTGATAAGGATCCACCCTTCAATGGATCCTACATAGGATATCTCTTGGGCAAAAATATGATCAATCCGTTATGTGTAGCCATGAGCTTACACATTCAATGGTTATCCTGCACTAGATGCAAGCAGTATCAACAAAGCCAGGAATGGAATAAATTTGATGGTCGATCTTCTGATTAGGTTGATTCTTGCTTTGCAACACTTAGGTGGGACCAAATGAATGCGGGTTTTGTCCCCTGCTGATAATGTGTTTATAAAAGATCATTTTCCCGTATAATTCAACCATGTCAGAAGATCATAGCCATCAATCTGAGGCCTTGGATAGACCAAAAGGGCTTCGATGATGATATTTAAGCCTAATATTCAACGAATTGGTACTGTCCGATATCTAAGAAATGTCAGAGAGCATTAAAAGTACCAGGCTCTTTATAATGCCCATTAGAAAACCTCCATAGTTCATCCACCATTAAATCAGCGGGCTGTCTCATTGATCTGTACCGGCCGATTGAAAAATCACCTCTTGGTATGACAATAGCCCAAGTATTGCATCAATCAAATGACCCCGACATCCAACCAATTTGCATTCTTCTACATGGTGAGCTTCATCCAAGGGATGGAATTATCCAATCAAGGCAACTTTGTATGTACTGAAACGCCACAAGATGTCCCATGGACCGGATTCATGATAAGACCCAAGGATTGAACAGCAAGGAGACTATCCCAAGTGACTTGAGCACAAGACCGTTGTACTAGATAAATTTTTCATACAGCTTAGAGGGTTTTTACACATTTCTCTTTCTCATTCTTCATATAAGAACTCAAATTGAATTTAGTCAGTATCTTTTACCAATATCAGTAGAGATCTATTAAACAAGTAGAAGGGGGGAATGAGCTCAAAAGCTCTAGTGGGCCTCCATAACACCCAAACCTTGGCTTGGTTTCTTTTGCATAATCTCAACAATAAAAAATAAAGCCAAGAGTTCAAAAGCTACATATCTATACCATACCCACAACCCATGGTTGGAGTTGCCCACCAGATTTACTTGTAAGGAGCAAATAGGATGGATGAGTTGTGGCCTCCGAATCCAAATGAATTAGATAATGCCACCTTGATGTCCAGCCGTTCTTTCTTGGGGCCCACCAGCACTTTTGGGTCCTGATTCAAAATGTGTTCAGCGTCAGACAATCACCATGTGGTACAACACTATGACATGTAGAGCATGAGTTGCAACATCTGTGATCCTTGTGCAATCTCATCAATCAGACCAACAGTCAGTGGAAAACCCCTTGAATTGATCACAGCACAAAAATCAGCTCAATTGGGCCATCCTAATCATCCAGTAAATTGAAATATTCCAGGACCATCTAGTCAATGGTCCCAAAAAAAGAATTGAAGTTGATCGTACAAAAGGTCAACTTAATGGGTTGTTCGGATTATCTGACCAGGCACTTTTTTAGCCTATAACAGGAGGTCTTTTGATTATCTGGTCAAATTTCAAAATCAATGAGATAGCACACCACAGACGAGGCAGATGAACAGTGCAGCATAAATATTCAAGCAGCCTCTAATTTAATTAAATATTCTTATGATTTTTATTTTTATTTTTTCTAGTTTTCACTAATTTGAAGTGCCGTTCACTTATAATAGCATTAAACCCACAAGGGAGTAAAAACACGAGCTGAAATAACAATTTTTCATGGCAAAAAAGAGTATTTAAAACAAAACCAAATGTAATAATGGCTTTTACATATTTGTATGCGAACAGCTATTGGCTCCATGATATAAATTCTAAAGCAATATATATTAAGATTATGTGATAAGGAGCTGGAATATAAAAGAAGACATACCACGGCTTCCTCAGGGTTTTCAAGATTGATATTTGGATGAACCCACCCTGTCCGTATCGCCTACATGTGAAAAGCAACCCCAATTCAGAACTAACTTAAAAGAAAGAAATGCATGAAGCTGTGTATGTGTGTGTGTGTGTGTGTGTGTGTGTGCGTGCGCGCGCATGTGTGCACGTGTGTGCACGTGTTAATGATGTAGTGGAAGTGTAAAACGAAAAGGGAAAAGAAAATTCATGAGATCCAAATTTCAATAACAATGTTTGGCAACAAAACGATGTAGAGTGGATGCCCCCTCAATTAGAACCGTCCAATCAATGGAGCAGCTCTAGGATGAGTGTCTTATCAAAAAAACCTCTAGGATGAGCATGTGCACATGGCCCAATAGGCCATGATTTTAGCCTGAGTCATTTAAAAGGCTTGATAGGCAACTCGCACGTTAGATTCACTTCCCAGGATTATTGTGCTTCTTGTGGGGTCTATCTTCAGATAGTTGTTTATTGTCCTAGGGGAGACTGCTCCTCACTGCTTCTAGAACTTACAGGATCGTGGAAGGAGGCCCAAATACCACAGAAGGAAAAAGATTCCTTTGGATATTCAAAGTAATTGGAGGATATGGCTTGAGAAGGAAACAAATTTTACAAGCCCATGTCCTCCTTGGAAGTGCGATCAGGGCTATTGGTGTTCGAGGCAATTGTCGCAGCACTTTCTTCAGCCTCGTTTATGTATGCTATTAGTTATACGGATTTATGCTGATTACTCCAAAACGTCTTCAAAGACATCTTAGTATACTAAAGAAGGATAGAGAGGAGAAAAATATCTATACTCACCTGGCCCCCTTGAGCTAACAAATGAGTACAGCAATAAAATGAAAGAAACCAATCTAAGCACCGCAGTGAGTCAAGGATCTTACCCTTCAAAGATTTAAACACACCTCTTCTAAAAAGCCCATTTTCCCCACTGGTCTTGAATGAACCTTCAACACTTCCCCAACAATCTTTAATGATCCCTCACATTCTCGTCAAACAGGGTTTGACAACAAGAAATTGTCAAATTTAAGCTTAAATCTTCCTCGTAACAGCTTCTTCCACACCACCATGGATGACTATGTTCCAGCTGGAAGAAAATTCCCCCATCAAACTGTCATGAACTTCAAGATTGAGGCCCACTTTGGATATATAATTTTTATTAGTCAAATAGGTCCATTAAATCTAACCTTAGTTTTTTTTTTTTATATAAGTTCCAATCTAACCTTAGTGGATGCATTAGATAATTACTGCACATACGGATTAGTTTTGTATGGTTCCATTGGATATTTGGTAAAGTTTTCTGTTGGATGCATAATGCATTTGATATGATGCCCTCAGTTATTAACTTTACTAGTGAGCCGCATGCGAGTGATTGTTGGGGCCATGGTTTAAAAAGGCGGAAGAGGCATACGCCTCGAGGCGAGGTGGTAAACCTCGAGGTGCAACTGAGGCTTAAGCCTCAGTTTAGGCAGTAAATCCCTAAATCGTGGGGCTATTTTTTTTTTTTTCTTAATTCTATTTTTTTTTCTTCAAAATACCCCCTCTACTACTCTTCTATGCTAAAAACGACCTACAAGGTCCATATTAGGTTATCAACAACTTTAGTTTTTTGGGTGAAATGATATATTCTTTGAACCCTATTTTTTTTTTTTCCATTTTAGAGAAGTCCTCCTAGAGAGCTCAAATCTTATTGGAATCACAATCCGTCACTTCCTACGGTTTTCTTGTGAGGAACCTCACAAAACTCAAGCGAGAAATTAAAGCATTGGAGAATTTTTAGGTATGTGACCATATTTTGGATTTTTTTTCATAAATGCATGTAAAATTTTATTATTTTTCCTTCTTTAATTGTTGTTTTTGTTGTTTTTTTTGTAATATGATTGAAGATGGTGAGAAGGATTCTAAGAAACTCTTTTTTTTCAAGCATTCCCAACAGCGTCGCTCCTAAAGTAAAAGTTATAGCCTCAATTACTTTTATACTTATTTAAGTTACTTTTTTCACATGAAACGTTATTTCTGATTTTTGTAGAATTAATTATATTTTTTAAGCAATTGTTTTTAAAAAAAATTGAGGCTTAAATGAGGCTTACGCCTCGGTACCGCCTCGAGGCTACGCCTCGCCTTTTTGAGACAAAACGCCTCAATTCTCGAATTAGCTTTTTTAAACTTTGGTTGGGGCCTTCTGGAAGCAGTGGCAATATAAGAAAGTTTAAACCCAAAAGGCAGTTTGGAGGGGTGAACCTGTAAATTGTGGCAACTCTAGGCATAATTAGATAATCAAAATTCTGAAGTTGTTTATATAGTACAAATGTATATTTATTAAGGGATTGTTTTGAAAATCTGAAAGAAATGACACGACAAGTAATTATGTTGTTATTAAGGAACTGTTTTTGGAAATATGAATTTTTTTTTTTCGATAAAAAATATGACAATAATAGTCTTGAAATTTCCAAATCACAGTACCAGGTCAGCCAAGGAAACCGCCTACTCTTAACCGATAGCCTCCATCAGAAGCAAAGAATCACTTTCAATAATCAAACCCCTTTCACAAACTCCAAGTCCAACAAGCAATACCCTAACACTAGATTTAAAAGAACACTTAACCACCTATTTGGGTCCATAATGCCTTTAAGCACTGAGGTTCAAGCCCATTGATCCTAATTGAGCCCATATAATCCATTAGGACCACGAGGCCCATAAGAGATAGACCCTTGAGGCCCAACAGGCACCGTTAAGGAACTTTGTCTGAATTGACAGGCAACAGTTCACAAATAGTAGACTAGTTAAAGCCCATCAGAAAGGAAGTGTATAAAGTTCATGCTCTCTCTATCTAGACATACATAATGAGGGTCTGGATCCGTGAATCTAACAATTGGCGTTCAGTTTGTCTCTCTGACTGATTGTGAATAGTTCATTAGTCTATACAACACTCACTTAGTCTTATTTAATGGACTCATCTGTTTTCTAATTAAGAAAGGCATTATACGAGTGCATTAGGCATATTCCCATCTATGAATATAACCAAGATGAGAATGTTGATACATATGTGTAGACAAGGAAAGACAAAATTAGAAATGAATGAATTCGTGAAAATATAGTAGTAGCCCAAATAAGTGAAAAAATGATTGAAAGTCGATTGAGATGGTTTGATCATGAACAATGAAGATCAATGACAACACCAGTGAGGAGGAATGTGCAAGTCGAGGGCCTCAAAGAGTGCGGGGAAGACCAAAATGGACGTGGAGTAAGGCTTCTGGGAGGAGATTTTAAAAACCTTGCATTAATGGAAGAGATGGCTTTAGACATGATTGAATGGAGGAACATGATTCGAGTAGCCGACCACATAACGTTGGGAGAAGGCTTACGATGACGACGAAGATGAGATGCCAAATTTTGGTGAAGTTCAATCTAATAGGAATAGATGTAAAGTTCTTGTGTGGCTTACTCTTATTTGAGATGATTAAAAACTTTCAAAAAGTCTTGAGCACTCAAAAATATTTCCTTTCATGTATTGGGGACAAATATAAGTCATGTGTGTAATAACCTCTTGGGGTGCCTAGATGGTTGTGCAGGTGTAGGTGTCAAAGGAGTGCTAGGTAGTGACTCATCTAAGACTTACTAGGCTAGGTAAACACTTGATTTTGTAGCGGCAAGCAGCCACTCGAATGCCTACTTCCAGCCTTGGATCCTGGCAGCTGCCAACGATTTGGATATAGTTCTAAGCCTATTATTAGTTTATGTTCCCTTAGATATGGCAAAACAAGTTGGGCCTTTCTAACTTATAAAAGTCCTCCTAACATCTCTTCCTTGCTTCTGTGGATTGGTTGGGTCTCAAATTCGCAATGAACAATATTTGGAGTTATCTTCATTTCCATCTGAATCAAAGGTGGATTATTAATATTTAAGTTGTCGACACCATTTATTGAAGATCTTGGGCTGGTTAGTTTGTCCCTTCAAATCTGCATGAATGACCTCTTGTACATCCACACATCGTATAGGTGGTAGGAACCACCACAAAAGGGAAAGAAAACCTAGGGTTTCACAACCAGACCCTTGGTTATTATTTCTCACCATAAAGAAAGAAAGAAAAATAGAAGCGTAAGAAAGAACAAGAAAGAATAGGAAACCCTGGTTAATGGATCATATGCTCTAATACCATGTAAAGTAAATTAGGTTTTGAGATGAGAAGAGGTAGGAGAAGAATAGAGAGAAAGAAGAGGAAGTTGAACTAGTGTCTTGAACTTACACTAGTCAACCCTCACAATTATTATATATGCTAATGTTGTAATAAAGGTAAAAGTACAAAAAATACTCATGTGTTACATTAACACTTAGTATAATCTTTCGATTTGCTAATAAAATTTTAGGATTGACTTAGTTTGAAGAGGATTCATTAGATTGACTTGAAGACATCAAAAGCAACTTGAGTAAATAAATGCTGAAGTGATCAAAGATCTCAGAGCTCAAGATGTTTGATAATAAAAATAGGACTGTTTTGGTAAATTGGAAAACCTATTAAAATAACATTTGATAAGTGAAGTTTACTAATAAAAAAATGAAAATAAAAAAGTGAAGTTCACACGTTTTGTAGGTAATGTCACTTCGTGTCCTGCTTCAAATGCTTCAACGGTTGTTGTATCACAATCCAAAGGCTACGAATAGATTCAGTTGCATATTAATTTTTTCCCACCTGACGCTTATTAATTTTGGGAAGGCCAACTTGTTTGTGACAAGACCGAGTCACATGGAGTCATTGATCAAACACAATAGAGCCATGGGCAAGTTCTCAGTGCAAGCCTAGGTTTTGAATTTAGAACCAAATAAAGTTTAAAAGTCCTATATGAAAATTCAAGCAACCTTCTCTAGTTGTGTAAATGTTGGGATTTGGTGAATTTCCCTACACTAAAATGATTGTAATTAATTATGAATCAAGACTTGGAAGCGCATAGACGCTTCTTGAAGATAGTCAATGCCTCCCACTTGTACAATGGATTATGGCAACTCTATCCTCGGATTCAACAAAGCTTGAACTTGACCCAATCTCCCATCATGCTAACACTACACGGCAAAGACAAAGTACCTAACCACCTTTATTGAATGTCCGAACATAGTTTTAATATCAGTATCAGTTTAAAGTCAATTCTCTTGATTGATTCCATGTCGATTGGATTATCTGAATCTCATATCACTTAAGAGCAACTTTCTGTGTTCTTTTGAACTCAAGCTACAAGATGAATCCTTATCACACATTATGACATCAATATGTCACGTGATTCAATGAACACATGTATCACAGAGGTGAGTCTCTGCCTCACACATAGACAATTGTTTGTTTCTTCCGAGTTCACAATACATAGTGAGCTCTAAGACCTTTCTCCAAACCCATTTCCTCCGTGCATCCTTTCATATCTTCTACTTTCTTTCCCTACATGCCCATTTAAGTCCCCTTCTATAAATATCCTCCCCCCATCAAGAATTCCTCACATCAATCCATCCATGTCTTCCCAAAATTCTCTCTTACTGCTTTCGCTTAATCCAACTAGAGGTGCATGAGCACTAATAATCTCTTCCCTATCACTATTTTTATTAACAACAATCTATGGCCTATTATCTTTACTCCTAAAACTTTCTCTTCATATCTTTATCTACAATTATTCTGACTCCATTTCTATTTTTATTTTCTTCGGTGTACCAAAGTTTCTAACCCTCTATTTTCTTAGCTTTTGCCCATTTCCACCTTTTCATCATATCTACCAACTCTAAGCTCTTACTTGTTAAAGTCCCAACATTCTAAGTGGCAAGATGAATCCTACTTTCCTGGACTAACTTCTTTACCTGCACTCGTCCAGTATGGTGCAAGAACCTCACCTACTTTTCACTACAACCGGATGTCGTTGCAACGCGTCATTTCTAAAGTATGCCCTAGCCAACCCTTGCCCACTGCTACCAGGTGTCACTACAGCGCGTTGTTTCTGGGGAATGCCCTAGCATGAGCTAAATGTAATAATTGATCAAGATTCATGGTATGCTCTGGCATATGCCCACTCAAAGGGAAATATTGGAACTCTATGGCTCAAAAGACTATGGATTATATACAGAGAAGATAAATGAGCATAAAACGACCAGTGTGGCAGAAAATGTCATAAACAACTCAAAATGGAAACATTGGAATTCCTTGGCTCAGAAGCTTGGAGCCCACTGTAACTAGAGAAGCTCTGACAGTGTAACAATGGTTAGACAAATACCGATAAAAAAAAAAACAATGGTTAGACAAATTTACTGTGCATGTGTCAGACACAAGAAAGGAAATATAATCAAGGAAAGCCATCCAAAGTGGATTGAATCAACTCCTGTGAGAAATAATGACGCTTGTAAATGTAAGTTGTCTTAGCAGCTAAATAATTACATCACAACTATAAAGTTTTGTCATCCACTGTAAAGTATGCCATTGGACAGTTTAGCCTTACTGTTTCATGGTAACTATCCTATCCATATCCCCAAAGATGTTCGATGGTTGAATGAAGCCCTCCCGTAGAAAATAAAAAATGAAAAAGGAAAATTCTAATGGGCTCCTTTATTCTTGGTAATGAAAATATGGGTATAAATTCAAAAACTACAAGAGGTTTTTACCTATTTGTATTGCAAAAGCTAGAAACTAATTACCTGTACAGTTGCAACAGCTTCCACAGCACCAGCCGCTCCTAATAGGTGACCAATCATGGATTTTGTTGAGTTCAATCTTAGCTGCAAAAGTTAGAGATCTCATTAAGCATTGCATGTGGTGATTCTAAAAACAAAGGTTAGGGAAAAAAACATAATGCATTTACATTACCTCAGGATTCTGGCCAAAACAACGAATGAGAGCTTGGTATTCTTTCAGGTCACCAGCCTGTGTCGACGTAGCATGGGCATTTACGTAATTGACATCTTCTCTGGCTACCCCAGATTGAGCTAGAGCCTTCTCTATGCAAAGAACAATACCCGTTCCTATTTTTCAAATGGGAAAATGAGAGCCATCAGTGCATTGCCTTCATCTCTGTAGGCATGAATCAATGGATGGCATGATGGAAGGTGTTGAATATGCTTCCCCCAGCAAACCAATCGTTAAAACTTCATATAGCGTATAAATGACAGCTACATCATCATCATCATCAAAAGCCTTATCCCAACTATAAATTGAGATTTATTGTAATAAGAATGTAAGCCTGTGTCTGAGAACCTCTGCCAATATGTCAACTTCTATAAGTGAAATGTTATTGGTACCAAAGATTTGATTTCATACCGTTGGGATGAGGCTCAGTCATGTGATAAGCATCACAAGTAAAGCTTCCACCTAGAAATTCTGCATAGATATTTGCACCTCTTTTCTGTAGGATCAGGGAAAAAGAATCGGAAATCTTAAAAACTCATAACTATATGATAACAATTCTTCAAAGGACCTCGTCATGTAGTTGTTTATGAATATGATTTAGCATTACCTTAGCATGTTCTAGTTCTTCTAAAAGCAGAACCCCAGCTCCTTCTCCCATAACAAATCCATCACGATTCTGTTAATCAAATAATCACATCTTATGTTAAGAATTTTACATACAAGTAGATCAAACATAAAGAACCTCACTAGAAAAAATTCACGGGGATGAAGTCCAATATCTAAAATTGGGGTTGTTACTCGTTAGAGTATCAGCCTACATCACACAGATTTTTCTAAATGGGTGCAGTACCTGTGCCACAAACATGGTAGGTTCCAACACTGCACAGGCTCAGATGCACACTTTCAATTAACTTTTCAGTTTTTCAGAGTTGTGTACAACATGAAGTTACATTTACAATAGGTTTGACTTACACCGTTTGATTCTTGCTTGTGTACAAAACAACAAACACTAAATTTTCACAAACCATAAAGCCATTCCATAATCCTATTAATAATTCAGTTTTAAAAATGAAATATTCTGCCGATGATGTAAGTCTTATGTTTCAGGCCGAGGTGACTAATTCATGTATCGAAACAGAATTCCTGAAATTTGTAGTTCTGGTTTTAAATGAAAAAAAAGAAAAGAAAAGGTAAGCTGATTATTACAATATCCCAAGGGCGTGAAGCTTTGGTTGGATCACCGTTCCTCTGTGAAAGTGATCTACATGCCACAAAACCTCCCAAGCCTGCGGCAAGCAGTCATCAAAAAGAAAGAGTTAATCCCACGCTTCACAAAGTTGACAAAGTCTGACATGCATCTAGAATGAGACGGGGAGGACTGGATACCAATGGGTATGATTGCCGCATCAGAGCCACCAGAAAGCATCAGATCCTGCAAGCTCTCGACAAATTAAAAAGGAAATTTGTGCTGAAAAGGTAAACTAATTTTACTTCATCTTATTATTAGACTTTGTATTGAAAGAAAATGAAGACGAAATAAACAAGGGCTCAAGTCCCTAATACAAATAGAGAATCTTAGTGCACACACTCTACCCAATGAGTAGGCAAAAGTAAGTGATCTTACCGCTTCACCTCTGATAATATGGTTTGCCGCATTTAATATACAAAAGTTGCTCGTCGCACAAGCAGTTGAGATTGAATAGTTGGGCCCCATCCATCCCTGCAGTTCAGTAAATCAATAAAGAGCTAAAAGGTTGCATCCAAAATCTAAGAATCCATCACGAATGTACCTTACTTTTCCAGCATTAATTTAAGCCTACCAGATCCATTGCAAGCATGGCAGAACCCATATTTGTAGTAGCAAAAGGAACACAGAAGGGATTCATCTTCTTATATGATACCCTTAAAGCTTCTATCGCATCATTAAAAACCTGTTCAAAGTAAAACCAACGGCCATAAATGACATAAGTGTCAGAGAAAATTGTGGAACAAAACTGGTTTCTACCTGGGGATAAAATTTGAAGATGTGGTATCTTATACTGCAGTCCAAAATGAACTTTATGTGTCCTCCCCTATTTGTGGTCAAGAGACATGAATGCAGAGGGTTCTGGACCAATCCAATCCATGCCCGTCTGGATGGTAAGGAACATCTAATCAGGCTAATCTTCTAGGCTAGGATCTCCTAGGCGAGCCTGTCTATATTACTTGGGTATGGAAGGGGGCATAGGTACCATGATTTAAATTTTAAGTAAATGGTTGGATAGGCACAGCTCCCATTTGAAGTTTTCAGGTAACATGGAGGCCTGTAACTGAATTTCCCCTCCCCTCTCAGGGCACACCAAATAGCTAGTGGATATAAGCATGAACTTACATCCTGCTCCTCATTACACCACCTCAAATTTAAAAAGTCAGCAAGAGCGCTTTTCTACACAGAGAATCAGAGATGGTAGTGGAAGCAGTTTAGGCTTTTGAAACCCAAAAGAAATTTCTCACATTATCCATCTCGGAGTTGAAATCCACATTTAAATCTACAGGAAGCTTGAAGCTTACTTTCATGCCGCCCATTGCAGAACCGATCAAAACCCCACATCTTGCTTTATCTAATTCGCTCATGACATCTTCTGTAATCCCACCATCCGCCAAGGCTTTCTTGCCAGCAGTAAGCATGTACAGCATGAATTTGTCTGCCCTCTTAGAGAGTTTTGGTGCAACCCATCCGTCCGTCGAGAAAGACTTGATTTCTCCGGCAATTCTCTGGAAAAAAACAAAAGAAGATGAAAATCAATAACAATCCACTTATAACAGTTAATAGGGATTTTATGTATGCCAATGTAAGTTGGCCTTTGAAGCCTTGTTATTCTTTTCTTTCCTCTTGTATTCTCTATTTTCTTCTCTTGTACTCCTTTTCCTTTTAATAAAATTATATCATTATCAATTAAAAAAATTCAAAGAGAGATCAGTTGAGAAGATTTACAGTAGGGAAATGGGAGCAGTCAAAAGCCTCAATCTCACTTATGCCACTGACACCCTCAAGCAAATTATTGTAGAAGACATCTAGATCGTGACCAGTCGGGGTCACCACACCCATCCCTGTCACGACAACCCGCCTTTGCTTTGTAAGAGGTTTCTTCTTCGTTGTGACTTCCTTAGAAGGTTGCACTGCCACAGCCATGGCTTTCCCTGAAATTATGCTAAATCAATTAAACCACTGAACCCCACTACTAGGTAGACACAAAATGAAATAACATCCACAGGCCGCTAACAGCAACATATTCCATGATATGATAGAAAAAAACAATTCATTTATCTTTCTGAGTTTGCAAGAATCATTTCTAGAAAACATTTCTAATGACAACCATACAGGGCCTAAGAGGGCCTTTTGTCCTGGCACAAACAGACCATATAAATATTGAGATCTAAGAGTAGTAACAAACACCACCTGCAGAAACTAAGAAATCCAAAATTACATAAATTAAGCTCAATTTACAAACAAAACCTACTACAACAAATTAAATTATATAAATAAGTAAGAACACAAAAAAAAAAAAAAAATGCCCAAAAGCTCAAGAATGGCCAGTAATCCAAATTAGATGAAGGAGACAAACCACAAAAATACTAAAATCAACACAATTCTCACATTAGTGCCAACTAATTACCTGCATGGGCGGCTCGGTTCATCCGCCTCTGCCTGCCCGTCATCGCTCCAGTCTTGGACCCGAATAGCGAGAACCCATTATCACCAAAGAACGCCAAAGACGAAGACAGACCCTTTGAGCTGTAATACTCGTCACAAGGTTCAAAAGCCAAACAAGAACTCATCAAACCTTGAATACTAGACCCGCAGAACGACGAAATCAAACCCTTCGGGAAATCGTTACCACCCCCGCCACCGCTGCATGTCAATGCAACCCTCCTCCTCCTAGCCCACCTACTCAATCTCTTCGGAGACTGAAACAGAGATGGCTTCGGAGAGTGTTCTTTCTCATAGGGAACTGACATGCAAGCAGCGACGAGCCATGTACATAGAGGAGAAGCAACAGAAGAGCCTGCCATTGGCGAAACGGAGAAGTACCCAGAAGAGAGAAACAAAAACCCAGAAAAACCCAGAAAGATTTTAGAGAGAAGCGCAGTCTAAATAGAGAAAAACAACAATTCCATTAATGAGAAGAGATGCGTTTTTTTTCTGGGGTTTTCAAGAAGAAGAAGCTCGTATCCTTCAATCTGAGTGAAACCCACTAAAGAAATCGAAGCTATCATCGATCTTAAAGACTAAAAAACGCCCAAGTTTTTACGAATCTGAGTCGCCCTGTAAGGCTGTAACGGAGAACGCCAAGTGCTCTGTGAGAGAAACAGAGATGACAAATCACTAAAATACAACAGGATCTATGAACCAGAAAAATAAAGACAAATGGATTTTTCAATTGGCTAATTTAATACAAATAAAAATT
The DNA here is from genome assembly GCA_035048495.1 of Euptelea pleiosperma. Taxonomy (NCBI): domain Eukaryota; kingdom Viridiplantae; phylum Streptophyta; class Magnoliopsida; order Ranunculales; family Eupteleaceae; genus Euptelea; species Euptelea pleiosperma. Next base: position 32,866,040 of record CM068549.1, on the reverse strand, counting down.
GAGTATAAATACAAAAGGATCCGACCAGAAAATTAAAAAAAAAAAAAAAAATCGATTTTGTGATGCAGAGAAATCAAAGGATATGAAGTTACAAACAGAGCACACACTCAGATTTTAAACAATAAAATAACAACTCAGCTGCACCTTTTTTCCTGGATTGATTGGAGCGAGCACGTGAGTATTCAACAATAAATACCAAACATTTAGGTCATTCTTGTCATTTCTATTTTATGGCATTTTCGTAGCCCTAGGGCAATCTATTATCCTGTATTTACCCAGATTTATTACCCTGTACAAATCACATTAATCAGGTGATCTTAATCGTCTGATCATTAGACTTTTAGACCAAAAACAGAGGTTAGGAATGTTAGAATTGAGAAAAATTTTGAAGCGGCAATCATGCACCCCAATGATCCTGCCACATATACCTGGGTTTATGATTTGGTTTAAAAAAAAAAAAAACCTTTTTAAAAAGTAACCGTGGTATATATCGGCGTGATCATTGACACATGATCCCCGCTTCAAACAATTTCTCAATTCTAACATTCCTAACCTCATGAAAATTTTTCTTAAATTTAAAAAATCTATTAGAGTAAACCTTCGCTCACACTCCACAATACGAGCCCCCTGGAACACTCTCAGAGGGCGCTGACTGTATGGATGTTTGGCCAGTCACTTGGAGGACCTACAAACCAAAAATAAACCTTATCAGTGATTTCTAAGCGTTGGATTGAAGTTATTTTCATGGGTTGATTTTAACGGTATGAATTTGAGCATTATTGAGCGTTATCTGGGTACAAAGATACAAAGGTTGTAAATCACTAATCAGGCTGATTTTCATAAGGTTACTCAAGTCGGAATTGATTAAATTTTGGTTATGATGATCAACATGACGTGATTAATTTTTGGTAATGATGATCAAGGCAACGAGAAAAAGCATATTATGCGGTTAGATTGTCCAAAGTGATCTCTATGTGGGCCCCCACAATCGGATGTAAGAAGTAGATGTCAGGAAATAAATGTAAGTTTTGCTAATTACTTGTGCCTGTTCAGAAGATTTTACATACTTGAAATAAAGTCGAATGGAGAAATAGGATTCATGTTGCCGACCTAAGCACTCGGGTATATGCCGATAACTCATTGGCTGTCACGGGGTTTCGATGATCAAGTTCAATTATGACCTAGGTTTAGATTGCTGACTTGGTGGTCAATTTATATAGTCCCTTTCACTTCCTACGCTACCAATTTTGGTAGGATATTTATATAGTCCCTACCAATTTATATAGTGGGTTTTCTCAGTCTCTTTCAAGAAATATAGGTGTTGAAATGAGAAAATATTATGTTTATTTTTTACAAAAAAATTTTAGAAATTTTCGCAATTCAAGTCTAAAAAAAGGGTTATTTTTTATTTTTATTTTTATTTTAGCGTGTTTTTTACAGTATGTAACTCCGTGCGGTGAAGTCGTGTTTTCGCTTTAAATATTAGAGATTTGATCTGTCCTATTCTATGTCAAAATCAACTTAGAGTATGTTCCTAATCAATGTGCCAAATTAATAATTTGACACCTCTATTACATTTGAGTGATTTGAAATCGAATGGTTGAGATTCATTTTTTGAAAAAATCAAGTGTCATAAAAACCAATGTACCCTATCTGTTTGATTGCACCCGGAAAATATGCAATTTTCAATTATGTGAGAAAATAATAGTGGGTTTTTATGAAAACGGATTCTCATCTCCGTGGAACGGAAATGAATTCTAGGCTTGGATGGGAAGATCTCATTTTCTCGGGAAAATTATGTTTTACTGAGAAAATGAGTGGGGAAAATTTGCAATCAAACACACCATTGAGGGATAAAATTAAGGTCCACACTCCACACCCACATTGGCACCTAATTTAGACTGCAGTTGGTTGGGGGTGCTAGAAGGGGAGGTATATATCAAAGCTTGGTCTATTTCATTTGGGGCCCAAAGGGCCCAACTTCAATTAATCAACATTTAAGCTCAAAATCCCTCGACGAAAAAGTGTAAAACTTGTCTGACCACCGATGGTGAGGGAAGCCCTGACCACCCATAATATGAGCCACGTGGTACACTCTTAGAGGACACTGACGGTAAGGATGTTTGACCAATCCCTAAGTGAACCTACTAACCAAAAATAAGCCTGATTAGTGATTTCAAACATTTGAATCTTTGTACCCAAATAATGGTAAATAATGCTCAAATTCCTACGGTTAAAATCAACCCATGAAAATGACTCCAAATAACGCTTAGAAATCGCTGATCAGGTTGATTTTGGGATTATAGGTCTCTTTAGGGATTGGACAAACATCTATACGGTAAGTGTCCTCTAAGAAATTGCCACGTGGCTCATATTGTGGATGGTCAGGTAAGATTTACTCACAAAAAAACCTACTTGTTTGGCATCTGGTCCCAGTTTTACATTATTATGCACAATTTTGGCTTGACTGAAAGAAGCAAGTATGGCAGATCACTGCTTTTTCAAAGCAGTAAATGAAAGTGCAAGGTGCAACCACCACCGAACATGATAAAGGGGCATCCAGACTTTCTTGCAAACTCTGAACTGCCATTATTGCGCCCTGTTTGTAAGACCCTGTTTTCGGGGCCCAGCCTAGTCTTACAAAGTTTAGCAATTGAAAACCGGTTTAATGTTGCAGCTTCCTTTTAAAAAGCCAACTCTAATACTCTTTTATATGCAAAATCTGAAAAAATTGAGGCCCAAAAAATCGACCATAAATGCTTACCAAACAACGGCCAGAATAACTTAATTTGGACTGTCCTTCGTTGGCCCCATTTTTTCGGTTTCCAAACAAGCCCTTAGTTTAAAACTTTTTTTTCCTGATAGGCAACACTGTTGATATCGGGTAGCATCTAAGTTAAACCGGGGTCGGCTAAAGCCGGGAAAGGGAATTTCGACTCCAAGGCACCAATTGCTCAATGTTACATCCACACACACATATGTATTGAATTCTCAAAAATGACAAATTACCGACTAATACTTCATTAAACAACAAGCAAATTAAAAAATGCGTCCACGTCGCTCGCTTTCGATACTTGATTTTATAAGAACGACGCCTCGAACACCTCCAAAGGACACGCATTAATAGCACGACAATCCAAACAAGTCACAAATCACCATTGTCACGGCATACTAATCCTATTATTGGGATTGTCGGGCCCCACAACTAATTGACACATCACAGCATTACAAATCTCCAAATTAGCTAATAAAATAAATGCTTTGATGAATACCCATTTCCCAATTTTCATAAAATTCAAATATAGTCTAAAAATAACATAATATATATTATTATTTTAAAGCCAAAACTTGGGTTGTCACACGACATCTAATCCACGCCATATAACGCATAAAATACTGATATTACGTGTAATGTTTATATTGCTGCTTTAAAAAATAAAATAAAATAAGGACCAAAAAATAAAATTCAATGGGAAGTCAATGTTAGCAAACCAAACGTCCAAACTCCATAACCCCAATCTTCAAAACAACTTCCCAGGAAAAACGTCAATTCCCTCCTCACACAAACCACATTTGCTCCTACCAAACCAAAAAACACGCTTCCGTCTCCTTGGGTGAGGTCTTGGGTTCAAAACTCCTTCAGTGCATGGTCGTGATTAGGGGGAGGTCCTCGGCTTAATTTCCTATGCGTATAGTCCGCATTTGCCTTGCCGGAGTAGTCTTCGAAGTCCAACCCCGAACCTTACTGTCTACGAAAATAAAATAAAATAAGAACAAAGAAAATGACATGCAACTACTGATCAGTTCCCACAAGTCCGTCGTCTTCAACTGCCTCAACCAAAACCGTAGGCGTTTCGTCTCCGCAAGCTATATATATAATTTAAATGAAGATGATGATGATCATCATAAGTCTTATTTAAATGATACGGGATTAGCTACACGACTCCTATTCCTCCATTCAGTTCTGTCTGGTCCAAGCCATCAGGTGATCGGAAACTGTCGAAACAAGATCTAACTTGGGTTGTTATAAAACATGGGGTCAATACATTGAAGGGTTAGGATCATCCCTAGAGAGAGGAGTCGTTTCAGGGGGTTTTGTTTTTTATAATGGTTTAATTGATTTTTTTTTTTTTTTTGAACTTTTTGTTTGCATTTGTTGCTTTTTAGATCTTCTGATAGTGATATAATTAAGGGTGGTGATGTATCAAGGTATATAGCGATTTTTGTTACTCACCGCTGCCATCTGGGCCCACTGACCGCATGGATGTTTAGCCCAAGCCTTGGTCCGTTTAGATTTAGTACCCAAAAAATAGTTGAATCCAACTGCTAGAATCACGCCCTAAAATCTAATAGCTAGCTAGGATTACCAATCTGGATCCACCGAGGGGTGGGCCAAACGTCCATTCCGTCAATGGGCCCAGCGGGCATCGGTGAGTAACAAAAATCGCTATATCTGACTCCTTCGGTGGCAATTGCGCGTCAAGAGAAAATATTTGCTGTCCCCTCTAAAAAAGCTACGTGGAGCAATCTTTGAGGGCCCACTGACGTTATGGATGTTTGGCCCATCTCTTGGTGGACCTACACACCAAAAATTAGCTTGATTGGTATTTTCTAAAAGTTAGATTAAGCAGGCAAAACAAGCTCATATCCAACGGACAGAATCTCCATTAAAATGCTCAAATCAACGGCTAAACATCACCAATAAGCTGATTTTTCGTATGTAGGTCCACCAAGAGGCGAGCCATGCATCCATGGTTCTGTCATATGTGGACCGTAAAAGAGTGCCACGTAGCGTATTTTTGGAGGGGACAGCAAAGTCGGGCTATGTACGGTCATCCACTGGGAAATGGGCACATGGTATGCTGAGTTAATTAGAAGATATCCCATGTGTGGCTTGAAAGAAACTAGTACATACTGATGCACATGGTGTGTATGTAATAGATAATGCGAAGAAAATTAAGAAAAATAAAGTATAAAAAGTTTGTGCTTCATCAAGCCCACACCCACTCAAGACTAGGCCCTATGATTGACGGTCAAAATTGGTCGGCTAGTGGGACATATGTAGGGCCCAAATGAACAATCAGGATCAGTGAGATGATGGGCCACGTTTGCAGTGCAGGACATGCTCCAATGGTGCAATGCTATCTCAATGTTTTTTTTTTTTTTGGATTGGAGTCATTTTCATGGGTTGATTTTAAAGTGGGAATTTGAACATTATTTAGGGTGCAAGGTCAAAAGGTTTGAAAAAACTAATCGGACAGACTTTTGGTTTGTAGGTCCACCTAGGGATTGGCCAAACATCCATATGATCAGCATCCTCTAAAAATGTGCCTCGTGGCTCGTATTGTGACCACCGATCAGAATCATTGGAATTGTAATGGAAGATTTCCCCAGGCATAAAAGAATAATGTTGGATGATCCACTGTAGATGCAGTGAACAGATTTTTTTGTGGGAGATTTTATGGCATATCCCCTTGCTTTCTTTGAGATTTGACATACCTGACAATTTGAAAAGCTGACTTACCCCATAACTTAGTCCTATGTTATTTGCCCAACTTGACGACATTTTTAGCCAAAACCCTAACCTCAAATCTATGGCGGCAACCAACCTACCGGAGTCTTGTGGCGAGTCGACCACTACTACAGATAGCAATTTTAAAACCCAAAGAAATAGATAAATTAAAACAATTCATTTGGGTATTTTTTTTTTTCCTTTTTGTAATCTTTGTTAATTCTTTATATTTATAATTTCCTATAAATCTCTTTAAAATATGACAGTTTATCATATAACCATCACCCAACTCATTTTTCTTTAATTACACATTATGTTCTTAAAAAATCATAAAAGAGAAGAGTTTTGAATTAAAATTGTTCACTGAAGTGTTGGTTGGCCAGCCACAAGGTTTCAATAGGTAGTTCGCCGATGATAGATGATCAATCTACCGAATTTTCGTAGTCGACTAACCACCACGGTTTTTTTTTATTTGGGGGGTTTTGGCTCAAACTCACATGTTCTTATATGTTCTTATGATCTATGTTTAAAAAAGAGTATTTTCATCCTTTAAAAAAATGTTAGTCAAATTGGGTCAATGACGGCCATAGACGATGGATCAGATCATAGAGGGTAAGTAAGCTTTTTCAAATTTCAGGGAGTATGTCAAATTTCAAAGAAAACACGATGGAGTGTTATAGGGGAAAATCCCACACCCCCTCGAGATATGCACAAAATCATATGCTAAGTCTTCAGATTTGTCTAGTCTGACTCCTCTACCGAGTAGTCAAACGTCAAATCTGGAAAGGTCGTCTTCCTTATCGTGTAGTCCAATACACCTGCCGACGTGCTCATCATTTTCGCCGAGTCGTCCGATGTTACCTGCAAATAAACTCCATTGGTGGGGAAACCACTGTAGAGTCTTCGATGTTTAAGTCAGTATCTTATGCAAAAGATTTTATCTTGTTTTTGCTCCAAGATTGCTTTCCTTCTTCACTATTGTAGCTCTCTATTTATAGAATATGTAAGCCCTTATGTCCAAGAGCACGATGGAGGCCGTACCAATAAACCCGAAAATTGTTGTATTACAAGTGATCTGTCGTAGATCATATTTTGCCTTGAAAGTATAATAAGTTGTTGTTTCCCGTTTGTTGTACAAACCCTGTTTTCTAGTTGCTTATGTTTTCTACCTGGCCGACTAATCGTGAGATCGAGGCATTCGACTTCAAGTCGGCCTGATCTTCATTATCCCAAGTCGGCCTGATCTCATCATGCCAAGTCGATCTGGTCTTCATCATGCCAAGTTGGCCTGATCTTCATCCTAAGTCAGCCACTCGGACAGTTGTTAGGGGAACACATGTCATCATTGCAAGAACCCACGTGTTTTGTCAGAAAATACCCTTTACAAGTGTGTCAAAAATTCTCCATTTTTTGTTGGACAAGGAACAATGTTATTTAAGATTTTATTGTCCTTAATCATACTTTATCCATCTATAACAGTTAAAACAAATAGAAGGGAAGTTGTGGAGTTCCAAAAAATGTTATTTTAACTCTAAAATAAATATGGGTTCACAAATATACTTCGTAAGAAACCTTAAAGTCTAACTCTTGCATGTTAGAGTCTCGGCTTGGTTATATTGGATCGTTCGGTGTCGAGCCAAGACAATATGTCAAAAAGGGTTGAATATTGGTTGTCTCGGGTGAGTCAACTCGAAACAGCATGTCTTAGTCCCTATCGAGGCTGAGTCAAGGTCTTTGGCCAAGACTTTAAACCATGAATTCATGCAGACTCAACTTGCAAATTTGGAGAAGTCTTACAAAGTTACTTCATAGGATAATCTGAAGTCCATTGTATGACCAATGTTGGAAAAATGGGACTCAAACAATACCTACTTGGTTGGGTGGTTGATGTGTGGTAATTTTGTTCGTGCAAAAAAAAAAAAAGAAAGAAAGAAAGAAAGAAAAGGAAAAAACAAAACAAAAGAGTGCAGAAAATAAGGATTTTATTATTTTTCTTTTTAATTCTACATTTACCTTAGGAAGAAAAGTAGAAAATGGAGCAGCTTAACTATATTTTGACATTTTGCTCTTAAATTTTAAACTCAACCGAGTCAACAAAAACATGTGAACAGAAAACTTGAGTTTATAATGACTCACCACCTAATACTTTACATGGTCAAGACTCAATCCAATCAAACTCAAGTTGATCGGCCAGAGTTTTTAAATATTTCAAATATAATCTATCTTGTATGCAAATTGGGTGTCTCGAATTCTATCATTATTGTCCTTAGGCCCCAAAAAAAAATGGATGAAATCTCAAAATTGCCCCTAAGTTGGCCAAAATGCCCTTCTTTTTTTACTTAACATTTTTAAGTCTTTTATTCTTTTAAGGGCACTTTAGACTTTAACACCGTTTTTTTTTTTTTTTTTTTTCTAATCAGTCTTTATCAGCATTTGACGTCAACAAAAAAAACATTCTTCCTAATATGACCCTCAAAGTTTTTAAATTAAAAAATATTATTTTTTTTCCTTTTTTGAAATTTCTTAATTTATAAGGGTTTTTGATCATTCAACTTTTCCACATTTCAACTCACCTAAGTTAAAGCATTTATTGTATCCTACGTGTCACCTGAACTCTGTCAATGGAAAAAATAATTAGATGATGGTATCCATCATCAAAGTTGATGACGGACCCACATTATGAGCCATGCGGTACACTACTATTAGAGGCTACTGAGCGTATGAATGTTTGCCGCATCTTTAGATGAACTTAGGTAACAAAAAATCGGCTTGATTAGTGATACCTAACCTTTGGATCATAATGCTTGAAATCTAGGGTTGAAAATAAGTCATATAAGAACTTTAATCCAACGGATAAATTACTAAACAGGATGAATTTTGGGATGTAGGTCCAACTGTAGGGATGTGCAAAACAACTAAACGGCCAATGGTCTCTAAGAGTGTGCCACGTGGCTCATAACATGGTCCATCATCAACGTAGATGTTTTGAAAAAACAAAAAAGAATGTTAATTAAGTTACATGTACATACATCATTATTAAAATAGTAACGATCACATGGTTCAAGAGCCATGCATGTTATCATGTTGCATAGTGGTATCATTTTGTCATTGGCCAAATAATACTCAAAATCCACGGTTAAAAACAAACAGTGAAAAACATTCTAACCAAATGAATAAAAATAACTAATTAGGATAAATTTTTGTATGTAGGGCCACCAAAGGATGGGCAAAACATCTATATGATCATTGATCTCTAATGTGCTACCTCGCGTAAGGTGCATGTGCATCGCACGTGGCGGTCCCCTAGTTATTATAAAGTAAGAACTAATGTTAATGTCCATGCGGGCTTCAATTAAATGCCTCTCTACTTTGAAGGCAAAACCTTGCCTCATTAAATGCCTCTCTATTTTAAAGACAAAACCTAAGCTGGGGTAGGTCCCTTCATATTGGCTTGGTTCAGGTTGTCCAACACGCCGACATCCCTCATCAAATGATGATGTGGGACCATAGTATAAGCCATGTGGCAAACACGTAGAGATCACTGACTGTATGGATGTTTGTCCCATCCCTAATTGGACCTATCTACCAAATATCAACCTGATTAGTGATTTCAAACCTTTGGGGCCTGAGTACCCCAAATAATGCTTGAAATCTATGGTTAAAAATCAACCCATGGAAACAACTCCAATCAAATTGTTAAAATCACTAATCAGATTGATTTTTTGCATGTAGGTCCACCTAGGGATGGGCCAAACATCGATAGTCAGTTATCTTTAAGAGTGTGCCACGTGTAAGTGGCGTTCCCCTAATTTGATTTAATACTAGTGCCATTGGTCCGTGCTAAAGCACAGGCGTAATAATAAGAAAATAAAAAATATTAATAGAAATGTAAAATCAATATGTATAAGAAAAAATAATACTCTTTTTAAATCTATAAAATATCATTTCTATATAAACAATAAATTAATGCTAAAGTACATTGAACACTATGAGGGGTTTGCAAAGTTAATAAAATGGGTGGGGGCCAACGAAAGGAGACCACCCCACCGCCGTCCAACATAGATTGAGACAAATCTCATTAGAGGTGGTCAAAAGCAACCACTCAAAATATAATAAAATATGCAGAATACTTACAGTCAAAACCCCATCTAATTACTCATTAACATTGAAAAAAATGAAAGGTTACACATTAACATCAAATTTCAAGAATTATCTTCTGATACATAAATAGAACAATATGAACCAAATGCCCACCAACCAAAACGAATATCCACAACCTATACAACTACATCTGAGACTCTATTGGAGACGATGGGTCCCACTTCCAACCAAACCCCCTCTAGAAAATGCAAATTGTGGTGTATTAATAGGAGTAATTATCTTATTAAAGCACGGGCCATCTATAAAATGGCAATCCAACAAACATCTTCTATAAAAGAAAAGAAAACACACACCTTAACTAAAATCGACTTCAAATCCGCCTACTATACAGTAACAAAGGATAATAAATTTTAAAAAGGAAAATAGTCTTCCCACTTCTTTCTGTATAAATATCTCCCCACCCTCCCTCCTTATTCGAAGGCTAAGCTCTCAACATACAAAACATGGGTAGCGATCAAAACCGACTTCGGATCTCAAAAGTGAGCATTATCGGTGCCAGAATAAGTGGTATTGCAGCTGCAAAACAACTTTCCGGCTACCACCCCATCAACATTTTTTTAAGAAGTTTTGATCTTATGACATCTTAACATTGGTGTTGGGAGGAGGCCGGCGTTATCCGCAGTCATCGGCAGTAGTGGTGGCTGCTTTGAGATTGCTAGATTATTGATATGACATTTGAAGATCACTTTAATCCAGAGATGGAGACATATTTGGATTATTTATAAGGTCGGGCTCAAGGGACCCCCATTTCTGACCCCCTTTTTTGACCCTCATCTTGGCGTACCGACATAGAAGATGAATCAATGGCTGATTTTTGGTGGGGATGATCTCTATGGTGAGGAGATCATCCTCACAAAAATTCAAATCATTCTGATATTCATAGACTGGTTTAGAAGCTGAAGCATTATGGACCGTCAATTTTTACCGTGTAACTTGAAAACCACATTTGATGGGGTTAGAAATTTCAGAATGGGCTGATTTTTTGTTGGGGTAGTCTATATGGTGAGGTTATCATCCCCACCAAAAATCAGTCATTGATTCATCTTCTACGTGGGTACGCCAAGATGGGGGTCAAGAAAGGGGGTCAGAAATGGTGGTCTTTTGAGCCCGACCCTATTTATAAACCCCGCGAAAATACTTGCAGAGACGTGGGTTATTTAGAGTTAGTTTTGAAAATCAAAGTAGGGCAACTCTTAGTTATCCCATTACGTGGGTTTTTGGAAAGTTTTTGGAAATCAAAGTAGGGCAACTCTTGGATATCCCATTCTATATTAATGCTTTGTTTCCTAGAAAAAATAAAGGAATAAATAGACATTTTTTTTATTAATGCTTTGTTTCCTTGAAAAATAAAAGAATAAATAGAGACATTTTTTTGGCACGCAGAGACTATAGGTAATAATGAAGAGAATTAAGGAAAAAATAAAGGAATAAATAGAGACCTTTTTTTTTGTTAAGAAGAGACTATAGGAAATAATGGCTGATTAGGAAATAATGAGGAGAATTAAAGAGACTCGTGAGAAGGAAAAATAAGGAAGAAGTCTTTTTTTTTTTTGAGATCATTTATTTTGGGAAGATTAATATTTTATGAAATAATGAAGGGATTAATGAGCGAGAACTGAAAAGATGCACGGGGATAGTGCTCTTGGGGATGCCAAAACGTTTTGGCACTAATAATCTAAATTAATACCCTTAATTGTTTGAGCTACCTTAATTAAAGGTTAGTTTTAAAAAAAAAACCTTAGAAAAAAGATGGGGAGAGCGCCACCTCAGCATTGCCGAGCTTTAGTATAGATAATAGATAGATGGGTGAGTATAGTGAAGAGGCATTTAATGTACTTTTTTTTTGTTTTTGGTAGAGAGTGGGCATTAAATGAACTAATAAGTCCCTATGTTTTTTTTTCTTTTTAATAGGCAACTATTAGTGAACGTCGTGTGGCTACCCAAGTTTTAACTTTATAATAATAGATAGATAGATAAAAATAATTACAAATTAGCTAATACAGGTTTCTTGTATAGCCTTATTCACCTAACAATCTAAAAAGTTAAAAAAAAATAAAAAGCTTTTGAATGGTCATGATCATCTGGACAAGCTGACTTTTGGGATGGATGGTTAACATTTCATCGTCTTCATTTTGATTATTTGAAACATGAACACATTAATTCAAGAGGTGAAACCATCAATGGATATAGGAAGTACTGAATAGGGAGTGTGACTACTATGTTTCAGCAAAAATCCATCTAGTACGAATGTATGAATCATGGTTTAAAAAATGACCGTTATAACAAAAATAATGTCCGTTATAACGGATTCGGTCATTCCCCGTTACGTTATGTACCATTTTAACGCTCAAAAAATAACACAACTATTATTTTGTAGAAAAAATTGTTAAATAAAGTCTATTATTTTTTGTTATTTTTATTATAAATTTTATTGAAAATTTGAAATTTGAATTTTAGCGTCGTTTTTTTTTTGTTATTTTCTTATTTTCTTATTTTTGCCCCTGCATTACAATCCCTATAATGGTTGTTATAACGGAAAAAACGGTAACATCCCCAGTCCGCTATATCATTGTAATGGACCCTTTTAAACCTAGGTATGAATCCCACACCACACCTAAGAAACATTAATGGTTCAAGCAGCTCATGAGATGGGAGAGCCCCTCAAGTACAAAAGAGCTTTTATCCTATTAGGTGATGGTGGATGAGTCGTCTTTCACATAATGAAGTCCTACAAACACATTTGGCCTGAAGCGAAGAAAGCTCAATAAACACACATGAACACAATGTAGGACATAACATAAATGAGACCGCTGATCATATAAAAAATAGATATGCTAGACCAGCTTTCTCGATGATTTTGGGTGACTCACCAACCGACCCAGTAGTGATCGAGTGGGTGCCTGGAACCATTAGTGGCAGCATCAAATTAAAGGATGCTCCGATACCTATCCAGCAACCTCAAACCAATGTTTTAAAACTCAGAACTCAAACTCGACTCGGAAGTCCATCGGATCGACTCACCTTGATGATACGGGAGTCGACTCGGCAAGTTATTAATTAATTAATAAATATTTAAATATATAAAATTATATTTCTTAAAAAAAACTTTGAAAAGTCATAAAATATAGAAAATATACTTTAGAAATTCAAAAATACATTGAGTTTCGAGTCGACTCAGACCTTAAATGGTTGACTCAGCCGAGTTTTGAGTCAACATGGCAAAACCTACAAATCAGAGTTTGTATGCCGATTCGACTCGAAATACGATCGAGTCAACTTGACGAGTTTTAAAACATAGCCTTAAACAACCATACTTAGAGGGAGAACATCATAGGGAATAGTCATTGTAAAACTAAAGCTGTTTGGCACTTTATAGAAGAAACTGTCAACTTCTCCCTACGCTAGTGAAGCATCTCATCTCATTCTTGTCGGCGCCGGCTATAGCAGCAACTGCATCAGCAAAGAGACTTTTGATCGGGTTTTGCAAGACTATTCATTGATAAAAAGCAGATCCGGTTAGTGGTGAGTACTCCTTACAGAAACACTGGACTAAAGCCATTCCAAAGGATGAAACCACTGACTGGATCATATTGGGATTGCTTTCTCTCTCTACAAGAAAGGTTATATACTAACTCCTACCAACATTAATTTCCTACAGCGAATATCCGAACCGTCGGATTGCCTTACAAATTTATTACCCAAATACCCTTGTATCTTATCATAATTTTCACACTAAATCAATTCTCCCTATCTAATGCTAGATGATGACCTTTGCCAGCATTGGATCTTGACAAGGAAATAGAGACAAAACATGGACACAAGTCCCTTGAGTTGCTTAAGTATTGTCACTAGTGCTACGAAAAAATAAAACATCTTCCAAAAAGCATTCGCAAGATCTTCTTCATCTTCATCTTCATCATCATCATCATCATCATCTAGGATAAACTCATCAAAATTCTTCGCAAGTGGATCCTCTTTGAGGATCGGATTGCTGTGAAAGCTAAACTGATATTCTTCTTCAGACACCTCTTCATCGAAAAGAACGTTTTCGTCGAAATCAACCCATATATCTTCTTCCTCATCAAAGATAGGAGGTGGGTCCCAATCCACAATAACTGTAGATTGATCGTCCATTTCCTCTTCTTCATCATAAATTGGAGGTAAATCCCAATTAACGAAGTTAGCAAAGGCCTCACTTTTCAATACTTCTTGATTTGATTTGAAGACATTCATAAGCAATGCCATGCCTCCTCAAATCATGTCAATATGCCACTGATTTTTTGAATGTTACGATGAAATTTGACTTACATATACCAAAGTATGTTGTATGTTTTGTACACTGTAGCACAGTGTATAAACATGCTCTGCTCGATGGATAGTCTCGGCTCGGCTGGCTTTGCTTTGGTTGGCTCCGTTTAGGCTGAATTTTCTCAAAAATTACGAAATTGCCATCATCTTCAACCTAATAGTTAGGGTTTTCAACAACTTAACTACCAAAGCAGTCCACCACGGCTACCATACAGATCACGACCGGTCAAGAAACGGCGAACGTTCACCGGCGACGGTGAGTTTCCGACGACTAGAACGACGGTGAAATGAGCCCCCAAAAGTGCGCGATGAGGGCTGGTTTTCACACCCAACTTGATGAGATGATGAGCTCGATCCGCCCTCAGACCCAGATCTAATCGGACCGTTGAATGAGGGATCAACGTCGACCAACGTACACGCCCAAAATGCTCACAAACGAGCTCTCAATGATGGCCAAAATGAGCTTAACCAGCCCCAAATTTCAGATCTGATTTTGCCCTATAATCTCCTCCAATCGACTTGTAAGGCAACAAATCTTTGATCCAAACACAACCCAACTTCTTTTTCTTCTAAAATTTCTACTTCTAACCACGATTTTCACAGGAAATACGCAGGATTCTCTTGCTGAAAATCAGATCTAGACAAAGGGGAAGACCGAAGACGCCCAACTAAGATGAAGAACCGATTGAACCTCTAGTTCTAACGTTATAATGGACAGGTAACGTTACCATTTTGTCTGTTATAACGGGTTCAATCATAGTAAAAAAAAGGTTCAATCATAGTAAAAAAGGGTAACTTTTTTTCTTCTTCAAAATAACATCTATAACGGTAACATAACGGATAACTGACATTTAACAGTCGTTATTTTCAAAACAACGGTCGTTATAACATTAAGTCTGTTTTTTAGATTTTTGACTTTTTAGCGAAAATGTAAAACAGGCATTACTGCGTCCGTTAGAATAGCATCCAAACATCCCCTGTGAATCATTTCCAATTTTCAATCTCAAAAGTCAAAAAAGACTCGAAACAACCAAGGATGTAGCACTAATTTATTGCTACCTGGGGATGTTTAAATAATATTCCAAAAGTACTGAGGGGCATATTGTGACTTCAAAAATATAAGCGGCATTCTCGTATATTTTGAATTTCAAAGACTGCTGACCGTTTTACGCCACCAACCAACGGTCGCTTCTTTTTTATTTCTCCCAAATGCAGAAAGAATATATAAAACCCAAACCATTTTCTCAAGCAGATTTCGATTTGGATAAGACCTCCAAGAGAAGATAAACCTATTAATGGCGATTTGTGAGCAACGAGTTTTAAACAAAGATTTTCAAGAAGCTTATGGCGAAGATGGAGAATCGGGCACTGAAGAATGTAATTCGGATGATTCCGAAGATGATCCAAGTTATGACATTCTTGAAGAAACCCATTCGCGTTTCTCGAATCTTTCGCTGAAGAAATCTAAGTCTCGGTTAGTATTTGATTCCCTTGACCCTTTGATGGAAATGGGAATACAAATTTTCAGAGTTGGAATTGAATAATGTCTTTGAATATGCACAGTAATTCCAAAGTGATCGATTCATTTAGTGAGGGGGAGCTAGATGATGTGGAGATAAAGGTGCCGGGGCTCAACGAGAAAGACGAGAAAAGTTTTGAGAAAGTTGAAAAGATCATTCAAGGTCAGTTAGATTCCATTCAGTGCTTGGGGGTTGCAGAAAGAATTTATTGGTTTTATTTTGAATATCATTGCAAACTTGAAATAAATCAAACCCAAGGTTGATTTTTTTTTTTTTTCGCATTTCTTGGTTAGTTTATGCCATTACCTTGAAAACTATCTTAAATCCGAACCAAACATAACTTTGCATATTTTTGATCATTTTAAAATTTTTGTGGCCTAATTGGAACTATGTACAGAATTTATATTCTTTGCCATTTGATGATAACAGCTGGTTGGTTGGAGAAACTAAAAGTTGAACAATGCAAGCTTTATTTGAGGAAGAATGGCTTGAGATTAACCGGCAATAAGGACGTTCTCATTGAGCGCATTAGAGAGCATCTCGGGTAGTTCATTTTTTTAGTTATACCCAATTAATTTAAGAGATATGATTGTTTTCATTGTTCATTTGTGTTTCAGGGTCATAGATGGAGGTGGAGAAATGAAGTATCCAATATCCAGCTTTGTATTGAATTGCAAAGGTACTGATTCTAACTGGTTTTGTCTCCAATCCTGAAAACAGAGAAAAGTTCAATCTCATATAATTATTTCTCTTTCACGTTTCTTCCCTAATAGATGATGGGGTTATGTGTAGGGGATGCATGCACTGGAGATGTGGTAATGTTTGAACAAAATGTTTATGAAATGTAAGCTTCTGATTGATTTATGGGAAATAATGGGATACTACAGACTACAGTTTGTATTATCAGATAATAATATGGTCTTTCTCATTGATTTGGACTGTTAAACTGATGGGCTCCACATGGGAGATATTGTAGCCTAGAAATCATCATTATGATCCCAAATCATTTGCATTCTTGTAAACAGGCTTGGGCTAGTAGAAGGGTAGTTTTGATACGACAAACTTGGGTTCGAAACTCGCCTTCACCCACTGACTACTAACTGGCTTGTCTACCAAAAAAAAAAAGGAAAGAAAGAAATAGTTTCGATCATCTGATTGGGTAGTTTTGGGCTAGTAGAGTCCCCCATTTATTGGATGGTGCAGACTCCATTGCATAGCCACCTTCCCTCCTCTTTTGTCATTTAAAAGACTATTCTCATCATTGTTAAGCTTCCTATGTTTTTCCCCTTTCTAATTGGAGTTCGGTTTTTGTCAAAGGTATAACATAGCATCAAGGAGTGCCACAGGTCCTCCATGTGGTACTAGGATTGTTGCAGGTCGTATTGTGAAAGAAAGCTATGGTGCTGCGAAGCAACAACACACATTTACGGTGAGCTTTATCTTTAGTTAATTAATAGGTCTAGATGGGGAGTACTAGCTAGTGCTTTGGCATGGAGACACTTAAGTATTCTCTCTTGCACTTCATTGCAGAACTCTCTTCTTTCTATTCCATCTCGTTCTTATGCATTTGATTATTAGCTTTTCACTTTTTCTTGTGAGAGATCAGAAAACAACATATTTATTTTGCCAAAATGAATCAAGTCTTTTGTTAATTTTTGAGGCAAGATCCCATAATGCACCTTGATTGGACAATCGTCTTTGTTAGACCCAGAGGTTCAGAGGTTCACTGATTGGACAATCTGGATCAATGTGATGGACCACCTCCAATAGGATGAAAAATAGGGCAAAGTACAGAATTTCCACAGTGTAGTGTATTCATGATATTTCACTTCTCATTTTATTGCATCATGGGCTAGAAACCAAAATTTCTAGTTTTTTTTTTTTAAATGTTTGATCCAATGCTTAAAATTCCATTTTTTCTGAATATGGTAAGATTGAAGTGCTATGGAGCAAAGGAGTGAAACCTCTACCTCCACTTCATCCTCTCCTCATTAAGGGAAGAAACCTTTACAGGCTCAAGACAATGAGGCAGGTGGGTCCAATGAAAAAGATTTTCCACTCTTTGTTTTCTATTGTATAGTCATATTTTGGTATGGAAGCTAATCTTACCTTGTCAAGTTTAGAGATGGGCGGATGAAGAGGAGAGGAGGAAAGTTTTGCTAGAAAAGCACTCCAGAGGTTCTCTTGCAAGGTCCAACAGAGAAACAAGGTTCCAAGAGAAGGAAACGAGGAAGATGCTTAAGGGACAAAGGTGAACTTCCTCAACTTTCTTTGTGGGATCATTTCTTCCATTATTACTCGCAAATATAGCTTTCTAGTGAATTACCCACTGGCAAGACCTGTCAATGCTTCTTTTTTTTTTAATTCTTAAATTAAAGAGAGAAAATTTAAAGGATCAGCACATTTTTATATGCTGTTAACTTGTTCATTTTAACTTCAGGATAACAAAAAAGGAGAGCAGCACCATCCAAGAGCAGAACAGACAGCCCCTTCCAGATCCAGTTAAATCCAACTTTTCTCGACAACCAATTGTCCAATCTCAGCAACAACAGCAACCCATCGAGTCAACAAACCTTCAGGAACAGTTTACTCAGTTTCATCAACATAAATCAGCTATCCCACAAAACATAATTCTTACAGAGATCCATGAGCAGAACAAAACTCAGCCACAACACTGCATCTCACAGAATTCAATCAAATATCAGAACTCAAATATCACAGAAGAATGGCGTAACGAAGTTGAGAATCTTCAAAGAACTGGATTTCCCATTGCCAACAGGCAACATCACTTCCCATGTACAAATGGGTCATCACACCCTATTACAAATGAATCATTAGATAGGTCCCTTCATAAGCAGCCGTCAAGCTTGAATTCTCCTCCTCGGAGTCCGCTGCATCCTTTCTGTGGAAAAGAACGTCAATTTCATGTTCAAAAGTACCCAAGTGATAATGGGTCATTGGATAGTTTGCTTCAGAGACAGCCATTAACAAGCTTGAATTTACCTCGGAGTCAGCGGCATCACTTTGCTGCAGATCATGGATCTTCTCATGTTCAATCATACCGGCAGGGACCCATGCAATGGCAGGTGTGTCGATTCTATGCTCAAGGGAGGTGTTATTATGGAGATAACTGCAAGTATCTGCATGAATACCAAGAGAGAAGAGAAGAAAGGTGGCCTCAAGGGTATTCTGATCATTATAGAAATTAGTTTTTAAAACAGAAGTTAGGACAACAGTTTTGCAGCTATCTTGCTGAATTTTGGATCGGATGTAAAGGTTTTTGTTTTTCAACTTTTAGATGGGCGGGGTGGAATTTTTAGGGAATGTCAGCCGCCTAAATATGTAATGGATTTTGATGGATGCAATCAAATTATTTTTTTTTTGTTCATGGTGTATATGTTCACCATATCTCCAGATGAAACCACCATCTCATCTCCCATCTTCAATCCTCAACTTCTTAACACGAGGGAGGTAATAGCAGAAGACAAAAGTGTTGAAACCTGACATTAGAGAAGGGTCGGGCTCCAGGGACCGGCCGTTTTTTTACTGGCTACCGTTACAGGACACAATATGAGCCACGTGGCTCACTCTTAGAGGACTGACAAAAAAAACGGAAATAACGGGCCATTTTTTCACAAAATTTTCCAGAAAAAACGGAAATAATGGCCGTTTTAACGGTTCATAACAAAAAAAATCAGCCTGATTACTGATTCTAAGCGATTCGATTGAACTTATTTTCATGTGTTGATTTTAACGGTAAGAATTAGAGCATTATTCAGTGTTATTTGGGTGTAAAGATCCAAAGGTTGTAAATCACAAATCAGGCTGATTTTTTAGTTTATAGGTCCACGGAGGAACTGGCCAAACATCCATACGGTTAGCGTCCACTAAGAGTATGCCACGTGGCTTATCATTTTGCATTGTGACAGAAGCATCTGTCAGAACGCTGTGATAGAAGTTTTACCCAAAGTTTTACTCCACTAGAAACCATTGACAACCCTCCTCGTCGGCCTCGATGACAGCACGGTGTGGGTCACGATTAAACAGCACTCAACCGGAGCCACGTGGCATACGATCAGAGGGCGCTTACCGTACGGATGTTTGGCCAGTCCCTCGGTGGACTTAAAAACCAAAATTCAACCTGATTAGTAATTTACAACCTTTGGATTTTTGCACCCAAATAACGCTCAATAATGCTCAGATTCCTACCGTTAAAATCAACCCATGAAAATAACTTCAACCGAATCCGTTAGAAATCACTAATCATGCTGATTTTTTGTGTACCGATCCACCGAGGGACTGGCCAAACATCCATACAGTCATCGTCCTCTAATAATATGCCGCGTGTCTCGTATTGAATGCTGTGACTGGCTTCCGTCACAACATCTTGTGACACAAGTTTTACTCGTGGGTCACTCTTGTTGTGGCATTGTGGTCGCGTAATAAGTGCCAGGTGGTCCACTCTTTGAGTCCACGAGTAAAACTTCGCTGATCAACACGATACCGCTCACGATGACCACCCATAACATTAGCCACGTGACACATTTTTAGAGGATGCTGACCGTATGGATGTTTGGCAAATCCCTAGATGGGCTTACAAACCAAAATTCAGCCTGATTAGTGATTTCGAACCTTTGGATTCTTTTATCCAGGTAATGGTCAATAATGCAGAAATTTCCACTGTTAAAGTCAACTATTAAAATGAATCCAATCCAACGCTTAGAAATCATTTTTGGTTTTTAGGCCCATCTAGGGATTGGCCAAACATCCATACAGTCAGCGTCCTCCAAAGGTGTGCCACGTGGATCATATCCGGGCGTTCATCGTGACGAAATTTTATTCTTGGGCCCACTGACCATATGTGATTTACCCGTTGGATTTGAGTTTTTTCCATGGTTTGTTTTTAAACGTGTGGTTTCGAACATTATTTGGGCTTATCAAATCTAACGGCTAAAATCACCAAATCAGACTATTATATCAATAGGTCCACCAAAGGTGTGGGCTAAACATCCATACGTCGGCAGTTCCATTAGTGTGCCACGTGGCGTTTTTCGCATTGGATCGCTCTCTTGTAGCATCGTGGGTCGCGTGGAGGCTGTAGAGCCCACTGAACACACCAAATCACACCCGATCAACACAAAAGTAGAGAGAAAGAGAAGCGAAAATCTGATAGTAACTGAAGAACACGAGAAACCCTAAAACCCTAACATGACGACGAAGAAGAAGATAGGAGAGAATGATGAAATATTCGCTTCTTGTTCTTTCACCAGTCTGGGACTTCAGGCCACCTTATGTGATCAGCTCCGAGGTTTTGGTTTTGCTATCTCTTCTCTTTATAGAATTTTTAGCGTTTTAGGGTTTATCATAACCTAATTGAACTAGAACAGAGATGGATAAAACCAAGGACCTGTTTGGATTGTCGTTTTTGCGTTTGAGAGCTTTTTTGAGAGCAAAAAAAAAAAAAAAATCTATTTTTTGGTGACCAAACAACCCTACAAGTGAAAATCTAGCCAAAAGAATTCATTTTTTTGGGTTAATTTTCTCTCTGTAATCACCCCAGATTCTGATTTTGTGTTTCTTTACCGAAACAATCTTGCTAGAAAGGATGGGCTTCGAAGTTCCGACGCACGTCCAGGCTCAAGCGATTCCGGTTATTCTCTCTGGGAGACATGTGTATCCTCACCCTCTCTCTTAAATTTCGAATTTAATTTTTATTGAGATTCTATGTTGGTTCCTTAATGAAAAATTCTAGACTTGTTAATGCGGCTACCGGTACTGGCAAGACTATTGCCTATCTAGCTCCAATAATTCATCACCTGCAGATGTATGATCCTCGAATTGGACGGTTGGATGGAACTTTTGGTACGTGTCGTTTCTGGTAGAAATGGGCTCTTTTAATTTGTGGAAAACTCCCTTTCATGAGCATATATGATCAAGCATTACATGGGCTTAAATTAGTTTATGCAACCAACCAAAGGGTCGGTTTTTTTTACTTGTCTCTTTTATCACCATTTTTCTTAATTTTTTTTTGTTTTTGGCACACATCAAAACTTTATACGACCCATGATAGCAAATATTGTTATCGTAGTGTGTCTGGTGACCCCAAAAATTGATACATATTAATAACTATACATGAAGAGAATTTCTTGGAAGCATTCTGTTATTTATGATCTTTTTGTTTTTGTTTTAATGTCGGAGCACTTTGTGTGATCTAAATTTACACTGTTTGATTAAATTTGACACTTTTGTAATAGCGTTGGTGCTTGTACCAACGCGTGAGTTATGTATGCAGGTTTATGAAATATTGCAAAAGTTACTGCATCGTTTCCACTGGATTGTCCCGGGTTATGTAATGGGTGGAGAGAACAGGTCAAAGGAGAAAGCCAGGTTGCGCAAAGGTATGAACTAGTTTATCATTTGATTTTCAAGTTTTCTGTATTTTTATAACGTGGTGTTAAATTTGCACGTTTCTTGGGTTCATAAAACATGTAGTATGTGCCTTTACTAGCAATTTTACCTGGGTGGACAAGACCTATAAGATTGGCCTGTGTGTGGTTATCTGATATTCCTAGTTAAGTATTAGGGATAAAGTGCATAAGTTGAATGATCAAAAGAAAAGGGCATAAGATGAATGGCCATAAGTTGTACTCTGTACACAAATCTTACCTGGGTAGCATAGAATAGCTTGCATTGTTGAAGGAGTGAAAACTTTAAAATTTGTTATGTTTACATGTGTACTGTACATCTCTAACTTCATCAACTATTTTAGCTGTTTGGTTCGTCAAAATTTCGGAGGCAGCATGGCTTGCTTTTGTAACTTTTTAGTTTTATGGTGGGCCAGGTTTCAGTACATTCTTTTTACCAATAAATAAAAAATGTTTCAGTACATTCTGGCAAGGGAACTGTAAAATTATATGTTGTGGAGGTACTGTTGTTTTTAGTCAATCTGGATTTTTTCATGACATGGGTTTGTTTCTAGGAATATCTGTTCTTGTTGCAACTCCTGGACGTCTTTTGGATCACTTAAAGAATACAACATCGTTCTTGCACACGAACTTGCGTTGGATAATCTTTGATGAGGCAGATAGGTATGAACCACTGTCTAGCGAAGCAGCTAGTGTTACTGTCTCTTGCGCAATATTGCATGGTATTGCCATAAAAGAACAAGGATGCATTCTCATTTCTTGTTGATGTCTATCACAACTTTCCCTTTGCATCTCCACAGGATTCTGGAGTTGGGATTTGGTAAAGAAATAGAGGAGATACTTGATCTTCTGGGTTCAAGGCAAAATGGGTCTGTTAGCAAGGAGAATGCAGTCTCGAGGCATTCTCAATCCCAAAGGCAGAACTTGTTATTATCAGCAACTTTAAATGAAAAAGTAAATCATCTGGCTAACATTAGTTTAGAAAACCCAGTTATGATTGGTCTTGATGAGAAGAAGATTTCTGCTGAGCTACCAAAACCATCAAGGAAATATTTTGGGTCTGTAGGATCTGACGTGGATGATGAATCAGAATACCCAAGTCAACTACCAGCCCGTTCAGATGCAGATTATAACCTTCCAGCTCAATTAGTTCAGAAATACGTGAAAGGTACTGTTAGTTCACTGTAAAATTGATAAATGATGCATGAATGTTGTTAGCATGACATAATAATTCCAACTGTGAATTATCTGCAACAGTGCCCTGTGGTTCACGGCTAGTGGTACTTCTTTCCATTCTTAAAAATCTTTTTGAAGGAGAAGTTTCCCAAAAGGTAAGGTTGACCTTTCTATTTCTTGATTGGTTTTTCTTTGATGTACATGTACTGCGGGATATGAATGTCTTTTTTATTCCCATTACAGATTGTGGTGTTCTTCTCAACATGTGATGCTGTAGATTTCCACTATTCCCTCTTCAGTGAATTTCAATGGCCTTCTAATTTGCAACCACAAAATCACCACAAGCAGACGTTTGTCAATTGCAAAACTTTCCGCTTACATGGAAACATGGAACAAGAGGGCCGGAGGACCTCATTTCAGGGATTTAAAGCAGAGAAATCGGCTCTTCTCTTATGCACAGATGTTGCTGCAAGAGGCTTAGATATTCCAAAAGTTAGATGTATCATTCAGTACGATTCTCCAGGAGAGGCTAGCGAATATGTGCACAGGTATATTTTCTCAATGAGTAAACCTAATGATTTTTTTCCCTATACTTGGCCTCATGTAGCCTTTTTAATTAATTTTGGCATGGTATTCAATTGTTCAGGGCATGGTTGTTTCATGGTCCCCACCCCCAGCCACACACATCTAGGAAGGTCCAATCCATTCAGGTTGACCACATATCGAATTGACCTTAAGTAAAAATCATCCCAATCGAATGATAGTAATCATCTTAAATGGATTTCTTTTCTGAACTGTATGACTGGACTATTAAAAAAATGATCATTTATTGGACGTATAGTATTATCCAACCCAAGCTGATAATTTGGAGTTGACTAGTTGAGAGAACTCCTAAGGCCCACCAAGTGCTTGGTCCCAGCCTGCATGTGTGCCACGTCATTAATACTTACTTTGATTGGATACAAGGGCCATGGTGTGTTGCTGATATGACCTCTAATTGATTGCCACTATGATGTTGCAGAGTTGGAAGAACTGCTCGGATAGGGGAGAAAGGAGATGCCTTGTTATTCCTACAACCAGTTGAAATTGATTATTTGCAAGACCTACAGAAGCATGGTGTATTGTTGAAGGAGTACCCCCTTGTCAAAGTCTTGGACAGTTTTCCCTTGCATGGTCAGAAGCATCATATCAAGAAGTTTGTTTCCTGTGAGATGCATCCGTGGGTGTTATCTCTGCAGAAAGCACTTGAATCCTTCATATCGGTAGAGGTATGATGAACCTTTTTCTACCATTCTTGTTACAGTTTCATTAAAGCGTTCATAGACATAATTTTTATTTTGTATAAATCAAGCTTAATAAAATGCCTTAATTAAGCCTTAGCTGGCAGGGTCACTGAACGATTGCCAAGGAGACCAGCCAAGTACAACGCCTGGGCTTGCCTAGGTGTTTTGTTAACCTTGTTTTGTTGGTTTTAAAGTTTGGTCTCTCACTGTTTATGCCGTTAGACCATTTGCAACACCATTGGACCTTAATTTTCTCAACTTCCCATTGGATCAGGTCAGTTGCAGTCCTAAACTGGCTCTTGTCCTGAATGCAAGGTTTATAACCTCAAGACTTGCCTAAGTTGTGAACCAGTATCGAGTTGGCTCAACTACGTTTTTGAGTTTTTGATTTGTTTGTTGAGTGTTTCAGCAAGTCTTCTCCAAGTCTTGAGGTTTTCAAAATTCCAGACCCAACGAATATCTGCAGCTTTTGACGAATTTGATTCGAGACCTAGTTTCAGTGGAAGACTTGACAAGAGTCGAGTCAACTACATGGAGCTTCCAGTCATTGAAATTTTAGACTATCATAAACTTTGGGGAGAAATTTGGGTGCCCTATATTTTTGATAAAAAGAGGAGCCCCTCTCCCATTTAGAGGGCAATTTTGTCTTTTAAAAGTGAAATTTTGCACAAAAACTTGAGAAGGGGGCCCCATTTGTAAAAAGTAAGGGGTGCCACAATCACTCCCCTATACTTAAAGTTGCCATGTTCTAGATGTGGGGAGATTTCTTTACCACACAATCCTCAAGGTCGGCTTTGACGAGAAGAGTTGGAGACTTGCTTCCTCTGCTAATTGGACGCTGGGACGTGAGTACCCACAAAAACACTATGACGCTTAAGTAAGAGGAGGAATTGCAAGTAAATTGATTGGAAATTTTCAGAGATGAGATTCGATGGATCATACTTTTGCTTTGAGGGAAGTCCAATTTTGGAAGGATTAGGACTCAATGGAGGCTTACTATTCCTCGGATCTGCTGTACTAAGGAAAGTCTCCATTCTTATCATGCTATGTCAGAAAAATTATTGAGAGTTCAATTCCTTCCAGAATTAGACTCCGTCTGACTTGACACATTGAGAATGGAAATTTTCTCTTGTTCGACGAAACCAAGGAATAATAAGTCTCCAAACTTCAATAATTGATGCTTTACTATGAAATGATCAGAGATATTGAGCTCTGAGTGAAATGCACCCAAACCCTTAAATGTGACACCACATTTCGTGATGATTTTTTTTTATAGATGGTTTTACTGTTTGCACAACTCAACCTCTTCAGCTTTCAAAGTCCTATAACTGGTTTGAGTATCCATTTTATTTGTCTATATTGACGTAGTGCCTATGGTGGTGGTTTCAGCCAAAGATGAAGACGCTGGCCAAGGACGCATTTTGTTCTTGGGCCCGTGCTTACACGGCACACCGCGGTGAGCTAAAAAAGATTTTTATGGTGAAAAAACTTCACTTAGGGCATGTGGCAAAGAGTTTTGGACTCAAAGATCAACCCTCTTTGGTTGGGCGATCATTCCAAATGCAAACGAAAAAGAGGAAGAGGGAGCAGAAACAAAAAGGGCTGTCGAAAAGGAGAAAGGTTGCCATTAAAACATGAATACAAATGATACACAAGTTATTAACCATCATTTTTGGTAGGTAAGCAGGGAATGACTCACTCAGAATTGCTACACGGGTTCCACTTTTGATTGAACTGGCTTGAAGCTTGGGCAATTTGCAGGCCTATGAGCGGACTCTCAGATGGATGTGAGCCTTAGTTGATGGAATGGGCACACCAGTTTTCTATGGGCTGTTGTAGGCATTGGAGGAGGAAATGGAGGCTGAATTGAACCACAGAATGACTGGTCTGAAGTGTTTCTGGTCACGCATTTGTGTGGGTGCAACTGCCCATACCCGATGTGTGCTTGTGCCCAAGTTAGCCAGTTTCCTTTTTTTGTTTTTCGTTTTCGCTCAAGGTTTGTATTGGATTAAGAAAAAGTAGTTTTAACTTCTAAATTTTTTTTAAGTTAACAAATCCAGATTAAAGCATTGTTAACTGTCAACTTGGTACACTCAGTTCTCGGTTTGCTACTTGTGAACCCTGTTCTAAGAGATTATTTGGTTGTAATAGGTGATGCAATCCAGCCAGTCTTTCATCTCGGATTTGGGTAAAATTCAAAGCCAAACGGCCGAAGACGGGGTATTTTATATATGTTTCGGGGTGTTTTGTAGTTATCATGGAAATGGATGGTTAGATTTGAGTTGGGTAATCCAATGTTGAGAATTGGCCCGAGGTTTGGGGATTTAGTATAAAATCTCAAGGTTTGGGGCTTTAGTATAAAATCTCAAGGCCGGCCCACTGGTCCCATGAATGTTTGGACCGCACCTTGGTGGACCTACACACCAAAAACTCAACGTGATTGGTTATTTCTAGCTGTTGGACTTGAGCGTTCATGGGGGGCTACATATCGGTTGGTCCCAAACCCATGATGTGATGAAGAATTGCTCGTCTAGAAATCACCAATCACACTGATTTTTGGTGTGTAGTAATCAAGGTGGGGGCCGCACATTGATGTCATGAATGTTTGGGCAACATTTTGGTAGACCTATACACCAAAAATCAGCATGATTGGTAATTTGTATCAATTGTATATATTATATAGTACTTTTTTCGTAATGGGCTTGGAATTCCCATAGGTCTATTCATGAAGCCCATAATGAGAAGTGCTCAAATTGAGTGGCTAGAAATCACTATAATTTTTGTTGTGTAGGTCCACCAAGAAGTGGGCCATGAATTCAAGGGGGTTACAAAAGAGTGTAACACGTGGCAATTTGAGGGACTTCTGCATCAAAATATTGATACAGAGTTCTGTATCATAGAACGGGTCTGCTTGTGTCGCACCCCAAGCTCATACTTAAATATTGTTTTGTATCAAAAGTCAAAACTATTACAACACCCTTGCGCGTGCATTTATTGTCCAACAGTCCTGCATTCTGAACTGAGGGTCCCACAGATTTTAAAAGCTCCGTGTCCCACACGAGACAAGGAAAGCTCTGCCGTGTGTACGTCACGCAGAATCATCCACGTTGACGAGTACACATCCATAAACATATTTATATGGTGTAGATTTATCCACATCACATAAACTTGGCGTCTGGACTTCAAGGTCTGCTTCTGTTTTTTCTACTTCATGGCCCACCAGAGACGAGGGAGTCGGGTATACTTTTACCCAAGGTTTAAAGGAGGCCGTTTTAACGGTTAAACGGACTGGGGGCGTTACCGTTTTAAAAGGTTTGAAACTGTCAGGGGCAAAAATGGAAAAAATAGAAAAAAACGGATTTAAACGATTTTAACAGAAAAAAATGGCGCTGAAATTTAAATTTTGAAATTTGAAAAATAAAAAAATAGAATTTAACGGACATTTTTTCACAAAATTTTTCAGAATTTAACGGCCTTTAAAAAAAAAAAAACAGCTATTAAATTCAAAAACGTTAAAACTTGTTTAAACGGTTTTAATGAAAATGCGCTTGGGGCGTTACCATTTAAACGGCATGCTTTTACCCTCCTTGACCTAGTTTAACCATCATTTGACTAACTTTAAAACGTGACATGGATCATGCACCTATGAAAGGACCTGTACCATGTGATTCAAGTCTGTTTTAACTTAAGTCAACCACTGTTAAACTAGGTCGAGGGGGGTAATCTTAAAGTTTGAAAGTATATGAGGGTATTACTAATTACTTTCAAATTTCAGGGGAGTGTTACTAAAATACCCTACATCTATTCATGAAAATGTCCTGCTATACATTGAAGCCTTCCTAAGAAAGGACTCTTAAAAGAACATACGATATGTTTTGTATCAAAAGTCAAGGTCTGCTTCTGTTTTTTCTACTTCATGGCCCACCAGAGACGAGGGAGTCGGGTATACTTTTACCCCAGGTTTAAAGGAGGCCGTTTTAACGGTTAAACGGACTGGGGGCGTTACCGTTTGAAAAGGATTGAAACGGTGAGGGGAAAAAATGAAAAAAATAGAAAAAAAAAAAACAGAATTAAACAGATTTAAACGATTTTAACGGAAAAAAATGGCGCTGAAATTTAAATTTTGAAAAATAAAAAAATATAATTTAACGGAAATTAGACGGATTTAACGGTCATTTTTTCACAAAATTTTTCAGAATTTAACGACTGTTTAAACGATTTTAACGGCCGCTAAAATAAAAAAAAAGCCGTTAAATTCAAAAACGTTAAAACGTGTTTAACGGAGACAGGCTTGGGGCGTTACCATTTAAATGGCCATTAAAACCGTTTAAACGGCCGTTTTTGAAACCATGCTTTTACCCTCTTTGACCTAGTTTAACCATCATTTGACTAACCTTAAAACGTGACATGGATCATGCACCTATGAAAGGACGACCTGTACCATGTGATTCAAGTCCGTTTTAACTTGAGTCAACCACTGTTAAACTAGGTCAAGGGCGATAATCTTAAAGTTTGAAAATATACGAGGGTATTACTAATTACTTTCAAATTTCAGGGGGGGGGGGGGGTATCCAGTGGATGGGATTGCAAATCACACAACAACACAGCCAATGAGTTCTCGGCACGTATACCTAAAAAGCAAAAGCACATGGGTACGTTGCAAAAGCACTTGTGTACGTGCCAAGAACTCATTGGCTGTGTTTTGTGTGATTAACAATTTCATGTGATGGAAGTTTTACTCTATCCAGGGTGTATGAGTGTTTGCCAAGACACTTACTTGGGTACATGTGTGGTGAGGCTGAGGTGGTCAGCCCGTACAAAATCTAGGACCGTAGCCAATGGTGGACCCAAGAAGGGGTAGGGGGTTAAATTTTTTTTTTTTTTTGTAAAATAGCCATTTTAGTTTATTTTGCCCCCTCCAATACCCATTTTATCTGTTTTGCCCCCTTAAAATACCTTAGGGCCTGTTTGGTAAAGCACCGCGGCAGGCAAATAAAATATTTAGCCGTGCTAATATTCACCCGGCTGCATGTGGCAGCCACTCGCCCTTGACGAATATTTAGCCGGACCCACATATTTGCCCTCCGCGGTGGGAGTAAAACTTGTGTCACAAGATGTTGTGACTGAACACGGTCACAGCACTCAATATGAGCCACGTGGTATACTATTAGAGGACGATGACTGTATGGATGTTTGGGAAGTCCCTCGGTGGATCAGTACACAAAAAATCAGCTTGATTAGTGATTTCTAACTGATTCTATTGAAGTTATTTTCACGGGTTGATTTTAACGGTAGGAATTTGAGCATTATTGAGCGTTTTTTGGGTGCAAAAATCCAAAGGTTTTAAATCACTAATCAGGCTGATTTTTGGTTTATAGGTCCACCGAGGGACTGGTCAAACATCCATACGGTCAAAGACCTCTGATCGTGTGCCACATGTCTCGTATTGAGTGCTGTGACCGTGTTCCGTCACAACATCTTGTGACACAAGTTTTACTCCCGCGGTGGGATAACATTTGATCCCCCCACACACGTACCTAGGTAAGTGTTTTGAACCGACTGACTACCTCGGCCTCACCACACACGTATCCAGGGTGTATGAGTGCTTTTTGCCAAAACACTTATTTGGGTACGTGTGTGGTGAGGCTGAGGTGGTCAGCCCGTACAAAATCTAGGACCGTAGCCAATGGTGGACCCAGGAAGGGGCAGGGGGGTTAAATTATTTTTTTATTTTTTTATTTTTTGTAAAATAGCCATTTTAGTTTGTTTTGCCCCCTGCAATACCCATTTTATCTGTTTGGCCCCCTTAAAATACCTTAGGGCCTGTTTGGTAAAGCCCCCCCCCCTTGAAAATATTTTCACACCGATTATGTCTTGGTGAGAAAATCTTATTTTCTCGTCGGAAAATCACTATTTTCAATAAAAATTAATTTTTTAAAATATAAAAATGATTTTTTTTTTAATCCTTTGACATAATATGTGGTTCCCGCACTTGCCCAACCTATTTTTGACTTACTTTGATATGTGGGACCCACTCAAATTGAAAGAAAATGAAGTGAGCTGAAGTGAGCTAGTTCATACACGTACCAAACATGGTTAAATATTGTTATGAGCAAATATTTAGCCAAGATAATATTCCCTTAGCCGTCCGAGCTCTTTTTCTCACGTACCAAACAGACCCTTAGTTTATCCCCCCACAACAAAATCCTGGCTCCGTCTCTGCGGTCATGTCATCTCGTTTAATGCCAGGGCCAGTCATCAAGGTCTTACTCCCAAAAGCCCCTACGATTCCGCCCACCCATGTTTAATGTCACACCGGTCTCCTATTCCATCCTTCTAAATAACACATCTTTCAGTCACATCAAGCCAACTATGGGACTAAGGGAGTAAAACTTCTGTCACAATGGGATTGCAAATCACACAAAACAGCCAATGAGTTCTCGGCACGGCTCGTACACCTAAAAGAAAAAGTACATGGTTACCTTGCAAAGCACTTGTGTACGTGCCGAGAACTCATTGGCTTGTGATTGTGTGATTTACAATTTCGTGTGAAAGAAGTTTTACTCGGACTAAGGCAAGGAGATCCCGCTCTTCACTTTTATGCGACTAGAAATGAGTAAAACTTCTATCACACGAAATTGTAAATCACACAAAACACAGCCAATGAATTCTCGGCACACGTACACAAGTGCTTTTGCTTTTACGTATACGTGCCGAGAACTCATTGGCTGTGTTTTGTGTGATTTGCAATCCCATTGTGACAGAAGTTTTACTCACTAGAAACATATCGGTTGCATTAATCGAGGAATAAGGTTTGACGTTCCGAGTAAAACTTTGATGACAACCGGCTATTAGCAAAGCCATTGACTACTACAGAGTTCTCAGCACCTACCCATTGCTTTCTGCCATGTACCCAAGTGAGTTTTTTCCAAATTTTTATTACAAAAGATAAAAAAAAGCACTTCGGTGCGTGTCGAGAACTATTTGGTAGTCAGCAGCTTCACTTGTCCGCTTTCCCTGCACATCTGTCACACAAAAACAAATTGGGATCGATGTGTGATGCCCTTAGAGCTTCTCCAACACTTGTACCAACCAACCCCTTTCTTTAAAATAGTCACGAGATTTAGTAAAATTACTACTTTATCCTTTTTATTTCAAAGATGAAAAGAAAACCTTAGTATATGCACTTGCAAAAGGGTAAAATGGTAAGATTTTTGATGTGCGGAAGATATAAGGAATAATAAATTTCGTAAACATTGGAAGACTGGAGAGTTTTTTAGCTAACCTAGCTCTCAAAATGGTGAGGAGGTTAGCGATCTTGATCGAGGACGAATTTGAAATTTTATCTGAACTTTGGTTTGGAGAACGAAGATGAGGACGTGAGATGCTCTTAATTACTCACCTTAAGTATGCCGGCGACTTGAAGTTTTTTTTGATCCATTGTGTTCTAACACTTATAGTTAAGTGCCACCAGTCTTGCAATTAAGGTGGCTCTTAACTATAGTTGTTTTTTCTCCACTATTAAGGGTAACTTGGGTTAAGGGATTATAATTTTGTATAACAAAAATAGGAAAGGAATCTTGGGACTTTGGTCTTAGAAGGAATCTTTTGGAATAGGAAAGGGAACAATTGACTAATTAGATGAATCTAAGTACTGCGGATACACACAATTTCACCACAGGAGGTGGACTAGTGGTCTTGGGTTTATGACAAATATGGATGTTTTTCTATGAGATCCTTTTATGATGTATTGTCTCGCCCCATCACTTCTCATTTCTACACATGTCCAAATATCTAGAAAACTCATGTCCCATCAAAAGTCCGATTCTTTGTTTAGACGTCTTTTTTGAACAAACTATTCACTTGGGACAATTTGATTGCTAGGAAATGGATTTTGGTAAATTATTGTGCTATGTGTAAGTCTAGTGGAAAAAGTACAGCATATCTTCTCTTACATTGCGATTTGGCTACACAAATTTAGTCGTATTTTTTTGCGCAGGTGGGCCTGCATTGGGTTATACCGGAGTCTATAGGCGAAGTGTTGAGAGGATGGCCCATGGTAGATCTCTCAGCTAGGGGAAGAATTTTGTGGAAGATGATCCCGTTTGCGGTCATATGGGGCATTTTGTGGGTCTTCAGAGGAGAAGAAGACTATCCAAGATGTCATCATTAGTATAAACGCTTCTTTCCATAGTTGGGGAAGTATCTTCATTGAGTTAAGGAGCACCTTCTTTAGTGACATGGTTTTCAGGTTTGATACTTTATTGATATGGTAGGGTATGGGGTTATTTTTGTTCTTGCTCTGGTTTGTTGTTTTGCTTTAACGAAAAAAATCTTTACATCTTAAACCTTGCTATATATGTTGGTTTCGGGTCCTATCAATTTCGGTTGGATCCGTGTACTAGCCTACCAAGAACCTCAACCTATTTTATACTTCAATTCTGGTTCTTTTGAAGTCCAATTCTGAAATTGCTAGTCTCAAACTGAATCCCATTTGATGAAATTAGGATTTCTTGATAAGTCATCAGTTAAATACATTGACCCTAATCAAGGGTAATACACTGATTGGACAAACCCTACCCATCCAATGAATCCTAAGCACTCTTTTTTCTCAAAATCGGTGAAAACCCATCAATTGTAGGAGAATTTTGACGGTCTTTTTGCCGTTTGAACAAGAATTATGATCCAATGGTGGATAGGGGCAGGAGGATCCAACACTTGGGATTGGCACACGAGCGGGCACCATGAAATTGATCACATGGTGGCCGCTGGTGTAATGATGCACCATGAGATCGGCACAAATATTGAACTGAGTAATAAAGTCGCTTTCCACGTGAGAACAATAATAGAAAGGAGAAGTGGTGTAGTTTGCTGACTTTAGAGCTAATATTCCTAAAGATAGAGGTAGTGTCCTTGAAATAGGGGTAAGGGTAGAATAGGGGTAGGGGTAGGGGTAGGGGTAGGGGTGCAAGCGTCGTGGCAGACAAGCAATCATCCGTAAGACTTCCTTAACTCAGACACATTTAATGCCGGTTCCCTACGCCCCTCCTCCAAACCGTGAATATCGCTAGATGCCTACCCAGCTACGCTCTAGCCTAGGCTATGCTCTGTAGGCTGTAGCTTCCATTTCATAGCTCATGAACGAGAGAAAGAAGCTTAGGTCAGATAGTTGGTTTTCAATGAATGTATTCATGAATAGGAGAGGGAAAGAAATTAACATAAATTCAAGAGGAATGCTAGGAAGCAATGCACTATGCGTTGCACCAATGCAATGCCCTAAAAGACAAGAAAACTATGCATTTCTTAATATCAAGTGTGGGTTTTAGTTTTTCTTGACTTTTTAAGTGCGTTGAATTTGTTAATGCATTTAATGTGTTTACTAGTAGGGGTGTGAATGGGTACCCAATTAATTGAGAAATTTTTTGAAGCGGCAAGATTTTTTGAAGTGGCGATCATTCGCCAATGATTGTACCCCACATATACCCATGGTCACTTTTGAAAAAATCTTTTTAAAACCATGGGTATAAGTGGCGTGCGATCATTGGCGCATGATCTCCGCTTGTGTGTGTGTAGGGGTGTCGATTTTACCCATTTAACCGGAGCGGAATTAGAACTGGAACTGAAAACACCGGTTCTGGTTCCACATGTTTGCGAACCGATTAAAAAGTAACCGGAACCGGAACCAAACCAACAATAACGGTTCTGGTTCTGGGTAGCCTAATATGGAACCGAAATCGATAAGAATCGGAACCGAACTGATAA
Organism: Euptelea pleiosperma; assembly: GCA_035048495.1. NCBI lineage: Eukaryota > Viridiplantae > Streptophyta > Magnoliopsida > Ranunculales > Eupteleaceae > Euptelea > Euptelea pleiosperma. Next base: position 32,831,893 of record CM068549.1, on the reverse strand, counting down.
GAACCAGTACTAATAAATAAATATAGTGTAAATATTGTGAAATTCTCAAGATTTGGCCCAATATACTCGGAACCGACATAAATACATAATCGGTTCCGGTTCCGGTCGGATCCATCACTTTGAGAACCTGGAACTGTTAAGGAACCGAACCGATTGTTCCGGTTCTGGTCACCTTAGGAACTGAACCGAAACCGACCCATTGACACCCCTATGTGTGTGTCAATTTATTTTTTCACATTTTTTTTATAATACACGGGTACCCAATACTCATTGGAGAACCAGATATTTATTGGTTATGGTTTCGGATCTATTGGTTTTGGTATCGGAACCGTCATAGATAGGTTCCGCTTTGTGTGTGTGTGTGTGTGAGAGAGAGAGAGAGAGAGAGAGAGATTTTTGGTGTGAAAAAACTTTCAATAATAATTTTCTATTGAAGCCAAAAAGGAGATCCAAACAGCCCCTTAGTATTAAGTGCTTTTAATCTAGAAGACCCTATTAAATATCCTCGTCTTTGAATCTTTTCTTCTCTGGTTTTTTCATCTTTATCATCTTTAAACTTAAAGGAGGAGAGTAAAGTGATTGATTGAACCCCACCTTGAGTTCAGCAGATAATCAGTATTAGGGTTTGATGAGAAAAGAGGATCTAGCTTTTCTTTTTCAAGTGGCCCATAAAATGAACTTTCTGCTCTTGTAGATAGTGTTGGATCACCTGGATGGTGACCTTAGTGCCTCCATTATGTCAGACCTCTCTCTCTCTCTCCCACACACCACGCACATCATGCTCCATCTACATATGTGTGTTGTACGTAAACGATTCAGTGGTGTCATACCCATATCACTTCACACTACACAATCGCTTAACGGGTCGTCTTCCCGGGTCAATTTATCCATTATGTTATACCTAGCGGTGTAAATTTGATCCGTGAGCCTGCAGCCTAGCCGCCTCCTGTAAGGGCTTGGACCTGGCATTTTGGAGCTTTGGCCGCCCCATCAACGAGGTCCAACAAAAAAGTACTTACATTCATAATTAGCAATTCGGAATGCGGCAAAAAATATGGTACGGGAAATGTTTGAGTACAATTCGGGTTTGTCATTTAAAAATGCGTTAAAAAATTCAGTAAAAATAGTTTTAAAAATAAAATAATTTTTACAACCATGTTAAAAATGCCCGAATTTTTTCAAACTTTTGAATAGGACTTTCGGTTCTTTTTTGAATAATTTGTACAGTTTTTGAATAATTCGAGAATTTGCTAACTATGCCTATAATACTGTGTTTCCCCTTCCCTTTTGTGCCCAACGGTCAAATTTCTGACCGGGTGACTCCCCCGGCCAGCTCGGCGGTAGGGGTGCCAATGGGTCGGTTCCGGTTCGGTTCCTAAGGTGACCAGAACCGGAACAAACGGTTCCGGTTCTCAAAGTGATAGTACCAGAATCGGAACCGATTATGTAGTTTTTGTCAGTTCTGGTTCTGGTTTCGAGTATAACGGGTCCAATCTTGGTAATATGAGAATTTTTATACTATATTTATATATTGGTTCCGGTTATTATCGGTTCGGTTCTTGTTCTTATCGGTTTCGATTCCATATTAGAGTACCGGAACCGTAACCATTAGTTTCCAGTTCGGTTCCGGTTCTAGTTCTTTTTAATCGGTTTCCAAAAATGTGGTACCGGAACCGGTGTTTTCGGTTCTGATTCCAGTTCGGTTCCGATTAAATCGGGTAAAATTGACACCCCTACTCGGCGGGACCGTTTGCACCCATAGTCATATCCCTATCACTTTACAATACAATCATCTTAACTAACAGGTATTTGTTCTTTTTGAAGGTGCTAGCTTGCTTAGTTGGTAAAGTTTGTGGGTGATGATACCATAGACCTGGGTTCAAAACCTGTCTTCATCGAGTTACTGATCTCTTTAAAAACAGGCTTACCTTGCAAAAAAAAAAAAATGGGTCAAAGTATCCATGGTACCATACCCGTATCCTTCTCAACACAATCGCCTTAATGGGTCAAATTATCCAAATTGGAGACTGAATCAACGAATTGAGTCCAGTGCTAATGCCACTTTCACAGTTTCACTAACCATGGCTAAAGGGAGTCCAAATTTGCTCAACGACGCATCGAGCAAAATACGCTCAATGATGCCTCTGCCACCGTCAGATACACCTCGAAAAAGGTATTTTTTTGTATTTTTCAAAATTAAAAAAAAAACACGTTTTTTTGAAGGTGGTGCAGACGTGGTTGAGCAAAGGTGGCTAAGGCTCGAGTCAAGGTTGGGTGGACGAGCACATAAGCAAGGCATGGTGGAAGAAGCATAACTATCCTATCTGCAACTACGAGAAAGAGAATGGAAGAAAAACAAAACCCATAAAGCAGTGGGTCCCACCATTCCTCTTTGTCAAAACGATACTTTTGTTCTCATTGGAACACCTTTCTCCATCGTGGATACCAATTCTAGGGAATTCTAGTACGGGTATGGAGTCATGGACCATGCATATCTAGTGGTGGGTGGATTTATCAAAATAGATATGCATGTCATGTCATTATCTTTGGATATACTTGCATCTTCTGCATATAGATTTCATATAGAGATTATAAAATTCCAACTGATCACATGGATGTTTAGCCCACCCATTGCTGGATATATATACCCTAAAAATCATCTTGATTGATGATTTCTAACCGTTGGATTAAATACCCAAACAACATGCTTGAATCCAACAGTTAGAATCAATTCTATAAAGTGCTAAAATCTATAGCCATAGAGATAACTGATCAGGCTGATTTTTGGTATGTATATCCATCAAGGGGTGGTCTAAGCATCCATGTGATTTGTGTACCAAAAAAAATGCGCTATGTAGGGCCATGAGAATCCTCTGCATCGACGGCATCCGAAGTCCTCTGTAACTTATATTTTCCACTTATTAGGGTTATAATGTGGGGAATAATGCGTGATAATAGCATAATAAGTTTATAATCCATAAGATTCCTAAAATGGAATAATGTCTCACTATGTTGCCCATGTTTAAGAGTCAACAAGGATACATCAGGGGATGAAATTGGTATTTGTCCCTGATTGTGTTTGATATGTCAGGTTCCCAGCAAATTATTTTCGTAAAAATGGAAGATTTTAATCTCTAAGATTTCTTTCATTCCAAATGCTCCATAAACACCTACCAGATGAGAAGAAGGCATAAGTCCAACTACCAAACAAGTCTAACCCACTTCTTTATTCTTATCAAAAGAGAAAGAAGGAAGCACATCCGCCTCTTGTACATCCTATAGAAATCGACAATGAATCTTCTCATCTTGATCAAGTTGTCCACTGTTAAAATCTTCTATAAAGAACGTACTATACAAATAAATATGCTTTAAAAAGAAATTTAGATACCCACACAACGGAAGTTGAAAATGACAATCTCGAGTGTGTAGTAAATGCCATATGGAAGGAAGGATTGTACTGAGAACATACCATCACTATTCCTATACCATAAAACCAGAGTCTTCGGCATTACTTTTCAAGTGAGAAGCATTAACCAGTTCTAGAAAATTGGTTACAAGATCTACTTTCTAATTATCGAGATTCCGTCTAAACCCAGAAGTCCAATATATCGCATCACCCTCCATATTTAAGAAGTCAAGAGCACAACCCTCCCTCCTTAACCAAGAAGCTAAAAAATAACGGAAACTCGTCTTTGAAAGTAATATCATTACACCAAAAATCCTTTCAAAATAGTATCATGTTTCCTTTGCTCACCCTAAACCTCATCTATTTGACAAATTTCAACTAGAACTGCATAGTCCCCTTCCAAACACTGCACCTTATAAAGAGTGAATCACGCCTCCTTCCAACCCATATGATGACTCTCATAATTGGCCTTGATAAATTCTCCAAAAGCTACATGCCTCTACCCTAAAACGCCATAACTACTTGCCCAAAAGCACTTTACTCTATCGTTCTAAAAAAAACCTTTATCAAACTAACCAAACTCTCAGAAACTTCATTTGAGAATCCTATGCATCCAAAAATTGTAAGGTATCATCCGCGAAACTGAAGATATTATATCGATTAAACTTTTTTTACAACTCCGAACTTGGTAGAACACCCCCCTTGACTATTTTAGATGCCATCTACCAAGTGAGGTGTCGCCCTGTCTTAGGCCCCTTAAGATTTAAAAATAATTGGTAGGGGACCAATAAACCATCAAAAAGACTCGAAGAGATACATTTCCCAATCCAACGCCTCCACCTCAGACCAAAACCAAAATTCATCATTCAGGATTTACTTATACAAATTACAACTGATCATAAGTTTTCTCCATGATTTACTTATACATGATCATAAGTTTTCTCCATATTAATTTAATTTGTAAAATATTTTGGAGACTCCTAAACATCTCTCAAAGTCACAAATCTAGTCTGCAACCATTTGCAACTTAAAAGTATGCAAACATTGTTAGTACGGTTGGATGTCCCTTGAAAAATGTGTTAATTTTTAATGTTTTAAAAAAATATATTTTACAAATTAAAAACACACTTTTCAGTGAGCATTCAACGGTGGATGCGATATTTGCAAATTTTAAGTCTGGAAATGGTTGCAGACTAGATTTGGCCTAAAGTCGATGCATTAGTTAGCTATAAGCACCGAATTAAGGATCTGTCAACCTTAACAAAAGGATTGGAGCAAAGCCAGCATTTTGACCAAAATCTGAAAAGTGGATTCGCATTCAGCGAAGCTTTGCGTGTCCGTACAAAAATGTCCCTACACTTGAGTGAGATTGCGAACCAACCCACGTACACTTGCTTTGTCAGAATGACGGAAAAGACCCTCATAAATGGACTTCCCATCGAAGGTGGTAGTTGCCTCGACAAAAGCTGCAAATATCACATGGTCTTTCGTGACCCTGCAGTGGTCATGAGTCTTGACTCGTGACTTACTTCGTGTTTCCGAGTAAAACTTTCCTGACCGCTACGATGACAGCCGTCACGTGGCACATTTGTAGAGGATGCTGACCGTATAGATGTTTGGCCAATCCATAAGTGGACGTATAAATTAAAAATCAACCTTGATTAGTGATTTCTAAGCGTTGGATTGGAGTCTTTTCATGGGTTGATTTGAACCGTGTTAATTTGAGCATTATTGACAATTATTTAGGTTACAAGGATCCAAAGGTCTGAAATCACTAATCAGGCTGATTTTTGGTTGTAGGCCCATCTAGGGATTGGCCAAACATCCATATGGTCAGCGTCCTCCAAAAAGTGTGCTACATGGATCATATTGTGAGCGGTCATCATGGTCCGTCAGCAAAGTTTTACTTCACCTTTCTTTGGTTAATATGGAGTGGAACTTTGTGGATCGACGTCCGTTAATGACAGACCAAAGTATGAGCCAGGTGGCACATTTTTAGACCACCGACCGTATGGATGTTCGATCAATACCTACGACCTACGTACCAAAATTCAACCTTATTAGTGATTTCTAGCTGTTGGATTGGAATCTTTTTCATTATTTATTTTAATCTTGTGTGTACTAAACAGACGAGATGGAGGAATGTCCAACTAGAATATGAGCCACGTGGCACGCTCTTAGAGACTACTGACCGAATGGATGTTTCGCCATCCCTATGTGAACCTACAGACCAAAAATCAACCTGATTAGTGATTTCTACCTGTTGGATTGGAGTCTTTTTCGTGGGTTTATTCATAACCATCGGAATCAATCATTATTTTGGGTACTCAGATCCAAAAGTTAGAAATCAATAATCCCGCTGATTCTTGGTATGTATCTCCATCCAGGGATGGACCAAACATCTATACGGTCAGTAGTCTTTAAGAGTATGCCACGTAGCTCATACTAGGACCCGTCATCAACATTGATGACGGACGTCTTTAATCATGAACGTCCGTATGGGACACTTGACGCAATCGTAGAACCAATTGACCGTTTGGATGTCTAGCCCATCACTAGGTGGACTTTACGGACCAAAAATCAGCTTGATCGATGATTTCTAGCTAACCGTTGGATCTGAGTACCCCAAATAACGAACAAATAATGGTTAAAAATCAACCTATTAAACAGACTCAAATCCAATAGTTATAAGTAACCAATCAGTATTTTTGGTTTGTAGGGCCCACCTAGGACTAGGGTTAGTGGTTTTTAAGAGTATGCCAAGTGACATACACAGAGATGTTCACGAGCGCCAGTTATCAAATACGTCTGTCATCAAAGATTTATTCTAGAACATACATACAATCCGACGATTGTATTAGCCCTAAAAAAATAAACATGGTGGCCCATGGTGGGTCCCAAAATGGAACTGGCGTCGATTGGGTGCATGAATGTTAATTGGTGAGGGTATTTTCGGAAAGAACTTTTAGGACAACGCACACCGAACATGACATGCTACAGCGTTTTCACGTATCTCATCTGATTGTTTTATTTTTTTATTTTTTTTGTAATCATATCATGGTTTAAAAATCGGCCGTTATACCGAAAATAACTGCTGTTATAACAGATTCCGACCTCACCGTTATGTTATATACTTTTAACACCCAAAAAATAACTGCCGTCATTTTCATTATAATGGCCATTTTTAATAACAGCTTTTTTTCAAAAAATAACGGCTGTAATAACGAAAATAATAACCGTTATTTTTGAAAAAGAAAAATTGTTAAAAATCCCTATATTTTCCGTTATAAAATTTATTTTGGTGGCATTTTTTTCGTTATTTTCTGTTTTTGCCCCTGTGAATTACAATCCGTTATAACGGAAACACGGTAACGCCATATCTCCTTGGAGGTAAAAGGCTGATTTCATCAACTTATTTAGGGACTTTTTGACAAGCCCCAAATGACACCATCCTTCATAGAAGGTTCCACCTAGCTAAAAGAACAAATTTGGACCAACCTTGCAATATAAAACCCTAATAGTCTCTGGAAGGACACAAAAAAAAGTTTATTGCCTCTACAAAGTATGACTAAATCTGTTTCGCGAAATTACAATGCAATAGAAGGTGATCTGTATTCTCACCATTGAACTTGCATGTATACAACTCAGTAATTAACCAAAATTCACTTTCTAGCAATCAGGTTCTCAACCATAAGTACGTAATTTGTTTAAAGATGTAACTACTGGAAAAAAAAAAAAAAGAATTTCGAGGGTACTTTGAATTTTTAAATGTTGGGGCAAGGAAACTAAATGAATGTGAAAGAGGGATTGAGATAGAGATTCATACGTAAAAAGAACTTTCTGCGAAATATCCTGATTTGGAGTCAACCTCCAAAGAAGGTGTGACTATGTAATATTTCAAAGACTCCATTGGATCACTTTTCCATTCGAAAAAGGTATCTTCTAAGATCTAAGTACTAAGAACCTACCTGACAACCCATTCTAAAAAGAAGCGGTGAATTAACCTTTCCATTGTGAAAGAGAATACGAACAAGGAAAACCTCCTTAAAACAAATGTCACCACACCTAACGTTTTCTTAAAATTTGACCCAAATCCAATTACCTAATATCGGTCTTGACCCTCCCAAAATATGCTTCTTAACCTTAAGGATGCCGTTCCACACCCCATACCCAAAAGACACCCTAGGAGTTTTAGAGACCCAACTCCCTAGCTCCTTTCCAAATTTGGTAGCAATCACTTTGTTCTATGAACTTTTCATCTTCCTCCCAAACTTCCAAATCTATTTACCCAAGAGAGCCACATTCATCGGTCTAATTTTCTAAAGCCAAGACCTCTCACCTTCTTGGGTAAACAAGCTTGTGCCCAATTCCCTAAATAATAACGAAAGGAGTCTTCCTTTTTGTTCCATAGAAAATATCTCTCAAGAATTTTACTTTCCTAATACCTTGAGTTGCCACATTTTATATATTCACACTTTCAAATTAATCTTCCAAAACTACCATTTGATCAAAACTCTCATATTTTGTCTCTTCTTTCCAAAAAGCCCTGGCTACACGTGTGCCGCCCACTAGTTAGCATAACTAGTGGGAGGCACATGCAATGCACGTGAACAAAGAAGAACATTAGAATTTGGGAGAGGGGGAGAGTACGGGTTCTGGCCTATGGGGGCAGGGGCAGTGGGCAGTTGTTTTTTTTGGGAAAATTAAAAAAAAATTATTAATTTATTTATGATATATGTTAATAATTGTAAAAGACTAAAATATCCCCAGTTAATTGTTTGTCCATGTCACATTCATGTCCTTCTATCACCTTTACCCCTTGAGTAAGAGTCGTTGATTTTACTAATCGGGATCAATGTGTTGTCCATACTTCTACTCTAGACGGATCATCTAGAGTACTGATCATTAGAACAAGATAATCTTAGGGCGCTTACCAAAAATTAATAGAGAGATTTAATCAAGCTGTCTAACTGATAACACGTGGTGCTTAGTCATTTAACCTCAACTTGTATCGAGACGGTCTTGGGTGGCACACTCTTTGAGACCACTGACCGAATTGGATGTTTGGCCCATCTTTAGGTGGACCTACGTACTAAAACTCATCCTAATTAGTAATTTCTATCCGTTGGATTAGAAAATTTTTTTTGATTTATTTTTATAGTGGATTTTGAGCATTATGATTCAAAGGTTAGAAATCATTAATCACGGTGTTTTTGTTGCATAAGTCAACCTAGGGATGAGCCAAACATCCATATAGTCAGTGGCCTCTAACACTCTGTCACATGGCTCACATTGTGGTCCATCATCAAATGTTTTCTCGTAGGAGTTCACACGAACGCTTTTAACACGTTTATAGTGAATTGAAAAGTAAAAGTTGTGTGATGAGCATAAAGCCCCTAAAAGTAAAATAAAAAGTAAAGAAGCAAATCCAAGGCATATTTGAAAACAATGGAATCGGTACCAGTAGTATAAGAACAACCTTCTCTCTTTAATAGGTATAATAGATAACCGTTATAATGGGTCACATTAGTTACATCTAGAGCAAGAAAAGTTTATAATATTAATATTTATTACTTTTTTTTTTTTTTTTTTTTATAAAAAAATTCGTATGTTTACCATTTTCCCCATAATAATGACCATTATTTTCATTATAACAGACAACCCATTTTTTTTTTTCGTAAAATGCATTATTTTTTAAATGAATTAATTTTGGGTTGGGGTGTTACCTCTATAATGGATATTATTTCGTTACAACGACCGTTTTTTAAACCATGGATAAAAGCAAATGATAGAGTCCGTAGAGAATTAATTTGGTGTGAATTGAAAAAGAAGGGAACACCAAATAGATATGCTAAGATCATTAAAGATTTATATGATGAAGTAAAAAATTAAGGGGGTGTTTGGATCGCTATTTTAATACTTGGAAAAGTCTTTTTTTTTTCTTCCCTAAAAATACTTTTTCAAAAATAATAGAATGTTTGGATGACCATTTTTTTAAAAAGTATTTATTCCATAAAAATATATATTTTTTATTAAATTTTGCTAGCTCAATTAACATAATAAACAAAGAAACCCTAGTCTTATCCCTCCCCATCTATTACCCATCAATTATATTGGTGGGGGGGCCCTTAGAGAAGATAAAGACATTTTTGCATTAATGATGATCCAAACGACAATATTAAGAAAAATACATTTTCAAAAATATATTTTTAGAATAGTCATTTTTTTAAAATAGTCATTTTTTAAAATAAAAATGTTTTATAAAATAGCTATCCAAACACCCCCTTAGTGTTAGACAATTATTTGTGAGACAAGTGAGTATTCAATCACAATGAGATTACACTAAAAATCAGCCCCAAGTCCATAAAATGTAAAACTACAATTCTAGATAAATGTTTTGGAGTTTAAAGGTTTTAAAATAAGTCGAACCAGGACAGAGTATATGTAATCCAATTTTAGTAAGGATGCATATAGAATTGAACCATTAATCGAAATTGACAATCAGGAGATATCTCGAAGTGATCAATTTCATTATCTTAATTATATTATTATTCGTAAATTGCGGAGTATGTTGCGTATAGAATTAAAGGTGGCTATGTGATCGACGAATGCCAATTAGTTTGATGGTTTGATTATGTATATCAAAGATCAACAACAACGCCTAAGGGAGATGGACGTAGAATGAGGTTCTGAAAGGGGATTTCAAAAAATTTACCTTAGTGGAAGAGATGTCTTCAGATAGGATTGAATGGAGGAACATGATTCTTGTAGTCGAGCCTAAACCGTTGAGAAACAACTTATGATGATGATCAAACTAATATTTTTGTGGGGATCCATTTATTTTATTCGTTTGAGACAATTAGAGGCTAAGGAAGCCAACCAAAAGTCTTGCAGAATACAAGAAAAGTCGGACTCGGGCGCGTGGATTATGAGAATCCAACAAGTGGTTGATAGTGCTGAGCTGGCATTCAATGCAAAAAAAGTGAATGTCAGCTCAGCACTATCAACCACTGTTGGATTCTCGAAATTCACTGCCCTGAGTCTAACTCCCGAGAGGGGTCAAAAAAAGGGGGTCCTCTACACTTCAGTGAGAAGTTCTAGAATGCAACTCTAGCTTTTGCCTGACTTATAGGATCAGCCCATCCCATGCTTAAATGCAGATGATCGATGCGGTTGAGTCGTGTACCGTTCGATTCACTATCATGTGGATTGTGAACAAATTGAATCCAACGGTCCGTGGCTCAAACGTACGACTCTTTTGTGGCTAAGCGTTGGATAGCATTTCCTGATTTATAATTGGGTTGATGAGGCATTTTCCATGTGTTTTCAGCACAATTAAAGCTATTTTAATCACATGGCTATAGCCAATTAATTGGGATGCATACTACAGTCCCATTGTTGTACAAATTACCTACTAGAAAAAAAGTTGAGAATATTATGACCTATTTAAAAATGAGTAAAACTTGTGTCACAAGATGTTGTGACGGAAGCCGGTCACAGCACTCAATACGAGCCACGTGGCACACAATCAGAGGGCACTGACCGTATGGATGTTTGCCCAGTCCCTCGATGGACCTACAAACCAAAAGTCAGCCTGATTACTGATTTACAACCTTTGGATTTTTGTACCCAAATAACGCTCAATAATGCTCAAATTCCTACCGTTAAAATCAACCCATGAAAATAACTTCAATTGAATCGGTTAGAAATCACTAATCAGGCTGATTTTTTGTGTACTGGTCTACCGAGGGACTGGCCAAACACCCATACGGTAAGCACCCTCTGATCATGTGCCACGTGGCTCGTATTGAGTGCTGTGACTGGCTTCCGTCACAACATCTTGTGACACAAGTTTTACTCTTTGAAAATTGGGTCGGGCTCAGGGGACCCCCTTTTTCTGACTCCTCTAGGGAGTCATGTGCTCTGCCGTGGATTCAGAGAATCCAATGGTAGTTGATAGCTCTGAGCTGGCATTCACTTTTTTCTAGAGCTCAACTATCGTTGGATATGTGACATCCATGGCCGAGCAACTGACTCCCGAGCATGGTTCAAAGTCTCGATTCCATTTTGGATCGGACGATTCGATCGGGACCGGAGCCCACTGGTCCGATCCTAACCAGGCTCTGTCTCGCCCGAGATCAGTGTTTCACGGAGGAGTCCCACTTTGTCTCGGGCGAGATGGGTTGATCCCGTTCTGGATCGGACCAATCAAGAACGAGATTGGAGCCCACCGATCCAGCCTCCGATGTCGAGATTTTGAACCATGCCCCCGAGACGGGTCAGAAAAAGGGGGTCCTCTGAGCCTGAGCTATGTTTTGAGAGATGGAAGAACCGGTTCAATGTTGTAACAACTTTTCATAAGATCAACTCAGGCTCCTGATTTGAGCAAAACCCTGGAAAATAAGTCCAAAAGGTGGACCACTCGGTTACCAAACCCGGTCCAAAAGGGCTGGACCTGAACTGACCGCGGCTGGCCACGTTATCGGGTATCGTAACAGCCCCCTAGAGTAAAAATTTGGATGAGAAAATTAAATTACGGCCAACAACCCAAAAAAGAGCTCGTACATCAACGACTCTATAGTCTGCAAAGAGTCAAGGGTTCACAGAGGATGGAAGACCTTAGATCCATCAGGAAGAGGAAGTATAATGTGTTAGATAAATATATCATGGACCCCGATTCTGTAATTTAGATGATCATCAAACATTCCCCTGATCGTCGGATTGATCATCTGATTTGAATGATGATTTTATATTTGTGACCATAATCATTAATATTAATTAAAGATTACTTTTAATTAAACAATGTTGTCGGAGAGATTAGGGCATGTGATAGGTTCCGGTTTTCACGGCAGAATATTGGCAATTTTCGCGCTTTTTTTTAATCGCTAAAATAAGGAGTGCAAATGTGAATTTGGAGGAATTTGAGAGAAATTTGGGAGGAATTTGATGGAGGAATTTGGTCTGTGCAGACCACAGCATCGCTTCTTTTTTAACCTGCCTCTGGTCTCTTTCATGTCGGCTTGTAACATTAAATAGCTAGCTTTGCGTAGGCGTCAGATTTTCCGGAAAGAAGGTGTCAGTTTCCCGGTGAATATTTTACCTCCATCCCAGCCGGAAGCCTTTCGGAATTCTCACTGCTACTGTCCTGGAAATCCCGCAGAGAGAATCTGACTTCTTGTGGAGTCCTCGGTGATAGCGTCAGATTTCCGGTGAGGAACAACTGTAATTCCGGTCGATACTTGCCGGAATTCTCACTGGTAGGGTTCCAGCCAGGAGTCTTGCTGAGAGAACCTGAGTAGTTCTGTTTTGAATTTCCAGGCAATAGGTGTCAATTTTTTTTGGCGAAAATCGACTGTTCTACCGTGTCGTAGAAGCTTTTCGTTGAGGCGATTTTCTGGCAGCGAGGGCTACCGGAACTTGTGGTTTTCTGGTTGTTTCTCCTTTCTCTCTTTGAACTGTTCGAATTCTCTGGATTTTCATAGTTCTTGGTGAAACGTTGTAGAGAAACTCCACGGAAGAGAGATTTTGAGAAGGGAAGGAGTTTGGCTTCTTGTGTAAGTTAGAGAAATAGGGTTTGGTTAGAAAGCTAGCAGCATCTGGATTCAGTGGGGATACCGCCATTTCCGACCGGATTATTTCCAAATTTTCTGGCAATTCTCCGAGGATTATTCTGTAATCACAGATTGAAGTGTGTGTAATTGCGCACAGAAGAATGCTGGTAAAAAGCTTGGAGCTTTTCTCAGCCTCTGGTTTGCTTCTGTAGTGGAAAGGAGATGACTCTTTACTTTCTTGACGGAGTAGTTGCTGAAACGGAGCAGAATTCGATTTTGCTGGGAATTCCTTGTACAGGAAAAATCTGGTAATTTGGTTTTCTCAAATTGTCCTCAGGATCTGCCACTATGAAGGCTCCATCAAACGGGTTTCCGGCAAATTCAGGAGAAGGTATGAATTCCCTAATATTAATTTTTTGGCGTGGTCTTTTAACTGAATTTTCCTCTGTTAAGAGTTTTTTGCTGGCATTTTCCTTAAGATATGAGTTTTTTACTCAATTTTGCGAAGAAGTTAGTCTTAATTGTTTTAACTCATCTTATTAGTATCTGTAAGAATTGAGGAGTTAAGGTCATTCGAGTATGACAGAAAATGATATTAGGTTTACAAATGTATGTTTTTCTATCTTCCTCTTTTCTTTTTGCTGGATTTTTATTTCTCAGTCGGTAAACATGTGATTGAATGTTATATTGTAATGCGAAAGTAAGTGATTATTTAAGGCTTTAAGCATATTAAGATGAACAATGATTATATGAGAATCGGGTTTTTTATATGTTCCAGTTGCTATCTCACTCTCACATGAAAAGAATGAGTACTTATAAAAGTTTCAAGAATTTGGATCTCTCTTACCATGGTTACCGAGTGTACTTTAAGTTCTTAACCACTATATAACTGATTAGCCAATTAATACTATTTCTTTTCTTTCTTATTATGTTCAAGAGGAAGATGAAAAACTACGAACCATTTGGGTCAAACTGACCATTAACCTGGCAATCACGCTTGTAACTTCTCTACAATAACTCAGCAATGCTCAGTGCCAGGAAATTAGAACTTTTTATTTTATTTTGAGGCCAAACAATCAAACCCAGTTGAGGACACCAGAAAAACATATTGTATCATTGTAAAATTCTGGAGTTAACTTTTTAATCTTGCTCTGATGGCTGGAAAAAATAAAAATTTGTTACAATAACTTAAAAATTATGATCCAAAGATTCCAAACTATCATTTTAGAAGCTAGGTTCTGGCTAGAGCACTCAGGAGTTGAATTGTCAACAGGGATAGTGACTTTTGATCTGTCTAACCCTTGCCCTGGAAAATAGCTACTTGACCTACTTTAGAAACTAGTTTTGAAATAGAAGAATCTAAGAAGAACCCATCTGTTTCATATTTTAAATTTCATTGAAAGACACCCATATGCAAGCCCTTTCTTTGTGATTATCTTAATCTTGCGGAAACTTGCAAGTCATGTCCATTCTGTTCTCACTTGATTAGTAACATGCCTAATGGGTTTAAAGATTTTGAATTGTTGATGTTTTTATTTCTTTTACGACTTTTTCGAGGTTTTTTTTTTATAGATTTAAGAAACTTTACTTGCTATGGAATCAGGAGATAGGAGCATCAATTCAGAGTTATGGCATGCTTGTGCGGGACCGCTGGTCTCTCTGCCTCCAGTTGGTAGTCTTGTGATCTACTTCCCACAAGGTCACAGCGAACAGGTATATGCGTACCTTTCTCTTTTGTTCGAGAAGAGTAACCATCTCTGGAATATTGGTTTCTAAAAGAACGTTCTTTGGCCATGACAATCTCAGGTTGCAGCTTCAATGCAAAAGGATACTGATAGCATCCCAAGCTATCCTAATCTTCCATCAAAGTTGATTTGTGTGCTTCATAATGTCACTTTACACGTATGACAGCTTCTACAAACATATTTGCAGTTTTGATTTTGTATGAAAGGGAAGAATTTGTGTTCATCAGGCTATACCATGAACATGACCCACCTTGGAACCTGTCAGGATTACTTGGTAGGCACCTCTTGGATTGTCAAAATCCCAAAAATCATAAATTTGGCCAATCCATAGGATTCCCACATGTTTTCTGCTCTTTTCCTTCTGGAACGTTAAACCACTTTTTCCTAGCCAACGAATTTTGGTCTGTTTTGCTCTCGAATGGACGGTGAAAGTGGCTAATCAGTGTGATTTCTGGGCTGTGGCTCACCTGAGGTGGATCATTATCGAATGATCTGGCTTGAATAGCTTGATTCGTAGGCAAGCCAGATATACGGTATAGCTTGAAGGACACAGAACTCTTGTTATGATTACGAAGAATCAAATCTAATGCTGTGTGAGTTGCACAAATGGTTCTTTTTTCAATCAGGCTGATGCTGAAACTGATGAGGTTTATGCACAGATGACTCTTCAACCTGCAAATAAAGTAGGTCTGAAGATTCCATTTGATATTTATGCTGACATTTCAAGCCATCGTTTTGTTACATTTTCTGGCTTTTCTTTTCTATTTTATATTCCTTCAAAAAATTGAAGACATCTTTCCAATAGTGTGATAAGGAAGCATTACTGGCATCTGATATGGGCCTGAAGCAAAGCAAGCAACCCGCTGAGTTCTTCTGCAAGACACTTACGGCTAGTGACACGAGCACTCATGGTGGATTTTCTGTACCTCGTCGAGCAGCCGAGAAGATCTTTCCACCTCTAGTGTGTGCAATTTCTTCAACTTTATTTTCATTCCCCCATTAAAGTTTGAGCATCATAACAGACATTATATCTATACTTTCCAGTGCTAACTAGGAAAAATGCATGTAGGATTTTAACATGCAACCCCCAGCTCAAGAGCTAGTAGCTAGAGACTTGCATGATGTTGCATGGACATTCAGACACATCTTTCGTGGTATGGACCTTTTTCTTTTTCATTTTTTTATTGCTCTGTTGATGCTTCCTCTGAGATCCTTTATAACAAACTGGAGTTTGCCTTTCAGTGATGGCACATCTTCTTTTGCCTGAATTTTTCTTTGGTGAAATTCTACTTTAGTCTTTTCATTTCTTTTATTAAATACTGCTTGCTCTAGGTGGTCTCTTGCTCATTTGGATTTTATTATTTCACATATGCTACTTTATTGTTTTCCTGTTGTCATTAAACTTAAAGAATGTAGAATTATAATGACACGAGGATGATGGGATGTTTTTGCTAGTTGTTTTGTCAGTCCAGTTGTAATGTTGGTTGAGTGAATCCAAGGTACTGAACATAGGGTGAGAGACTGGATAGTGCTGATGATTAATGCTTCAGACATCATCATAAGCCTTACCCAACGATATGGAGTCAGCTGCACAATTCCTGTTCCTCCATTCAATTTTTTCTATAGCCTATCTTCCGTTAAGGCAATTTTTTAAAATTTTCCTCTCAAAACCACAATTGTAGTCCATTTTGGCCTTTCCCTTGCCATTTTAGACCTTCAACTTGTACATTCCTCCTTATTGGTCTTCGTGTACATGACCAAACCATCTCAATCGACTTTCCATCATTTTCTCACTTAATGGGTCTACTCCTATATTTTCACAAATGTGTTTTCATTTCTAATTTTGTCTTACCATACATCCATCTCAACATCCTGATGCAGGACGGGAGTACCGTTCCGCGATTCGAGAAGGAATGAAAAGGGAAGGTTACTATTCACGTCACTATTCACGCAGCACTATTCACAGTGCTGTGGTATAATTTGGGTTTTCTTAGGTAAGAAATTAATAAAAAAATAAAAATAATAGAGATGGGGAAAGAGAAGATTATTAAGAGAGAAGAGATAGAGAAAGAGATGGAGAAAGATACCTTCGGCTTCGCACCGAATTAGCTTGGCTTCGCACCAAGAGAGGATGGCTTCACACCACGAGAGAGATTTCTCAAAGAGATTTCTATTTCTTCATTCATAATTTTTCATCTTTAAAATCAAAGGGTACATCATCTTTTATAAGACTCCTTAGTTGAACTTTCCTAATTCTAATCTAATTGAAATTAGAAACTCTTACTACAAATCAACTATTGCAATTGATAATAAAATCCTGATTGGAAACAAAATCTCAATTGAAAATCTTAGTTAAATTAAAACAAATCTTCGTAGGGTCCACTAAACATAGTAAAATCAAAATTTACTATAAATAGTAAATTCGGGATTTACTATAAATAGTAAAAACGTGAATTACTATAAATAGTAAATATGATCCACTTGATTGGGCATTGATTCAGTGTAGCGTGGATGATCGTAGTAGAATGCTCCCGCATCAAACCCTCCTGGTTGAAAAGAATTCGATCTCGAATTCAAGTTGAGATATTGCAATAGGCTTTTCCAACGGAAGAGATATTTGGAGTACTTTCCCTTCAGTTCTTCTTTTGCATCTTTGACAGGTGTAAATTTTCTGATACATGGTCTATTTCCTCAACTCTGACCTTCTTTGATAAGAAATCTTTGCTTGTTTCATCTGCTTTATTTTCAACTGTCGGTTCTAAAACAGTAGAAATATCTGGTTTATGATCGGGATCTTCTATACTATTTGGGCCATCTTCAGCTGGAGAGTCTGAACCAGGGGAATCATCATCATTTTTATTCTCCATAATAGCAGGCGGATCAATATGCTTATCCTCCGTCTTTTCGTCTGATACAACTACAGGAGCTTTAGGACTTGCTAATTCCTCAGTTTTGACTTTTTCTTCCTCGTCGATTTTTTTATTTTCCTCGGATGGAAAAACACCATCTTGTTCAATGGATTTTAATTCTTCGTTTACTTTCTTCTCGACTTGCTTTGAGACCTCTTTAGGGTTTTTTTTTGTTATGAAACCTTCCAATAGCTTGCCGGAAAGAGGTGAAAAAGCCAGTGGTTGTGGTAGTGACTTTCCAAGATGACAATTGCTGATTGAAACTCTGGCAGAGACCCTTGCCTCTAGTTTGCTCTCAATACGACTTATATGGTTGCTTAGTTCGCTCTCAAAACGATTTATCACATCATTTAGTTTAGCTAACGCGGCTACCAAAGATTGCGAACCAATATGAGACATCTTTCCGATCAGGAGTTTCGAACTGGGCTCTGATACCAAATTTGATGCAGGACGGGAGTACTGTTCCGCGATTTGAGAAGGAATGAAAAGGGAAGGTTACTATTCACGGCACTATTCACGTGACACTATTCATGTCACTATTCACGCAGCACTATTCACAGTGTTGTGGTATGATTTGGGTTTTCTTAGGTAAGAAATTAATAAAAAAAAATAAATAATAGAGATGGGGAAAGAGAAGATTATTAAGAGAGAAGAGATAGAGAAAGAGATGGAGAAAGATACCTTCGGCTTCGCACCGAATTAGCTTGGCTTCGCACCAAGAGAGGATGGCTTCACACCACGAGAGAGATTTCTCAAAGAGATTTCTATTTCTTCATTCATAATTTTTCATCTTTAAAATCAAAGGGTACATCATCTTTTAGAAGACTCCCTAATTGAACTTTCTTAATTCTAATCTAATTGAAATTAGAAACTCTTACTACAAATCAACTATTGCAATCGATAATAAAATCCTGATTGGAAACAAAATCTCAATTGAAAATCTTAGTTAAATTAAAACAAATCTTCGTAGGGTCCACTAAACATAGTAAAATCAAAATTTACTATAAATAGTAAATTCGGGATTTACTATAAATAGTAAAAACGTGAATTACTATAAATAGTAAATATGATCCACTTGATTGGGCATTGATTCAGTATAGCGTGAATGATCGTAGTAGAATGCTCCCGCATCACATCCCCATCTCGCCTACGCTCATTTTTC
Source organism: Euptelea pleiosperma (assembly GCA_035048495.1). Classification (NCBI taxonomy): domain Eukaryota; kingdom Viridiplantae; phylum Streptophyta; class Magnoliopsida; order Ranunculales; family Eupteleaceae; genus Euptelea; species Euptelea pleiosperma. The sequence goes on along the minus strand of CM068549.1, from coordinate 32,813,120 downwards.
ATGAACATGTTTCTTGATTGCCTAACATTTTGCTCCAGCTGGTCATGTTACCATCTTATATAATTTTTCTTTAGTCTAATTGGAACACGTCGATCATATAAAGACTCTACAAGCACATCTCCACTTTAGCCACCCCACTCTAATTCTATAGGCAACATCCTCCTCAATCTCTCTATCCTTATGAATAATTAAACCAAGGTAGCGAAATTGGCCACTTCGAGGCCGGTTGTCAATTTTAACTAGTAGATCATCTCTCTGTGCATCTTAATTAAAACTGCATTCCATATACTGTCTTAGTTTGACTTATTTTAAAACCCTTGGATTTTCAAAGCATTCCTCCAGATTTCTAGTTTTGCATTTACCTTATCCCTAGTCTCATGAACTAATACTATACCATTTGAAAATAACATACGCCAGGGGACCTTATCTTGGATACAAGCAATTACATCACTTATAACTAAAGCCAACAAGTATGGACTTAAGGCTGGTCCTTGGTGTAATCTTAATATGACTGGAAACTCACTTGTCTTACCACCAATTGTTCTCACACTATTTATTTATTTATTTTATTATTATTTTTTGATAATACATATCTTTAATGATGTTTATGTATCCATTTGAAGCTCTCCTCTTTTCCAATGGACTCCATCATATGCTTTTTTCGAAGTCAATGAAGATCATTTGAAGATTCTTCTTCTTTTCTCTAAACTTTTCCATCATTTGTCTAAGTAAGAAGATTGCCTCGATATTAAAATATGAGGTATGATATAAAAGGTTTAAGGAACTAATTCAAGTAAAATAATCGAAAAGGATCTGCCTTTTTCCTTTTGCTCATGTTGCCTGTTCGGGCTTCTAAGTTCTTTACATTGCAGTCCAGTGTGTTCCTAGGACTGGTAGTAAATACTAAGACTCGATATTTCCAGTGCATGGTGTTAAATATCTTTGAAATTCGATCTATAAATCTTAATCTATTTATCTGCTGTACTGAGTACATGCCACAATTTTTTTTATTTTTTTTTATTTTTTATGATGCTATGATCTGAATTTGAAAAAGCTAAACTAAAATATCAAGGACTGCATTTTTCCTTGTTTCAGGTCAACCAAAAAGGCACCTGCTGACGACAGGTTGGAGCGTGTTTGTTAGCACGAAAAGGCTCTTTGCTAGCGATTCAGTTCTTTTTATAAGGTACGCATAAGAGAATTAAGAAGTAAAGTTTTCAATTAAACATTTAAATTTGTCCTTGCTCAATAGATCCAAAACAATCTGCTTGTGTGCAGAGATGAGAAATCACAGCTTCTCTTAGGAATAAGACGTGCTAATAGACAGCAATCAGCACTTTCTTCATCAGTCATATCCAGTGATAGCATGCATATTGGAATTCTTGCTGCTGCTGCTCATGCTGCCGCAAACAACAGCCCATTTACGATATTTTACAACCCAAGGTTCTAGAGCGAACTCTTTAAATCGTCATTATGTTACTATGTGATCAACTTTATAAATGATCTCATTTGGGTCATAACAGGGCCAGCCCTTCAGAGTTCGTGATTCCCTTAGCCAAGTATAACAAAGCAATGTACACCCAAGTTTCCCCAGGCATGCGATTTAGGATGATGTTCGAGACTGAGGAGTCAGGGGTACGCAGGTACATGGGCACAATCACAGGTATCAGTGATCTGGATCCAGTGCGATGGAAAAATTCGCAGTGGCGCAATCTGCAGGTTGGATTTTATCACTTTTTATAAGGATTTATGTCAAAAATATCTCCTTTTATGCGAAAAATATCCAAATTGGTTCAAGTTATATTATTTCTATTTTTACTCTACTATGTCTTTGGTTTCCGTAACGTTATTGTGCGTCTGCTTGAGATTTTGTTCCTCACACTATATTTGTGTCTGACACCATCATGCATATCAGAGTTGAAATTATATCGTTTGGTTATATGTGGGGTGGGCCATACAGCTGTTGTATGTTGTACGGAAAAGTGGAGGACATTTAAGTTTGACCTTTGTTGATCAAGTCATCCATGACTTGTGTGAATACCCAATTTGGTTGATAAAATAGTCCCCTACTTGATGTGCTTATAAATAAATCTACAGTCTCCCATATTTTTTTGAATTTTCATTTTATCTTACCCAGTCTTTATCAATGTGTGTACTGGATAGGTTGGGTGGGATGAATCAACAGCTGGTGTAAGGCCAAGCCGAGTTTCAATTTGGGAGATTGAGCCTGTTGCAACTCCTTTCTATATATGTCCACCCCCATTATTCAGACCCAAGTTCCCAAAACAACCAGGGATGCCAGGTGTGCTATGGTTGGGATTGAAATATTATGTAATACTCGTTCAGAACTATTTTTTGTGGTGACTTAACATGTCTTGAAGTTGAGAAAATTTAATGCTATTTGAAAGTAGAGGAACTGTTTGGTATCTGTGTGGGACACGATAGTTTTGTGTCCTTGTTATGCTGTACTTGTGGTTCATCCTGGAATAGATTTGGACCGTTCAGTTTATGGGCCTCCTCTTGGGTGATGTAAAAGTCATACAAATTGGACAATCTGAAGCCTACCATCTGCCTTGTGAATTTTCCTTTCTCTTTGTTGAAGAACTTTTTTTGCCTGTCCAAGTTTTTTCTTGACTGTGGTCATGATATCTGTTTATCATGATTTTGGACTGCCCGTCAGTCCCATCCAAGAGGTGGTCCACCAACTGAAAAACCAAGCATGTGGTCATGATAGCTGCTTGACATGTTTATTGGATTATCCATTGGGTCCATCTGAGAAACCATTGAAGCGTGGGACAGCCACAGATATGGTCCAATGGCATAAAACTTTTTTTCCTGTCACACACAGATGTCTAGCTATCTGGAGTTTTAGATTCTGCCTTTTCCAATTCTACAGTTTCTTATCAATGGTTCGTAGGAGTGCCTTTGCAGATGATGAGTCCGACATGGAGAATGCTTTTAAGAGGGCAATGCCCTGGCTTGGAGATGACCTTGGCATCAAGGATGCTCAAAGTCCAATCTTCCCGGGCTTGAGTCTGGTCCAGTGGATGAGCATGCAACAGAACCCTCATTTCTCAGCTGCTCAGACAGGATTTTTCCCATCCATGGTTTCCTCAGCTTCCTTGCATAATAACCTCAGCACTGATGACCCATGCAAGATACTGAACTTTCAATCCCATGCTTTACCTGCGCCGAATTTCCAGTTAAACATTCCCAAAACAAATCAACAAAACCAAGTGGACCAGTTTCAGCAAACAACTCTCACATGGCCCCAGCAGCAGCGGCAGACTCCTATTAATCCACAACAGCAGCAACAACAAAAGCAACCGCAGCAACAGCAACAGCAACAGCAACAGCAACAGCAACAGCAACAGCAACAGCAACAGCAACTGCAACTGCAACAGCAACAGCAACAGCAACAGCAACTGCAACTGCAACAACAACAACAACAACAACAACAACAACAACAACAACAACAACAGCTGCAGCAGCAGCAACAACAGACACATCAGCAACAACAACAACAGCTGCTGCTGCAGCAGCAGCAGCAACAACAGACACATCAGCAACAGCAACAGCAGCAGCAGCAGCAACAACAACAAAAACAACAACAACAGCTACTGCGACCAGCGCTTATTAATAATGGTGTAGTTGCTCCAACCCAGACTCCTAACCAAAATTTGCATCAACCAATCACCTACTCTCAGCTTCAGCAAAAGCAGTTACTCACACCCAACAACCAATTCCAACAAAATCTCCATTCCCCCAACCAGAATCCCCTCCAAGCGGCATCTTTACCACAAGACTTGCAGTTCCAGCGACAACTGGAACAGCAACAGAGTCTCTCACAAAGGCAGCAGCAGCAGCAGCCACAGATGCAACAGTTGCCACTATCCCATCATCAACTTCAGCTACAGTTGCTGCAGAAGTTGCAGCAACAGCAACAGCAAGAGTTGCTCTCCCAGGTTAGCCCACGTTTGCAACCTCAGCTGCCACAACAACAGCAGGTTCATCAACAAAACCAGCAATTTCAACAACAGCAGCCTTTGCAGCAGCAGCAGCAACAACAACTTAGCACCACCACAAACTTCTCTCCATCTCCCCTAAACCAACCACAACAGTTCCACACGAACCATATCCTGAGCCAGCAAAATCCACCTGTGCCCATCAGAACTCATTCTGGTCTCACCGATGGAGATGCGCCATCATGTTCGACCTCGCCTTCTACTAATAACTGCCAGGTTTCTCCGTCGAGCTTCTTGAACAGAACCCATCAAGCCCCGGCTATATTTGTGGATGATACGGTGGTTCAACCTGCAAGTAATTTGGTTCAAGAGCTTCAAAGCAAATCTGATGTTCGGATCAAACATGAATTGCCCAATTCAAAAGAACCTGACCAACTTGTATATAGAGGTGCCATTACAGATCCACTGGAAGCATCCTCATCCGCAACCTCATATTGTTTGGATGGTGGTGGCCTCCAGCAAAATTTCTCACTGTCTAACTTTTGTTTAGACGGGGAAGTGCAAGCAGATCCTCGGAATAATCTTCTCTTTGGAGTTAATATTGATGGTTTGACACCAGATACTTTGTTGTCAAGGGGGTTTGGTTCTGGGAAGGATCTTCAAAACTTGCTTTCTACTTATGGTGGTACTCCGAGAGATATTGAGACGGAGTTATCTACTGCAGCAATCAGTTCTCAGTCGTTTGGAGTGCCCGAAATGTCATTCAAGCCCGGTTGTTCTACTGATGCAGCCATCAACGAGAATGCAGTTTTGAATAGGGGCTTGTGGGCTAACCAGACGCCTCAGCGTATGCGGACATTCACGAAGGTTTGTTACGTCTTCACCTACATTCTTTTCTTTACAAACACAGTACTCATTGAACAGACAGATTAGTTTTAACCTCAGTAACTGACGTAGGCAAGTGTGTCAATGCAAACATGGATCTGAATTTTTAGATATCTGACCTCGGAAACCCCCTACACCATTCTATATTAATAATTGGATAATATTAGTATTTCTTATTACTAGGAGTATGTTTAGGTCCAGATGCACGTCAAACTTCTATCTGGGGCTACCCATCCTGTACATATGCATCTGCTAGGCCAAAGAATTGGGCCGACTGGATGATCCCAACTGTCTAAATTTTCTCTTCTTTTTGGGCTTTTAGAAAATATGGCTAAATTTCTAGAACAAGATTCTAGATTGGATAGATAGAATCATCATATCAGGTTGCATTTTGGCTTGTGTTACAACATAGTTAGGATCCAATAAATGGTGGCTTCCAACCACTCTTAATGCATTTGGACGTTTGAACATCCTGATGTAAGTTTTTCTCTATTACCATATAAAAAGTGGTCTGAAAGTATTTTTCTCTATTAGTATTTATATGGTTTAAGTTATTTGACACGCCATTTGACACACTGTGTGGTGGCCTACGTGGAGATGATTCAACGACGGATTCTAGTGAGGATGATGTCTTAATTAATCTCCATGATCTCCTCATAATGGACATCATCCTCTCAAAAAATCGCCTATTCTGAAATTTCTAGCCTTACCGAATGTGGACTTACTGTTAACAGTGAAATGTAAGGTCCAAAATTTCAACTTGTTATCCACTTTTCATAGGACTAGAAATGGAATGGGCTGAATTTTGGTTGGGATGATCTCCTCATCTCACCTTCGAGATCCTACTCACAAAAAATCAGCCCATTCTGATATTTTAACCCTATTAAAGTAGACTTTAGGGTTGATGATGAAATGGACAGTCAGAAATTTTTGAACTTCTTACCACTTTTCTTAGGGCTGGAAATTTTAGAATGGGCTATTTTTTGTTGGAGTGCATCTTTACTAAAAATCAGCCCTCGACTCCTCTCTGTGGGCCCCACATAGGCGTGTCTATATATAGCAAGGGAAATTATCCCCACTCTAGTAGTCCACCTCCCCTTGCTCAAACCACTTGGACCTATACAAGCTCGGGTATACCTCATTTGATTGAGGAATTTTTTTTTTTGTTGAAAAGTCAAGATTGTATTAAAAGGAGATCGAGAAGATCTCAAGAAAACAGAAGAGATATAACCTAGTTCGTAGTCCGTTGGGATTTGATTTGTAGAAGAGATATAACCTAGTTCTTTCCTCTTTTTGGTTTTGCTTTCTGTCGTTCTGTTGTTTTTCGCCGTTAAGTAGGTCTCCTCGACCTCTTAGGCTTCCCTGTATTTCCTTTCTCTCTTCTATAAAATTTACACTAATCAAAAAACAAAAAAAAAAAACAGAAAGAACAACCCTCTGTGGGGCCAAAACAGAAACAAAAGAGCACAAAATCTGACTGGTTCCCCCACATCATTAATAGAGATTCAAACCTAAACACCATGTCACTAAAGAAAGTGCCTCTCAACTCAGTGAACATGCTTCCCCAGCTATGGAGAGAAGCCTTTTTGCTAATGATGATGTCTTGGAGGGAGCTTACTTCCCCTTATATATCATATGGAAAGTAAAAAAGGGATTAGTTAAGATATCTCAACAAATCTAACATTTATCTGACTTTAATGATCAAATCAATTTTCTAAGAAACCAAGTGTCCTTTTTAGGGTGACGTTACCCCTTCAGAATTTTGTGATCCATAGATGTGTAGAGGTTGTTGCATCTGCACCAGTTTCTTTTTCTTTAAATGATCAAATCGATTTTCTAAGAAACTAAGTGTCCTTTTTAGGGTGACGTTACCCCTTTGGAATCTTGTGATCCATAGATGTGTAGAGGTTGTCGTATCTGCACCAGTTTCTTATTTCTTCTGCTTCTTGTGACTGGGATTTTAAATGGACTGGCCTTTGAGCTGAGTCACCTTTGGAGAGGAGAGCGATTGCTCCTAAGTTTTAAAGAAATCCTGTAATGAGAATCAGAACGATTGTCTATTAGTCTTTCAGACATGTACATGAGGTATCTGATACCAGATATGTTAGTGAAGTTGCATAATACTGAAAGATATACCATTATAGAAAGGTTAGTTTGTTTGAAGTTCAAAATATAGATGTTTGATTTGGAAAGGTTAGTTTGTTTGAAGTTCAAAATATTGAAGTTTGTTGTGTTAATGCACTTGACTTTCTCTGATGTTGTATGCCTACTACCTGTTCAAACCTGAAGGTTCATAAGCGAGGCTCTGTGGGAAGATCTATAGATGTGACCCGTTACAAGGGGTATGACGAGCTCAGGCAAGATCTGGCTCGCATGTTTGGAATTGAAGGGCAACTAGAAGATCCACACAGAACTGAATGGAAACTGGTTTATGTTGATCATGAAAATGACATTCTACTTGTGGGAGATGACCCCTGGGAGTAAGTCTGGAACCATAATAGTTACAATGTCTTGCATTCTGTTAGCCTTTACTCAACTCGTAGCATTTCAATTGCAGGGAGTTTGTAAGTTGTGTCCAGAGCATCAAGATATTGTCGTCTGCTGAAGTTCAGCAGATGAGTTTGGATGGGGATCTAGGAAATGTGCAATTACAGAATCAGGCTTGCAGTGGTTCTGGTAGTGGGAATGGCTGGAAGGGACAGTATGATGACAATTCAGCTGCATCTCTTTGATCGGTCAGTTTACGCAAGGTTGAAAAGCTGAGTTGCCCATAGCGGTAATGACAGAGAGAATTTCAACGGTAAAGAACTGCAATAGTTCAGTTCATTAACATCTTTCAATTCGCTTCGCCCTCTCTTCACCATCTTCATTGCCAAAGACGGGGGAGATGGAGTGCCATGATATTTATAAATGTAAGTAGGTGAGCAGGGTGAAGCTCAAGAGCTTGAGAAAGTTCTTTTGGCTTTTGCTGGCTCTGTTGTAATTAAATAGATATGGCCATTTCTTTATTTTTGTGTAAATGGTGCCACTTAAAATTACTGAACCGAGTTTGGGCTGAACCCATTTATGTTTCGGTGAAGTTTTGGTTCTTCCTCTATTTACTAACCCATACCCATCTGTGTTTCAGTGAAGTTTTTATACATTTCAGTAAGTTTTGATTCTCCTATGGGAATTTTTGACATACCCCGTGTTGTTTTTGAAATTTGATTGAAAAAACTGACATACCCTTGTGACTTAATCCATGGTCCACCATCCTTGACTCATACTGACTAATAATTTTCTTCAAAAAGGACAGAAATGCCCCTTCAATATTGGAAAAAAAGGTATGGGTTGGGGTTTTCAAATCAAATGCTGGAGTAGCAGACGGACGGTGACCACAGCCGTTTGATTTGAGGTTGGGGTGTTAGCCCAAACCCATGTGCTTTTGTTCCAAGGTTGAAGAAAAGGGCATTTTTGTCTTTAAAAGAAAATTATTAGTCAATATGAGTCAAGGCCAGTCTTAGACAGTGGACCAGGTCATGGGGGTATGTCGGTTTTTTCAAATTGTGGGGAGGGGATATGTCAAATTTCAAAGATAACATTGGTGTATATAAAAATGGGTCAGGCTCCAGTTACCGCCCTAAAATGACAGGCTCCGGTTACAGGACACAATTGGAACCACGTGGTACACTCTTAGAGGACTCTGACCGTACGGATGTTTGTCCAATCCATAGGTGGATTTACAAACCAAAAATCAACCTGATTAATGATTTCTAGGCGTTGGATCTTTATGCCTCAAATACTGCTAAAATTCCCACAGTTAAGATCAACCCAGGAAAATAAGTCCAATCCAACGCCTAGATATCACTAATCAGGCTGATTTTTTTGGTTTGTAGGTCCACCTAGGGATTGGCCAAACACCCATACGGTCAAGAGTCCTCTAAGAGTGTACCACGTGGCTCATAGTGTCCTGTAACCGGAGCCGCCTGTCATTTTAGGGCGGTAAGTGGAGCCTGAACCTATAAAAAAATTCCCTCCTATTTACCAACTATACTTTCACCCCCACATTCTGAAAATCCACGCACGCTCTCTGCATAATGAAATCACTAACAATCGTGGTTGTTCCCTATCGACCCCCTTTACCCTGGAGAAAGAGATAGAGAGACGCTATTTTCTTTAAAATTTTCTTATAAATGGGACTCTAGCCAGTTGCCAGACAATTGATTAGTTTTAGATGTGTTGAAAGCAAAAAAGTAAACACGGTCATGAACCATGACTCGTGTATCAACCAACTATCAAGTACAACCTCTAGGAAAAGCTGATAGTGAGTTGTGCTTTAGAGAGCGAGCATAAAACATGATCAACAGTCGAAGCTTTAATTCTCTCAATCCATATAATTGTTACCATGGATTAAAGTTGGCCTACTACTTGCTGGGTCTCAAAATATCATCCATTAAAGCACAATTATTATTACACTTAGAACAACACCTGCCTCAGAACAACTCTGCGATTAAAAAGAGAAAAAAAAAAAAGATCGCTATGACAGCACAGCCATCACATCTGACACCCTAAGGGCTATGTAGTCAGAACCATCACCGCCCTTGAAGTCGTTTCCCGCGTATTTGGAATACAAAACCATGTTCCCTGGGGTGACTGTCAGTGGCTTCCTGTTGCCTTCCTCATCCAGAGATCCAGGCCCAACAGCAATCACCTGATCCAACATAATACAAAATGTATAAACTGGAAACATAATCCCATTCACAATGCAATCTCTCGGTAATAAGCTCCAAACATGGAGATGTAGACACTAATTTGCAATTCCTTAATGCCTTGTATGCGTCTAATCCTATGATTGTTTATATTAATCATCATCGGTAATCAAATTTGCAAACAATAAGGGTACAAAAATAACTCTTACCGTTCCAATGGAAGGTTTCTCCTTCGATGCTTCTGTTAGCAATAAGCCACCAGCAGTCTTCTCTTCAGCTTCGGCAACCTGGAATCAAAGTGCAAGCATGATGAGTGCTTTATTCTGCTTCCTATTTTGTTCGCTTAGTTACCATGTGTCACATTCATATAATGACAAAGTTTGAACAGGCATAGACAACCCAAGGATCAAAGGACGCTATCTGATAAGATAATTGGCCCATTTCTGCTTCATTACTTTTGTGAAGCAACTCAATTACTTAGACATCGGGTGCTATTTCAGAAAGTTCCAGGTCCTAAACTTGAATTCATTGCTATGCAGAGGAAAAACAATTTGGAAATCTAAAATTCCTAACTTGAAGAAAATCAAACAGCCTAAAAGAAATCAGACCTTGATTAAGACACGGTCGTTCAGGGGCTTCAGATCCTTAACGTCATCAGTCTCAAGAATACCCACAATGTCATCCTCCTTCAATAGAAGATGATTTGATCCATTGAACTCAATCTCTGTTCCAGCATACTTGGAGTACACGACTTTGGTACCAGTCTGCCCCCACAAAGAAAAAACTTTGCATCAGTTAAGCCTTCTCAACAATTGAGGCATGTGGGAGGAACTACAATGAAGCCTAAACAATCACCTTCAAACTGATGTCCACTTTGTTCTTCCCAATAGTCTTACCCTCTCCAATAGCAACAACTTCACCTCCTTGTGGTTTTGTTTGGGCAGTTGTAGGAAGCAAAATACCACCTACAGTTTTCTCCTCTGCAGTTTTGATCTTCACGAGCACTCTATCACCCAAGGGCTTGATGGAAGTGTACTACAGACCCAGAGACAATACAATTAAGCCATAGAATGTGGAAAAAAAAGGGCAGAAACTGATGGGTGATCATAGCAATATCTGCTGGCAATGTTAAGACAGAAACAGCAGTGTATTACAAAGGAGAAAGTTGTTTACGTGGCAATTAATGAAAAATGCAAAAAAAGAGGAAAAAATGAGAGTTTCACAGTTGTATAGGATTGGAAAAAACTCAAGTCATCTAACAAATCCTTTGTAAATAGTACAATCTAGTAAATTCTTTGGAGCATTTTTATACAAAACTGACCAATGAAAATTTTATTATTTATAGTTATGAGATTAAGCCATGTTTCTAAACTTCCCAAACCAATTTAAATTATAGTACCCTCCTAAAAATTTATCAACTCCGACATATCGAACTGTCGACAGCTTGAACAAAACGCTAGTTAATCTGAGCTAATTTTTTGAGCCATTAGTTTTGGCTCGAACGCAACATGTACTATAATCATGAAACTGCAACTACCTGCATTTCAACTTGTATACCCACAATAAATAAAAACCAACCTTTCAAAAAGCATCGTTCATCTACAATTTAACAATCTGTGTGCTTTCTTATTTTCAGGTGGGGCAATCAGGAATTGATTGAATATCGATTGAATCTGTAATCAAAAGAATCCACATTCACACCCATACACAGACAAGGTAGCTAAGTTACAGTTTGATAGTACTTTTTTAAAGATCCCCACTTCATCCAAATCGGCCGCCATATATTTCAAACTGAAACTCCCAATGCACAAATGGAGAATATTTCACTTCCTGTACATTCCAGTAAAGTAAATACAGTAAAGTAAATAAACGACGACTTCAAAATATAGATCAACATACAATCTTACAAGCTTATATTAAATTTTATACTATTATAACAGGCTATTCAGCATTATAAAATGAGTACTTTGGGTAACCTGAGATCGAACCCATGACCCATGATTGCAATGAAGTATGCCTAACAATTGAGCTTATGAGCTCAAGCCTCTCTAGTCTATAAAAGACAAATACTGTTTCAAAAGAGGATTTTCAAACCAGCAAGTACAAGACAATGTAAAAATTTGAATTTGTTACGAGTTTAATTCAAATATAGTAAAAAAAAAAAAACTAGAATTCCAGAATTCCCTACTATAGGAAAACCAAAGTTTCGCTAAATTTATATCTATACGGTATCAAGAACGATTTTCTACACTGAGAGTTCAAGAATTCTTGGAACCGAAAGAAACCCAGAAAACAGATTATACCTTTGGAGCAACGGCAGTAGCGGCTTTCACGACGAGCCCTCGGAACGACCTCTGGCTGAGCCCTACGCGAGATGGTCCAACCGAAGACAACCTGACAGTCGACCTACGGAGCCCTTCAAATGAGGGCAAACTTCTTGTCCCAATAGAAGAACCACTGAACTGTACTGTCGCCATGGATTCCTATAAGATACACAAAGATAACAGCTAAAAAAGATCAGAGAGATTTAAACAAGGGGAAAAAAATATGAAATTTGTCAGGAAAATCAGAATACATAAAAAAAAAATTAAAAGTTTTAGATCGACTTCCAGTGAAATAAAAGAAAAACGAACCTGAGGGGATGAAAAATTAAAGATTTCAAGGCGATATCTGTGTCTTCGCCGGTTTTTTCTCTTGGGCTGCTTCGAGAAATGGAGGAGAGAAAGAGACTATAAAACCCCCAGAAACCCTAGAAAACAGTTTAGAGCAAATGAGGTTTTATCCGATAAAAGACGCTTCTAGAACATTGTAGAGAGAGTTCCGAAATATTTTTAGCGTCGTAAAGGTGTCAAAATTGCTGTCATTTTTTTGGAAAAAATTTAGATGCAGAGTAATTTGATTGGATACAGTCGATGTAGAGGGTTCTCGTGGCCCCACGGAGCTCAATTTTTGGGCCCACTAACCGCACCTACCCTTACATAACACAAATCACCTTGATTGATAATTTTTAGCCGTTGGATTAAGTACTTAAAAACATGCTTGAATCTAAGGGGGGGGACAACAATTTTGGCATAACCACATAGAAGATGAATCAATGGCTGATTTTTGACGATGACGATCTCCTCACCATATAGATCACCCCTACAAAAAATCAGTCCATTCTGAAATATCTAACCCATAAAACGTAGTTTTCAAGTTAACAGTAAAAATAGATAGTCCATAATTCTTCAACTTCTAAACCAGTCTACAAATATCAGAATGATTTGAATTTTGCTGAGGATGATCTCCTCACCAAAAATCATCCCATTTCAAAACTTGTAGTTTATATATTTGCCCGCACCATTTTTTTTTGTTGTGAAAATCGTTGTCCCCCATCTTGACCCCGATTGGGGGACAACAAATTTTACAACAAAAAATTGGCACGGGCCAATTTATAACTTTATAAGTTTTGGAATGGGATGGTTTCTTTAAATCATTTTGATATTCATAAACTGGTTTAGAAGTAGAAGAATTATGAACTATTAACTTGAAAACTACATTTGATGGGTTTAGATATTTCAGAATGGACTGATCTATATGGTGAGGAGATCATCCTCACCAAAAAACATCCATTGATTCATCTTCTAAGTGGGTATGCAAAAATTGTTGTCCCCCGATCCGGATATATACACACACACACAACGCTAACAAGCTCCAATATCAGAGCACTACCCGACGCATTTTTATCGGGTATGCACTCAATTACAAAGGATATCGCTGTCTTCATCCTTAGGCTCAAATTGGGCATGTTTATATCTCATGCAATGTAATATTCAATGAAGACGATTTTCCATTTGTAGATAAGGCTACTACCAAACCAACCGGATTTGGGGCATCACCAATTCTTATTGGGCCCCTCTCGATCCTAGGCCCAACACCATTATCTCATGATAGACCCATAGTACTACAACACTATTGTCTCATGATCGGGCCTGCTCCCTTGGGTACTATTGGACTGTCTACAATTAAAGCCCGATCAGCTCCAAATGCATCAAACCATGGGTATTTCATCCACCTGCACCCAACTACGCCATCCATAATTACAACCACTACCCCACTCTACTGATACACCCCAATCAACACGTGTGGACCTTGCGTCACCTCAACCTCCACCATCTTCATCATCTGCCACAAACACCCATCATATGGTGACCCAGTTAAAGGACAACACACGTCAGCTTCCATATACCCACTCTCTTGCCTTGTTGAGTCCACTCATATTGAACCCAACTAACTTACATACATTAGTAAGGACAACAAGAACCTCAAGTGGCATGAGGCGATGGTTACTGAGCTCAATGGAACATGGCGTCTTGTTCTTCACAAGCTCAACATGAATATAGATGGTTGCAGGTGGGTATTCCATGTCAAGAAATGATCTGACCACACGATTGATCGGTATAAAGCTCGCTTGGTTGCAAAAGGGTTCCTTGATCAACAACCTGGGATGGACTACGGCAAAATCTTCAGTCCCCATTGTCAAACCATCGACCATTCAAACAATGTTTAGTCTCGCCATTTCCTTTGGATGGTCTATTAGACAGATGAATGTTCCTTCTTATACGGCTTCATCAATGAAGAAGTGTACATGATGCAGCCACCAGGCTTCATGGACACTTGTTATCCTCATCACGTGTGCAAACTTGAATGAGTCTTGTATGACCTCAAGTGGGCCCCACGGGCATGGTTTCGGGCCTAAGACTCTCTCTCTCAATTGGGCTTCAATGGATCCAAAGATAACTCATCATTCTTCATCAAATGCTCCACATATGACATCTATGTGGACAATATTGTCGTCAGTGGCTGTGATCCCACTAATATATCGCAACTCATCTCATAGCTTGACAACGAATTTGCCCTAAAAAACTTAGGCTCAATTCATTACTTCTTGGGTATGGAGGCCCATCGCGCCTATGATGGACTCTTGCTCACCCAAACCAAGTACATATGTGACTTAGGACATGTTTGGCAGGCCACCACGAGCGCACGCTAATATTTGTCCAGGCGTGTTTGGCACGCATTTGCTTACGCTGAATATTTAGCTGTGCTAACCAATTTGCATGCCGTGGTGGAAAAATATTTGATCACCCCACTAACTAAGCCTTTGTGGGAAAATTTTATTTTCTCGCGGGAAAATCACTATTTTCAATAAAAATAAATTTTTTAATAAAAAAAATAAAAATAGACAATTTGGATCCTGTGACCTAATATGCAGGTCCCACACTCACCTAACCCATATTTGACTTACTTTAATATATACGTGGGACCCACACAGATTAAAAGAAAATGAAGTAAATAAGTTAACTAATAGCATACCAAACGGTGCTAAATATTGACAGTTGCCCCTCCTCGACTTTGAAATTCTTTAAAAAAAATAAAAATTTACCTAGTAAAGTGCTCTTTTCCTATGGTTTACCACCCGTGATTTTTTATTTTTTGCAATTTTTTTCCCCCTAGAACAATGTTTTTGTGATTTTGCCCCCCCTTGATTAAAATCCTGGCTCCGCCACTGCCAACATGGATGGAGCAAAGCCCACTGATCATACAACTATTGCTACCTCGGCTAAGCTCTCTCTCCACTTGGACTCTCCAATTTCTGATCCTCTAGCGGTTACTATGCGTATCTCGATATAGACTTCTATCATGGAGCTCCAAGAAACAAGTCACGGTTGCCTGCTCCGTTACGGAAGCTTGTTGTTCACTTCAACCCAACTTAATCAAATCGTTAACATTTTCACTAAAGAACTTAGCCACCAGCATTCCAAACATCTCCGGAACAAGTTCACCATCCTTGACGAACAGCTTTGCTTGCAGGGGAATGATAGCAGAGTCGTCTAGGAGCTAAGGACGAGTCGGTCAATCCTCATTCTGTGTAAACAACAACTAAAAGAAAAGTTGTATGACATTTAGATGCAAAAATCATTTCTAGAAACTTATTCAGAACATCCTTACAGAGCATCAGATACAAATATAACTACATTTCATTGGTTTTCTTTCCTTACCAACAATGAAAATCGATCCCATCGATCTACTTTCGAGTTTCGAGGTGATCGAATTATCTTTAAATTTCAAAACCAACCTTCAGTTTCTTACATTTTCAAAGCAATCAAACAACACTAATTAAAAAGCTATTAGCATATTAATCAATAGATGATAAAAGAGACCTTCCCCAATGTCCTGTTTGTCAATGAAAAGCTTCCAATTCAATCTCTTGTCTTAGAGAGCCACTGGGTACTGATCAATGCAATCGAGCCAAGGGTTCCGAGTCGGCTTCCTGACTCGGCCAAGCGATCGCCAAACGACGCTGTTACACTTGAATCCAGACCCAAATGCCAGTTGCCACGCACGGTCACCTCGTCTCACTCTCTCCTTCGCCTCAAGATACGCCAATTCATACCATATACTACTACTCGAAGTGTTACCGAACCGGTGCAATGTCATCCGAGAGGCTTCCATGTTGTCGTTGCTAAGCTCTAGGTTCCTTTGTAGCTCATCAAGCACATTCTTGCTAGCTGCGTGCACGCAAAAGTGTTCGAATGCGAGCTTGTAATCGGGAATGTATGGTTTCGCTGCCTTCGAGCCACCAAACTTTTGCCTCCATATGAATGTGGCGAAGAAGAAGAGTTGCTCGGAGAAGGGGAGCACGAGTGGTCCGAGTGTGGTGATGTTCGTTTTTAGAGCCTCCCCTCCTACTTCCATGAGATCTCGGCTGATACTTAGCCCCTTGAACCGTTGCTCGTCCTCCTCTTGATAAACACACCTGATACATCATGAAAGACCTTTTCACACAAACATGTAGGGATTATGTATGACCCATCAGTTGATTGGAACCACCTAAGCATGGTTCGACATCTCGGCCTTGGACAAAGTTGGATCGGGCTGATTCCGATCGGGATCGGGATCAGTGGGGGCCCAATGATACAGCTCGATTTATAAATGTGTTAAGTGAGATAGTCCAACATTAATTGGTGGCATTGGAGTCACAAATACAGGTGTACTGTGTTGTTAAGTCTTGATGAAAGCACCCTTCACCAAGCAGGGTCAGCCCTTTCCGAGTAGGACTTTGATTGGTCCCGTTGACGTTGACGTCGACAGACCACAGTATGAGACACGAGGGACACTCTTAGAGATCTAAAGGCTTGAAATCACTAATCAGCTGGCTTGTTTTTGGTATGTAGGTTCACCTAGGGATTGGCCAAACGTACATCCATACTGTCAATGGTTTCTAAAAGTCTGCCATGTGGCTCATACCGTGGTCCGTTGATCTCTAAGAGTATGCCGCGTGTCTCATACTATGGTCCGTCGTTATCAACGGACCAATCAAAATTCTACTCAGCAAGGGCTGACCCTGCTTAGTGAATGGTGCTTTCATCAAAAGACTTAACAACACAGTGCTAAATTTGCGTGAGCATGGGCCCGACTGCAATTCTAAATTTGCACAAGTCGCAATTTGAAGTTTTGAACTAGCAATTTCCAAACAGCTCCTAAGATTTTCCAATGTCCCAAAGTACCCTTCTATAATTGTTCCTACTCATGCAGTCATGCATTATATATAAAAACATCGGCGTTAAGTGCAAACCTGAAGCTCCGGTCGTCAGCGCCCTTGTGAGTACGTACAATGTGCTCAAGCTGGTACTTAGCTCGTCGGAAGTCACGCCTCCGGTTCGAGAGGAGTACAGCAGAGCACCCCATCCGGAAGAAACAATTGGGTATAAGCATTGAACGTTTCCGACCGGGGTACCAATTAAACGCCACCATCTCAGTACTAACCACTACCGCAAAGTTATTTGGGTTAGCTTGCAGCATGTCTCTAGCCAAGTCGAGCGCTATGATGCTAGCACTACACCCCATGCCACCAAGATTGAAGCTAAGTATGTTGCCTCTCATTTTGTAGTGATTCACAATCATGGCCGAGAGTGATGGGGTTGGGTTGAAGATACTGCAATTCACAACAAGTATGCCAACATCCTTTGGACGAATTCGACATTTTTCGAATAGTTCATCCAGGGCGCCAAATATGACCGTTGTAGCCTCTGCACGACCTTCTTTCATGGTCGAACAATTCTCGGGAGACATGATCGCCTTTGGAACGTAGCTCTCGTCGCCGATACCTGAGGATTGTAAAATACGGCACTGAAAGGCGAGGCTCTCCTCGTCGAATTTTCCGGATTTTCGAGCTTGCTCAATGAAATCCTCTTTGGATACCTAAGAGGAGCACATAAAAAAAAATTCGATATATTTAATGTTTATGAAAAAAAAAAAGAATTTAAGTAATATCCGGGTTAGAAAGGTAACTTCAAATAAAGAGAGGAAGGGTAGTTTAGGAAGTCAAAGAAGCTATGGCCGCAATTAATACAATGACTACGAATAAAGGAGACAGCTGTAATGTATAACTCAGAAAATATTTTTCTTCATGCCCCGTGTACCCTTATAATTACTACTAGGCGGCAGTTTATTTATTGCAGGGGCGTTATTGGAAGAGAGGGCAAAATAGGTAAATTAAAAGGAAAATTTTAGTCACACTCCACGAATTGTGAGGGCAACCCGACCGGTTGAAAGCACCCCACAAATTGTGCTTCAATTTGCTTAATTTACGAAAATGCCTTCTACAAGTTAGACTTGAGATCAACGCGTCGTGCAAACAAGGACACACGTGACACACTACTAGGGGACTCTGACCGTATGGATGATTGGCCAATCCCTAGGTGGATCTACAAACCAAAAATCAGCTTGATTAGTGATTTCTAGGCGTTGGATTTGAGTTATTTTCATGGGTTGATTTTAATTGGAAATTTGAACATTTTTATACCATTATTTGAAGTACAAACCAAAGGTTTGAAATCACTAATCATGATGATTTTTGGTTTGTAGGTCCACCTATGATTGGAAAAACATCCATATGGTCAGAATCCTTTAAGAGTGTGCCACATGGCTCATATTCCATTCAAATTTCTACTCTAAAAAAATTCACAACTATTATTTGTCAACATAATTGTCGGATGGTTGTCAATGGATCCGATAGTCAAGATAACCGGATCCAAGAATATTCAGTGTGGATTTGAGAATCATGATCTAATAAGCTATTGGATCGTTTCTAGATCTACTTTTAATTATTTTTTATAAGTCATCAAGATATCGACTCTATGTCACCCCATGATCCGATAAGCTATTGGATCGGATTTGGATCACCCGTGATCCGATCCGATAATCCGACCCTAACCCTGATCCATTGACAGCACTATTCAGGAGTCAGAGAAACTCCATGTGACAAAAATGCCCTTCTCCAAAATGCTTAAAACTATCTATTGTATGGAACAAGAGAAAGCTGAGTTGACTGATGCAGTTGAGCAATATTAATGCCAATCAATGTCATAGTTGGTGATGGCACGTGGGTGGAGACAAAGAGATATCGTCGTGTACTCCTGTCTTGGCCTTTTGGTAAAATAAGTAGAAATCTGGTTGCTTAGTGCTGTCAATGGATCCCATTTATCAAAATTGATCCATAACTGATCCAATAGCTCATTGGATCATGATTTTCTGGTCCAAATCTGATCCAATTTGCTATCAAAACTTTATCCGATCGAATTGCCGCGATCCAATACTGAGACGCACGAGCTGATTGATAAATCCTATTAAATTCGATTTAAAGAACATAACCGTTACTTATTCCTAAGTCATATAAGAAAAGCTAAAGAATAAAATTGATCCAGAACCGATCCAATAGCTTATCGGATCATCGTCTCGATCCATTGACAGCCCTATTAAAGAGGTTCAAAGATATTTATACCCTATTCTACCCTTAAGAGTTGGCTATCTGTTAAGTATATAACATCATGCTTTTAATAACTCTAGGCCCTGTTTGGTTGCCTTTAAAGTTTTCTAAGAAGTGATTCTTTTCTATAAGGCTCTGTTTGGTACGTGAGAAAAAGCGAATAATTAGCCAGGCGAATATTATCTTGGCTAAATATTTGCTCATATCAATATTTAACAATGTTTGGTACATGTATGAGCTAGCTCACTTCAACTTACTTCATTTTCTTTCAATTTGAGTGGGTCCCACATATCAAAGTAAGTCAAAAATAAGTTGGATAAGTGGGGAACCACATATTATGTCAAAGGATAAAAAAACTAATTTTTATTGAAAATAGTGATTTTCCAGCGAGAAAATAAAATTTTCTCACCAAGGCATAATTGACGTGAAAATATTCACACAGGGGGAGGTGATCAAATGTTTTCCCAACGCGGAGGGCAAATATGTGGGCCCGGCTAAATATTCGCTGAGGGCAAGTGGCTGCCAAACGCGCCCGGACAAATATTAGAGTGCGCAAATATTTTATTTTTCGGCCTCGGTGCGTTACCAAACAGGCCCTAAATGTTCAAAGTTTTCTAAATCAACTCATTTTGGCTTAAGAATCCTTTTCCATGGTCAACAAACTGGGCCTTAAAAAAATTAGTTTCAACTCAAGTTGGTCTAAGCGTAAATCAGACGGCCTAAGTAAGATTATATAATATAGATCACCAGCATGAACAGATTAAGCAACACGCATGCATGCACACGATCAAATTACCTTAAGATCATCATCAGGCCGATAACACGCAAAATCAACGAGATAGATCGGGCGAGGTCGTGACATGAAGTAAAGCGACACCGTAAAAACAAACACAGCAACGAAAGTGAGGACCGTAGCAAGGTCGTATCGGGTATCTTCCCAAAGCTTCCTCCATATCTCGTCACTACTAAGACTCCCAACCTCCGCACTGAACACTAGAACCAGCACTGGTATCGTTGCAAGGTAGACCGCATGGTTTATTAGATAATGGTAACCTAATTTTACGTACTTGAGGTTCACCGACTGTACAAAGTCCGGGAGGCGACGCCGTACCCTCACAGAGAAAGTTAAGGATCCAGCGTCAGGCCCCGATGACTCGATTCCACGGTTTACAATCTCTGTAGAGAGGAGGTCGTGCTCTCCGGCCATTTGATCTGTAGATAGAAGAGAAGAGATAGATGAAGCGATGTATAAAACGATTGATGGTGTAAGGTGGGGTTTTATAAGGTGGTGGGTGAAGGATAGTTAATGTACGCACCCAACTGGCGGTGTACAGTTGGAACTGCCATGAATGCTCCATTGAATGAAAGTAGTTTGAATTCAGATTATGTCTTTTCTCTTCTCTTTCTTGGAAACTGTAAAATGACATGCTTGTCCTTTCCTCGATCTCTACTCTTAAGAACAAGTAAATTACTTAAATGACCATAATAACATCGTATGTTGTAACGGCCGTTATAACGATAACGCACCAATCCCGTTATGTTATCCGATTAGTTTCCAATGATCTCTTCCTCGATCAGATGTGATTCGTTATAACAGCCGTTATATAAACATAATGATAATGATACCGCTAAGTGTTCCTTATAATGCTATATTTTAGATCATTTAAATGCTTTTGATCAGTGGCGCTAGTGAGCATTTAAACTCCCTTTGTGAACAGTGCTAGGATTGTCCATATGGATCGAACTACTTGTCAATTTGGAGAGGCACTAGGCATCACTTTTGAACACTGGCGCTAGTGATCAAAAGTGTTCTTCTTTTAGAATATCCTTCTGGTCTTCAGGAGCCAGTCACCATATATTCAACTCGAAACATGCACCCTTCTTTTCTTCTTTTGATCAACATTTTATCAAAGGGTCGGGCTCAGCGAGGATAGGGTGGTCATTACAACGAAAGAAAGGGTTAGTTCTGTCGTTGAGATAAAGATAACGTAGGTTGGCCTCATTAAAGAAAGGGTAGTTCTATTCGAACCCCACAAATTCCATAAGCACCCCATTTGGGTGCTTTTGGGCCCAAAATACCCTTAGACAAAAAAAAAAAACCCAAGCACCCCACCTGGTTGTTGAAGAAGAAGAAGAAGAAGAAGAAGAAAAAAGGAAGAAGAAGGAGGAGGTCGTCGCCGTCGCCAAGAAGAAGAAGAAGAAGAAGAAGAAGAAGAAGAAGAAAAAAAAAGGAAGAAGAAGGAGGAGGTCGTCGCCGTCGCCACCACCATAGGTACGTTTCTCTCTCTTTCTCTCTCTCTCTCCACGGCAATTGGTGCCGTGGGGACTGTGTAGCCCACGGCCAGCCCAACCGTGGCTACCATAGAAGCCACGGCTAGGCTGGCCGTGGGCTACACAGTCCCCACGGCAGTTAGTGCCGTGGAGAGAGAGAGAGAGAGAGAGAGAGAGAAAAAACAAAAGAAAGAGGGGGAAAGAGAGAAAGAGAGAGAGAGGTAGAGAAGGAGAGAGAGACGTACCTGTGGTGCTGGTGGTGGCGGCGGCAACGGCGACGGCGGCGGCGTCATCCTCCTTCTTCTTCCTCTTTCTTTTTTTTTTTTTTCTTTGTTTCAAGGTGAGAGAGAGACAGAGGTGGAGAGGGAGAGAGGATGGTGAGAGGTGGAGAGGGAGAGGGAGGGAGAGAGGTGGAGGGAGAGGTGGAGAGGGAGGGAGAGAGGTGGGGTGGGGTGCTTACGGGTTTTTTTTTTTTTTGTGAAGGGCACTTTCGGCCAAAAGCACCCAAATTGGGTGCTTATGGAATTTTTGGGGTGCAAATAGAATTACCCAAATAACCTGGTGGTAGTTGAACTCTTGGCTCCGAGCAGCTGGAGCTCCACCCCTATTTTGGCTGGGCAAGGTTGGCCCGGCCCAGTTTCCAATTTATTTGTTTTTAGCTTGAAATTACTATATTTAAATGAGAAAGATAATGGTATTTTTTAGTAATAATTTTTTTTCCTGTGTTTTAGTAAGTTAGGCCGTGTTTGATTACCAAGTGGAAAAATTGCATTTTCCTTCGGAAAACACAACTGTCCATTGTTAGATAGCCAGTATAAATCTGTATAATTTTCCCTAACAAGCCATTTAAATCTGCATAATTTTTTCTACTTACCCTGGAATTCATATCCCATCCAAATAGGTGAGAATTCATTTTCACCTGAAAATACACCTTTATTTTCTCGGGTGATTGAAATATGTGTTCTCAGTTGCAATCAATCAGCCATTTAAGGCATATCCCAAATGTATTTTCTCGGGAAAATTTTCTGTCCAATCAAATATGGCCTTATTTTTTTTGGCGTTTCGATTTGTTTTAGAAACTCTTTGTAATTTTTAGATTTTGGAGTCCATAAATAAAGGTTATAATTGGATGAATTTCATTATTATGAATATTGAATTATTATTGAAGTTTCTACTTCATTTTTCATTGTGCATTCAACGAGTTTTTGTGATTTTGATTGAAGATGATGATCTCTTCTTCCATTATTTGCTCTTAATGACTGACTTCACGTGTTCTACTTCGCCAATTAGTATTGGAGCGATGACTATACCTTTCTTCCAATGGTGCTTAATGACGAATTTGACTTGACTAATCTTGTGGATGATGCTTCGAGTAGGGCTAGCGATCCGGAGATCAAATCCGTTCTGATTCGAAAAGATCTGGTTTGGAACTTGATTTTTTCTTATCGGATTGGTACCGGATCACAAATTATTGATCCAATCTCTTATTGGATTGGTACCGGATTAACCTTGTTTCGATCCGATATGGACCCGATATATATATTATACATATGATGAATTTTTTTTTAATGATTAAAATGACAACTAAGATTTCAATTTCAATTCACTATTGAGTTTTTATCTACTAAAATTATGGGTATATCCAAACGTGGATTTCAAATTTTAAACCCAAAAAATATCTTTCGTTTTAGTTTGGTTTAGTAGTTAGGATTTCTTTGATTCTAAACTCTTCTTCAGAGGTTGGGAGGTGTTACCCTGGATAGCTCGAGAGAGGATGTCATGCAATGGATGGGTTCGCCCGATGGCTCGTTCTCAGTCCGCTCTCTTTATGCCATGCTAGACAAGGATTGGAGATCATCCAAGACTTCTCCGACTATCACCCAAAATCTCTCATTCCCGTATGTCAAGATTTGGGGAACGAAGGTTTCGTCTAAGATGGCTTTCTTTGTGTGGTGCGCTACCTTGGAAAAGATTTTAACGGTCGACAACCTTATCAAGAGGAATAGAATGATCGTAAACTACTGGGTTATGTGCAAAAAGGATGGGGAATCAGTGAATCATTTATTGTTGCATTGCAGTTTAGCCCGAGAAGTGTGGGGCATCTTTTTCGGCTCTTTTGGGATATGCTGGACTCTCCCAGAATCGATCTTTCAGACTATGGATAGTTGGTCGCTCCTTTGCTTTTCTCCTTACGCTCGTAGACTTTGGAGCATCCTTCCTCTTGCGGTATGATGGGGAATTTGGAAGGAGAGGAATAGAAGGACCTTTGAAGATAAGGAAGCGACCTCCCACGACATTGTGCTGTCCGTTAAGGCTCTTTTATTTTTTTGGTCTAAAATGTATGTCAAATGTAAAGGCCTGGCCTTTGAAGATTTTGTGTTCAAAAGGGAGTCGATTATGAATAGGGGTAGATAGGGTTCTAGTTTTGGGTAAGTCTTCTCGACCTCCCTTTGGCTGTGTTGTATTCTCTTTCTTTCAATACAAATCTTTACCTTATAAAAAAAAAAAAAAAAATTCTTTGATTCTAAATAATCTTATTTCCTTGTTTTTTTACTCATTGACTCGTTTAGTTAGTCCTTTCTTTTCTGAATGAGTCAATGAGTAAAAAAAGAGTAAGATCTTTTTCTTCTTCTCTTTTACTCTTTTTGTAATTTTTTAGAGACATATCGGATCGGATCGAATTGAACCCAGAACCTATCCAATTATATCGGATCGGTTCTAGAACTAAGTTTGACTAATTCGAACGGGTTCGGATCGGGTTCAAACCGACTAGATTTCTTATCAGATTGATACCAGATCAGTACCAATCCAGCTCGAACCCGATCCTTTGCCAGCCCTAGCTTCGACAGTTGATGTGTACAAGTAACTACATTGGAGGGCTTCCAACGAAAGACTCGATGGTCATTGTAGAATGTGCAGATTGCAGTTGCATACATGACTCAGGCCTAAATTCAAGGTAACAAACAAGTTATACCCAACAATAGAGATCTGCATGATCATGGCCTAGGGTTCGTGGATAATCTTAGGCAAACCCATCGTACGATGAGTCGATCTAGTGATATGAAGTATTCGATGATATAGGACTACTTCAACGTGGTGAACAAAAGGGGTATAAAATAAGATCGAGATTGTCGAGTTAAGACAAACCTTTCTTCCTTGAATAATGTCAGCTTCACATTGAGGATTTTCTCAACTAACTTTTGTAGATAGAACGCTTTCTCGAACCATGAAAATCACAAAATAAAAGAAAGTTAAACTTGTAGCATACAAGATTAAAGGAGGAACTTCAATTTGGTGGAAACAGTACTGACAACTATCATTGCACAACGTGTCAAACCCCAGTTCGAAGTTCATGGCATAGGATGAAGTAGTTGTTAAGGACTCGCTCCCTACTTGCAGACTACGATCAGGTACTGTTCCAACAGTATCAAAATTTCCACCAAGAAAATTGTACAATACGAGATTATGCGATAGAGTTCTATCAATTATTAGCCTACAATGACCTGGGTAAAGACATGGTTTTAAAAACGGCCGTTTAAACGGTTTTAACGCCCCAAGCCTATTTCCGTTAAAACCGTTTAAACACATTTTATCGGTTTTGAAAAAAACGGCCATTTTTTTGTTTTAATGGCCGTTAAAATCGTTTAAACAGCCGTTAAATCCGTTTAATTCTGTTAAAATCTGTTTAATTTTCGTTAAATTCTATTTTTTTTAAATTTTAAAATTTCAAAATTTGAATTTCAGCGCCATTTTTTCCGTTTTTTTCAGTTAAAATCTTTAAAACCCGTTAAATTTTATTTTTTCCCATTTTTTCCATTTTTGCCCCTGGCCGTTTCAATCCATTTTAACGGCTGTTTAAACGGTAACACCCCCAGTCCGTTTAACCGTTAAAACGGCCTCCTTTAAACCTTGGGTAAAGAGATTTAATGACCATTCAAGATTGGGTTGTGATATAACTTGTCTATACGTTGACTATTGTAGTCCAATTAGCAACCAAATTTGAAACCCAACTGGATTGAAACCCAACTGGATTGTCTAGGTTTTCAAAACCAATGTCTAGGGAAGAACTATTACCCCTGTTATTGTACCCACTGCTCCGCAAAGGTAGTCATTTTACACTTGGCAGCTGACATATATAGAAATATTGAAGGAGGTCCACCTATTAGACCACCTCTCTAAGCGAAAGTTTGAGCTCAATATGCCCTCCTTGGACCGAAGGAGCTAGCTCTCTGGGAGTGCTTATCCGGCTCGCCATTCTTGAAAAGGAATGGGATAAAGGCCAACCGCATGAGCTAATAGGCTAATGAGTTACTAGCTTTTTTATGGGTCTGACTTGCAAGTGATATTTACAAATAGTGCTTATGGGACCCCCAAGAGAACAACTAGCATAATGGGCCCCTTATCGCTTTGCTTGCTTGTATTGTAACTAATAGCTCCTATGAGTATTAGTTACAATGCTTAGTAACTCCTAGCACCCCCCTCCCAACGGTAGAGTTGTCGGCTCTGCCCACCACCCCCTGTATTGTATGGAGCTTTCAGTTTGATTAAGGGAACCCGAAAGTAAATCTTTAATCTCACCGAAAGTCTAATACAACTTTATGTATAGGGGTATGGAGCCGCTTCGCCGTATAACGTGCTTCCTCTTCAGAACCGAACCATTACCACATTGGGATCTGAGAGAGTGACCTTAGCAGTTTCGAAAGGGGGACACACCAATGATTTACTAGGGTCAAGTGGCAAAAAGGGATGTTTTGTTTTACTTTCTTCTATTTAAAATTTAAAAACTTCACAATGGAAAACTGCTAAATATACATGGTAGGGTGTGAGTGTGTGACTTAGACAAGGGTGCTGTCAGATTGATGCCCTGTCAGCATCCAAGGAAACTCGTATTAACAGGGTGTGAAGTCTGCATTGACACCCCACTACCTTCGCTCCTACGGCAGCTCAGCCGCTCACAGCTCGACCTAAGTATGGCTTAGTTATTTCAAAGTGTGCCCATACTTGATAAATTTTTACTCCATCTTATGGAATAAAACTTTGATGACAGGGTGCAATATGAGCCACGTGGCACACTTTTTGAGGATTCTGACCATATGTATGTTTTTTTTTCCATTCCTAGGTGGACATATAAACCAAAAATCAGCTTGATTAGTGATTTCAAACCTTTGGATCTTTGTACCTCAAATAATGGTCAATAATGCTCAAATTCCTACGGTTAAAATCAACCCATGAAAATAATTCCAAATCCAATGCATAGAAATCACTAATCGGGTTGATTTTTGGTTTGTTGGTCCACATAGAGATTGTCAAACATCTATAAGGTCAGTCCTCTAACAGTGGGCCTCGTGTCTCATTCATCAACTTTGATGACAGGACCCTGTCATCAAAGTTTTACTCCGTCTTGTGTGGTTGACGAGGTTGGAAAAGCGAAAGCCTTCTTATCTTCCCAAGATTCCAAGCATCTATCAATTGATAAGATAATAATGTCAAATAATTAAATTTGGAGAAAAATAGGTATGAAAGAAAAAAGTTCATATACCCCCACAACAGATACGAAGGCATGTGTCCCACGGACTGGAGGCCGCCTTTGCTCCTGGTAGCCCCCCAAAGGGACACTCAAGCCATCCCCTTCACACAACACACGTACCCTAAGAACCCAACTTAAAATTGAATTTTTTAGATGGACGGTCCACCATGTTGCATACTCTTAGAGATCACTGACTGTATGAATGTTTGAGGAGTGGCCGAGCCAGCTGTAGTTTCTCGGTCAACCCAAATACTATCTGTAACCATATAAATAACGAGTATGAATAACGAACTGCCGTAGCCTATTCCTCATCCCTAGTGGACATGGGTGATTAATGGGCTTCAAGGTGGTGACAAATTAGTTGTTAAGTAGTATGCCTTTCCTCCCTTCGGAGGAAGGGGCCAGGGTGGCCCCTCAAACTTTGAAATCTTTACGTTATCTTTCCATTTATTTCCATTATTTTCTATTTTTGAAAATTTTAAATTTTGTATTACATTGCCATTTTTTTCCGATTATTTTCTGTTTTTGCCCATGAGCGTTATAACAGAAAAAAACGGTAACGCCTCCAGTCTGTTATACCATTATAACAACCCTTTTAAACCTTGGCTGGTTATACTCAATTGATTGTGCCCCCCCTTGAACAAAAGCCTCTGTGTTTGACCCATCCCTAGGTCGCTAGGTGGACCTCAGTCTGATTAGTGATTTATAACTGTTGGATCTTAGGTATCCCATGGTTAAAAATCAACCCAAGAAAATGACTGATCAAATACAACGGTTGATGGGTGTACCTACACCAAAGTATCCTCGCTCAGTTTCATGGATATCTAGAGACGTACTGAGTTTGGTCAATAAATTGGTTGAAATGTCAAATCTATATTCAAGCATTTCCGTGCCTCACTCAAATAAATTCCAATCAATCTTGTTTCACAAATCTTTCTCATTGATTCTTGATTAGTGTATATGCATCATCCACCCAAAAGAAAATTAATGGCGGCCGGTCTTTCGCGGAAGTTGTGGTTGATGTCGATTGAGAAAGTGCCGCACCCCACTCATGGTCTCATTCATGCCTGATGTAATTGAAAGAGAAGTCTGACCTGATTGCCTCGTTATATCAGGCGATCCACCTCTTCAATTGGGTTGGCCTTGTACTTGTTAAGTTTGTCAATAAATTGCCATGTATTTGATTTCTTTTAGTGCAAAATATCAAAAAAGTCTTTAGTGTACGGACGACTTGATACCATTCAAGCCGTAGAAAAATTTTCAATACTAGTTAATATTGATTTATTAAAGGATGGACCGATAAGTCTTCTTTGGTTACTTTTACTATTAAATCTGTTTAAAATCAAAATGGAAAGATGACAATACCCTTATCTTTGATTGCCAATGGTACGACGTTTAATTGAAGACTTAATCCCTTTGAAATACTTTTGACATCCATTTCATCATTGTTACTGGTTCGACTACTAACGACGATAGATGGAGTGAACGTAGAATGAACATTTCAGAGAAAATTGGATGGTAACCTTAAAAAAAGCCTTAATGGGTAGATTAGTAAGCCAAAGTGTTCATAATTTTGTAGAGGAGACTTAATGATCTGTATTTTTATAAATATAGATTTAAAAGTAATTTTTTCTTGATTTTAAGGATCACGTGCGATACATTTATTTAAAATTGGAATTATTCCTTGGATGGTCATGCGGCTCTCTCTCTCTCTCTCTTTAGATCCATGGAGGGCCGTGCATAGTAGGTGTCAATCAACCTTTGATTATCAAATTTTGCCATAGTTCAAACCCTATCTCCTCAAAGATTTATAGAAAACCTAAGAGATTTTTGGGTCCACGAAGCTTCTATAAGAAAAGCCCAAAACTAATTAACAAAAGCTTTGCGAACACAACATAATTTTACCAAGTTAGCTAATTTATTTGCACGCCAAAAAGTTTCAGGTATACCTTGTTACATATTTTTCCTTTCCTTCATGGTACAGGGGTGTTGCCATATAAATGTTGTTAATAATAATCATCTAAAGGGTCTTATTAAATCATGATTATACTATTAGGCACTGTATGGTTTCCCTGAATAAGTTTTCTAAAAATGATTTTTACATATAAACATTGTGCACCAGTTTCAGAAGGAACCTTTAGAAAAACCATTTGAGCATCATAATTAATTCGAACTAACACATATTAATCTAGTCAATCCAATTCTTGCTTGTAAGGCCAAGTCAAAGTTTGTAATAGTCGAATCAATTCCATTCGACCTGGCCCGATATCAAACGAAGACTTTAACCGTGGTAAGAGCCAAGGTTTAGGGGACCGTTATAACGGACTGGGGGCGTTACTGTTTTTTCCGTTATAACAGCCGTTATAAGGCTCAGGGGCAAAAATGAAAAAAAATGGGAAAATAACGGAAATAACGGAAAAAATGGCGCTGAAATTCAAATTTTGAATTTTGAATTTTAAAAATTGAATTTCAATTTTCAAATATGGAAAATAACAGAAACTAACGGAAAAAAATGAAAATAACGGCCGTTACAAAATTTTCCAGAAAATAACGGTCGTTATTTTCGTTATAATGGAAAATTAACGGCTGTTATTTTCGTTATAATGGCCGTTATTTTCTGGGCGTTTTAACGGTTCATAACGTAACGGGGTAGGTCCGAATCCGTTATAACAGCCGTTATTTTTGTTATAACAGCTGTTTTTTAAACCTCGGTTACAAGTACTTAGAGAGAAAGTATCCACATAAATGTCAACACGCAGTTCCTTTGGTACTGCACAGACCTGGTGCTAACTTCATGACCTCACAACTACTATACCAGCAGATTAAGGAAGATGTGATATACTAATACTCTACTAATCGTCGGATTATCTTCGATCGAGATAAGTATGCTGCTTGAATTCCGATAGCCATCCGCATGGACGACGAGAGGGACAACATCGACTAGGAATGATGGTACAACACTGCTCTTGTGTTAACTCTAGAAAGAGAATTTTCAATGGGAATTATATGTATTTGGTCAAGAATTCAAACTCAACTTGTTCATTTGATCACCAACTTATTACCAGTCAATATTTACTGAAAATAAACTTGATTGGTGATTTCTAGCTGTTGGATTTGAGAATTCTTCATGGGTTGGAACAAATTCCTTTTTTTTGGGGTATGTGGGCCCGGAAGAGTAGACCAAACTCTTGAATTACGGCTAACACTAGGCCGAAAAAGGAATCACACATGCGGATTGTTTGTGAATTATTTGTTATTTTAGAGAGAGAAGGTGTCGTTGATTGACCATGTTGATCCTAAGTTTAAAAAGAGAAGTAAGAGGGCGGTCAAACGCGCGTAGCTGATCAGTTAAGAATCTAAAAAAAAAAGGTTCAGGTAATATATGGTTGTCTCACAACCCATTTTAAGGTTGTTGGATTTGTTTATAAGAGAGAAGAACGTTCTCTTCAATAGTTTATTTCACACACCCACGTTCTTTTCATGTATTAAACATTCATTTCTCTACTTGTTTTTTTTTATATGAAGAACAAACATATAGCGCATGTGTCCCTCACTTAGTGCCCGGAACCTCCTATAGGTCTGCCAGTACTCTCTCTCTCTCTCTCTCTCTCTCTCTCCCCGCTGTTAAGGGGTAACTACAGTTAAGGCCACCTTAACCCCAGGACAGCTGGCCCTTGATTATAAGTTGCAGCTTGCAGGATCAAAAAAATTTCTCAGTTGTTTCCTTGCTTCTGCAGCGAAAGTTCTATCCCATAGACTTTTTGCGACAAAAGTGTAAATATTAAGTTGTTTGGAGAGTGCTTATCTACTCCAATGCACAAAAAACATGCCATTTTAGAGTTAGGGAAGGACATGTAATTAATCCACCCACCGTGAACTCCTGCTAGCCAAACAATAAAATAGCTTTTATGGTACTTTAAAGGGCCGCAATAAAATATCTGGTTTTATCATGATGCAGATATGAATTATGTGTAGCTCTTACCAAGGTTTAAAAAACGGCCGTTATAACGAAAATAACGGCCATTATAACGGATTTGGACCTACCCCGTTACGTTATGGACAGTTAAAACGCCCAGAAAATAACGGCCATTATAACAATCCGGAAAATTTTGTGAAAAAAACGTCCATTATTTTCATTTTTTTCCGTTAGTTTATGTTATTTTCCCTTTTTGAAAATTTGAAATTCAAATTTTGCTCCTTTTTTTTTTTTCTGTTTTTGCCCCTGAGCGTTTTTTTTCATTATAACGGAAAAAACGGTAACGTCCCCAGTCCGTTATGCTGTTATAACAGTCCCCTTTAAACCTTGCTTGTAACATTCTAAAAGTCCAAGAGGTTCCTCTCTAACTACTTGGGTCGCTTAGAAAAGTCATACTAATTTTAAGTCCTCAGACGTATTCCGGGATCCTTAGACCATAGAAATATATATACTGTTCCCCTCCCTTTTCTCAAAACGTCTTGATCGGGTTGTTGTCGGTGTCGGTTGTTGACTACCATTTTACTCTAAAAGCTTCCAAGGTTAGGAGCAGTTGGCCAGGACCACACCAGGCCATCCCCTCGTATTTATCCCATTACGCCTGGTACGTGTGGAAGGGGTGACATACGTGCCTTGTGGGACTTGTCAGGTGCTCTGAGAAGCCCAGAGACCCATGGTATCAAAATCGGTCCCCCCCCAACTTGATGAATTTAGAGATTGGTTGTGATGTAACACCATAGATATATATATGGGATAGAATGACTCATGCTATTCTTACTGATAGATTATTAATGGATGTGGGGCCCACATGTAGATGAGTTAAGAGCTGATTTTTTTGTGAAGATGATCTCCTCACCATGGAGATCAACCTCACCAAAAATAAAAAAATTTTAAAACTGCGAACCCTATCAAATATGGACCTAAATTTAATGGTGAAAATGGATGGTCCAAAATTTTTTAATTTCCAATCCACTTTTCACAAGGCTGCAAATGTTGGAATGGGCTGATTTTTTTGTGTAGTTCATATTCATGTTGAGAAGAATATCATCACCAAAAATTAGCCATTAACTCATCTGCATGTGGGCCCCACGTCCATTAGTCATTCTATTACCTTATACTTTTGGGCATGACGAGTAGCACGATTTCTGTTACTCCTCTGTCATTTGGGCCCATTGACCGCGTGGATATTTACTCCACCACTTGGTAGACATTCAAAAAAAAAGTCAGCTAGTTTGATGATTTTTAGCTGTTGGTTTTAGTAAAAAAAAGATTGAATCCAAAGGCTAGAATCACGACTTAAAAAGTACTAAAATTTAATGGCTAAAGATTACAAATCAGGGTGGTTTTTGTGTGTATATATCCACCAAGGGTTGGGCTAAATATCCATAAGGTCAGTAGGCCAGATGGCAGCCGTGAGTGAGTAATAAAAATGGCACTTCCTCACGAAAAAAGAAAAAGCGTCAGGTATATCTTGTTACATCTTTTTTCCTTTGGACATATAGGAGAACTTGTAAGTTGGACTCATCAGACGATCTACTACCTTGTGGGGCCTATCTCATAGATCTTTTGGCCTACCAAGTGGAGTGCCTAATATGGGTAAGCCCACAACTTACAAGGTGGGCCCAAATTTGGCTAAGTGGGGTCCAATCTAGTCCCTACTGGCATGAGATTGGCCGTCATCTTATGATTTTTATCCAGAACAGGAAACATCGACGAGGAAACATAACTAGTTGACTAGCAAAAAAAAAATCTAAGTACTTTTTCGAACACCCTCTATTTTGTCGCCTTTCGTGTGGTCCCAGTGAATAGAGACACGAGGAAAACAACTTAATCCAACACGTGCTCTGCTCCCTTCAACACTAACGCGTACGGGTCATATCACAGTGACTCTACTCTTGTCAATTGCCACGTATCCGCTGTTTTTACGCTCCTTTGGACTTCCAATCAACGCGCTTCGACTCTTTTTGAACATTGAAGCAGGGAGACCGAGAGAGATATTGAAGAAGAAGCATATATATAGAGAGCCGCAATTCCCATTCTCCCGACAACAGATCATCAAATTAGAAAACCAACACACATACACACATCAAATCAAAAACATTTTAAGCTATCCACGTGTCGTATTCATAGCCATCTGATCATCCGCCGGAGATGGTGAAACCGACAACTGGAAAACATACGACTGAGAGAACTGAGAGAAACGATTCTCAGAAGTATAAGGGAGTTAGAAAGAGGAAGTGGGGGAAATGGGTGTCAGAAATCCGGCTACCAAACAGTCGGGAACGAATATGGTTGGGATCTTACGAGACACCGGAAAAAGCGGCAAGGGCTTTCGACGCTGCTCTCTTTTGCTTACGTGGCAGGGGAGCCAAGTTCAATTTCCCAGATAACCCGCCTGAGATTGCTGGTGCTGGGTCACTCAAGCCACTGGAAATTCAAGCCGCTGCAGCTCGTTTCGCTAATGAGGAACCACCGAAAGTTCGTTTGAGTAGTTTACCTTCGGAAGTCCCATTAGAATATTCGTCGCCGCCGTCGGTTTCTGGTGAGCCGGTTCCGGCAGATAGCGATCTGACGATGGATTGGCCATTCTTGGATTTGTTGACGATGTCAGGTTCAGGCGATAGTGTGTCAGATTTCGGTGTTTATTCGGGGATCGACGATTTCCCCGGAGAATATATGCCGCCACCGCCGGAGGTTGATTTGAAGGAAAATGGTGAAGGGGTTTTTTCTCAGGAGTCTTTTCTTTGGAATTTCTGAAGCGCGACTGCCTGAGTTGACGGTGGGTCAGGATTTCGGCGAGCAACCAATTTTTTTTCCCGGAAATGTTAATTCCGGTAGTGGATGGCCCAGTTTTTTCGACGTCATCCTTCTTATCCTCACGTTTTTTTTTGTTGGAAAATTGTTTTTTGACTGAAACGCCGTCAGCCCTTCCTTTTGGTTAGAACTTTGTAACAACTAAATATGTAACCATTATTTCTAATGAAATATTAAATATATCCCATAAAGTACCACATTGTATATTATTGCATGGTGGCTGGGCCCACATTTTATTTTTATTTTTGGCTAAGAACGTGCCTAATACCCTCTGCAATTCGCAAAACATTAGCCTAATGACTCTCTCCTCCTCGATCGGTTTCCCGTCGTTCCGTTTCCACCTCACCACTGCTCAATTAACAACTCTCCAAGACCTTTCAGCATGAAACAGTTTGGGATTAAAGTCATTCAAGGAAAGGAGGAGCTTGAATCGAAGGGACCTTGGATTAGAGGCAAATAGTCTCTAAGGTGATCTGAGAGTCTTTGCTACAAGATAAGGATGCCTTAGAATGATCTTAAATGAATTAGCCTCAAATATGCCCTGACTTTGATTTTGACAAATCATAAAGCATTAAGTGCTAACCTTGCATAGACGACAAAGGGTTCGACCAAGTGGGTACATTCTACCCTGATAGAATGTACCCACTTGGGAAACAATCGATTCCAACCATGAGGGAAGATCATCAGTTCGCACAGTAGGAAATAAAAGAGTTTGATCCTGACCGGCTATAGTATGAGCTGCAACATTTGCTGCTTGAGGAACATAATTAAAAGATAGAGAGGAGAATAATAAAACAAAGTCCAAAATATCCACAACGTGAGCTATGGAAAATCTTACTAAAGAGGTTGATCCATCCTACAACACAGAGACCACCATCTAAGCATCGAGCTCCACCAACATGCCGGACTTGCAAAATTGGGCTAACACCTGAGCATCAATCTTGGATTGATTCTAAAATGTGTGACTTTCAGTTCCCCATCACATATACCCTGATTTTCACTTTTGAAAAATGATACCCCACCGAGAATTGGACAAAACATATCAAGTTGAAGCCATCAAGAGATCTGTGGTCGTAACAACTGCAAAATGTATAATAGATCTGTGGTCCATGAGGTAACAACTGCAAAAAGTAAAATAGTTGTTTGTAACCGTACATATTTTTGTCCAATTATTCGTGGGGGTAGCATGACTTAACTTTTTCACATTGAAACTTTTTCGAAAAGGCTCAGGCTCCGGATCCGAGGACCCACTATTTTTGACTCCTCTTGGGAGTCGTGTGCTCCCCAAGCAGTGACCTATCACATGGCGCCATAATCACTTGTTGCTTGCGTACAAACCCAGAAATGCTTTTTGAACAAGAGATTGTGGCGCCGTGTGATTGGCCACTGCTTCGCTGCTTCAAAAATCCATTGCTTCAAAAATTTTCTCGAATTCCAGGAATCTTATGGTGATTGAGAGCTGGCAAAACGTGAATGCCAGTTCAGCACTATCAACCATCGTTGGATTCTCCGAATGGACAGGCAAGCACACAGGATATGCGTAGTGGGGAAGTGAAAATCACACGTTTTCTGCGACTTCTTAAGTCAAGGAAAATTTTCTCCTACCTAAAAAATTCCGGAAAATTGAAAACATGGTCGTCACGGGTGTATTCGGTAGTGGAGAAATGTAAGAAAAACATGATTAATGATTTAATTAACACCATCGTTGTCACGTTTGTAATTTTTGTTCAATTTAATATATGCTTTTGACCTTTCGTTTACTCAAAAAAAAAAAAAAAACTGAGTTTTGAATTTTAAGTTCTTAGGGTTTGATTTGTTACCAATACGTCCCATTCTAGACGTTCTAGAAGCTCATAAGTGGAAAGTCCTATATTCGTGTGCTCGATCTGCTTCCTCATTTATCAGTCAACATGAATAGAATCAATCACTCGGAGTCAAGATTCTGCAGTCAACACTGTAGCGTAAAATTACGTTGACATCAAATCTTGATATCCACCCCAAAATATGCACGTGGAACACTTTCCAGCTCACTGACCTATGAATGTTTAGTGGACCCACAAACCAAAAGTCTAGTCTGCTTGGTTATTTCTATCCATTGGATTTCTGTACTCAAAAAAAATGCTCCAATTGATGGCTGGAAATCACCCATGAAAAAGGCTCAAATCTCATGGTCATAAATTCTCAATCAGGCTAGTTTTTGGCATGTGGGTCCATTAAGGGGTGGGCCAATTATTCATGCGTTCAGGGTGCTCGAGCTTTCAGGGATCAGGAGTAGCCTTCAAGTTTTTCTCACTTAAAAAAAAAATTAAAAAATGAAGGACCACATTGATTTCGCTGATTTGGCACGACCCTGTGAGCACTCTTTAGGTCCCACTGACCTTATGGATGCTTAGTCCACCTCTTGATGGATCTACAGATCGTAAGTCAGTTTAATTGGTGATTTTTATCAGTGGAATTTAGTATTTTAGTATAGTGATTTCTGGTCGTTGATTTGAGATTTTTTTTTTATGGTAAAATATAACTGTGTAAAATCATCAATAAAGCTATTTTTGGAAGTGGGCCCTTAAAGAGTGTTCTACGTGGCATTTTTGGGGAGATACGACTTTTCTTGCCGAGTTTTTCCCGCGTTAATTGGGTAAAACACTGCCAAAAGGCCCCGTGGATTTTTTTTGAAGAGGGTCGTGGGCGTTGTGGCATCGTGTCGTGGGTCGGGCAAACCACATGGATGTTTGACCCATCCCAAGGTGGGATCTACACAAGGTTTAAAGGAGGCTGTTTTAACGGTTAAACGGACTGGGGGCGTTACCGTTTAAACTGTTTAAACAGCCGTTAGAACGGATTAACACGGTCAGGGGCAAAAATGAAAAAAATGGAATTAAATGGATTTTAACAGAAATAACTGAAAAAATGGCACTGAAATTCAAATTTTGAAATTTAAAAATTAAAAGAAAATAGAATTTAATGGAATTTAACTGATTTTAACAGAAATTAAACGGATTTAATGGCGTTTTTTTCACAAAATTAATTAAACGGCTGTTTAAACGATTTTAACGGCCGTTAAAATAAAAAAAAAAACGGCGGTTCTATTCAAAACCAATAAAATGTGTTTAAACGGCTTTAACATAAACGGGCTTGGGGCGTTACCATTTAAACGGCGGTTTTTAAAACCATGGATCTACATACGAAAAAACATCTTGATTGATTATGTTAACCGTTGGATTTGAGTTTTTTCATGGGTTGATTTTCAGCTTGTGATTCGATCATTATTTAGTACTCAAGTCCAACAACCAATCAGGTTGATTTTTGATTTGTAGGTCGACTAAAAGGGAGAAGATATTCGCTGTCCAAATGTCATAAGATCAGTATTTGCAAAAAAGATGAGACGTGGTATTAAAGTACCACGTGGCGTATATTTACGCGGCCCACAATACGATAATTGGAGTGACCATTTAAAAAAAAAAAATCAGCGAGACGTTTCTAGAAAACGTCAAAAAGCCCAACACCGGTCCAACTCCTGGCAACCACCAACAAAGACACGTCAGCATTGTCCCACCGCATCTAAGCACGTGTCACTTTATTTTATGTCTTCATCTAACGGCGGTATCAACCAGATGTCACCGCTATATCCCTCCAGCGAGACCTCTGTAGAAAACAGTAAAAAAGCCCAACTCTGGTGGGATAAAACTTTGATGACCGGGCCCTGTCATCGAAGGAGATGACAGGGCAGCAGATCACGGCACGTGTATTGTGTACAGACTGGTCACCTCGGCCTCACCACACACGTACTCAGGTGAGTACTTGAGTGCTTTTTGCTAAAACACTCACCCGTGTACGTGTGCGGTAAGTCCGAGGTGGTCCAACCGTACAAGATCTAGGTGCCGTAATCTGCTGCCCTGTCATCTCCTTCGATGACTGGGCCCTGTCATCGAAGTTTAACTCACATTGGTCCAACGCCTGGCTACCACGAACAAAGACACGTCAGCGCTATCCCAGCCGCAATTGAACACGTGTCACGTTCTTTTTATGTCTTCATCTAACGGCGGCAGCTTCCAGATGTCACTGCTATATCCCTCCAGAATAAACACCACGTTGTCAACCCTCCACGCGCATATGTTACGTACATCTACGTGGAGAGCAACGTGTCAGTCCACGCGGTCTACTCTTTCTTCTGTCCATTCTCTCTCTAATATCCAAAGTCCAAACCAAACTATAAATCTGATAGAAGCTTTGCAGCTTCAGTACAGAATAATTGAACATTCCGCTAATTCAGGATGGTAAAGCTCTCAACTGGTAGGCCACAAAGAACTGAGAGAAGGGATTACGCCATTAACGGCGGTAACCGCCGTTACAAGGGTGTGAGGATGAGAAAATGGGGTAAATGGGTCGCCGAAATTCGACTCCCAAATAGCCGAAACAGAATCTGGTTAGGGTCTTACGAAACGCCTGAGAAGGCAGCGAGAGCTTACGACGCAGCCGTGTTTTGCATACGTGGACCATCGGCGAAGATCAATTTCCCAGCCACACCACCGGAGATCCCATCAGCTGGAGACCTGACACCGACACAGATTCAAGCCGCAGCGTCGAGGTACGCACACGAGGATCCTGTAGTGGTGGTGGTGGAGGAAACAGAAGCACCACCGCCTGTGACATCGATTTCGTCAACATCGTCAGTAGTTAACTCGAGTTTGACAGAATTTCCAATGGATTTCACATTTTCGATGATGGATTCCACCGATATATTCCCTTCTTCCTTTGATTGGTATCCTGGGGAGAGTTATTTTTCGGCGGAGGAGAGAGGCGAAGAAGGGGTGGAGGAAACCATTACTGGCGGCGCATTTTATCAGTTTCCGCTGTTCTGGTAGGTGGGTGGGACCGGGTAGTGTTGTTTGATCGAATGTAAGTAGA
This sequence comes from Euptelea pleiosperma, assembly GCA_035048495.1. Taxonomy (NCBI): domain Eukaryota; kingdom Viridiplantae; phylum Streptophyta; class Magnoliopsida; order Ranunculales; family Eupteleaceae; genus Euptelea; species Euptelea pleiosperma. Next base: position 32,774,281 of record CM068549.1, on the reverse strand, counting down.
AAAGGGGAATAGTTTAAGAAGTATGATATGGTGCAGATGTACAGTAATATTTCTTTTTTTTTTTTTTTGGTTCCTAAGGCGTTTTGAACGTGGAGTAATTGTTTCTCCACTTGCTCCACTTACCTTATCTATTATATTGGTCCCACCATTCAAATTTTTTTTTTTTTTTGTAGTCACCGTCGTGGGAGGGCCCCACGGATTAGCAGGTGAAACCTGCACGGACCCGGTCAAGCCGGTTAAAGGAGGTTTCTACTCTGTCACACTGCTCAAAGGAGGAAATCTACTTGTGTGGGTTTTGACCCCACCACCTCTCGAAAGAGGTGGATACACACCAACCATTTGAGCTGCTATGTTGGGTGTGGTCCCACCATTCAAGAAAGTCTTGTTTCAATCACTAGAATCACATTAGATTTAAGTTATATTTTTCCGGCATACCTCCCTGGTTAATTTGCAAATTTGAGATGCCTCCTTATTTTCAACATATTTAGTAGACTTGTCTCCCTTGACATGTAGACTTAAATCAGTCTGTTTGTTTTTAATTTTTAAAATTTTCTGACCGTATGGATTTTTGGCCAATCCGTATATGGGCCTAAATACCAAAAATCAGCCTGCATAGTGATTTATAAGCGTTGGATTTGAGTAATTTTTATGGGTTGATTTCAACCGTGTGAATTTGAGCATTATTGGCCATTACTTGGGGTACAAGATTGAAAGGTTCGAAATCACTAATCAGGCTGATTTTTGGTTAGAAGTCTACGTCTACCTAGCGATTGGCCAAACATCCATACAGTCGTCTAAATATCTGCCACGTGGCTCATATTGTGGGCGGTCATTTGGGGCCGTCGTATAAGTTTTACTCACTCACTCCTCATCATACCAAAAATCAACTTGTTTGATGATTTCTAGCCGTTGGACTTAGTATCCAAAGAAACATGGTTGAATCCACGGTTAGGCTTACGCCTTAAAAATGCTAAAATCTAGATAGAAATTACCAATCGGGGACCAAGGGGTGGGCTAAAGTAAACATCCGTACGGATCGTGGGCCCAGAGGGCTGGGACATCTTTTATGGACGGGGAATTTAGGGTTTCCTGGGTCCACTAAAAGGTTCTTTGATTGAAATATCTCAAACTTCGGGCTGTTCTTTGATACCGACTTCGGTATCAAAATTTTGATGCCGGAGTCCCTCAATTTGCCACGTAGTAGACTCTTTCGGGCCCACTGACTCCATGAATATTTGGCCCAAGATCCACACACCAAAAATCAGCGTGATCGGTGATTTCTAGCGTAGGATTGGGCTTTATGAACATGCCTACGAAGTGGTTCCAATCCCATCATGAAAAAGTGCTCAAATTCAATAGCTATAAATCACTAATCATGCTGATTTTTGTGGGCCAAATATTTCATGGAGTCAGTGGGCCCGAAAGAGTCTACTACGTGGCAAATTGAGGGACTTCGGCATCAAAATTTTGATACCGAAGTCGGGAGAAATAATTCGCTGGTCCTGGAGTCCTTCAAACTTTGAAGGAGTCGGTATCGTAGATTTTTCCTCGAACTTCCGCCACTTAAAAGTCGGAAACGGAACGAAGAAAGTCTCAATTTGAGCAAACCAAGCTAAATCCCCCTAATCTTCCATGTTCATGGCTGTTCCAAGTTCCAACCATCTCTTCCTTCCAAACCCTAAATTTTTCATGCTCTTATTCTACTCACAAACCCTAATTCTAGGCGTTAGAAATAAAAATCTGTTCCTTTTAGGATTTCCAGGACATCAAAATAAGGGGAAGAAGAAGAATCGATTCTGCAATTCGTCTGGAAATTTCGATTTTTCTTCTAAATTGTAGTACTTCGAGGTATAAAGATTTTTTTTGTTTTTGAAGAATTGCGTAGGGGGGATATTTTGATCTGAACTAACCCTAGATTGTGACGTGCATCTTGGTTTCTTGGGGACATTTGGATTTCAAATGCTTTCATACTTGTAAGACATGATAGTTAATGTTAGCTTTATTATCCATTTAAGAGCCTGCATTGAGTTTTTGAACATGTAGGGTAATTTTCTTATTTCAGAACTTACATGTTATTTTTATTTTCTATGCCTTTTTTGGGCGTTGTATGAGTTAAGAAAGCAATTTAACTATGTCGATTACTTGTGATTACGGCTTACAATTTTGGTTAGCTTCATTCGATGTCGAAGTTCCATCTTTTTTAACCTTTTCCAATCCTAATGTCAAGTTGCTTTGGATGTCTATCCATGATTGTGTTTGAGCGTTTGTGGCTTCTATTGTGGGAAGCTCATGAGTTGAGATGGAACAAGATATGCTTCGTTTTTTTTTTTTTTTCTTTTTTTTTACTTTGAACTATCATTGATATAAATCAAAATCCTTCCGCAGATCCATACTTCTTGCAAAGTTGGTGGAGATTGAGAGGAGAAAGAGAGTGGGTCTATGCAGAGAACAAAATTGATGGTGGAGGTGAAGAAGAGGAAAGTCTTCGATACTTTGAGCAGCAAATGTCAATCTTGTTGCTACGAGATTCTATGGCCAGATGCTGCTCAACGAATGAAATATTTCAACTTTGAGGTAAAGTGAAGCTCCCATCTGTCCATATGCATTTTGTTCCTTTAGAGGTGGGATTGAATACTGTGCTGCAATATTATGTCTATATTCATCCATTGTAAGAATGCAGTATAAATTTGAGTTTTCAATTGATGGATGGTGGTAACAAGGCTTAATACTGATCATACATAAAAACGCTTTTACTCCTATGTTGCAACCACCTTGTCTTTCCAGCATAGGAATGACCCAATTGACAACATATTTGTTCATAAATACAACCAGAACCTTGAGCCACTCTGTGGAAGGTGACTATTATTACCTGTTTCAGACTTGTACAAATCAGAACCTGCTATTTTCCTGGATATAAACATATGCACATTACACTGCATTGTTAGTGTTTTATGGGGATTGGATGACCAAGAAAAACTTGGATTTGACATGGATATCTTCATCACACTGGATCATTAGTTCGAAGCCAGGGCTTGTTGGAGTTCAACACTTTTTATTGGGTGTTACTATCTTCAAATTTGAAGACGCATGCTTTAAGTTGGAAGGCCTTCTTTTTCCCTTTTCTGATAGTGGATTAGGAATTCTTTGTTTGCACTTACCTCAGAAGATCTAGGAATCTAGTCCCGAGGTTGTAGTTAAGACGTAAGATTTCTTAGTTGGAATTTTTTAAAACGTGTTACAATGGCTATTGAGTTGTTGATTCATGAGTTTATTCATTGAACCCATTTTCTGTAATATTATTCTATTTTTTACCATTTTATACATTTGCAATGCCTCATCTGATCATAGTTTCATTGGTTTTACTTTCTCTTAAGTTATATATAAATTTTTTTTTCGTCTTTCAAGTTCCAAAATGTCAGAAGAAACAAGAAAGAAAACTAGTGATTCTATTTCCATTGAAGCATCAAGTGCAAAAGCTCTTACTCATCCAAAAAAATGGAACTGGCATCTTTTGTTTGGAAAGCTTTTAAAGGAATAGAAAAAGAGGATATAATTACTCATGCCAAGCGTAAGCATTGTTTTAATATTTTAGTGGCAGATAGTAAAAGGGGACTAGGAATATGCGTAAGCGTTTGTTAGGATGTGATATTTATAAACAAGTTCAGAAGTAAGTAGACCAAATTTACGTAAAAGTTGATAAAAAAAGATTGATTTATTAGAACGCATAATTTTAGATACGATCCAAAGTAACTCACGAGGCGATTGCTCAAATGATCATTTTACACAAGTATCAATTTTCAATGATTCAACATATTAGGTTTGGGAGGGTTTTAAGTTCAATGCAACCAACTTTTTAGGCTGTGACAGGCAATACTATTCGAGCAGATTGCATGGAGATTCATGAAAACAAAAAAAATTGAAATTGTATGAGATCTTAGATAAACTTCAATGTCGTGTAAGCTTTACTTCTAAATTTTTTGAGTTCAAGTCAGAACATAGGTTACATATATTTAACTATTCACTATATTGATGAAAATTGGAAGTTAAAGAAGAGAATTTTATGTTTCTGTGTTGTCAATGATCGACACACGGGAAAGAATGAATGTTGCTAATGCCTTGTTAGAAAAAATGTATGAATAGAATTTAAACAGAAAGTTAAATTGTACAACCTTGGACAATTGCCCCAATAATGATGTGATGGTTCGTAAAATCTTTCGGAAACTTGAACCAAAAGGAGTACTAGCTTTGATGGGAAGTTGTTTCAAGTGGTATGTTCTATGCATATCTTGAATTTGTTATCCAAGATAGGTTGAAAGAGAGAAAAAAAAGATTGAAAAAATTCGCGAATCGATCAAATTCATCCGAAACTCATTTCAAATGCAAATGAAATTTGAAAATATGTGCAAACAAGTTAGAGCTCTACAAAAGAAGTTAATTCAAGATATTTCCACAAGGTGTAATTCAACATATATAATGCCTAAGACAACCATAAAGTTTAATGATGCATTTTTTCGCTATGTAAAAATTAAACAAAATTTTAAGTGTGAACCTTTTGATATGGATTAGAAAAATGGAAGAATTATTTTAGAATGCTTGAAGATATTATATGATGTTACACAAATTTTCTGGGAGACAAATTATACAATTGTTAATCGTTATTTAGACTTGGTTTGTAGTCCCGTTTGCAACTTGATGAGTGGTGTACATGTAGAGAATCATTTATCATATCGATTACCATGAAAATGAAATAAATGTTCAATAAATTACAGAGGATCACTTGGTTTTCACATTAGCTTCTATATTAGATCATCAAATCAAGATAGAGTCCATTGATTTTTACTTTCCACGGATCTATGGTAGTCTGTTTGAGGAAAAATATAGTTGAAATTCGTAACACACTAACAAGTCTTTACAATAAATATGTAACTTGCTATTCTGTATTAAGTCAAATATTTCCTTAGAGTATAAGTGATACTAACAAAGCTAGTGAAAGTTCAACAATTGCTAGTTGAAGTGGTGGTGGAATGGTAGAGCTAATGGTATTTCTTCACGTTGTACTTTAAGTTTCTAGTTAAGGCTTTTTTTTTAAATTTCCTTAAATAAAGTTCATAAGATGTACATTTGAAAATAGATTTGGAATCTTATTGGGAGAAACGGCTCACCCTGTTAAAAAAGGTTAAGGTTAGGATGATGAGACATTTGACGTTTTGAGTTGGTGGTAGTGCAGTGCACCTAAGTATCCTATCATGGGTAAAATGACTCGTGATACCTTAGTGATTCCCGCATCGAGTGTTGCGGGTTTTGTAGAACGTGAAGAAATATCACTAGCTCCACCATTACTACCACCGCTTGATTCACTTCTACTATCAATTGTAAAAATTCTACTAGTTTTGTTGGTATTACTGGTATTTCAAGGAAACATTTGACTTGATGCAGAAAAGCATGTTACATATTCATTCTAAAGACTTGTTAGTGTGTTACGAAGTTTAAATATCTTTTCTTCAAATTGACTACCATACTTATGTGGAAAGTAAAAATCAACTGACTTCATCGTGATTCGAGGATCTAGTATGGAAGCTAGTGCGAAAACCAAGCAAATGATGCACCAATATTTGTTGAACTTTTCTTTCATTTTCATAGCCATCGACATGATAAATGAATCTCCACATGTACATCACTTATCAAGTTGTAAACCGATACCATAAGCCAAGTCAAAGTAACAATTAACAGTTGTATACTGTTCTCCCAAAAATTTATGTGACATCATAGAATTCTTTCAAATATTTTGATAAAATTCTTGCGTTTTTTCAATCCATTTCAAAAGGCGCACATTTGAAGCTCCGTTTAACTTGTACATAGTTAAAAATGCATCCTTGAACTTTAAGATTGCCTTAAGCATCATATATGTTGAATTCCACCTTGTGGTAAAACCTTGAATTAACTTCTTTTGAAGAAATCTAACTTGTTTACACATTTTTAAGATCTTCTTTGCCTTTGAGGTAAGTTTCGGATGAATTTGATCGATTCACAAATTTTTTCAATCTCCTTTTCTATCTCTTTCTACCCATCTTGGACAATCAAATTCAAGATATGCATAAAACAACACACTTGAAACAAATTCCTATCAAATGCTAGTATTTATTTTGATTCAAGCTTCCGAATGAGTTCACTAATCACTACATCATTAGTTGATCAATTATCCAAGGTTATGCAACCTAACTTCCTGTCTAATTTTCAATCATACATCTTTTCTAATAAAGCATTGGCAACATTTTCTCTTGTGTGTCGATCGTTGATAGTAAAGAAACATAAAATTCTCTTTCAACTTCCAATTTTCATCAATATAGTGAACAATTTATGACAAATAACCTATGTTCTGACCCGAACTCTAAAAGTCAGAGATAAGGCTTACAGCCTTACACGACATTAAGTCTATCTAAGATCCCATAAAATTTCTATTTCTCATTTTCATGAATCATGTAATCTGCTCGAATAGTGTTGTGCGCCACAACCTTTAAAAGTTTGTTGCATTGAATTTAGGACTCTCTAAAACCTAATATGTTGAACAATTGAAAATGGATACTTGTGCAAAATGATCATTTGACCAATCGTCTTACAAGTTACTTTTGGATCAAATTTAAAATTATATACTTCAATTGGTCCATCTTCCTTATTAATTGTTAAGTACACCTGATCTATTTGATTCTGAACTTGCTTATAAATATCACATCCTAACAAATGCTTACGTATATTACTAGTCTCATTTCTACTATTTGTCACCAAAATCTTATAATAATGCTTACACTTGCCATGAGTAACTATACTCTATTCATTCAAAAGCTTTTCAAACAAAAGATGTCCTTTTTTGTTTTTTTGAATGAGTATACGCTTTTGCAATTTATGCTCCAATGAAAACAAAATCCCTAGTTTCTTCTGACATTTTGGAATTTGAAAAACTAATGAGCAATATGTATATAACATAAGAGATCTCCAAGGGGCTAAGGTTCAAGATTGTGTTGTGTTCAGAGAGGTTGTTGCATCTTGGAAGTTTGGCTTCATAAAGAATATCAATGATTGGGAGGTGGATAGTCTTGCTTCTCTTTTGATTAGAGTTGTAGATGGACCTTAAATAGCTTTAGAGTCGGATCAAAGGTTATGGAGATGGGATCCCAGAGGCATTTTGTCCATCAAGTCTTTTTTCTCTCATATTAGACCGATGGGCTAGAGTTCTTTTCCTACGTCTCTGGTTTGGGGGCCCTATCCCATCAAAAGTGTCTTTCTTTGTTTGGATCGCTATTTCGGACAAGGTTTTGAGTCTTTGATGGTACACCACTTGAATAGTAGGGGGATGATGCTGCCAAATAGATGCTCCACGTGCAAGTCAAGTGTCGAGTCAGTTGATCATCTGATGATTCATTACCAATTTTCCTTTGCCATTTGGCAAGCTTTCTTTTCTTTGTTTGATATAGACTTTGTGATGCTGGATCATGTGCTTATCTTAGTCCAAAGAATTTCTTTGGAATTTTTCAGAGGGAGAGGGAGATATCTTTGGCGTATCCTTCCATTTGCCATCATGTGGGTCATCTGGAAAGACAAGAATTCCTCAATCTTTGAAGGAAAAGGGGAAGATATCCCTAGAGTTTTGTTGAGGGTCAAAGCATATTTTTATCTCTAGTCTTCCTTATCTTCAGAGTTAGAGGATGTTTTTTAGGCTTTTGTGTTTAGATGGGATAAGTTGATAGGAGGTTCCTCTCCCTTTTGAGTGTTGTATAGTTGTGTGTTGAGAGGCTCTTCTCTGGAGGCTCTTCTAGGTTATATATTTGTGGGGTTTTCCCCTTTTTTAATTATACTCATCTTATAAAAAAAAAATTCCCAATCCACTATTAGAAAAGGTAAAAAGAACAAGGAATTCCTACTTAAGAGTGATATATAAGAGCAGGAGAAGTGCATTGTGCTTCCCTTGAACTTGAAGTAATAAATGTTGGTTTGTAAAATGCCCCTTTTATACCTTAAAAGGAGGCAGAAGCACCCTTCTTCCTTGGGATGGAGAGAGAGAGAGAAGTTCATGGCAGACGGCAAACATGCGGTGCGGTGCGGTGCTGGGGTTTCTCTTCTCCAGTTTGGGTTTTGGAGAGGGAAAGAGAGTTAAAGAGTATATAAACGATATTTTATAAGAAATTATTTTCCAAATTTTCCCTTTAAACATCAAAAAATGTCAATAACCGTTTTACCCAACGGGTACCCGACATGTATAACCGTATTGGATCCGATTTTAACTGGGTCCAAATGGGTAGAACTGATTAGGACCCGATTCTTAACGGTTCCTTTAAAAAGGGATTCAAAACCGGGTTAATCAGTTCCAATTCCTATCTCCTATCGGCTATTGGTTCATCGAGTACCAATTGGCACTCTATTTATTAGGTGGGAATCTTAGTCATAAATCTTTTGGTAAGTCCAACCATATGTGTACTATTGGTTCATTCTGTGTACGGGAGAGAGATTGGGGAAACAAGTTTCCATCCATTTCAGAAATGAGTTTCCAACAGAGTTTCTCAAAAAACAGAAACAGAATTGAGTTTCTTGGGAAACATCATTTTAAATGAGAAATTAATTTCCTGGTAACTATGACAGAGGATCTATTAACCTTGTTACGAACCAAGAAATTTGCTGGCTTATTGGCACAATCTATACTTAAAAGATCTATTAAAGGATAAATCCAAATTATGATCCAATTTTCTCAAAGGTCAAGTGAGTCAATGATTGGATTGGCTTGCCCATTTTTTTTATATGAAACTGGCAATCTCTTCATTGAGTCTAAATTTCTGAACATTGCTCTGTATTTTACTTTTTCCAATTTTACCTGTAACATCATTATCTGAACTTCCTCAGGTGGAAGTATCGAGCTGCACCTGCCACCTGAATATGATGCTCCTTATGGGTACTTGCAAATATTACTGCCAACGGCAGCCTGTAGGATCGGCTCTTCTTCGCCAGAACACCCACCCTTCCCTTCTCCTGGCAGCTATGCTTCATGACAGTTGCTGAGATAGCCCCTGCTCTCCACTTACTATTTCTAATACAGGCCTTTCACTGGGAGCTGTTGCAGGAGGTTCTTGGAAATTCAAAGTTTCTTGATGACTGCAGAAGCGATCAATCAGCATACATGTATGGGGATACATTGGGGGGGGGGGGGGGGGGGGGGGGCATTTTTCACATGAGAAGTCATGTTTGAATTTGCTGAGAGGAGCAACCTTGTACATGCACTGTTTCTTCGAAGATTTGTCAGTACTGATATAATACTCATGTTCTTCAAAAAATTTGGAGGGAAAAAATTTAAAAGGTGATGTTTAGAGCTGCTGTGCAGCAAGTTTCATACATGAATTTCATTTGACCACCGTAACCCCCACCGATTTTGAGCACTTCATCAAACAGTTGCTACTTTGCAGGCCATGATGCACCTTTAAGCACTGTGCCATCCCCATTCTTTGTCTCTGTGTTTGATCTACAGAATTTCCTCACAGATCAAGTGGTTACAATGGTCAGATCATATTGGTTTTTGCACTGGAGGTATTCTGAGTGAGACTGTCGGACCTATCAGAGTGGTGGGTCACACCTCCGTACAGTTGGGAGGAAGATGATAATCAAATGTGGTAAATGATCCGACTGTTTGAATACAATGATTTACATATACCTTGAACCAGCGGTATTAAGTGATGATTGGATGGTCAGGGACTCAGGAGTAAAAGTGTTAAAAAAAAATGAAAATTGCAATCCCTAGCAAACAGCCTGCACTGCTAGCCTCTGTGTAATGTTTCCGCAATTGCTTGACCCAAATGTAGCCACCGATACGTCAATGGTGCAACTCATTTGCTCAACACATGCCTGCAAAAACTCGAATAAATTAAACGGCTTAAAATTCTTCTAATTATTTGAAAACAAAATGAGGCACAGCTTAATGGTTGCTTGGATTACCTTCTGCACCACCGATAAACTATTTTCGGCCTCACAGTGCCTTTTTGGAAGTCTCCGAAGCTCGCAAATTGGATAGCTGACGTCTTCCCCTCATGAGTGTTACTGCATATCGTTCCGGCTGTGACAGTCTGGAAATTCACTTGCGAAGGATCGCCACCAGATTCTTCAAATAGAATCATTGTGTTCGTGCCTTCTCGGAGGAATGACCGCGGTACATGGTACCTGTTGCGACGTAAACTTTTTATGGGTTAGGATATTTTCTCTTTTCGCATGGCCTAAACCCATGGAAGACTAAAATGGTTACCATCTTTGTGTAGGCAGGCCACAATTGCTAAAACATTTTCCTGATTCGAAGTGTCCACGGTAATCGCATTCGTTGCACCCATCTTCAGCAATGGAGGATGGCCAGTAACGTCCGAGGCTATTTCCGTTCACCCAAGCATGTCCCTTGCCCATGCTTTGTAAGTCCACCACCACAGGGTCTTTACCCAGAGGAGCCTTGAAGGTTGTCTAAGAACACACATTCAACAAGTAAAATTAATTATGTAAGATCCTTTTATTTCTCCAATTTAAGTCATTGGGGGTGTTTAAGAAATTTTATATATATATGGGTGGGGCTCAGGGGACCCCCTTTTTTCTGACCCCTCTTGGTGTTCGTGTGCTCGGCCGTGGATTTTATGAATCCAACTGTAGTTGTCATCGTCGAGCTGGCATCACTTTTTTTTACTTTTTGGGTCGCTGACAACTACCATTGGATTCGTGAAATCCACGGCCGAGCACGCAAACACCGAAAGAGGTCAGAAAAAGGGGTCCACAGAGCCTGAGCCTATTTATATATGGGTTGGGACAGAATGACTCATGCTATTCTTACTAATAGAATGACTAATGGAGAGGGGTCCCACATGCTAAAGAGTTAAGGGCTGATTTTTGGTGATGATATTCTTCTCAACATAGATATCAACCTTACAAAAAATCAGCCCATTCCGTGGATTTCGATAATGTTTGCGTGAAAGAGAGAGCAAGTACCTTATACCAAGTCATCATCCTCTTTACAACAAGATCATCTGAAAGCCATTTGGAGGCATGGGGTGATTGGTCACTATAGAATTGGTTGTCTTCACCATTCAACCCGACCTACAGGCGTTCCCCGACCGAAAAACAACAATGTGGGTCAGATTGTCAGATTCCAGCAGAAACCGAAAAGAGATGGAAACTAATAAAATTTTATTATTTTATTAAATTACAAATAAGTAATATATTATCAACCTTATATTCCCTTATAAAACCATTTGTTTGTTGATAAATCCAGTGTGACATTTCCATTTCCGACCAACTGAACAGGACCGCCGACTATACCGAACACTGCGTTGTCAAAAAATGCTCCATAATTCTGCTCAACCCAAAAATGAAGAAAATTGGTATTTTTGAGCTTTAATAAAGCTCATAGAAAAGGGTATTTTAGTTAAGACAAAATTAATTTACGGGTAGGCCGACTGTAACACTGAGCAAGGCTATATGGTTAATTCCTGGTTTCATCTTCACTGTCTGCTCAAGCATGAACATAAATTTCCAATGTGCACCATAGTAAGATCCTGTGATTCCCATCAAGTCAAGAAGATTTTAGATTAAATCTCTAGTTTTTTTTTTTTTTTTTTGGGAAATGCTAGAAGTTCTTTTAGAAGAAATATTTTTAACAAATATTAGTTATTTTTGAATTACCTATGTGCTTCCCATTAACATAAGCATGAAGTATTGGACCCGTCGTATTCGCACGAAGTGTCATATTCTTAGTCCAGAACGAATTGTTCTTTTTGATGTCTATACTGAAATAATGCATGATGAAGGGGAGGAAAATGAGTGAATGGAAAAGAACAAAAGATTATTGTAAGGGATGCTTGATTAGAGGGAAAAATGTTACCTAGTCATGTACCATAAGTAGTCACTTGCGTCGGCAGCGGCCGCCTTTTGTTCAATAAGCTGCATAGCAGAAAATTTGCCCTTCCCTTGAATGGTGATGCTGGTGGTGTCCTTCATGGGTTCTGGTTTCCATACCCAGCTAAATTCTTCTGGTTCATTTTCAGCTCGATTCGGCTTCTTTATCATCAAAGAAGTTTGAGCATTGACCTATCAATGCATAATAACAAAAATTCAAATATTTGTAAGAAATTTTTTTTTTTTTCTTGGGATTCTATTTACGGTTTCAAATTTGCGAAAGGTTTTTCGATTTTTTATGTCCAATATCGTATGACATGTGTTACTGGGATGGGTTTGGGCCTGGCCTAGCTCTGTCTAAACTCGGCGAAAGTCCCAAGATATATGTAATTATGCCCAAGCCAAACCGGCCTATTATTGGCCCAACATTTTAGGTCTAAGCCCGGCGCATTATAGATATTACCAGCTGTGCCATTAGGTTTGGACTGGGCTAAGGTAATTTTTGTTAAACGGTGAGCCAACCCAGCCATTTATCTGGTAGGTCTTAAAATCATTCTCGGACCACCTCAATGCAGCCCTAATTTTAGTCCATGAGAGCTGGGCCTAAAAGCCAGCAAACCCATTCACTGGCTCCACTTTGCTAAAGGTAATGAATAACATGACGTGCTTCTCTGATACCGATTGGACCCACTTAGCGGCTTCCCGACGCTTTTTCCCTGCCAAAATAATGCTCAAATCCCACGGTTAAATAACAACCCATAAAAAAGACTAAAATCCAACGGTTATAAACCACCAATCAGGCTGAATTCTGGTGTATAGATCCACCTAAAGATGGGACACAAATCATTCTCTCTTAGAGTGTGCCACGTGGCGTTTTCTATGCGGCCTGACGCCCGGATCAAAAAGTTCCACGAGAAACCAGAACATCTCCTAATCGGGACCCATCAGTGTGACACGGTCAGCTTAAGATGGAAATCAAAACTGTAAACTCGGGGACTAAGAGGTCAGAGGAAAAGTGAATGACGTCATGGTCTCCTAAGTAAACGGCCTGGATTCTATTTGGATTATGAAGTAACAACTTGGATAAAACGTTGGTTTCACAATTTTAGTCCAAATAACAATGTCAACTTAACAACGTCGTTCGCTTAACAACGGATCTTTTTTTTTTTCAAAAAACGGTTAATTTAGATCCCTGGATTTTCTCAAAATAAACTCTATCCGTAGATTGAGCTGAATCTCCATCAAAATCTTATCTATTTTGAACTATGGTTTATCCACTAATATCTATAAATAGAGTCCTTGCACCTACGTTTTCACTACTTCTTCCTCTTGTTTCTTCTGATTAGATACGAGCAGCCATGTCTCTTATCTGGGGTTTACTTTTCTTGTTTTCCTGTTTGTCTGCTTCCGCTACTGATGTTTCTTACGACGGGAGAGCCATAAAAATCGATGGGGAACGACGAGTTCTTCTCTCTGGTTCCATCCACTATCCTCGTAGCACACCAGAGGTAAATATCTAACGCCTAGAAATCAACAATCACGTTGATTTATGTTGTTTAGATCCTCCAAGTGATGGACCAAACAGTAGCTCTCTCTCTCTCTCTCTCTCTCTCTCTCTCTCTCTCTTAATTGATTTCTGCATTTATTTCAGATGTGGCCAGATTTGATACAAAAAGCAAAAGAAGGTGGGCTTGACGCAATAGAGACTTACGTCTTTTGGAACGCTCATGAACCTCATCGTCGCCAGGTTTTTTTTTTTTTTTGATTTCTTAGAAAATTTCTTAGTTTTTTTTCAACTCAATAAATAATTGATACGTACTTACTATGTCATTTTTTTATGTTTATTTTTTGTTTAGTATGATTTTATGGGCAATCTAGACATGATTAGGTTTCTCAAAACTATCCAAGATGCCGGCTTGTATGCGGTTCTTCGGATTGGACCTTACGTTTGTGCCGAATGGAACTACGGGTAATTTTCTTATTTAATTGATTTATTTTTATTAATTCCTTAATTCATTCTATATTTGCTAATCCTTTTTCTTTTCTTTTCTATTAGAGGATTGCCTTTGTGGTTACACAATATGCCGGGTGTTCAAATAAGGACGGATAACGACGTATTCAAGGTAATAATATTTCTATTTTTGTTAATTACATTTTTATATATGTTTTAAATATTAATATTTATTTATTTTTATTGTTTAGAATGAGATGCAAAATTTCACAACCTTAATAGTGGACATGGTGAAGCAAGAAAATCTATTTGCTTCACAAGGAGGACCTATAATTATTGCTCAGGTATGTAATTTTATTTTAATTAATATTTTATTTTGCGATAACAGTTTAATTAGTTATTAATATTTTTTAAATTTATGTTTATAATTGGCAGATCGAGAATGAATACGGAAACGTAATATCATCGTATGGAGATGCTGGAAAAGCGTACCTTAATTGGTGTGCAACTATGGCCGAATCCCTCGACGTCGGTGTTCCATGGATTATGTGCCAAGAGAGCGATGCCCCACAACCAATGGTATTTATTTATTTTTTTCTCTTTTTTCCATTTTATTATCTAAATTATTGTTTTTTTTTTTTTTTGTAATTTTTCATGATTTTATTGTATTATTTAGTTATAATTATTGTTTAATTGTTTGGAAACAGATCAACACGTGCAATGGATGGTATTGTGATTCTTTCGAACCTTCCAACCCCAACACTCCCAAGATGTGGACTGAGAATTGGACTGGCTGGTGGGCTTTTTTCTTTTTATTATTATGTTTTTTCTTTTTCTTTTTTCTGTTTTTTCATTAGAGATGGGTGTTCTAAACATGGGTTTTCTTTCAGGTTTAAGAACTGGGGTGATAAAGATCCACACAGAACTGCTGAAGACTTGGCTTATGCAGTTGCACGTTTCTTTCAATTTGGTGGAACTTTCCAGAATTACTATATGGTTAGTATTCTCTTTGAAAAATATAGGATTTTGATGTTAATATAAGGTTGCAAATGTGCCGATTGATCTCGGGTTGGTCTCAGGGGGCGTTGGCCCGACCCACCCTAGCCCGGAAATTTGCAACCCTAAACATATATGTAGGGAAGACCAAATGTATGTAAAACAATTGTCTTTTATTTCTTTAATTTGTGATACAATGATATTTTATGGTTTCAGTACCATGGTGGGACGAATTTTGGGAGGACGGCAGGAGGACCATACCAGGCTACATCATATGATTATGATGCTCCCCTTGATGAATATGGTAATTTGAATCAACCCAAGTGGGGACATCTAAAGCAGCTCCATCTCACACTTAAATCAATGGAGAAGGCTCTTACACACGGCGACGTATCGACCATCGACTACGGAAATGGAGTTTCGGTGACTATGTATGCCATGAATGGAACTTCTGGATGCTTTTTCGGCAACAAAAACACGACGACTGATGCTACCATCAACTTCCAAGGGAACCAATATTCTGTCCCTGCTTGGTCTGTTAGTATTCTTCCTGATTGCAAGAAAGAAGCCTACAATACAGCTAGGATTAACACTCAAACTTCTGTGATGGTAAAGAAGATAAATGAAGCTGAAAGTGAACCTTCCACTCTCAAATGGGTATGGAGACCTGAACACATTAAGGATACCGCTCTTCTTGGTAAGGGATCTGTTGCTTCAAAAGCACTTATGGAACAAAAGGCTGCAAGTAACGACACCAGTGATTATTTGTGGTATATGACTAGGTATGTATATTTATTTTTTAAACTTTTTTATACATTTATATAAATGATTCATTCTTTGATTAGTTTGCGATTAATTTAGTAAGTTAATAATCTGTTCTTGTTGTTACAGTGTGGATATTAGTAAAGATGATCCGATTTGGAGTAACGACATGAGTTTGCGAGTAAATACTAGTGGTCATGTTCTTCATGCTTATCTCAATGGCAAACATATAGGATCCCAATGGTCCAAGGATGGAGTCTTTAGTTTTGTGTTTGAGCAAAAAATTCAAATGAATCCCGGAAGTAATCAGATTACTTTGCTCAGTGCCACTGTTGGATTACGGGTAATGCTAGCAATTTTTTTTCTATCCATCAATTTTTTTTGAATTCAGAAGAGTGAGTAATTTCATTTTTTTGTTCTTCTCTGTCATGCAGAATTATGGTCCAATGTTTGATTTACTATCCACGGGAGTAGCTGGTGTTCAGTTGATTGGAAAGAAGAATGACGAGTATATCATTAAGGAATTGTCGTCAAGAAAATGGGAATACCAGGTTGGGTTGCATGGTGAGGAGAAGCAACTTTTTAACGTCGAATCACGCCATGCGCTTAAATGGCTTGCAGAAGATCTTCCCATTGAGAAGATGATGACTTGGTATAAGGTATTATATTAATCCAAGTGCATTATGAAAATCAAAATTTGAATATGGTTTTATATAAACATATTTTTACAAATTTTTCATTTTTGTTTTCAGACAACCTTCAAGGCTCCTTTAGGAATGGACCCCGTCGTCGTAAACTTGCAAGGTATGGGTAAAGGGCATGCTTGGGTGAATGGGGAGAGCATCGGGCGATATTGGCCGAGTTTCCTTGCCAACGACCAAGGATGTAATAGTACATGCGATTATCGTGGTACATATGATAATAACAAATGTGTTACAAATTGTGGTCAACCTACACAGATATGGTAAATTTCTTCTCCTTATCGCATCAATTTCATATAATTAATTTTAATAAAAATGATTTTCTTACTTAGATATTACTAATTATAGGTACCACGTGCCACGTTCTTTCTTCCGCGATGACACGAACACATTGGTTTTGTTTGAGGAGATGGGTGGGAATCCTTCACTAGTGAATTTCCAGACTATCGCAGTCGGGACAGTATGCGGCAATGCCTATGAGGGAAACACCCTGCAGTTATCATGTAACGGTGGCCGAACCATTTCGTCTATCAAATTCTCTAGTTTTGGAAATCCACAAGGCGTATGCGGATCGTTCGAGAAAGGTAGTTGCGAGTCAGATAATAGTTTGTCGATCTTGCATAAGGTACATTAATTCTAGCTACTACTTTTTTATTTGTATTTTAGTAGAAAATATTAGAAAAAAATATTTTTCTAATTTTATTTATTTGTCGCAGGCTTGTGTTGGTCAAGAGAGTTGTTCGATCGATGTTTCGGAAGAAACTTTTGGATCAAGCAAATGCAGTAACATCCCCAAGAAGCTAGCAGTGGAGGCTGTTTGTTAGGAAGTTTGAGTTTTTTCATTTTTTCTTTTTTTAGGCTTTTTTTTTTTTTTTAATTTTAGGTTTTAGAGTCTTAGTAGAAATAAATATGTGGTAGGAAAAAGCAAAAAAAAACAAAAAACCAATATGGTTTATTATGCTCTCTCTTAAACAGATAGAAGCTTTTTTAATCAAAGTTTATATTATCTCTATCTCTTTTCCTTTGCTCCCCTTTTCTTTCCTTTGTTTTTTTTTGGTAGTTCAGCTTGTTTTTAAAGAGACCAGTAACTCAGTGAAGGCGGGTTGTGAACCCAGGTCTATGGTATCATCACCCACAAACTTTACTAATTGAGCAAGTTGACACCTTCAAAAGTATTTTAGAAAATGGTTTCTAGGGATGCAACACGAGGACTTCCCAGGAGGTCACTCATCCTAGTACTACTCTTGTCCAAGGACGTTTAATTACGGAGTTCTAATGGGATCCGATGTATTAGTACTGGTATGATCGCACCCCCCCCATTTTCTTTCCTTGTTGATGCAATCTCCTTAATTGCCCATTTTATGGCACTAAGAGAGGAAGTATCCAAGCCACGTGTACATACACATCAACTAACTAATCTCATTTAAACTAAATTTATAAATGGCTGCAAGTACAAGGAAAAAAAATAGTCTCCATGGCAATAAGCATATGACAGTGAAACCTTCGTTGGGCCTAGAGTGAAAATTCTG
The DNA here is from genome assembly GCA_035048495.1 of Euptelea pleiosperma. Classification (NCBI taxonomy): domain Eukaryota; kingdom Viridiplantae; phylum Streptophyta; class Magnoliopsida; order Ranunculales; family Eupteleaceae; genus Euptelea; species Euptelea pleiosperma. The sequence goes on along the minus strand of CM068549.1, from coordinate 32,756,438 downwards.
CATGAAGTTTGATTCAAGCCCACTCTTCAAGTTCATGGGCTTGAAGTTAAAATGAGGTACTCAACATGAAGGTGCATATATACAAGGGGTCGTATATATTATTTGAATAGAGAATATTCCTAAAAGATGCCCCTTGTATGGCCCGCATAGAAGATGACTTTCTCACAAGATCGTTTCTATACTTACAGGATTGTTTTTAACATATGTGACCAGATTTTATGGGTAACTTGGATAATGATGCATACAGCAATTAATATATAACAAGTAATTATACTTTGAATGTTTGGCCCATCCCTAAGTGGACCAAAGTATGAGCCACGTGCAACGCTCTTAGAGTCCACTGACCGCATGGATGTTTGGCCCATCCCTAGGTGGACCACACTCTTAGAGTCCACTGACCGGATGGATGTTTGGCGCATCCCTAGCTAGGTAACCAAAAATCAAACTCATCAGTAGTGAGTTCTAACCTTTGGCTCTGAGTACCCCAAATAATGCTCGAATCCAATGGTTAAAAATATTTTCTGTCAAAATAGCCGTTAAATTAATGAATACAAACGGGCAAAAATGAGAAAAAAAAATGGGAAAAATGGTGCTGAAATTTGAAATTTGAATTTCAAAAACGAAAAATGGGGAATAATGGAAAAACAATGGCTTTTTTTCACAACTTTTTTCAGAAAATAATGACTTATTTTCTAAGCGTCAAAATGATTCATAACGTAACGGGCTTTGGGTGTTACTGTTTTAACGGCCTTCAAAGTCGTTATAACGGCGTTATTTTAACCTATGGTTACAACCTGCTGCCAAATGCTATTGAATGGCTAAGTATATTTCCATTAATAAGTTAGTGTAGCAACTTCAAAAACATTCATCCAGCAACCAAGAACACAGTTAGAACATACAACGCAATAAACCAAACATTTCTCCTTCCTTCAATTTCCTAGCAAACAGCTTGCACTGCCAGTCTCTTGGTGATGTTGCTGCCGCACTCGACCGAACCAAATGTTGCCTCTGATACATTGATCAAGCAACTCCCTTGCCCAACACATTCCTTCGAAGAAAAAAAATTAATTTTGAATTTTCTTTTTGAAAATTCTTCTATATTTGAAGAAATTAATGTGTAATTAACAAAATAGGCAAGAAAAATACCTTTTGCACCACAGATAAGCTATTAGCGGCCTCACAAGTGCCTTTTTGGAATGATCCGCATGTGCCTTGCGCGTCTCCGAAGCTAGCGAATTGGATTGCCAAGATTGTTTGCCCATTTTGACATGACAATTGCAATGTGCTCCCCTCGTGAGCATTCCCGCATGCCGTCCCTACCGTGACAGTTTGGAAATTCACTTGTGATGGGTTGCCGCTAATTTCTTCGAACAAAACCAAAGTGTTCGTATTATCATTGAGGAACGACCGTGGTACGTGATACCTGTTGCAATTTCATATTTATATGGTTACACATTCAGGTTTTCATTAATTAGTGTTCATTGAAATGCTTAGGGGGTGTTTGGATCACCATTTTTAGACTCGAAAAAGTTTTTTTTTTTTTCCAGAAAAAGACTTTTTCCAAAATAATAGATTCTTTGGATGACCATTTTATAAAAAAGTATTTATTCCATAAAAATATATTTTTTAAGCCAAAAAATATTTATATTTTTTTACAAAAATATATGAAAGCTGTTTTTCAAGTAAAAAATACTTTTTAAAATTTTGCTAGCTCAAATAACATAATAAACAGAGAAACAGTTTTTGGTAGAAGTCCCCTTCCAAAAAAAAATAAAGACATTATATTTGTGGGACCATCTAAAAGAAGATAAAGATATTTAGCATTAATGATGATCCAAACGACCGTTTTAAGAAAAACACATTTTCAAAAATATATTTCAAATAAAAGTCATTTTTTGAAAAAATGGCGATCCAAACACCCCCTTAATCTTAAACTAATTAAATGGCCAAAAAGCCGTAAAAATAATCAATTGATTTGCTTACCATCTTTGAGAAGGTTTGCCACAATTTGTCGCACATTTTGATGGACCATACCCCCCACGATAATCACATGTATCACTGCAGCCATCTGAATCAGCAAGGAAGGATGGCCAGAACCGACCGATGCTGTGTCCGTTCACCCAGGCATGCCCCTTTCCCATACCTTGCAAGTCCACCACCACAGGGTCTCTACCTAAAGGAGCCTTGAACGTAGACTGGAATCAATTTCAAATTTGACCCGGGTTAGAATTTTAAAATGTCAATTTGGGAAATTTACTTCGTTGAGTGATAATCTTGCATCAACATCCCTCAAAATAAAAATGTAATTTCATTTTAGGCAAGTTTTAATCAAAATGTAATAATCCAATATCAAATATGTGTTAGAATATGGTGTGTTCCCGCACACGTGTTGTGTAGGCCCAACGGCCCGTTGATATACCTTCTTGTTTCGCCTTTCCCCAACAAGTCGATCTATATATTGGGTAAAGATGGCAAACCAACGTTCCCTAGAGGATGTGATGCTCAACAGGTCAATCTATTGAGTAAAGAGGCGAAACAACGTTCCCCCGACGATGTGATGCTGGAGGCGAAACAACTATGTATATTAATGGGCCGTCAAGCCAACACAACATGTGTGAGGGAACACACCATCCCCTAACAATATGGACCTAAAGTTAACGGTGAAATAGGACAGTCCAAATTTTTTTGACTTGCACTTGGCTTTTCATAATGCTGCAAATGTTGGAATGGACTGATTTTTTGTGAGGTTGATATCCATTACGAGAATAATATCATCACCAAAAATCAGCCCTGCAAGTGGGCTCCACGGATATTATCAATATATTAGTCACAAAAGCATTAGTCAATAAATCCCAGCCTATATATGTATCTCGCTAACTCGAACCGAGGGATGCAGAGCCTTTGTGCAAGTTTTAGCGACATTGTACATGCTACGTACTTCCAGCAGCTGCACCCGCGGCCGGTTGGATAAGAAAAAGTCATATCATCTGATCAGAGTAAACTTTAGGCTATGACTCCTACATCTTTGCCAAGTGGATGGCAGATTCAGGTTTCATGAACAGAGGGTTTAAGATTTCATAAGAAAAACGTTTGTTATTTCTGAATGAAAATCTAAGAAAATTAATTAGGTTGCATAAGAAAGAGAGAAGAATACCTTATACCAAGTCATAGACCTCCGGATAGGAAGTTCATCTGATCCCCACTTGGCCTGCAGTGATTGGTTGTCGTAGAATTTCTTGTTCTCACCATTCAAACCGATCTTCATCCAAATACCCATAAATGGTAATTTGATTATAACACCAGAACCCACAAAAAAAAAAAAAAAGAAAGGGATTTCCTCTTCTTTCTTTTAATTATCACAATTTCTAGTATTATTACCTTATAAAACCATAGGTTTGATGACAAGTCCTTTGTAACATTCCCACCAATCAACTGAACTGGACCACCCACTATTCCGGTTGGTGCTAAATCAAAATAAGAACCATAATTCTGCTCATTCAATGGGAAAACAAATTAAAAGAACAAAAAAAAAAAAATCAGTATTTTGAGCTTGAAATAGCTCATGGAAATAGAATTTTAGTGAACTACATATTCTAATTACAACTTAAGGATATTGTTTCAGAGGATTATTTTGGTATTATACTGCAGATGTGGCGAGTCTTATAGGATTTGGATGTCGGCCTCCATGGTTGTCAAGCTCAATAAATTTTACGCTTAATGCGAACAAATTGCTTTATCCAGAAATAAGTTATATGCCCCCACCAATGTGTGTAAAAAAACCATGATTTTGAAATGTGAGAAATTGAAAAAAATATATATATATTTAATTTTGAAATAAATTTTTTTTAGTTTTCAGTTTTCGTTGAATTCTTAAATGTATTTTTGAATCACAAGTCGAACTTTTCCCGTACCATATTTTTTCATCTTATCTAGGGCATATGGGAGAGTAATCAACTTGATTCTCTATTTGATAGGTTGAGGGGTCACACGGTCATACACATAGAGGAGGACAACTTGCATTGGGCCTACTCAAAGTCGGTGTGTTTTTCAGTTAGCTCCTTTTATGATCACATATCCCTCACTTCTTATCAGCACCTTCTCTTATGCCCATATGTTTGGAAACCTTTCATTCCTCTGAAAATCTATTTTTTTGCTTGGGTCGCTCACCACAATAAACTACTCACTATTGACAACTTAATTGTTAGAAAGTGGGTTCTAGTTAATTTTTGTGTAATGTGTAAATCCAATGGTGAATCTACAAATCATCTTCTAGTGCATTGTGATTTTGCCACACGGTTGTGGTCATATTTTCTTGGACATGTTGGGCTCTCATGGGTAGTGCCACAAACTATTAGAGCTTTGATATGTGAGTGGCCCAAGCTTGCTCTTTCAGACAAAAAGAAAATTCTTTGGAGAACGATGTCGTACGTAATTACCTGGGGCATTTGGTTGGAGAGAAATGGGATAACATTTAGAGGCAAGGAAAACACCATACAAGAGATTATCATTAATATTAAGGCACTCCTTTTCTCTTAGGGATCTACTTATCAAGAGATGAGAAGTGTCTTCTTCGGCAATATGGTGTTCAGGTTTGATACCATTATGGGGAGAGAGTAATTCTTCTTTGTTGTGCCCTTTGGATGTGTTTCTTTTTTGCTTTCTTTAACTTCTCTTTTCTTGTTCTTGTTTTTTCGAGATCCTCTCGATCTCCTTTAATGCATTTGACTTATTAAAAAAAATGTCTTAAGAATTAAAAAAACTAATTTTGTACCTGTAATCCAACGGTGGCACTGAGTAAAGTTATGTAATTAGTTCCCGGTTTCAATGAGATTGGTTGCTCAAACACGAATTTGTAGTTACCACCTTTGCTCCATTGGGATCCTGTGATTCAACGAAATTCAAAGAATTTAGTAACGAATAATATAATTTTGTACATTTGTGATAGAAATATATGTAAATTCAAAAAACAAAAAAAGGGTAAAGCTCGTTATTATGATACGTTTAAAAAAAATTTTAATTTTCATATATTTTATTATTATGATAATTAATATTAAAAGTAATGCTACTCTTTGGAAAAATGATTTTTAATATTTAAAATTACCTATGAGCTTCTTGTTCACGTAAGCGTGTAGCACATGGCCCGTGGTATTCACACGTAGAGTCACCTGCTTGCTCCAAGATTTATCTTTCGCGCTGATGTACACGCTATAAAAACACAAAAAATAAATTCCATAATAAAATAAATAAATAGAGTAAAAAAAGGAAAAAAAATGTGAAAATAAAAGAATTAGAGACAATTTCCTTGGTTAAAAGAAGAGAAAATTACCTAGTCATGTACCATAAGTAGTCACTAGCATCAACAGTAGTTGCCTTTTGGTCAAGAAGCTGTGTTGATTTAAAGGAGCCCTTTCCTTTAAGGGTGTCTTTAATGGGCTCAGGCTTCCAAGCCCAATTAAGTTGTTCTGGTTCATTTTCAGCTCCATTCGGCTTCTTTGTCATCAAAGAGGTCTGAGTATTAACCTGTAAAACATAAACTTAAAAATGAATTAATGAAATGCTTTAATTTTTAAAAAAAAATTGTTAATGAAAGGGATTAAATCCGTTTTTTAATTACCTTTGCAGTGTTGTAGACTTCCTTGCTACAATTAGAAAGAATACTAACAGACCAAGCAGGCACCAAGTACTTCCCTTCGGATTGCAAGTCAATGTTGGCATCATTCATCTTGTTATTGCTCAAGAAACATATTGAATCTCCACTGGCCTTATCGACGTACCGAGACAACTGATCGATAACACGAAGATTCCGTGTTACTCCTTTTACACTGAGATTACAAAGATATGGAGAAAATTATTAGGAAATTTTTTTTTTGTAACTGACCAGAACTCCATCTGCAAGTTGCTCGTTCGTCGGCAAGCTTCGAGTGAGAACCTTCTGTCTAGCTTTAATGATTTCATGGAGTTGCTTTAGATGTCCCCACTTGGGCTGATTCAAATTCCCTGAAATTTTTATATAAAAGTAACAGTAAATTTAGGCTTTTTTTGTATTTTTTTCTCGTATTTATTTAATTTATTATGGAATTAATAAATTCTTTGATTACCATATTCATCAAGTGGTGCATCGTAGTCGTAAGACGTTGTGATATATGGACCCCCTGTAGTGCGGCCAAAGTTGGTTCCTCCATGGTACTGAAACCATGAAACAAATATTAATATTACACCCCAGATCAATAAAATAAAGATAAATATACTAGTGGATGGCCCGTGCCCACAGCATTCCCCAACAAAGCATTTACCAAAATCGGGTGGGAGTGGCTGAGATCCATTGCCCAGATTGGGGATAAGATCTCAGCCCTTCTTTATTGAAGTCTATAAGAGGGGGAGACAACTGAGCTCCATTATTATATAGATAGTGGGTGGCCTGTGGCCTGTGGCCTGTGGCCACGGCACTCACCGACAAAGCATTTGTCAAAATCGGGTTTGTCAAAATCGGGTCTGAGTGGATGAGATCCACCGTCCAGTTGGGGGATAAGATCTCAACCCTTCTTTATTGAAGTCTAAAAGAGGGGGAGACAACTGAGCTCGCTTATTATATAGATAGTGGGTGGCCCGTGCCGTGCCCACGGCACTCCCTTACAAAGCATTTGCCAAAATCAGGTATGAGTGGCTGAGATCCACCATCCAGTTGGGAGATAAGATCTTGGCCCTTCTTTGTTGAAGCCTATAAAAAGGGGTATAAGTGGGGAGACAACCACTGTACTGTGTTTTGTTATAAGTTACATGAGTGCATGTGAATTGTATATATGCAATATGTATGAAACCATGTACATAGAGATGTATGCAACTATGCATTTGCCCTTCTACATACATAAGGGATACTGACAGTCAAGTTACACCCTAAATTGCATCTTTCTTAGTGTATGTAGTGTATGTATGCATGTATGTAGGTAGGCATGCCATATTCATAACTTAGTCGTATCATGGACCGTTAAATTCATTCATGATGAGATGTATGTGTTGACAATATCGGGGTCGAGGACTAACCATGTAGTAATTTTGTAAAACACCACCAAATTGGAAAAACTTTGCAACTGAAAACGCAACATCTTCAGCAGTTCTATGTGGGTCTTTGCCACCCCAGCCCTTGAACCTGAAAGGATGCCACATTTTAGATCCTAATTTTTTTGAGGAAAAAAACAGGGAAGCTAAACCCCTTGAAGACCCACCAGCCAGTCCAGTTCTCAGTCCACATCTTGGGAGTATTTGGATTGTTTGGCTTGAAAGAATCACAATAGAACCCATTGCATGTGTTGAGCTGTTTAAAGTCACAAACCAAAGGTTTTAATTAGATTTCAGATTCTAAATAGAACAACTACTGTTTCTACCCAACAAAAAAAAAAAAATAGAACCCATATTGAGAAAATGGTTGTTTAGAAGTATATACCATTGGCTGTGGGGCGTCATTCTGTTGGCACATAATCCATGGGATGCCAACATTGAGGGACACAGCTAATTTCGCGCACCACTGGATGTATGATTTCCCAGCCGCTCCATAAGGTCCATCGACATTTCCATACTCATTCTCGATCTGTTGCATATGAAGACATCATTCCAAGCTTCATATAATTTTTTCGTTATTGACCAAAAAGAAAAAAAAATCCATCAATCTAAGCTTTAAAAATGGTGACCTGTGCGAGGATTATGGGTCCTCCCTGTGGTGCAAAGAGCTTTTCTTGTTTACACATGTTCACTATTAAGGTAGTGAAATTTTGCATCTCATCCTGCAAATAAAAGAAAAAAAAATTTGAAAATTTGATGTTAATGTTCTAAATTTATGAACATGAATTTTTTTTTGAAGAAATGAATGAAACCGCAATATATAAAAATCGATATTGAAACCTTGTAAATCTGATTATCTGTCCTGATTTGAATTCCTGGCAGATTGTGTAACCACACAGGATATCCTCTGATTAGGAAAAAATAATTATAATTATGAAAAAATAATAATGACATAAAATTCATAGCGTCCATCATTATCGATGAATATAAACCTTACCCGTAATTCCATTCGGCACAGACGTAAGGACCAATTCGAAGAATCACATAAAGACCCGCATCTTGTACTGTCTTGAGAAACCTGATTAAGTCTAGGTTTCCCGAGAAATCGTACTAAGATGAAAAAAAAAAAGAAAAAAAAAAAGTTAGGCATGTAATATTATCTCTATTAAGTTAAAAGAACTAGCAATTACAACAGTGATCAAGACCTCGCGACGACGGGGTTCATGGGCATTCCAAAACACGTATGTCTCAACTGCATCGAGCCCTCCCTCCTTTGACTTCTGTATTAGATCCGGCCACATCTGAAACCAATGTAAAAATTTCTAATTAATTTTCAATAATGTATGTAAGAACAATTAAGCATATATAAAAAATCCGTCAACATGTTATACCTCCGTTGTGCTGCGTGGATAATGGATCGAACCCGAGAACAGAACTCGTGGTTCTCCGTCGATTATAATCGAACCGGCATCATAAGAAACTTGAGTTGCGGTTCCCACCGGCGACAAGGAAAAACAAAGCAAACCCAAAATAAGAAACATATTTCTGCAATAACACATCATGTCACCCGGCCGGTGATACGCTTAATTCTTCAGCCTAAACTCAAGAACAGTACTTATAGGCAATCCTAATAATTATAATAATAATAAATTAATTAAACACAATTATCTAAATATCCGAATTTAGGAAAATAAGATTATCTTGTTCAACAGAATTCCAGTGCAAATTTATATTTTTAGGATAAAATTTGTCAAGTACTTAGGCAAGGTTTAAGCTGGGCGTCCACCAGGTTGGAATTTTGAAATTCGGTTTCAAAATGAAAGAGGATGAGCTGAATAATCCATGTGCGGTTGATGACATTGACCATTGGATTCAAGAGATCCATGGTCCACGAGGCGACAATTATTTTACCTTTTACAGTTGTTGCCTTGTGGACCGTGGATCTCTTGAATGCTATGGCCAGTGACTTCAACCGCACATATTTTTGTCGGGTCATTCGCAGAATTCTTTCCATGAATAGTCTCATTTCTCCAGTACCAGAGTCTCCACAACAGAACACACACATAATCACGGATGTAAAGTTCTGATTCATCTCCTGACCTTTTAAGGCTAAGGAGAGCTAGAAGCCAATCACCAATGTCCCATGGGGTTAGAACGTCGCTACGCGTAAAGAGAGGGGAGATGCAAACCAAACCCGAGCTATGGATGGACAGTGGAATAAGGCATGACCCGAGGTGGACTTACGACTGAAAATCACGCAAAGCAAGCAAGGGTATTTTTCGTAATTTGTTTGACATTGAAGAGCATTTCTATTCCCCAAGATTTCTCTATATAAGCCACTATAAACGCCAACCTCTATCCGTAGCAATGGCGGTGATCGTCCGTTGCTCGTGCCTTCCTTCGCCCCCAAGTCCCGATGAGTTTTGCCGGCGTTCTCGTCCATGCCCGGCCAGAATTTCCGAAAGAATCCGTGATTCCGGTCAGTAATTTCGACATCCCTATGAATTTTCCAGCTATTTCTGTAGTTTCTGCTCGTAAAACACACTTCATTTCTGCATTTAAGAAGAGATTTTAAGCGCTCCTTTGGATTTTTTATGTAATTTTTGTTCTATTTCCGTTATTAATGGAGTATAAGCTACTCTATCTGAATCGAAACGTTTACGATATATGATATAAATCACCTACTTTGTGTCGGATCATTCTGATTTGTAGGTTTTGCTGTTGTTTAGCTTTGACTACTGTAAATGAACTTGAAATTTCTGCATTTTGTTGAGTTTTTAAGCATTATTGCTTAAATTTACTTCTATTTCTGTTATATTTCTGCAAATGGAGTAGAAATTGTATTACTTGGATCGAAATCATAAGAACTCTAATTTTAAATCACTGGCATTCCGATGAGCTATTATGAAATGGTTGTGCTGTAAATACGCTTGAAATTTCCCTATTCGACTTGAGGTTTTAACCATTCTTGCTTAAATGTACTTCGATGTCTGTTGTTTTTCTATAATTTGGCTAGAAAGTGTGATATTTGTAATGAAACGTTAAGGATCTCCAACATAAATCACTTGCTTTCTGTTAGATTAGTTTGAAAGCAGTAGGGACGTTTAAATTTCTTCATTGGATTTGAAATTTTAACCATCTACTTTTTGTTTATCTTTTTTCTATCAAAGGAGTGAATAGAATCTTTTATAAGTTGCTTCTTGCTTGTCTTTTATTGGATTCACATGGCAATGTTCTAGCTTCTGATTTCTATGACTTTGCTATTGTTTGGACTCGAATGCAGCAAATACGCTTGATATTTCTGCATTTTACAAAAAACATTGAGCTTTTGGTTTTGGGTTTCATTCTTTATTTCCTCCCAACTTCTGTTCTTCTTCTATAAATAGTCTGGAATAAGTGTATTTTGAATCGAAAATCTATGAAAGGAGTTTAATGTACATTATTCGAAATTAAATGAATAGAATCTTATATAAACCTTCTATCAGATTCACATGGCAAGGTTATAGCTTCGGATTTCTATGGCTTTGCTATTGTTTGGACTCAAATGCTATAATGCTATAAATATGACTGATATTTCTGCATTTCACACAAAATTTTAAGCTTGTGGTTTGGGTTTCTTTCTTTATTTCTTCCAACTTCTGTCTTCTTCTATAAATAGACTGGAACAAGTGTAATTTGATTCGAAATTAGAGGGGTCTATAATCACTTTCTTTTCATTGGATTAATTTGGCAAACTGTAGCTCCTGATTTCCCTGTTGTTTAGTTTTGACATCTGCATCTTAAAAAATTTCTTGTTTCCCTTTGATTTGTTTGCAGCAAAACCAGATATTAAAGATATACTGCGTGCCAGTATAGTAAAGATTTTTAAGCGTGTTTCTGAAGTCAAAGAATTTGTTAAATCAGAAAAGGTGGCTTATATACCATTTGAAGGGAAAAAGTTTGTGCATGACGGATCCAGAAGAGCTCAGTTACCGTTCGAGATATTGTCAACCAGCCAGTCTTTGTATTCAGGGCCAAATGATTTTCAGATGACTAAGTGGGAGGGAACTCGTAGTATTGGTCAAAGACTATCAGATTATGACAATGTCGTTGTGGAACACATATTCGCATATCAGGTACGACGGTGAGTTTCCCCATCTGCTTTTTATGTATTCATTTGGTAGATCCTTTAATATTTTGTTGTTTTGGTCGCTGTAAGTGGTACAAATAAAACCTTTCTTAAACACTGGGAATTCTATTCCCTAAGATAATAATTTCATTTTCAATACAGTTAATTATATATACATTTAGAAGTTTATTCATTTAAAATAAGCCCAGATAAACTTGAAAATGCTGTTGCTCCCTGCAAGTTCAGCAAATTTGGATAACGGAAGCTGAAATCAAGTTATTAGTGTTTAGTCACCAAACTTCAGATCTTTTTTTAAGAAGCCACCCATGAGTCTTGGAGAAATATGATAATTTATAAATGAAAATATGGAAAATGTTGTGCTCCACATTATTTTTTATTTTCTCCATCTTGATAGTTGATGATAATATAAATCCAATTTTTATTCACTGTTGCTCCCTATCAAGGTCATCATTTTCCACCTAACTGAAACATTAACTGTTGCAGAGAATGACACCATTCAGATTCCCAGCGGCAGCATTTTTCATGGTAAATTCCTTGATGCTGAGTCTGCCTTTTGAAGCTTTGGCAGAAACATGTGAGGCTGGTAGCTCTCGTTTTGACATGCCGTTACTGCTTGCTGTAGCCATCATAGGAGCCACTGTTGGAGGTAAGGTAACTTTAACATCACGGTGACCTTTTATTTTATATGTGGACCTCTACTATTTATATCAAAGGATACAGTGTGTCCTTGGTGTGCATTATGAATTATTAGCTAAAAGACAATGATGACTTCGATTACTCTGCCCTGTTTAATCAGCTGAGTTGCATACCTCAAGAAGTGCTGGATCCTAAATTCCCAAATTACAAATGGCATAATGTGTATGCGTCAGGGCCTGCAAACCCAGTCACAAGACTTAGGCACAAACCACTTTTGAGTGTCAAGAGGTTATTGCCTTGGAGCAGAGACAATCCCTTGAGGGGCTGTGTCCTTTTTTCCATAATTCATCAAAACCATCCCTTCCTAGCCCCAACACAGAATTGTTAGTTGGGATGTTCGTTCCAACATTTCAGAAAAAGGAACCATATAATACACTTTATCAATAATATAGATATGAAATCATGTTGTGTCACCTTCTCATTTTTTTTTAATATCATGAATCCGGTGTTTGTTTCACAGGATTGCTTGCCCGACAAAGGAGAGGAGAATTGACGCGGTTGAATGACCAGCTGCGCCAGATCAATGCAGCACTAAGAAGGCAAGCAAAGATTGAGTCCTACGCCCCCGCCTTAAGTTATGCGCCAGTTGGTAGTAGAATACTGGAAAATGAAGTAATTGTAGATCCAAGGAAGCAGGAGTTGATTTCACGTTTGAAAACTGGGAAGAATTTCCTGAGGAATCAAGATCCGGAGAAAGCATTTGTGGAGTTTAAGGGAGCCTTTGAGCTTGCTCAGAATCTAAAGGATCCCATTGAGGAGAAAAAGGCTGCTCGAGGCTTGGGTTTGTTTCTTAACACATGTAGTTTGTCTTATATCTCTTTTGTTTTGTTAGAGTAGATTTATAAATGCAAGCAACTAAACAAAGGAAATGTTGCCATAATCTGTAATTTTTCGGAAATAGCCAGAGCACTAAACAATGGTGGTGAGCCTGATGTTTCCTAGTGGGAACAGGAAAACAAGAAATTCCATTCTTCCGCATATGTTTGGGAACTTGTGTGTCCTTAAAATCTCGGGGTATTGTCTGCATACAGCAGGATTTTCGATATGAAACATTCTATAAGCTTTTTACTGTCTTATATTCAATCAAATTTTGTAAGATGAAGGTGGTTATAGAGTTATAATAATTATCATTATTCATAGCATTGTCTTATAATAGTTATATAATGCAGCTAGACTTTTTGAAGTGCATAATCGTTCATGAGCAGCTTCTTTTATAGTTATAGATCCACCTTTAGAATAGCTAAGGTTTCCAAACTAGAGATATGGCTTTCGTTCTTCCCCTTTTCTAGTCAAGGTTAAAGTTTTGTAGATGAAACCATGATTGCAAAAATACTGTCTTGGATGATTTCTTGTGTTTCACATCTAATTATCTGTACCCGTAATTTTCTTGTTTTGGGGATTCCTCCAAGCTTTAGCAGCATTCCCTTCTTTTACAATGCAATTGCAGATCATCTATAGCTTTTTAAATTATAAATATATTTCTCAGACTTTTCACTTTTGAATCGGTATCTTTCAGGAGCGTCTCTACAGAGGCAAGGGAAGTACCGGGAAGCCATAAAATACCACTTAATGGTTCTAGCAATCTCTGAGCGAGAAGGAGAGGGTTCAGGCTCCACAGAAGCTTATGGAGCCATAGCAGACTGTTATACAGAGCTTGGGGATCTTGAGCAAGCCGGGAAATTCTATGACAAATACATCGCAAGGTTGGAATCCGACTGATTTGTTCTCTTTATTGCTCCTTTTTTATGCCTTTAATAATGTTGTGAGCTTAGAATGTTAGTAGAGGTCTTAATCTTGGATTCAAGGATGGCTCATGGACCTACACTCCGGCAGAATAGTCCTTTTTGGTATTTTAACCATCTATTAGAAGCCAAACTTCTTGCAAGATATTCGGGCAAAATTGTTTCCCGAATCATCTGAATGGTCTTTTACCGTTAAGTGTAGCCTCATGACATGTCATTGGTCACACCATAGATGGTCATAGAGGTTAATTTATTGGTTCGTGATCCAACAATGCAAGTCCATATTCAGGATGCTAGTCCTCATGTCAGCATGTCAGTCCTTGTAGAAGTTTACTTTTCAGAGTTTGTAAATTTCTAAGGACTAGTGCTCTTTACTCCCATTAGTTCGGCTTTCCTTCTAGTTGGTTGAGAAAACCATTGTATGATTGTATCCCCTTGCTTTCAATGCTTTGGCCTCAAATGTGATGTCTTCATCCATCTGTTATGTACGCATGGACTCATCCCCGCCTCTTGAATTCTTGTTTGAGAGGAGTTTCTTGAGCTGCCCTTCCATCTCTATTGCCGAATACATGCAATCTGCTCTTCCTCCCATCCATATGGTTGAGTTCCCTACGTATGATTTCTTTAATTGCTATACGTTATTGAATCTTAGGTCGATACGGTTAAGTTGTATCTTCGGGATTGTCTGAAATTTTATTATTTGAGATGATAGAAATTGGCCAATTGGGTTTCAGCCCCCTATCTATTTGCTATATTGTTTATATCCATGTTCTGTGATTTCTCTTGGGTTTTCTTGCTGTTGGATACTTGTTCTACATCAATGGGACCCACGTACAATCATAGGTCTGTTTTAAGGACTATTTGACTTGCATTGCTAATCTCAAGCTCAGATGAAGGAGGTGGGTCATGCCAAATATTGCTCAAATGGCACATTTTCAGGCCCACTAACTCCATGAATGTTTGGTCCACTGGTTGGGAACATGCATATAAAATCAGGCTGATAAGTTATTGTTAATCGTTGGATTTGAACTTTTTTTTCCATCAATGGCCTCATGAATGGGCCAGTGGATAAAAATCATAGGGTTTCAAGACCATGACAAAAGAATGCTCAAATCCAACAGATAAGAATCACCTATCCGGCTGATTAATGTGTAGGATAACCAAGAGGTTGGCAAAATATTCATGAGGTCAGTGGGTTGGAAGAGAGTCAAATGGCAATAGTGCGACCAACATGCGGGATGCGTAATAGTGCCTAAACAACTCAGTTTTCCTTGGAAAGTAGAAGTTCCTCCCTTGAAGCTCTCTTGTTGGAGATTAGAGGTCTTATTTATATTTGGGTAAAGTTGTGTGATGTGAGGAAATGGTATCAGATTCGAGGATGTGGTGTTCAGTTGGCCGCCTTTGACCGGGAGGGGTTGAGTTGATTCGCTTGGATGTCTTTCGCATTTTGCTCTTTTCTTCCTTTGTTCTCTTCCATTTCCGTTTTGCCTTGGCAGGCCTTCTTAGCCTCCAAGACTAAGTTTTGCTCTCATTTCTGTTTAGGGACTTCTTAAGACGTGTCAAACCTGGTTTTTGAATTTCATTGCCTGTTTCAGTCGGCATTTTTGCGCAAGAGAAAGATATTTTTGAAAGCTTTTCCATGCCAAAAACGTGCTTCTCGCATGAAAAAAATGACGAGGTTGATAAGCTACTTCAACATAATTTATAAATTACAATTTACAAAGAAGTGCAAAATGATTTGTTTATGATTAAAATAGTGCGTAATGTCGATGTTATCGAGGGATATAGTCAAGATCTCCCCCTAATTAATCCATAAATAATATAATATTTTTGCAGGAAAGATGGTGTGCTGTATTTTAAAATTAACTAATCTTTTAGGCCATAAAAATAGAAAACAAAAAAAACATAAAAAAAAAAAAAAGAGGAAAAGAAAGCAACACTTAACTTAATCAACCAAGCTCTCCTTTAAAGAACATAAATCAAACTAGAATTAAACAAATATTTTATTTTTCATTATACAGGTTTGTTAGCAGGCCCATTAACTTTCATCTAAGATCTTATTCTATGAATTAAAACAAGCTTTAGGTCATTATTTTATGGTGATTCCATCAAAGACCAAATACCTATTAAATTATAAGTCTGTCTATCTATATCTATCTATACTACTTCAAAGCCGGAACCTGGGTTGGTGCAACCCCCCCTCTCACACTGGCTTCACAAGACGCTCACTACGCATAGCAGAACTTTGATGATTCTGGTCCATAATCAACGTTGATGACGGACGACATTGTAAGTAGAGACTACTACCATATGAATGTTTGGCCTATCTATAGGCAGACAAACATACAAAAAATCAGCCTGATTAGTGATTTCTAACGTTTGGATCTGGAGCCTAGTTAGTAAATTCACGTATGATACACGTTTAATACCCAAATTTTTTATTTTTTTTAAGAAACGTTTAATACTTTTGTATAAAATAAAAATCAGAAAAAATCGTGAATTTTAAGACTATGCGAATAAAACACGTGTTATTCACGTTTAATACACGAATTTTGTATTTTTTTAAATAAAAACGTATTAAATGGCCGCATAAAATGAAAAAAATCGGTAAAATTCAGTCTTTTTAAGGTTAAACAATATAAAATTTCAACAATGACTGAATTTTTGACCGATTTTTTTTATCCCAAAACCGAATTAAACTCAAACTTTTCCCGTATCGAATCTTTGCCGTATGCCGAATTGCTAACTAGGATCTGGAGTACCCCAACTAATGCTCGAAACCATATCATGCAAAATACTCTAATATGACAGATAGAAATTACTAATCAGGTTGAATTTTGGTATGTATGTCCATCAAGGGATGGACCAAACATCCCTACGGGCTTAAATTGTGCCAAGTGGGTCATTTTTTTTTCCCATTTTTTCCCACTCATTTCATCAAGCCTTGTGGGCAAATCTGACGTGGGTTGCCACAATTTCAGACTCCCTCACTAAATTACTCTTCCAAAACTACCCTTTGGCTGAAACTTTCTTATTTTATTGCCTCTTCCGGAAAAAAAAAAAAAAAAAAAACCTCATCATGCACGTGCCTTCCACTACGTCACCCATGGAGAAATTGTTTGTGGAGCTTATGGGCGCATAAAAATGTGTCACGTAGCACTCTTTTTCGCCCACTGACCCATGAATGATTGACCCACCGGTCCCACCCCTAGATGGGCCTACCGCCTACAAACAAACAATCAGGCTGACTAGGGATCCGTAGGCATTGATTTCTGAGTGTTTTTTTTATTGGGTGATTTGTAGCTGTTGGATTCCAAAAAAAAATTAGGTACTCAGATTGAATGGCTAGAGATCACCAATCAGGTTATTTTTGGTGTTTAGATCCATCAAAGGGTGGGTCAGTGGACCCTGAAAGAATGTGTCACATGGTGTGTTTTTAAGCACCCACAGAGAAAAAATTGAATTTTGAAAGCAACAACAATTTTAATCAATCAAGCTCGACTAGACATGGTTGCTAAATTATTTTTATATACACAACCACAATGCTCTCTCTCTCTCTCTCTGGATTGATGGTTTAGTTAGGTACAACAAAGAAAATGGTAACACCCATGAGTTTACTTTTGCAAAAGTGAACGTTAGCTCAGATTGATGGTTTAGTCATGTACAACAAAGAAAATGGTAACACCCATGAAAATGAGCCTGTATGTTGAGGGATCCCGAGAAACCAATGGTGGTTTTGCTTTTGCAAAAGTGAACGTCAGCTCAGTACTATTAACCACCGTTGGATTCTCGGGATCCACGGCTTAGAACAAACGTGAACTTACTCGGTTCACTTTTGGTTGTCCCTAATCCCGACCCTTAACCATTTGATTAGTGAATGTTTTCATCAATTATTACACCACTAATTTACCATCCAAAGTTATTGATTAATTTATTTTGAGATAGAGAGAGAGAGAGAGTCAAATCACTAGCACACTGCGTATACCCTAAACCCTAACCTGACAATAAAATAAGTCAGATTGATAGTTTAGTCATGTACAACAAAGAAAATGATGACACCCATGAAAACGAATGTGCAAATTGAACGATCTAAAACTGTATCAATTACTTGTATATTAGCGTAGCCACCCAGACTTGTAGGTTGATTAATGGGTGTTTTTATCAATTATTACCACACTAATTTACCACCCAAGGTCATTGATTGATTTATTTGAGAGAGAGAGAGAGAGAGAGAGAGAGAGAGAGAGAGAGAGAGAGAGAGAGAGTCCAATCAGATTGATGGTTTAGTCATGTACAACAAAGACCAATGATAACACCTGTGAAAACAAAAGTCCATGTTGAATGATCTAAAAATGCGAGGAGGTCAAAAAGAAAAACAGAAAAAAAGGTCATTGATTGATTTATTTGAGAGAGAGAGAGAGAGAGAGAGAGAGAGAGAGAGAGAGAGAGAGAGAGTCCAATCAGATTGATGGTTTAGTCATGTACAACAAAGACCAATGATAACACCCGTGAAAACAAAAGTCCATGTTGAAGGATTTAAAAATGCGAGGAGGTCAAAAAGAAAAACAGAAAAAAAGGTCATTGATTGATTTATTTGAGAGAGAGAGAGAGAGAGAGAGTCCAATCAGATTGATGGTTTAGTCATGTACAACAAAGACCAATGATAACACCCGTGAAAACAAAAGTCCATGTTGAAGGATCTAAAAATGCGATGAGGTCAAAAAGAAAAACAGAAAGAAGACATGAATTAGATTATTGAGAACAGATTTGAAGACACATAAATACATGAACCTATATAGAATTAAATTAAAAATAAGATTCCCGCGGGCAACCCCACGTAATTGGGATAAGGCTTACGATGATGATGATTTTAAAATAAAGTAAAAAAATCAGTCATAATGACCAAACTATTATTGTTAACAGGTTTATCAAAAAATAAATTGTTTAATGACATATTTTATTTTATGGGTCGGGATCGAGGGACAGAAGTTTCAACCGAGCTTTTCACCCGAACCAATGAGCCGAGGATTTAGTGGAATCCGACGGCTATTACTCACCTCCAACTAAGGACAACACGACGAGCCGCAACACAACACCAAGCCGATGAAGCTGATTAAAGCATTAAAGAGAGATCCACGTGTTGATCACCACTTGGCTTCCGCTGTGGAAACTGGAAACTGGAAACATCTCATCTCCTCCTGCACATCTCTGACGAGTGACGACTCCTCTTTCTCTCTTCTCTTTCTCCGACTTCACTTTATTTTTCCCTAAACAAATCCACCGTCGAAGCACGGCCACAAACCGTCACGCGCCACCGGGGTTTTTCAGCCTCTTCTTCTTTTTCTGTTTTTCTTCTTTTTTCCTTCTCTAGTTTTGCATCCTCTATTTTCTTCTTTTCCTTTCACTTCTTTGGTTTATTTGTTTGGACTTTGGGGTTCTGTTCGGTCTGAAAACACATTTTGAGAAAGAAAAAAAACCCTAACAAGTTGCAGAGAAGAGAAGACCCCTCTGCCTTTTGCTTGGACAATTTTATTTGCAGAGAAGAGAAGACCTCTGCCATTTGCTTGGTTACTAGTTTACTTGTTAACTAAGAGTGAGAACAAACCTCACAACCCATCAAACCCCACAAATGTTTGTGTTGAATTATCTTCCAACCTCATATTCCCACTCATTCTCTTCATTTCAACAGATTCGTCTACACGAATATTTATTTTATTTAGCTATTTATATCTGTTGCATTTCCCCTCCAAACTCGTACTGAGTGATCTTATTCATGGCCAATCCGCAGTGAAGTTGCATTCTCACAAGCAGTGCTGAACTTCTAGGTTAGTCACACTTTCTTTCAGAAAATAAAAAGCTAGGATACAGGTTATATTACCATTTTTAATTTTGATTGGTAATTAAGAATTTATTGAAACGTAGAGAGAACGGCAAAGCATCCCCTAATACTAAAAACAAAAAAAAACAAAAAATGAGAAGGGAAGAGATTTCCCAATATACAGAGAAAATCAAGAAGCTCACTCTTTAACTAAGGTATCCACAACATCCATCAACCTAACTTTTGAGAGTGGCCCGAGAAATGGTAAAGAGAAGAAACCAAACCAAAAATGCATGGTGCCCATGCCTACTTTGGTTACTACTGTTAACATTTGTTTGCAAATAGAAAAACAGTAAAAGAAAGCATTGCTAAAGGAATCAAACACCATCAGCATTGAGATCATTGATCAATCAAAGAAAACCCCCAAATGAGTTGCAGGACATAGGAGGAACCCACAAACGAGTTGCAGAACAGAGAATGAACCCCCATATGATTTGCAGGACATAGGAGGAACCACCAAACGAGTTGCAGAACAGAGAATGAACCCTCAAACAGTAAAAGAAAGCATTGCTAAAGGAATCAAACACCATCAGCATTGAGATCATTGATCAATCAAAGAAAACCCCCAAATGAGCAAATGAGTTGCAGCACAAATAAGTTGATCGAGAAGGAGGAGGAGAAGACGTGAAAAGAGAGACGAAGTGCAAAAATCCAACACGTGGATCCCTCTTTAATGCATTTCAGAGTCTCTCTGGCTTTTTTCAAACGACGTTCGTGCTCTCTCATCGGCTTGGCGTTCCAGCTCGGCTTGTTGTGGCCAGTTGGATGTGAGTAATAGCCGTCGGATTCTATTAAATCCACAGCTCACTAGTTCGGGTGAAAAGATCGGTTGAAACTTCTGTCCCTCGATCCCGACCCTTATCACCGGAACTTATCACTAGTTCGTGATAAGTTTTGTTTACTGATTGGCTGTGTACGTGCCGAGAACTCATTGGCTGTGTTTGTGTGATTTGCAATTGATTGTGACAGAAGTTTTACTCCCGATTTTGGTGCATACGTCGAACCTGTCCATGTCACGGTTGTCACCTGGCTCCGATGAGCCAAAGCAATTTGATTAGACAAGTGCAGTCAAAGTCAGTTAGGCCACTGATTTCTGACCCTGTGGGCTCTGACTTCTCGGTTTGGAAGACGGCGAAGTAGACGGAAGTATAGTAATATGATACACTGGATATCTATATTTTGTGACGGAAATACCCTTAAGCATAGAATTAGAATGACTCTATTGACAAAACTATCCCTAAATAATATTTTAAACAAAAAGTCTTCAGTCTTTACCATGAGTCATAAAAGGCTTCTCTCGCTGAATACCACGTGGCTCAAGCGCAAAATTCACAGTGTGTCACTTCTTTCCGAAAGGGCAAAATCCTTACGGCCAGAGTCCTCTAAGAATGCCACGTGGCTCATATTGACTCTGTCATCAAAGTTCTACTCGACAGGAAATTGTCCTTGTCGCTCCTAACTTTACCAATAAGGGTAAAAACGGTAGGCAAGTATTTTTGTGGGGGTGCCGTAGCTGAATAAAACTTTGATGACAGGGCACAATACGGGCCACATGGAACACTCTTAGAGGACTCTGACCGTATGGATGTTTAGCCCATCATTAGGTGGACCTACGAACTTAAAATCAGCCTGATTAGTGATTTCTAGGAGTTGGATTGGAATTGTTTTCATGGGTTGATTTTAACCGTGGGAAATTTGAGCATTATTGCACCCTGTCATCGGCCTTGATGACAGGCCCTGTCATCAAAGTCTTACTCGCCGTAGCTGACTCGTGAAAGTAATATAATCAGTAAAATGACAGTAATGCCCTTGACGTTGATATTTTTCTTGGGGTTTTAGATAATAACAGAAAACTTTTATCTGTCGCAACGCGACAAAGAAAGGTGTGGTCGCAGTAATCGGGATCTCATTTGAGGTGGGTCCACATGTTTTAAGGAGATAGATACCAAAATGACGTGGATCCCACCTCAAGATGTGGTGTTTGGTTACTGCGACATCACATTTGCTGTCCCAATACCGCGGCCTAATAACTGATCAGTTGGCCAATACGTGATACGTGGCAATACTTGTCGTGACCAACAACTTAAGTATGATTTATCTTCTTTCTTTTATTATGGGCCCGCAGAGTTCTACGTGGCAAAACTTTGTTTATATTAAGCAATCACCGCCATATAATTCCAGATCAAATCCGTGGGCTTCAAAAGCCATCATAAATTGGAGAGAAGCTTAAGAGTTTGAGAGACCCCTGATCTCAATATCTTCAGTTTATATCCAGTTCAGCCATGTTGGGCAAGAAGACCCGACCGGTGATCATGAAGCTTCCGGACCCGTTAACTTGTGGCGATCGAACCGGGTCTCCTGACATGATAATGAGCCCGAAAAGCCCATTAGAGTTCAGGATTCGATCACCAAGAGCTATAAAGAATTGCGAGCTCAGCGGGGTTGGGTTGGGTATCATAGCCGCTCTCGAGAAATCGGGTGGCGCAAGGAGCAGAATCGCAGTCCAATTCGTCGTGGGTAATTTGAATGTGAACCGATCCGGTCCGATTGCGATTGGTTCTGCTAAAACCTCTGCTAAATGTAGAGGAGGTGATCATGTAGAGAAGTCTGAGATGGGATGCAGGGAGAGTTATAGTTGTGTGATTTCCAACAAATCCTTCAGAAAAGTGAATTTTGACGGAGATGAAGCGCTTCGGACCTTTCCACCGTCTGATTTTCTCAGTTCATGTTATTTGTGTAGGAAAGAGCTGCATGGGAAAGATATTTATATGTATAGGTACGCTTTATACCTCTCTTCTTTAAATTTTTACACCAAATTTTTCATAACAACCATCTGATCAGCCTTGATTGGTCTCAACTGCGTCCGTTAATCCTCACCATCAAATAGATGGACCTACATACCAACAACAAGCCTGCTTGGTGATCTCTAGCCGATAGATTCGAGCGTTTTTCATCTAGTGATTTCTAACCACTGGATTAGATGATGATTTTTGGAGTGCGGCAGATCTATCATGGGCTAATCATTCATGTGGGAAGTGGGCCCGAAAGAGTATACCATGTGTTGTATTTTAAGCTCTGCACAGCCCACATACAATTGCGCCCCATAGAGTCGGAGACAATTTTTCACAAGAGATTGCCCAAAACCGTATGAGAAAGTATATGATGCTGCCCATTAACATCCATGTTATGGTGCCTTCATCCCATACTGTTAACATGGCGCACCGATCTGAACCATCCAGTTGATAGACCATTTTCTGGATTGATATATTCCACGTAATAAAACCAATTAGACAATCATAAAGACATAACCGTCCTGTACAAGATTTAGCTCTGTATCAAACAGTTAAGATCCCTTACTAGTATGAATTTTAGACTATGGCCCACTTAGGAGGTGACCCGGTGATCGAGTGGTTCTGTTCCATGAACCAATGGTCCGATGCTTACCACGTAAGTGTATTCCTTGTTTTTTTCACCATCTTCTCCAATCATGCATGGTTCGAAATCTCGGGATTGGAGGCCAGATCGGTGGGCTCCGATCCCAATCCGGATCGGTCCCATCTCGCCCAAGACAAAGTGAGCCTCCTTTGGGAAACAGTGATCTTGGGGCGAGACGATCTATTTTTTGGATCAGATCGCTGGGCTCCGATCCCGATCCCGATTGCCCGAGACTCTGAACCATATCTCCAATCGATTTGTGTAGATCTGTTACACCAAGGGTTATATTGGTCCGTGAAAACATTAAACTAACGAGGGGACGGAAGACAGTAGGGGTGTCGTTTAAAGAAGGGGAGTGGTGCAGTTGACAGGAATGTGTAAGGTGGGGGGTAAAGACTAAAAGAACTCTATTAATAAAATAATTTAGAAAAAAAAAATAAACGAGGGAAACCCAAGAACCCTCTTCGTTAATAAGTAGAATAGATATAACACCAAGAGTTATATTAATGTTACTGTTATAACAGGTGTTATAATTATCCGTTATAACGTTTTTTTTTTTAAACAATGTGCTTAACGCACCATAAAGAAATGATGTTCATATGAATTTGACCTTTAAAACTAATTATTTATACTACATGATGTGCAGAGGAGAAAAAGCATTTTGTAGTACGGAGTGCCGGTGCAGACAGATAGTGATCGATGAGTGCAAGGAGAAATGCGGGTCTGTAGCTTCAAGATCTTCAAACATCTCAGGCTCCCCATACTCTGGGGGCCACCTCTTCTCTACTGGTATTATTGCAGCTTAGAGCGACACAAATAAGCGGCGGTGGTGCTGTCAGTGGTTGCGGTTGCAGTTACGATGATACCGGGCATGTATATATGAGAATTAATCAGTTTGACATGGATATATTTTTGGATATTTTAGTAACACCCTACTGAAATTTGAGAGTAATTTGTAATACCCTATTATACTTACAAACTTTAGGAATATCCCTCGACCTAGTCGACCCATCATTTAACTATGTTAATTTAACTGACATGCATCGTGCGCCTGTTAATGCACCTATGAAAGGACCATAAAATTGCTAGTACAATGCTAACGCCGTGTGATTCAAGTCCGTTTTAACTTAAATCAACCATCAAACTAGGTCATTGGGATATTCCTAAAGTTTGGAAGGGGTATTACTAATTACTTTCGAATTTCACAGGTGTTACTAAAATACCTTAAATTTTTCTTGTATATGTATTAAGCTTTTGCTGTAATGAAAAGCATAAACTTTGATCAAATGAAAATAATATTGGAATCACAAGTTTTGGTAATTAGATTATATGGGTCAAGATCAGGGGGGGACAAATTTTGACACAAAACTTCACACCAAAAATTGGCGGAGCCAATATATAAATTAGAAGTTTTAGAACGGGATGATTTTTGGTGAGAAGATCATCCACACAAAAACTCAAATCATTCTAATATTCATAGCCTGGTTTACAAGTTGAAGAATTATGAACCGTCTATTCTAAAATTCTATATACAAGTCTACTAGAAATTTTCAAGAATTAGACTTCCGTAGGACTCTCATGAGTGTTCTACATTCTTTCAGGTCCTAAGGCTCTCCATAAGATATTCGAGTACTCTAAAACCTTTTAAGGCACTCTAGACTTCTTGTGCCATAACAAGGCTTGGTTATGAGCTTAGAACATGCTCGATCCATTGGCTCGGCTCGTGACAGTAGAGACTATTAAGGCTTTTTGTTATTGCTTTAATCCATTTTTTCATCATTTTAGAACCCGATTAAATCAACCGAATTGGTCGATTTAATCGCTCAAAAGTCGTATTTGTGTTTTATTCGTGAAGCCTTGTAAAATCACAAATTATTCACTTTTTTAGATGTGTTCATCCCTATAGTACGGCTACCACCTAAAAGTGAATAATTCGTGAATGAATCGTGAATTTAACAACTAGGGTCTGACCCAATTCCATCTCCAACCTTAAATTAAGCAAAAAATCACATTTTCAATACCGCATAAAATAGCCCATGTTCGAAGAAACATAATTCATTGCTGCTCTAATATGATCAAACAAAAGAGTAATGATAAAAGTGGAAGAAGGGAAAACAAGGACCATAAATGGCTTCAAAACTTTTAATGGGGGAGAGAACTACTAGTACCATAAGATGGAACAAAAATAAGATCTTTGGACATTACTAGTTATTGTTCATAGTTAACTGCCAAGACCCTAATAATTACTCGTCCCTACAGCGAAGAGAAACTACACACCATATATCCATACAAATGGTAAGCACATTATGGGGTAACAACAAACTAAAATCAGGTAGCTTTCCAAATAGTCTTTGAGACTTAATTCCAATCGGCTACGGTGCGAACTAAGGTTTACGGTATAAGGGCACTCATCTAGTTATTACTGATAGTACATAAGCTGCTGGGCTGCCGCAACATTCTGGAACCCACCATCATAGATAGCCTGGCTTGCTCCAGCTGCACCTACTCCCATGGCTCCCTGCTTGAAAGCATGTTGACCCTGGGGGTGCATGAGGGCCTGGGCCCCTCCCATCTTGCTCATTGCCAGCTGTCGCTCATAAGCCAAGAGGTCCGTGGCCGAAAGACCTGGAAAGGGCCCAGCAGCAGGAGGAGGGAGAGGGGTGGAGCTCATCCCGGGGGGAGTAGGTTTGCTACCCCATGAGCACTGCAACATAAAAACACCACTGAACAATCAATCACTGTACACATCAAGAACATCTCTAAATTCCAAATCACAAATGCACAAAAAAATAAGAAACACGTGCCCATCTAAAACATTACTTTAGCATCCTGCATCCTAGTAGGGATGCATATAAACTCCCCATCTATGAACAATACATACAATATAAATGGGTCCCACCTTGAAATCACCGAAGAAAAAGAACACTCAATCTGATGATGGCAACAATCAGATCTGTGGATTTGTTATTTCCAATAACTTGACATATTTTCATGACCATTCCCAAGAATATTACTGATAGGTGGTTCAGATTATCCAATTGGATTGCTTTCTACGTGAGATATTATCCAAATGAATAAAGCTTTGCTTGGCAAGTGGCTTTGGCAATTCGAGGAGGAGAGAGAGTCTATGGAGAAGAATTATCTCGGCAAAGCAAGGATCCGAGAACAACGGATGGGAAAGCTCTTTGCCATCCTCCTCATATGGGGTTGGAGTTTGGAAAAGCATATCCAATATGAGAGGCGAGATTACGAATGGGAGCAGCTTCAAGGTGGGGAACGGTAACCCGGTGAGATTTTGAGAAGATAATTGGTTCGGGGGTTCTTCTTTGGCCGACTCCTTTCCATCCATCTATGCCTTGTCAAACAGAAAAGGTGACTTGATCAGTGAGATGGCCTTTAGAGAGAATGGATCTATCTCTTGGGATCTAGGGATTAGAAGAAGAATCAACGATTGGGAGATGGATAGTGTTGCTTCCTTGTTACACCGATTGGAAGGGGTACATTTGTCTGATGATACCGAAGATAAGAGATGGTGGAAGTACAACCCTAAAGGGGTTTTCTCCGTCAAGTCCCTCTACAACAGTTTTCAAGGGCAGAACCGCAGGTCCTTCTCGGCTAGGCGCTTGTGGAGCACTCCAATTCCGTCCAAAGTCCTCTTCTTCGTGTGGTGCGCCATGCTAGATAAGATCCTCTCGGTGGAAAACCTTAGAAAGTGAGGCATTCAAATGCCCAACAGATGCATCATGTGTCATCGGGAGGAGGAAACTACAAACCATCTTCTCATCCATTGTCACGCATCCAAGGAAATCTGGGAGAGTTTCCTTCAGCTCTTTGGGGTCCCCTGGGTCTTTCCTCTTTCGGTTTTCGACACTTTTAACGGTTGGTCTTCTAAAGCCTTCTCGTCTAGTGGTAATTTGCTATGGAGGCTGGTTCCTTTTGCTATCTGGTGGGAGTTATGGAGAGAAATAAATCACCGTATTTCGAAGGCAAAGAGGCCAATACAGAGGAGATTATCATGAATATTAAAGCTTCGTTGTTCTATTGGGGGTCGGCCACTTCCGAGCTCAAGCCATACAGATTCGAAGACTTCATCTTCCGATGGGATCGTTTGGTTATGTAATGGATTTTTTGTCGGGGCTTTGTTTTGGGGCTAGGAGTGTTGATGCTCCTTGGAGCTTCTTTTCCTTTTGTATCGCTTAGGGCCTTCTCAGCCCTTTTCTTAATATATTTCTTTTACCGATAAAAAAAAAAGATATTTCCCCGGTGCAGCCAATGAAATGTTGTGTCTGACACCCTACATTTACACAAGGTGTAATGATATGCCATGTATGAAATGTATTTGATGGAACTTCAAATTATTGGCATCTCCGGAATCCCGTAAATGATGCATGAGCTCTTTTCTTTTCTTTCAAATTATTGGCATCTCCGGAATCCTGTATATGATGCATGAGCTCTTTTCCCGACTGTTAAGGATTTTCTTTTAGTTGTCCAAGTTCTAATCATGTTTCAAAATATAGAAGAATATCATCTCATACCAAAGGCCTAATTTAAGTACTAAAATTTATTTAATACCTTATTTTCATGGTATATGTCTGACGTCTCTTATAACACATACATATGCTTAAAAAACCTATAGCCTAATTAAACATTATAAAAATTGTTTGAACTTATCGAGACATATAATGTTTTCCCATCATCTCGTTCCATCTTGATCGAGGCATCTGGTTCCTTCAGCTTAACGAGACAACAAGAAGGAAATATATTTTAAACCTTGGTTTTAATTCATGATTGGACAGACAAGATGGCTCATCCAGAGGTAGCCCATGCTAATTTGAATGGTCCAGATTGATGCTATATGGGGATGCAGGACATAAAAGTACATTTCAGACAGAAAATCAGTAAAGTCTAGCCCATATCAGAACTATCACTGCAGATAAACATAGTGCAGGAGCTGTGGTTTCTCAGGCTTGTAACTAAACCAGTATACTTGTGTGCCTCAACCCTAAGATGCATTTCATGTCAGTATCCATCGTATAGTTACAAAAACCAGGACACCATTTGTGAAAAAGAAGAAATCAGTACAGTGATATAAAAGGAAAAGGTCATCACTACCACTTGGGGCATTGATAAAATATATAAACAAGATTTGAAAAGTAGAATAAGCCAAAAATAGGTCAGAAGCACACTAATAAAACTGGGAATAAGACAAATCAATGGCAATCATGTCTATGAACTAACCTTAATTGGCTTGCCACAGAGAATGTGAGCATTGCCAATCTGAATAGCCAGAGCTGCTTCTGCATGAGTACTGTATCTCACAAAACCAAAGCCTTTATCTCGTTGCACCCGAACTTCTTCAATTACTCCAGCACCAAAGGCATGGAAATGCCGGTGGAGATCAAGCTGGGTAACCTGCAAATTATTTATGAATGAAAAAACTCATAAAATAAAAAGAAACTTAAAGCAGTAGAGGAAGCATTAAACAATAGAAAGGATTAAACGAACCAACAGTACCCATTTAATTTAGAATATAAATCAATAGAAAGCATTTTAAAGCTTTCCCTGCTGGTATTACAGCTGCCCTCTTTCAGGAAAAGGGGAGTTGAACACACCACCTGCAAGGTGTCTTTTGCATGTGGTAAAATCCACCTCCCACTTTTTTTCCATGAAGGGGAGCTGTGATACTATTCTATACTAGCAGTGTACCATCAAATACTGCCTTGTTAATAAAGATTGAAACAGTAAGAACCAATAGGGTAGATAAGGGAGATGGTTTCTCGCCTCAGGAGCAAGGTTGCCCACATAAACAGTAGTATATTGAGGGTTATTCTCTGGAGCATCATCGTTTACCATTTCTTGACCATCTTCTGCATAAGAAAGAAATAAAAAATTTATTCAATATTTGATAAAGCTCAGAGAAAAAAATAAAAGACGACGAAGAAAGAAAGGAAAGAAAGAGACAGAAAGAAAGAAAGGCTGCAGAATACCATACATCCTGATCATAATCCAAAAGGTACTATGAACAGAAAATGCAAGAACCGAATTATCAAGGGGTGAGGCCGACTGTGGTTGTTTCTTAGTTAACAAGAAACTATGTTGCATTGATACGGGTACGGGTGCGGACTCGGCAATATACGGGTACAGGTGGGGACTCGGCAATATACTTTCAATAATGTGAAACAAAGTAATTATTTTTTATATAATAAGAAGGATAATAGTGGATAATGAGATAAGATATCTTATTATTGTAATCTATACTTAATAGACAAGAATGTACATGTATGTGTTGTTATATTTGTTGCATAGAAAACTTCAACCCTAAAAGGTAGAGCTCATAACCTACGCTAAATGTCGGTTAGTATCTTGCAAGAAAGGAAAGAAGAAATAAGACAGAATTAGGTAGTGTTGAACCAGAATATATGTCGTGTCGGACTCCAACACGGGTACTTCACCCATTTAGAAGTCCATGCAACATAGACAAAAACAACACTAAATTATGATGCTTCCAGTCCTCCAACGCGACTAAACCATGATTTACCAAATCCAGAGTATCTTTTCTCATACAACTAGGAACTTTAACCGTCATGGTCCCAGAAAAGAGAGGTAAATAACCCTTGTTACTGTGAGATGTAAACTGGCTGCCTGCTTCTACACCACTTGAAGTTCGATTTTATAAATGATCTCACCTGATGTTCCATTTGTCAACTCCACCAAACTTTTGGCATCTGAGTTTAGCTTATCATCATTGGCACCTGCACCTTTTGCTGCCCAGTTACATCGTATCTGTCTACTACCAAGCCACTTTCCTGCACAATCAAACCAGAACCAATGTTTTTAAACAGGAGGTGTGGGGCGGGGCACTTCAATGAACTGAAAAATGAGGGGTGAGCCTCAAGACACACCTTGTTAAATGAATACTTAAAATAAGTAAATAAAAAATGTGATAATTCAATAAAAAGGAAATTCTACGAAAAAACATAAATTTAATTCATGTGTTAAAAAGATGTTGTTGATGTAATTTAACTTAGTATAACTTATTATTATTTAATTAAGGGTTTGGAGGAAAAAAAAAACATTTATATTTTATAAGGTGCGACAACCTAAAATTGCCACCAACAACATGCGCATGTGAGGTGTATGCCCATGACACGAGGCGTTAAAAAACATGTTAAAATCCTGGGATGTAATCCTTTATAAAAGCCTCATTGGATGAGGCTTATACCTCACGAGCTTTTGTGCTTTCTTAAATAAGCCTCAGGGCGCTTTGGGGAAGCCTCAAGGCATAAGCCTCAAATGCCTTCTAAACCCATGATCAGAACAGCACAATCAAACAATAATCATATAAGAAGAAGATTTGTAAGGAGGAAAGAATAAAAGTAAAATATACTAATACCCATGGCACTTTTTTATACAAGATAGATGATATATTGCACAAACTTAATATCATTACAAGTGCAGCACATTTTAGTAGAGAAAGTTGGAGCAAACACCTCTGTTCAATTCTTGGAAATAAGACACAATCTCAAGATTTATCTCCTAAAAGGTGTTTGATCCTGCTTACTCTAGCCAATCACAACACAGATGGAAATAATGTCTTTAGCACTCTTATTTTTGTACCCAAAGAAAAAAACTACATATATCAATTATACTGCGAGGACAAAAATAGAAGAGTATGACTAGTTTTTAGTGTGCTCAGTTTTCAATCCCATGAAAAATATTCAAGATTAGAAAAAATATAATTGACGTTTCTTACTAATTGAAGCTCCCTGTGACACAATGATGGTTGAAATTAAAATAAAATGTGCAAGAAAAAAAAGCTCCACAACAATACTATGTCAGAGCAATATAGGTTCCCTTACCAGTTAAATCATTTATCGCACTTTGGGCATCCTAGGAAAAGACCAAAAGGGCACGATAAGGATAAGAAACAGAACTAGTATACAGAAAAAAACTGTCATCAGAGAAAACAAAAAAGGCATTAATCACCTGTTGAGTCCTAAAAGAAACAAACCCAAACCCTCTTGAACGCCCAGTCTTTTGATCCCACATAACCCTTGCATCTCTGCAACCACCACAAACACCAATCTAAACAGTTTGTTACCAAGTAATAACTGAACTTTGTGCAGAACTTTACACGATCATGAATTCATCTCTGAGTACTTCTGAATCATGTATCCCCAGAAGTACTAGGCAACCAAAGGAAATTTCATAAACAAAAGCAAAAGATCGGTAAACGGAGCTTACGAACAAGTGGGATAAACAGAGAAGCATGCAAACAAGGTAGCATCTGTAACCTCAGGGCTAAGATCGCCAACAAAAATGTTGAAATGACCTGCATAGCAAGGTAACAATGTCATGCACAGTCGGATAAGGGGCACAAAGACATCAAGGAATCATTTTGGGGCATAAAAATAGAGCAACAATTTCTAACCTGATGTATCCTCCCTCTGACCACTGGCATAAGCCCAATTAACTTTAATTGGCTGCCCAAACCTGCAAATTCAGAGTAAGATACAGGATAAAGAAACAAAACACGAGTAAATGAATATCGAAAAGGTTCTACTTACAGATGCCTCCCATTAAGAGACAAAATAGCAAGTGCAGCTGATCTGCGATCAAAGTAATCAATAAAACCATAGGATGACTGCAGAGAGTATATCAAGACAGACGTCAATGACACAATAAGGGAACCAGGATTTGAGAAGTCACTAAGCTAGAAATTTGACGGCCAAAAGTAGCACACTTTCTGACCAAAGCCAATTACGTGGCACATAATTTTCTTTATTTTCGTGTTTTTATTCTATGAGGAAGAATCAGGTGGTAATTCATACACCATTCTGCAAACGGCTATGTAGCAATGACAGGGCACGTGTGTTGCAGTCCAACACAAACGTGAGGTGTCAAACACAACACATTTAAGAAGAGCCAAAATGCAGACATGTCCATACACATGTATTATAATACAATATATTACTTATATTCAGATCAAAAATTTAATATTTAAAAAAAGTTAAAATAAAGGCAGCACTGCTGTACGTGTCAGGATGTGTGCCAAGATGTATCAACACATGAATCCGTGTTGAGATGTGTTCTACATGGCAAAAAAAAAGGCAAAACTGCCGTGCCCTTGTAACATTCATGAACGGTAAGTGGTATAGTGTGCCATATATAATAGGTAGACAGTAGACTATATTTAGTAAACGATAAAAGTATTTGTACAATGAAAACCTGACCTTGTCTTTCCTAATGAGCTTGCATCCTTCGAGGGGACCAGTACTCGAGAAAACCTCTTGAAGAAGTGGTTCGGTAACCTGATTATGAATGTTCCCCACATAACTGCATTTTCACAAAAGTAAAAGATAAGAAGTTAAAATAATAACTAAGATAAAATGCGAATTCCCCGAATGGAAAAATAAAAGAGTACAGTAAAAGCACATACTGCATGAATAAGTTTTTAAAGAAAATGTAAACAAAAACAAAGGGACTAATAAGAAAACCAAAGCCAAAAACAAAACTAAGGAAGATCTCACAAGCTATGCGAAACTAAAAGGGTTTGATCAAGAAAGTTACAAAGATATCCCCAGGTGAGAAGAAAGATAGTTACATGCCTAGTCATAACTCAGAAGCATCTAGGGATGAAAGCATAAACAAAGGAAACAAAAATGAAAAAGAAAAAAAGTCCCAACAACACTCACACACTACGGCATGTACTCGAATCAAACCCAGGAGGCAGATTTCCGCTTGGAATCGGCTCTATCTGCAAAATAGAAATGTAAAAAAAAAAAACCAGAAAGAGGAAAAATAGCCCCAAAATAATGAAAATGTATCCTCATCAAGAGTGAATTCTAAAAAGGGAAAACAAAAAAATAAGACCTAATTAAAAAGCATCCTAAGTCGCCGACGTCGTCATCATAAACCTTATCCCAGACATATGGGGTCAGCTAAACAAATCATGTTCCTCCATTGAATTCTGTCTAAAGCCATTTCTTCAATTAAGATAATTTTTTAAAATATTCCCCCCTCCCTTTTAATTCGCGCTAAAAAATTGCCTACAAACTTCATATGAGTTTTAGTGTTTAATCTAGGAGACAAAATAGGTAGTCCTGGAGCTACTATATTTTTAATAGTAATATAGTAGAGACCTTTACCATACGAGGGAGCATATTCCTATCAATCCCAAATGTCCACCTTGTGGGCCCCTCCAGAAGATTTTCTACACCAAAAATGAGCCACACCGCATGAACCAACCACCCAAACAATTGTATTCTTTTTGGACAGAAAAAAATACAAGGATGGCAGTCCAGAGAAAAAGGGACTATCTATCAGATAATTAAAATCTTCCAATCACACAAATTTTTTTTGAAAAATTGATCTCTTAGAGTGAGTGCGCTGATTGGACAGTACAGGGACTACCTAATGTTTTGCATTTAACCTATTCCACCAACTTAACTGAAAATTATAAAACCATGTAGATAGAATAAAAAACTGGGCAAGAAATCTGCTGAAGACTTGACACTCATCAGGGTCCTATTGAGCATTTTTCATTTTTTTTTTTGGAGATTAATGATGTTGATATTGCTGCAACTTTGAAGAGAACAAAGATGAATTAAACGAGGGAGTTGGATTGGCCAAAGAAGAAAAACTATTAAGAGATTTCTAGCTGTTGGATTTGAACAATTTTCATCATGGGCTTGAAACACATTCATGAACCTATTCATAAAGCACAACATTAAAAAAAATGCTCTAATCCAATGGCCAGAAATCACCAATCAGGCTGATTTTTGGTATGTAGGTCCCAATGGGCCGAACATTCATGAGGTCAGTCCAAAAGAGTGTGCCACATGGCACTATGGGGATGTCTGTATACAACATTGGTACACTAAATGTGTTCAGTTAACGTACTAAGCGCCGGTACCTTGTCAGGTGAGGGCTTTTCTCTCAGGGGCTGAGAGGATGAATACCTATTAACTGGAACTAAGAACAACTCAAAATTTGTGTAAAGTACGTCTTCCAGAATACATTCAAACCAGAAAGCAACATGCATTTGTAAACACATAAATTTATATGGCTCAGGCTCCGGTTACCGCCCTAAAATGACAGGCTCCGGGTTACAGGGCACAATATGAGCCACGTGGCACACTCTTAGAGGACTCTAACCGTATGGATGTTTGGCCAATCCCTAAGTAGACCTACAAACCAAAAATCAGCCTGATTTTATAGGCGTTGGATTGGACTTATTTTCATGGGTTAATCTCAATTGTGGGAATCTGAGCAGTATTTGAGGTACAGAGATCCAACACCTAGAAATCACTAATCAGACCCAAAAAGATCAGAGAAAACAAGAAGAAATGAAAATATCCCGTACCTGTGGAGGAGCTAACAGGCCAGGATGATAGAGAGATTGCTGCTGCTGCTGCTGCTGCTGAAGGAGAGCTTGTTGCATCAAGGCATGTTGCTGCTGCTTGAGCCTCTGCTGCTGCATTTTGTTCAAGGTTTCTTAGGAATCGGTATGTATCGAAGAGGAAAAAGAAGTTGCAGAGAAAATTGTGTGGCAAGGGTTAGGGTTTCCGGTACGAAGAACAAAAGAAGAAAGATAAAACCCTGGAAGACGACGCAAAAAAAAAAACCGACAGAAGACAGAGGTCTCGTAAAGGGAAATTAAAAATTCTTGAACGAAGGATTTTATAGAGACTGAGCAGTGATCCAGATTCCAGAAACAATATTTCTTTCAGTTTCTTTCTCAAAATCTAGACGATATATTGGCGGTAGAAGCCAGAAGGTAAATTGTATCTTGTCCGAAAATGAAAATCTACTGTATGTATAAAGAGTCGTGCCATCCCACGGATAACCGGACAAAAAACTGTGCGGTTGAGGCTATTGACCGTTGGATTCCAGAGATCCACAGTTCACCGTGGACCAGACGATCCGGGACCCATGGACGTTGTCATGGTGCATGGTGGTGTCATTGTTTCATTGGTCAAAAGTGTACTGGACTTGATGATCACATGGTCCGGGGTCAATGTATGTTGTGATGGTGTAAAGTGGTGTCTTTTGGACTTATGATGATCACATGGTCAATGTTGTGGTGGTGTTTGTTATTGGTCAAAATCAAAGTTTTAAAAGAGGCCGTTTTAACGTTATAACGGACTGTGGGTGTTACAATTAAAACCATGGTTTTAAAAACGGCCGTTTAAAAGGTAATGCCCCAAGCCTGTTTCTGTTAAAACTGTTTAAACACGTTTTAATGGTTTTGAAAAAAAGCGGCGTTTAATTATGAAAAATTTTGTGACAAAAAACTGCCGTTAAATCCATTTAATTCCGTTTAATTTCATTTTTTTTTTTAAATTTCAAAACTTGAATTTCAGCGCCATTTTTTCCGTTAAAACCCATTTAATTCCATTTTTTTTCATTTTTGCCCCTGTCCGTTTCAATCCGTAACGCCCCCAGTCTGTTTAACCGTTAAAACGGCCTCCTTTAAACCTTGATTAAAACTGTTAAAAAAGGTCTTTAAACGGATTTTAAGGGATGGCAAAAATGAAAAAAAAAAAGAAAAAGTAAATAACAGATTTTAATGGAAAAAATGGCGCTGAATTTCAAAATTTTAAAAACGAAAACACAGAAAAATAACGGAATTTAACAAAACAATGGTTTTTTACCACAAATTTTTCAAGAAAATAACAGCCGTTAAAACAAAAAAAAATGGTCGTTATTTTCTAAGCGTCAAAATGGTTTTTAACGTAACGGGCATGGGGTGTTACCATTTTAACAGCCGTTGAAACGGCATTATTTAAACCATAGTCAAAAATTGCAAGTGTAAATTAGTTTTAAGTTTTACTTACAATTTTGACCAATCAATGAAAAATGACACACCGCTTACAAAAAATAAAATAAATAATTATATATATATATATATATGGGTCAAGATCGAGGGACAACAATTTCATACAACATTTTTGACAACAATTTTGGCGTACCCACATGGAAGATGAATCAATAGCTGATTTTTATTGAGGATGATCTCCTCATCATATAGATCACCCCTACAAAAAATCAGCACATTCTGAAATTTCTAACCCCATCAAATGTGATTTTCAAGTTAACGATAAAAATAGACAGTCCATAATTCTTCAACTTGTAAACCGATCTACAAACATCGGATTGATTTGAATTTGTGTGAAGATGATCTCCTCACTATAGAGACCATCCTCGCCAAAAATCACCCCATTCCAAGACTTCTAATTTATACATTGGCCTGTGCCAATTTTTGTTGTCAAAAATGTTGTATGAAATTGTTGTCCTCCAATCCTGACCCTCTATATATATATATATGAAAAATGGCACTACGGTGCACCGTGACATGACGTCAATGGACCCCGGACCATGTGATCATTAGTCAAATAATTAAGGGAGAATTTGTAGTATCCCCTAATAAGTCGATATTTGCAGTACCCCCGCGCCATTAGTTTGTTGCCTCTCCCCCTTTGAATGCTGCTTTGGCTATAGCTTAAATATAATCGAAATGCACTTACCTGTTTTAAATTACGAAAATACCTACTAGGAACCAACAACCCACATGATGATGTCGTACCCATCTTTTCTAATACCTTTCGCCCCGTGGACCGACAAGTTGAATGAATAGACGGTCGAGATTTTGCATGTCACAATATCATTTCATATCAGCCGATTCACCACTCACCCGTTAGATGAAGTAGTTGGGATTGGGCGGGAAGAGATTTATTTGCATGTCTTTCATCCGATCCAATCTTATTATCGTCAACCTCCTGCGAGCAACAAGAATAGAGGCAAAATCTTCTCCGAACTGAACAAGAATGGAGGGAAAATCGCTCTGTTATGTACAAGACTTGGATGGGTTGTACAATCCTCTAAAGAGTTCCATTTGTGTGTGAGTTCAATAGAACCATCTGTTATCAAGAGCATGGTTTTAAAAACGGCCGTTTAAACGATTTAAACGGCCGTTTAAACGGTAATGCCCCAAGCCCGTTTCCATTTAAACCTGTTTTATCGGTTTTTTGTTTTAACGGCCGTTAAAATCGTTTAAACAGCCGTTTAATTTCAAAAAAAATTGTGAAAAAAACGGCCGTTAAAACCGTTTAATTCCGTTAAAATCAGTTTAATTTCCGTTAAAATCCGTTAAATTCTTCTTCTTTTTTTAATTTTCAAATTTCAAAATTTGAATTTCAGCGCCACTTTTTCCGTTTTTTTCGGTTAAAATCCGTTTAATTCCATTTTTTACAGTTTTTTTTTCCATTTTTGCCCCTGAGCGTTTCAATCCGTTTTAATGGCCATTTAAACGGTAACGCCCCCAGTCCGTTTAACCGTTAAAACGGCCTCCTTTAAACATTGATCAAGAGTTTAAATGCGAAAACGAAATGAACCTAAGTATTACCCTATGTATCATGAATTTTAAGTTTTGTTTAGGTTCTTTGATAATTTCTAAAGTTCAAAAGCATGATAAAAGATGTTAATTCACAAATAAATACGTACACAACAAAGATTAAAAATCAGGGTTAAAAAAATGGCCGTTATAATGGATTCGGACCTCCCCGTTAAGTTACATACAGTCAAAATGCCCGGAAAATAACAGCCGTTATTTCAGTTAGTTTTCCATTTTTTTTAAATCTGAAATTCAAATTTCAAAATTTGAATTCTGGAGCCATTTTTTCTGTTATTTCTGTTTTTGCCCCTGAGCGTTATTTTCGTTATAACGGAAAAAATGGTAACGCCCGCAGTCCGTTATACTTTTATAACGGTACCTTTTAAACCTTGGGGGCCTTTTCAGTAGCACTACCATTTCAAAGAAATGCCCATTGAGTTGCCAAATTTCAAAACTGCCCTTAGGTTGAAACTTTCTTATGTTGTCACTTTATCCATGCCCTAAAATATTTAATACATGTCGAATATATAGAGGCATTTTGGTCATTGACGATTCTATGTTTTATCTTATTTTTCTTTTTATTTACACAAGCGTGTCACACATGCCTCTCCACTTGTTACATATATTCATGGAAAATGCTAGCCCATGAATATCTGGACAAAAAGAAGTATACAGCTGACGCCATTGACCACTCTATTTAAGAGATCCACGGTCCACAAGGCAACACTGCAAAAGGTAATATAGTTGTTACATCGTGGACCCTGGATCTCTTGAATCCAACTGTAAATGGCCTCAACCATACATTTTAGCCCATCACCTTGTAAGAGCTCACAGGCGTTATAACTGCCGTACAGTTATATAATGGTAAGACTGGCACACCATCAAGACATTATAATAACCTTACAATGGCCCCCCTTCTAAACCTTGCTTTAGGTAACAAAAATGACAACATAATGGAGGACGGAAACTGTTATAACACCGTTATTATTCAAACCATGATCCACCATGCATGACATCTCTCTACATGGTTAGAACTCCAAACGGGTGAAATGGAGAGTTCTGATTGATCAAATTTACTCGACAGTAGACTAGTAATCAACACTTTTTTTGCTAAACAACCCTGATCAACACTTATGACTTCATTCCATGTCACTACTCCTGGAGATCCAGTGCCATGGCAAGTAACATACAAACAATCCAACCCAAGGCTATCAAATCGTTGGCTTCTATGTTAACATATCTTGTTTAATAATCAGGGAAAGAAATGAAGACTGTTCTACAATTTATAAAGTACAACATAAAAGGAAATTTACAAGTTCAACCCCATTCTTCAGAGGCCTACGAAAACAGAGAGCATGAGCTGCAGCGTGAATTCCCCTGGTGCAGTCTACAAATCAAGACATGAGAAGGGCAATCATGGCATCGGCAGATTCCGGCCCATCATTGTTCACACTCGGTATTATGTTCTCGGGAGATACAAACTGAACAAACTCTTTTAGTTCTGTAAAGCTGCAATGCTCACTGTATGGAACTTCATACCTGGAAAAGAGAGGGAGAGAGACACTGGATACTCAGAATGCTTGGCTATACTAATTGCAGCATTACATGTTTTAAGTTGAAGGTGCCAGCTTGCTCAGTTGGTAAAGTTTGTGGGTCATGATACCATAGACCAAGTTACTGATCTCTTTAAGAACAAGCATAACAACACACACAAAAAAAAAAAAAAATGTTTTAAGTTGTTACCATTATGTATGCAGATCCCTTCCTATATGGAAAAAGTAACTTCTTGTCAACTTTCTTTCAATACTACGTATTGAGAGTGTCATATATGAATGGAACCAGATCTGAAGTGTGTACTGATATTGACACAATTCAAAGTGTAGCACGCAGGACAAGGAAGTCAGACAAATTATGAGCGGATTCTTCTAAATGGACAAAGTACCAATGTCCTGTTCAGGTGTGATGCTTTTAATTTGCAAGTCAGTTTTTCTTTATGGGGAACAAGGTTGCATTTACCATAAGATTTGACTTGCCTTCTAGATAGAAATCTTTTATATGGAAAAAAATGGCATTAGATATATGAATTCAACCCATTTCATAAGCCATTAGATATCCCATTATATGAGAGAAGTTATTGTTTAAATAGTAACTAAAATATCCTGCCAAATCCAGTATCCTATTTTCCACGATTCACCTAATGCAGGTTTCTACAGATGGCAACATTGTCATTGCATAATTAACTATTCTATCACAGTTTCAACTTTCAACTTTACAAACATAGATTATTTTCACAGGTTCAACTTCTAGGCTGTCTGGTGGAATAATAGAAAAGAAGAAACATCACCTGATGATGGTACCCTGCTGCCACCTTCTCCCTGGAGACTTCTTCTTTCCTTTACCATATGTCCACCCAGTAGGAGAGAATGCAACTATTAGATTGAAGCGACCCTGATCCAACAAGCAGACAAGTAAAATAAATAAATATACAGCAGGCTTTAGAACATTGAAAGTTCAGACAAATGTTAATACAAAAGATGAGGTCTTTGGTGAGTGGAGAATCTTTATGCTGTCAAGACAAATATACAGCATGCAACATTTCTTTATCCTTTCTTCCCCTTAATTAAATTTATGTATTTTAAAATTTAAAAATGAAGTAAAGATTTTGCATGCCTCACCAAGTATTGATTGGATATGTGTTTCATCCGTTTGAAGCTCGCAATTGTCCACATGGGCACAACATGAACGTGACTCTCATGTTCATTCAATGTAAACCACTGCATGTCTTCCTTGGGAAGCCCCAGGCATTCTAGAAGATGCAGTTTTGCTGCACCAACATATACCTTCTTACGCAGACATCGAGCAACCTCCAAGAACAGCCTTTCCTTCCCTGTGTTACAATACAAACACGGATAAGAGAGAAAGAGAACCAAGATAATGTTTGAATGGTTGGAGAGAGAGAGAGAGAGAGAGTATTACCAATTGTGTAGCTACCAATCAGAAAGAGAGTTTTGGGGTTGAAAGCTTCAGCCTGGATGGCCTCAATGACAAACTGTATTACAGCCTCCTGCTTTGGAAAGTCATACTGCGTGGAATCATGAACTGAGATCAAACTTCTAACATATATCAACCTTCGCATGAAAAAAGTTCCAAAGGTAATTTAGTGCTTTTCAAGTCTTTGTAAGGACACCTTATTTGGATAAGATAGATTATATGCTGAACATAAACTATGAGCCGAACATGTCCGACACACACCAACACTTTTAAAAGGGCATAGCATGATTCATTTCTTGTTTTCAGATATTACTTATGTAGCACATATAGATAGAATTGCATAGCGAAACAGGATTTGTGCCGCCAACACCAAATAGTTAGGGCACTGATAATTGACTTATGTGCTATCTATTTGTATAAATTGCAACATTTATCCATAGTTTTTAAATTATTCTTATGAAGCAAATCAACCAATCTTTTATTTGATAATAATATGACATAATCAAATTAACCATGCATACATGTTGAGTATTAGGCATGTCGAACATCTCGTGTCCACGTCTACAACAAGGAGACGTATCAGTCAATCAGGGACGTATAGGTCATTTGGACAATAGATAAAGTTGTTTTTTCATATACCTGAGGGTTACAGTAAGTGGTATCAAGGATGAGTGTCTGGACAGGACACGATTGCAAAATAGATGTGTTTGCCATCTCTTCACTAAATCGGAAATCCCCCGTGTGTAGAACCGCCTAAAGGCATGAAGCCAGGGTCAATTTCACAAACGATGACAGACACCAGCATAATAATGACACAGTCTAACTTAAGGAGTTAAGTGGTAACACACCTTACCATTGGCAGGTTCAAAGAGAATAATTATAGAACCTGGGCAGTGGTTTGCATCCAAACATGTAACATCAACACCTGCAATGCTAATTTTCTCATTGAGGGGTAAGACTTGTAATCTATCCCATGGAATCCCAATCTTCATATTTAAAAGCCGTGCTGTGACCGAAGAGCAATAAATCTTCCCATGACAGAAGCTCCTTGTAAGCCCCTGATAATCTGCAAAGATAATCTTTCTGTGATTACTAGGAAAATCAAGGTGAAAGCAGAAGCATAGAAAGGATTATAAACTTGAACTGTACCACAATGAAAAGCAACCCAGTTGGATGGTCATAACCATCCTATTCTTTCAGAAGTGATAAAACAATTATGGGCAATTATGATCATCGACTCAGGTTGGATATGATCATGCAATCTATTTGGATTTGACCTAGATTTCCTATGTGGGATCCAGTGTTGTTAAAGGCAGGTGTCTAAGGGTTTTTTCAAGGGTACACGGTAGCCCACCCATATACGCATTTATATCCCTAACAGAGTGACACATGTAAGTCATTATTAAGCTTGATTATATACATGCATGGCATATTATTTAGCTTTATTCAAATTTCGTACTGTAAGAATTCAAGATTGATTTAGTATATGTGATTAATAAGCCTAAGCTGGCATGGTCACCAGGTGAGCACCTAGTCGACCAGCCAGGTCCATTGCCTGGACTCACCAAGGTGTTTTGACAGCCTTGGTGGGATCCATTGAATGGTGGGTCCAGACCTCCTGCATGTGCTTCACAACAGCACCTAGGACAGCACACTCCCATACCAATATACCATTGAGCACATCTAAGGTTTCTTCATCCTTTAATATTATTATATAATTTATGGAGATGTCAGCATGGTGCATTTTCTAGGGTCAAACTGTGCTTGATCTAGTACAATTGTCTCCATGTTTGAATCTGACACACATTTCCATGTCTAAGTCGTCGTACTTTTGCAGGGCCATACTATAACACAGGAACGAGCCTTTCCTTTTTCCTAAATTGGACAATTATGTGACAGACTAAGAAGAAGGAATTATACAAATCAGGAATTCATAAGATCACTGGCAGCTTTAAATTTTTTTAAAAGCAAAGTGAGATACATTAGGAAACTTTTGCAGAATGAAAAGGTGCTCTGCAATAAGATACTATTCAAACCACATTAACATCAGAGGTAGATTCCGTGACCAGATCCCATAAACAAAATAATTGAAAAAAAAAAGGAAAAATAACTTTGTTATAACTGTCTCCATTTCCATTCATATATCTTTCAAACCACCAAGAGGTTTAAACTGAATAATAGAAGGGTATAATTGGACTCACGGTCTAGATGAAAGTGCGTTAGAAACCAATGAGAACAATCTCCTCTTAAGTAGCGGAAAGCATCCTGCAAATGTAATCAAGCAAGTACTTAGTAAGGAAACCAGCTATTGTTAAATATTGGACAAATAACTAGGTTAAGAACTTTTTATAGAGAATCCCCAAAGCAGCAATTCCTTTTGCTCATTGACTTTGATTTAGCATCCACAAGAAAACTCATTATTTAGATAATTATTTAAATATCAACTGAAAGCTCCCAAAATACGATGGCCATACAGGAATATTGTAGAATAGAAGGTGCAATAATTTCTTATGTAGTCCAAAGTAGCAAATCACTGTTGTACAAGATTCCATTAAGAGCCAATTAAGGGAATTAGCAAAAATAGTCAAGTCTAAGCATGTAATTTTTTTTATCAGTGCATTTGAAAAATTGCTTCAAACTACAAACTATTATCACCTTGTATGAAACCAAAACGGGACTGCTTTTCAATATTAATATTTTTTTTCTTTTTTATCTTACAGAGAAATTGTTAAGATGGGATCAAACTTCATCGAAGTAACAGAGCATCATCATGCTAAACCGCATGTAGTGCTTTTACTCTTAAACTGAATTACTGGACAGGGTTTCCTGATTCAAGTTAAAATATGCTAAACTAGCATTATCTTTACCAATTGTATGCATTCACAAGTGAAGATGCAATGTTGCACCTCGCATATGTGAGAATTGAACACTGATCTAGCCATACAAAAAAGAAAAAAACAGAACACTTCATTAAAATGAAAGGATGTCATACCACTCGAAATGGTGTTCCTGGTACGTAACACCATGAAGGAATATCTCTGACTTTTCTGTTCCTGACATGATTTCTCACCATAACCCGTTTACAACCAGAGCCTGTGTTACTCCTTTCTACCTTTTGGTGTGCTCTAGATGGTGTACAATCTCTGTTCCTATCACCAACGAAAGAACCTGGAAAATACTGTGTGATCAACTTATTCCCAGCTAGCTTACTGGTCTCATCAATAGTAACTTTAGAAGCATCTATGCGTGTGTCATCCGCACGTGTGTTGCCTTTTTTCTGTTCATTAAGCGCATGCACAATCTTCTTCCTGGGACCAAGTGCGGTA
The DNA here is from genome assembly GCA_035048495.1 of Euptelea pleiosperma. NCBI lineage: Eukaryota > Viridiplantae > Streptophyta > Magnoliopsida > Ranunculales > Eupteleaceae > Euptelea > Euptelea pleiosperma. The sequence goes on along the minus strand of CM068549.1, from coordinate 32,712,790 downwards.
ACACCAATGCTGAATAGATCCTGAAAAATATTATTGAGTAAATGAGATCAGCTTGAGTACCAAAAACCCTAATCCATTGCAAAAATAATCTACAGCACCACTAAAGCATGTTATGCATAGATTGATAGCAAGTATGAAAGTTGCACAGCATCACAGCTGGCAGAGGGTGTGTACAAATACACACAGGCACGCGTCTGCACCCGCCCGATTAAATGAAATCGGCTTGAGTACCAAAAGCTCCAATCCATTGCAAAAATAATCTACATTACCACTGAAGCATGTTATGCATAGATTGGTAGCAAGTCTAAAAGTCGCACAGCATCACAACTGGCAGAGGATGTATACACATACACACGTGCACGCGTCTGCACCCGCCCACACACAAAAACCCACTTGTCTTATTTACTTCTCCGATAGGTTTTATAGACTATCCATACATATCTAATCCCTAGATAAAATTCTTATGTTATATGAAATATATTATCAATGTATCATATAATAACAAATATTTAAATTGAACGTAAATAAGTGTTGGTGTATCAGATTTGTGCCATCAGCATATTCAACACCCCAAATGTTTGACAGTGGTACGCATGTCAAAGTTATAGAAACAAGTACTGATCACAGAGTGTCATGAACCAAACCTCTTCTGTCAGCCACTGCAGCGTGTCCCAATCAATCTCTTCCCTAACAAAGGCTTCTTCGTATCTTGATAGACCAAGACTCTGTAGCCACTCAAGAACAGGGGATACATCAACAACTTTCCGAGGAGATGCAGATCTTGTGTCAGCACTAGGAGGAATGACCTGCAAGAAATATCATTCCGATCAATTGTGGTTGTAGAACTTTCATCGGAGATTCTGAATAGCCAATGATTATGAAGAAGAAAGACCATATCTCACCAGTTATGTCCAAAAAATGATATTATAATAAAATCATGACACATAAATTAGAGATCAACCTTTATTGGGTAGCTCTGAGATACTGGAGAAGGAAAAGAAGTGTAGTGAAGGTGAAGATTACAACTTAAATTGAAACCTCTCCGCAGTGTGTACTCTTCTCTTAAACTGAAAGTAACCTGTTGTGGTGGGTATGCTTGAATATGAAGAAATAACTTCATACAGGTTTCCTAAAGATGCTTATGCACAGATATCTAACTTTTACCACATTGTAAATGAATATTTTACAATGGACCTGCATGTGACCCAGAAGTGTCATACGTGTATTAGTATCAAACAGACACAGGCACACGATTACACGACAAACTGCAACACCTGCATTACTCAGAAAACCAGCTCTGTGGGCATTCAATGCTTAGCAACCTGGTAAAGGGAACACTAAACAGATTCGGAGAAGGTTTACCACTTTCTTCTTTGGATTCCTCTGACATGAAGCTGTGAAAGGTGAACTCCATTTTGGACAGGTTGCCTAAGATTAATCAATTCTACTGAATCCACATGTCTCTGGATAGCCTCTAGAAGTATATGTCTCGTCATTTCAGATTCGGATTAATAGAAGCTCATAAGCATATGCTAAGAATTTGGAAAATAGCCAGTTAGTACTTAAAGTGAACAAAGATTGATACAAAAGTTCAAAACGCACTCAAGGAAGAAAGGAAAGGAACAACTTGGCAAGTTTAGTCCTTTGTTCTCTCTTCAAAAACACTATCCAAGAAAAGAAAAAAAAAACACAAACACGCCAGAAAAGAGAATACAGTTTCCTTATGGGCCCTAAATGCGAAACAAAAGTTTCAAAGCAGAAAACACCCACAAATTCCACTAACCTAAATGCAAAAAATCAGAGTTATCCGTACAATGCTTAGAATTATCAGATAAAACATAGTAAACAATAAAATAATTAAGAAGGAGAGATTAGGCGATGCTGTTACCGTTTCGAATTTCATCTCTGTCAAGACAATCGTTGGTGTGGACCTGTCGCAGTTCCCCGTTCAAATCAGAAATATCAATCCCACATAAAGGACATTTGACCAAACCATCACTAGAACCTTTTCCTTTCTGAAAGTCGACCCCATTTGAAACTTCTTCCCCACCCACCTCTGAGCACAACTTCATCAAAATATTAAGCTGTGTACCCGGCTCAAAATCCACAAAACTGTCCTCATCCAAGACACTATCATGATCGCTAGAACTGTAATCCATTCTTGATGCTAGTAACCTAGATTCAATCGAATTCGATAAATAACTAGTCTCCGGTTTTAATTTCTTTATCTCATCGGACTCAGCAGAAACATCCTCATTCAAGCAACCACTATCAGCCCTAGAACTGCAATTCATGTTTGATTCAAATAACCGAGATTCACTTGAAGCCAAAAGGTAATCTTTATCTGATTCAGAACCCTTTTTCTCGTCGTTGTCAGCAGAAACACTATCCCCAGAACCATGTCCGGCAGAGCAACCATCATTAACCCTAGAACAGCAACTCGTGCTCAACTCCAGTAACCTAGATTCAATCGAATTCGACAAATTACCCATCTCTGAGTTGTACCCATGGAACTCAGTGGAAACACCATCCCCAAAACAACCCCTTTCAACCCTAGAACTGCATTCCTTGCTCGGTTCCGATAATGTGGACTCAACTGAAGTCGAAATGTAGCCACTCTCCGACTTAGAGCTCCTTTTCGAATCGAGCATTGATTGAATTCTGATATTCTCTTTCCCGAGACCGATCGAGCGCTTCTGTTTCTTAGATGATCGGGTGCCATTGGAGAGTTTCAGAGGTTGTGAGCTAAGGTTTCTTGTGGGTTTCTCGAGGGAGGAAAGAGTGATAGAAATGGCGTGGCAAGGGTTCTGAAAATCGTCGTCATCGTCCGACATCGCTAGGGCTAGGTCGAATTGGGTTGCCCTAGATTTTAAGGGCAAGTTCTGCTTTGGGGGCATGATATGCGATGGGTCCGTGCATAGAAATCTAGGGTATCAGAGCTCCTTCGCCTCTGGCTCTGAAGCTCTGATTTCTGAACTGGAGGTTTGGTTTGAATCTATGGAAATAGAGGGAAAACTGAACGGTCGAGATGGTATTTTCATGGAAGAACAAGGGTAGTTATGTCGTTGTAAAACAAAATATACGGGCAATATTTGGTCTACGGGTAATTTTAGTCGCACCCCCACAAAATGTGAGGGCACCCGACCTGTTGAGAGCAACCCAGTAACATTTCAAACTTTGTGAGGGCAACCCTCCCGTCAAAGCACCCACTGTGATTTCAAACTTTGTGATTTAGACTGTCATCTCAGCACAAAACTGACGATCCAAAGTCCAAACAGGTACTATAGCAAACGAGTAACACTTGTCACAACCAATCACAGCCCACAATACGAGCCATGTGGCAAACTAGTAGAGGGCGCTGACCGTATGGATGTTTGGTCAGTCCCTCGGTGGACCTACAAACCAAAAAATCAGCTTGATTAGTGATTTACAACCTTTGGATCTTTGCACCCACATATCGCTCAATAATGCTCAAATTCCTACTGTGAAATCAACCCATGAAAATGACTTCAATCCATCGCTTAAAATTCACTAATCAGGCTGATTTTTGGTTTGCAGGTCCACCGAGGGACTGGCCAAACATCCACACGGTCAGCGTCCACTAAGAGTGTGCACTTGGCTCCCATTGTGGGTTGTGACCGGCTTTCACAACCCGTAGTGACAGAAGTTTTAATCTCAAACAGTTGGTCAGCAATGCCAGCTTGAGAGTTTGTTGCAGCAAAGAAGAGACATGAAAATGAGAGAGTGCGTAAAAAGTAAAAAAAGTTTTCAAAAGAAAATGCCCTAACTTGACAGGTCATTTTTATAATAAAAAATAAAATAAAAAAAACAAGGATTTCGGATGCCCTCACATTTTGTGGGGTGCCACTAAAATTACCTTAGGTATGGAGCCCATATGTTTTATCTATGGGCGCCCACGTCTTTCAGTACCAAAATACCCCCACTTCAGTTTGGGCACCCACACCCACACCACCCACCCACCCTCTCTCTCTCTCTCTCTCTCTCTCTCTCTCTCTCAAGTTTGATATATCGCGCAAAGTGTAGTTCTCAGTAAACAAACACAACCTAAATAATTATAATTTAGTCACCACCTAAACACACTTCAAAGTTAGCAGCTGAATCCATGCGAGAGCTAAAGATAAACAACTGTAAGAGAGATAGTCTATTCGATCGAACTACTTAATTACAAATTCTCAAAAATTAGAATTTGTGTTTGCGAGTACCTAGAAATTGTATAGAATTAACAATCAATGATATTAATTACTAATGCCAGCACTACTAATAGTGCGGGTCATACCCAATTCACCTGATCCATATGGATTTTAACTAGTTTTTTGTTATTGCAATTGCTTCGACTAGGATCCGAGTCAGGTTTGGATCCTACGCTAAGTAATTCAATCTTGCTCGGATCGTATACTTGGATTTGATCGAATCTTACCATAAAATCCAGATCAGTCAGTATTTTGTGGATTCTGATATGTAAGATGTGATCCAATCTAAGTCGAGTTCTGGTCTTAGTTTTAAGTATTTACGTAGAGTCGAATATAGGAATATGGACCTTGAATTCCTTACTAAACCATATATTTTTAGATCTTCCCATGAGAATCATGGTTCGAATTCGGATCTCATGTTATAGATTCGAGACAAACTTAGATCCATATATCGGTCACAATGTTTAAACTAGTGTTTTAAAACTCGTTGAGTCAACTCAACACTCAATCAAGATGACTCGACTCGGCTGGTTTTCCACTAAACTCGGCGTTTCAATCATTTTACTATTATAGATGTTATTTTGATAGATTACCCACCCACCCACTTGAGCTCGGTACGTGGGCCCATCCAACATATGCCTTATGAGAACAATTATAGAATTCTTGACCGTATTTACAGTCAATATAACCTTTTTTTTCCATTTAGGTTTCAAACATATACAATTTTATATATACTAGGGGGCCACATGCGATAGACGTGCACCTTATGCGTGGCACACTCTTAGAGACAATTGACCGTATGGATGTTTGGCCTATCCTTCGTTGGACCTACATACCAAAGTTCATCCTGATTAGTAATTTTTATCCGTTAGTTTAACCTTTTTTATGATTTATTTTTAACTGCGGATTTCTTGTAATATTTGGGGTACTCAGAGTCGAAGGTTAGAAATTACTAATCAGGCCGATTTTTGCTACCTAAGTCCATCTTGGGATGGGCCAAATATCCATATATATGGTCACTAGCCTCATTCTATGGGCCCATGTGCTTACAGGGGCGACGTATGCTTTTTGTCACCAAAAAAGTCGAAAAATTCTCTCTACGGGATATTTTTGGAATATTGGTGTTTAGCGTGAGGGGCGTACCTTCGTCCATTAATAAGTGACTGGATAGAATTATATAAGAGTCAGAACTCAGAAGGACATGCATGCTTTGGTTTAAAGGGAAAGGGTCAAAGAATGGTTGGTCCCTACCCACTTGCCCTCATAAATATTTTTCTTCTTGTTTTGGTTGTTTCTTTTCTTGTTCTAGAAGGAAACACGTGAACAACGTGTTACGTGTCCTGGTTTGAAATTATTTTTTTCCAGTCCTGTCCCGTTTGCTTTGACTACTTAGTTGAAACCTGATAAAGATTTGCACTTTCAAACGAGTAAAACTTGTGTCACAAGATGTTGTGACGGAAGCCGGTCACAGCACTCAATATGAGCCACGTGGCATATTATTAGAGGACGATGACCGTATGGATGTTTGGCCAGTCCCTCGGTGGACCGGTACACAAAAAATCAGCCTGATTAGTGATTTCTAGCCGATTCAATTGAAGTTATTTTCATGGGTTGATTTTAACGGTAGGAATTTGACCATTATTGAGCGTTATTTGGGTGCAAAACTCCAAAGGTTGTAAATCACTAATCAGGCTGATTTTGGTTTGTAGGGTAGGTCCACCGAGGGACTGGCCAAACATCCATACGCTCAGTGCCCTCTGATCGTATTGAGTGCTGTGACCGGCTTCCGTCACAACATCTTGTGACACAAGTTTTACTCGTTTGAAAGTGCAAATATTTATCAGGTTTCAACAAAGTAGTCAAAGCAAGCGGGACAGGACTGGAGCCCACTTTCAAACACGCGTGCTGTATATATTTATATAATTGTGGTGGACGTGGAGCCCACTTCATCATATTGGGTCTTACACCACGTGTACGTATTACCCACTTGATAAAATTAAGCCAGATATATCCAACCATTAAACACCATTACTTTGACAATATATATAAGACAGTAGTGTAGTGGTGGGTGACTCATCCTACCTAACAATAATTCTAAATTATCACCACTGAAATTACTCTTAAATAATTACAAAAATAAAAAAAAAAATATTAAAATATATACACGCATAAGGCGTGTAAGCAGGTTCTCTCTTATATAAAGCTAGAATGGCTAGGAAGCCTGTGACGCCAAGCCGAGCCACGTCTGGCTATCCGCTGGTTTCGCGGGAGCTGCAGCCGAGTTGTTTACTTCGTATGGTGCTCTTGCATTAATCCTGAAAATTAATTTTTATTCATTTTTTATCAGCCTTCGATGAACGATCCAACGGTTACGATGGTATAGTATTGTAGATCATTACTATCAAATAGAAAGAAGTACACCTACGTACCTATCTTTTCTCTTCTCCAAAAACCGATGGAGCGAAGCTTTTCTTGCAATTGGGAGATCTGAAACAAAGAAAGAAATTAAATTAAGTTTTTTTTTTTTTATTTTATTTTTTATGTGTAAGCAATTAAATTAGGGTTCTTGAGATCCTTCGTTCGTCAAATTCTCGACAAAATGAATTTAAATACCTGAAACATTGGGTTGAGGAGGCTTTTGAAGGCGTTCTTGGGTCGAATTGTTCCCGGAAGCTGCGAATCCAGGAGGATTGATTTGTTCCTTGGTGGAAATAGAAGGGAAGCTGCCGGTATTCTGTGAGTTTCCCTTGCTAGCTAAGAGCATGACTTCCTTCACCTTGTCTGCCGGAAAATCGTCAAACACAAGTACTTTTCCGGCATAAAATATAGTCATTTGGGCGGTTTCCGGCTCCGTCACTGCCTGCCTGCTTTTACACATAAAACCAAAAACCCATAAATTATTACAGCTGTAGCTATAGTTACACGGCTTCACGTTTTCTACGTGCATGGTTTCTTAGCTTTCTTTTACAGCTGTTGCATGATTTGAATTTTTATCAGAAAAATTTTAGATGGAGTGTGCAGTCGTGGTGGCCCTACATAGCACAGTTTTTGGGCCCACTAACCGCATGGATGTTTAACCCACCCATTGGTGAATATAAATACCAAAAATCAGCTTGGTTGGTTTTCTCTAGCCATAGATTTTAGAACTTTTTTAAGATTGATTCTAGCCGTGGGATTCAAGCATGTTTTTTAGGTACTTAATCCAACGTCTAGAAATTATCAATCAAGCTTATTTTTGGGTCCCGGGTCGGAGTTGGTACTTATCGGATTCCCAAGCTGTTTTGTTTGCCACGTACTACTTATTAAATTTAATTTTTAAATTTGTACAAAGGGTCGCGCTCCGTTGACAGGTGAAAAAATGACAGGATTCTGTACAGGGACACAATATAAGCCACGTGGCATACTCTTAGAGGAATCTGACCGTATGGATGTTTTTCTAATTCCATGGTGGACGTACAAACCAATAATCATCCTGATTAGTGATTTATTGGCTTTAGTTTGGACTTATTTTCATGGGCTGATCTCGACTGTGGGAATTTGAGCAGTATTTGAGGTACAAAGCTCCAACGCCTATCAATCACTAATCAGGCTGATTTTTGGTTTATAAGTCCTCCATGGGATTGGACAAACATCCATACGGTCCGATTCCTCTAAGAGTGCCACGTGGCTTATATTTTGTCCCTGTACAGAATCCTGTCATTTTTTCACCTGTCAACGGAGCCCGACCCTTGTACAAAACACGGAGTGCACGACAAACCAGGAAACGTGGGAGTTGGGTAAGTTACCCAACGCTCTCGAGTACATGATCTGAGTTATTTTTATATGGATCCGGATCCGGATCCGAGGCACCAACCCATTTGATCAGGGTTGTCAAGACGGACTAGAAACGAGTCCGTCTAGAGCTACACCCATTTCTTACACCCGGTGGTGGGGCTCACATGAAGATCAAGTTGAACGACCTATTCAAACATGATGATCATCATGGTATATGGACAACTCAATGTATGGTTGGATCGAACATGATCTCCATGTGAGCCCCACTACCGGGTGTAAGAAATGGGTGTAGCTCTAGATGGAATCTTTACTACAGGATTAAAAAAAAAAAAAAAAAGACATTGACGTAAACACCCTTTTAGAATTGCAGATTACCAAAACCATGTCCATTATTTGAACAAAAAATACCCTTGAAATTATCATAATTCACTGTGAGCCCTCACCTGAAATCGGTTTTCTTTGAGATGTCTTCCGTAGGAACGGAAGAAGGACCATAACTGGCATGTTGAGGAAGCAAATACATGGATTTCCCATTACGAGACGAGTTCACAGTGCTACGGTCCGAAACTCCCGATACATCTCCCGGTATTTCCATGTTAGGTAACAAATTCATGGTGTTCGCTGTTTGACGAAACGTTTCGGATTTCCCTGAAACGTAGTGAAACCAGAAACGAACCATCAAATTTTTGTTTCGTCGAATTTACAAATATAAAGATTTTTGAAACATAGCCCAAGCGATTTATAGTAGTTTTATTACAGATATCTCAAGACTCAACAGAAGAAAAAAAAAATCATTTTTTGGATCTCATTAAAATCTGCGAAATTTCAAACATTTTATCCTAAAAGTGTGATAATCATTAGAATTGAGAGGAATATCTAACAGAAAATTACAGGTGCGAGCAAAGATTATAAAAAAAAAGGGTTTAAAACAACAAAGAATTAGTAATCTTCCCTAGAAAGCCATCAATCAGAGCTAGATTTAAGAGAAAAACACAAATCTTGTTTAAGAACAGCCTAAAAGAGCAAACATACTCCTAAAACTGCGATTTTGTTTAAAAGGTAAAATTTTCAGTCAATTTCACCGGAAAAAAAACATCAATTGCAACTAAATTCGAAGAAATCTCCTTCAGAAAACTCAAAATTTCTAAACGAACAGAGAAACAAAGGCCGTACCTTTTCCTTCTAGATTGCAAGTTATCCCAAGGCTCAGATCTCCGAAACTCCCATTGTCCTTCAAATACTGTCTCAACAGACTACACGTCTGAGAGAAATTCGACTTCTCCAGCGGTCTCACCGTTTTCCAGCCTGGAAGCCTCTCGACCTCTGAGAAATCTGGCGAACTCGACATGCTTTCCGACAGAAAAAATCACAAAGAATCTCACAAATCGATTAAAGGAGAACAACGAATTCGAATCTCTCTTCTTCTTGCTTTTCTACCTCTTCAAATGCTTCTCTCTCTCTCTCCCTCTTTGGGCACGAGGAATAAATTGAATTCTTTAAGCTATTTCTGCGAACCTTCGGCTGTTTACTTTTTTTTTCTACTTTTTTTTGTCTGTGGTTTCAAACACGTGTTTTTTGCATTAAAAAAGAAAACCATATATAATTGAAAATTACAAGTTAATGAAGTGGACCCGATGATGAGGAAGTTCAAAGAATGTACCTCTCTTTTAAGATATTTACAAGATTGCCAGGATGCCTAGAGTCTATAGGGCTTTATGCTTCTCACGCCATCACCGTTCATCAAGATTTGATTATCACTGACAAATTGTGATCAAGAATTGAGCAAGAAAATTTTGGCTTATTTCCATATGACCATCTGATCAAATGATCGGATCTTAATTCTATGTAAAGTGATATACGATATCATGGTGGTAGATGGTGATAAGCCCTATTGCTGGATGATCCACTTGCGATCCAATGGTGGTTATAGGGCAACAGTTTGACTGCAGAATTCTACTTTTCTCCTTATCATAACCACGAGTAGGGGTATTTCCGTAAGACGACTAATTCAATCTACGAACACTAACGGCGTTAGTTTGACGCAGCAAGCTAGTACTTCCGTCAGCAAAGTTGCTGACGGATAAGCCACGTGGTGTACTGTTAGTGGACACTGACCGAGTAAACTTCGCTCACACCATGCTGTGAGCGAAGCCGATCACAGCCCACAATTGGAGCAACGCGGCAGACTCTTAGAGGGTGCTGACCGTATGGATGTTTGGCCAGTGCCTCGGTGGACCTGCAAACCAAAAATCAGTCTGATTAGTGATTTACAACCTTTGGATCTTTACACACAAATAAAGCTCAATAATGCCCAAATTCCTACGGTTAATATTAACCCATGAAAATAGCTTCAATTCAACGTTTAGAAATCACTTCCACGGTTAAAAATCCACCCACGAAACGACTACAAATCCAACGCTTAGAATTCCCTAATCAGGCTAATTTAAAAATGGTCAATAATGCACAAATTTTCGGTTAAAAATCAACCCATGAAACGATTACAAATCCAATGCTTAGAAATTCCTAATCAGGCTGACTTTTGGTACGTAGGTCCACCTAGTGATGGGCCAAACATCCATACTGTCCGTGTCCTCTAACAATATGCCACGTAGTGTATATTGTGGTCCGTCGGCAAAGTTGTACTCGCCGTAAGTTACAGTTTGGCTTAGACGACAGGTAGCCCCCACAAACCAGCAATGGCATGTTTTGCAAGTCCCAACCACCAATACGAATTCGAAACGTGGCAAACTTGGTGCAAGTTGTAACGCAGAAAGCGCTAGAGTAGGTGGCAAGCACATGTAACGTAGACCGTTTACTGTGCCACGTGGCAAGATCATTTGGATAGGAGTGTGAAACATTTTCCGCATGATTTTGATTGATAGCTAGCTTTTATTTAGGGTTTTGAAGTCCCAAGGCTCTTATCGTTGCCGACACGTTGACGTGAACGTGATCGAGAAGGCTTTCCTCACTACCCCACGTGATTCTTCTCATTGCCGACAACGCAACAGGCTTCGAGTTTGAGAAAATTACAAAACGAGCCATTGCTTGTGAAGGTGTTTCCTCATACGGTTGGCTTTTATGCAGATCTTAATCTATTTTTTCGGCTCAGGCTCCCAGGACCCATCTCTGACTCTTCTCAGGAGTTGTGTAATCAGCCGTGGTTTCACTAATCCAACGGTGGACGAGCTCTGGAAAAAAAATGAAAAGTGAATGCCAGATCAGCGCTATTTACTACCGTTTGATTCTCGGAATCCACGGCTGATCACACGACTCCCAAGACGGGTCAGAAAAAGGGGTCATCTTGTAACAGTTCATACATATCATGTGAGGCTTCACTAAGGTGTGAGACATGCTTGTTCTTTACTGTTCAATGGGTCCCACTTAGGAGATATTTTTAAGCCCAAGTACATGACATTGATGGGATGGGTACTATTGTTTGAACTTTGAATGTTTCAGATGGGTACAACAGGTCCCACGTAGGAGATTTTTAAGTCTTTACATGATGCTGATGGGACGGCTGCGATTGTTTGATCAATCTAAGGGGCGAGTCCGGTTTCGATAAAAAAACGTCCGTCGTCACGAATAGCTCACTAGTCGGTAGTCACTAACGTCTATCGCACACAAGGTTCAAAGTCTCGGGGATCGGACGCTGAATCGGGAGGCTCCGATTCCTATTCCGATTCCGATCCGATCTGATCTAGAACGGAAATGGCCCGTATCTCGCCTGAGACAAATTGGGAATCCTTTGTAAAACAGTGATTTTGGGGGTAACACATAGCCTGGTCTGGATCGGAATGCTGGGCTCCGATCCCGATCCGATATGAAATGAAAAATATAATCATGTAAGATTGACTTATTAGTGATTGTGGCTTTCGTTCCACGCAATTTCCTAAAGGCAGAATTCGGCACTGCACTCCAATACTGATAGGTCTACAGGCGTCCACTTCCTAAGATTCAACAATTTCATGCTCGAAAAGACAACACTCTAAGTCTTAGATTCAGACTCGATCAGTCGATACAAGGATTTTCAAAATGAAAATGAACACTTATGTGAATGGTCGATTTTCGTAAGGGTGGAAAGTTATTAGGGTCGGGATTGGGGGATAACCATTTTTGACAACTATTTTTGACAACCATGTGACTTGAATACCACATTTGATGGGGTTAGAAATTTCAGAATGGGCTGATTATTTGTTGGGGTGATCTATATGGTGAGGAGATCATCCTCACCAAAAACCAGCCATTGATTCATCTTCTATGTTGATCCGCCAAAAATGGTTGTCCCCCATCCTGACCCAAGTTATTATACCATTCATCTTGGGAGAAAAAATTCGATGGTCCCCTCCCAAAATGTCTGACGCGTATGTAGGGAATAAATCCACACACCCCAAAATACGCGCTTTTTCCACGGGCTTGATATCCTTTGTGCTGTTGGATCCGAGGTCCCGGGACAGATCCGAGGTCAGAGTCCGAGGTATCCGAGGTCAGATTCCGATGTGTCCGAGATCAGATTCCGAGGAGTCCGAGGTGTCCGAGATCAGATTCCGAGGAGTCCGAGGTGTCCGAGATCAGATTCCGAGGAGTCCGAAGTGAGGTTCCGAGACCGCCGAGTGATCCTGCAAATAACTCAATGTGGTGGAACTCCACCAAATGAGCCTCCGATGCTTAAGTCAGTCTTCTGAATAAAAGTTATAATCCAGCTTCAATCTCCAAAATCGCGTCCTTCATACTGTAGCAAATGCTACTATTTATAGTGTTCAAAACTAGATATTTATGCAGATATTTTATATGGGCCAGTAAGAACTCACCATGTGTCTTTCGATAATAATTCTTCAAGTCTAAAAGTAATTCCGAGGTTTCCGAGGTTACCGAATATCATATCCGAGACTTCCGAGGATCCCGAATAAGGTAAATAAGATCAAGTGCCAAAATCAGTCACTAGCACCCGAGGACCCGAGGTCATAATTCATGGACCCGAGGTACCCGAGGTACCCGAGGTGAATTCGTCAAGGGATCCGAGGAGTCCGACGTACCCGAGCAATCCGAGGTACCCGAGGTCAACTTGTTGGTGGGATCCGACTAACCCGAGGTATCCGAGACCCCGAGGTCAATTTGTCATGGATCCGAGGATTCCGAGGTACCCGAGGTCAATTTGTCATGGATCCGAGGAGCCCGAGGTGTCCGAGGTCCCCAGTAAAGTTTTTGCAATTCCATGTTTCCGGCTAACCACGTGTCAGTCGAATCATGTGACACGTGGCACAATCGCATACGTCCACGTGTCAACAGATTTTATCCCCCACAATCGCCCCTCTTGGAGATGACACGTGTCCCACGCACGTGTGCACCGCACGTGTGATGACACGTGTCACCACCAAGAACGTGACGCGTGGTTTTCTCTGCGTCTCTTCGGCTCCTCTGCGCAGCATTTAATGCTTGCCACGTGTCAACCTGCCATTGGTCCGTACACACTGTTTTGTCAGTGTCATCATTACACTGAAGGGTATAAATAGGTTGCTCTCGTCTCATTTTTCATCTTCTGGATTTTCAGTTTCTGTAGCTTCTCATTCTCGGACACGTCGGCTCTCTCGGCTCTCTCGGCTCCCTATTCTTTACATACCTCGGCACCATCGGATACCTTACTCGGCCCTCTCGGCTTCAATCCTCGGCCCTCTCGGCTCATTGTCTAACACTTCTCGGAGCTCTCGGCTCTCGTAGGTAAGCTTCTTTTAGTAAATTCCATGTCATCAGTCTCCTAAAAAATGCCAAAAGAATCTTTAAAATCCGTTTTAAAACACGCTGATCCCCAAACTTGGCCTCGTCCAGACCTAGATGAGATCCGAGCAAAATACCATATACCCGAGTCAATTGAACTTGAGCATGTGCCCAACTCCCTTCTCTATTCCCATCATTCGCTGCCGAATCCGAATGTAACATGTTTAACAGTCGGACAACTGCTCTCGGGTATTCCACTTCCGCTTACTCCCTTCGCCCGAGAGCTACTAAATTTCTACAAAGTTGCTCCGGGTCAGGTGAATGCCAATTTTTGGCGTATGGTACGTTCGTTTGAACGTATTAGGGACATATGGGGCCGAGGTCCTTCCCTTGAGGATGTTCGCCGACAACATTTCCTAAAAAAGGTTCCCAAGGAGCGGGGGGAGAATTCAGATATAACTTTCTACTTCTTGGCAACCCGGACCCGAAGACTCCCAATCCTAGAGAGGATCCAGGATTGCGATAAATCGTGGCAATGCTACCCTGTGTTCTTATCAGGGGATTGGGAGAGAGGATCCGAGGATGACGCCCCAGGTCTCCTGTATAAAAGTTTTAATTTTGAAGGTACCCGGGTATTTTTTCAAAAATAAATCATTCTTTTTCTTTCAACAAGTCTCTAATCTCTTTCACAATGTTTTGCAGATGTGAATACGGATAGTTCTTTTGCCTTCCCCGAGGATACGCTTCCCCTGTGCTTCGATCTGCGCCGACTTCCTTCTATTATCTATCAACGTCTAGTCGGTCTCAATACTCTCGGCTATTCTCGGCTTTGTGTTGATCCGACGTCCGAGGAGTTGAGCCAAACAATACCTGAGGAAGAATTTCTTCGAAAACTTCCTCTCGGATTCTCCACCGATCCAGCCCAACCTCGTCAATCGAAGAAAAAGGCTAAGAGGTTAAAACCTCAGGTCTCATCTTCGGATACCCCAGTTCGAGCCGACTCTGAAGCCACGGAGTCCGAGGTAGTAGACGTTGATCCAATTTCTTATTATATTCCAATCTCATCCGATTCGAGTTCGGTCACTCTCTCTTCTGGATCCAGCTCTTCATCTTCATCTTCATCTTTTGACCCTTTTCTTGAAATCGCACAGTCTCTCGGCAGATCATACCGAACCGGATTCCAAGACATGGGACGACTTCAAGCGGATGTCGGAGCCGACTCTCCCATTCGTCAGAAAAGGAAGAGTTCTGGGCAGGGTTTGCCCCGAGTCACCAAGAAGCCGGCTACAAAAAGTAGGGAAGCTGGTCAATCCAGCCAAAACGCCCCGACTCGTGATGAGGCACCTCTGAACTCTGCACCTCCCATTATTATTCTTCCGGGTGCAGATGTTCCTGAGTCGGCGTCTCTGCCCCAAGAAGCTGAAAAATCCCAAAGCCAGCCTTCCGGGTCCCAGCATGAGCCTGGGAAAGTTGCTCAGAAGGAGGGACGTCACGAACAGGTCCACCAGCATAAAGGTCCTGTTTCCAAACCTTCGGATGTCTTCCGGCCCCGACCAGTCCTGAAGTCGGGTAAATCTGTTGTTCTCGGCGATAGCGCCGTAAAGAATGCATCGGTGGCTTCTGCCATTGTGGAGCAGATCCGACTCCCTGCTGATATCGATCATTATAATCGGCAAAATGAGGAATCTCTTCTCGGCTCATACTACACTTCAACCTTCTCCGTAAGTTCAAAAATATTTTTACATATACATTTGTTTCGCCCATCCTCTGTATAACATGTTTGTAATTTCGTTGGTTGCAGAGTATCAACTCGGTACATTCGCTGGTGGCTAAGCTCAACAACAAGCTCAAAGCGTCCGAGAATGATCTACACGCCACCCAAGCCCGGAATCGGACCTTGCAAGGTCAAGTCTCCAAAGCTAAGGACGAGGCGGGGAAAGCTCAAGCTGCTGCCAAGACATCCGAGAATGAAGCTACCCGTCTTCGTCAGGCTTTGGCAGAATCGGAGTCGGCGCGTCGGGCTCTGGAGAAGATGATGGCCGAGAAGGAGGCCAAATTTGAAGCCGAAAAAGAGGCTCTGGATGCTGCTCTCGCGGCTAAATACCAGAATGAAGTTCAAGAATTACTTGCCCCTGTTAATAAAAGGGTCGATCGCCTTCGTGCCGAGCGAGATCGTCTACAAGACATAGTAGACAAGTATGATCTCCCCGAAGAGGATGACGCGGAGGCCGAGAAGAATCCTGAGGAGGGAGAATTACCCGACTCCGAGAATAAATGAACTTCTCTTTTATTTTTATTTTTTTGATATGTAATTAAGATACATTGGGGAGGTTTCGACCTTTTTCCCCTAGGAATTTTCTTCTTTCTTGTTAACTTCAAATATAATCGTTACAATGCTTCATTTGCCATTTCTTTTTCGCATGATAAAATTGAATCCGACTTATCATTTAATAATTATAATGCTCGTATTTGTAACTTCAAACGCAACTTTGACCAAGAATCAATCCGAATCCGACTTCACTTCTAGACGGAACTTCAAATCAGACTCCATTTCTGAAGTGAAACGAGAACTTCAAATCTGGATCCGACTTCATTTCAGAAGTGGACCGAGAACTTCAAATCCGGATCGGACTCCATTTCTGAAGTGGACCGGGAACTTCAAATCCGGATCCGACTCCATTTCTGAAGTGGACCGAGAACATCAAATCCGGATCCGACTCCATTTCTGAAGTGGACCGAGAACTTCAAATCCGGATCCGACTCCATTTCTGAAGTGGACCGAGAACTTCAAATCCGGATCCGACTCCATTTCTGAAGTGGACCAGGAACTTCAAATCTGAATCCGACTCCATTTCTGAAGTGGACCGAGAACTTCAAATCTGAATCCGACTCCATTTCTGAAGTGGACCGAGAACTTCAAATCCGGATCCGACTCCATTTCTGAAGTGGACCGAGAACTTCAAATCCGGATCCGACTCCATTTCTGAAGTGGACCAGGAACTTCAACCTGAATCCAACTCCATTTCTGAAGTGGATCAGTACTTCAAATCCGGATCCGACTCCATTTCTGAAGTGGACCAGGAACTTCAATCTGAATCCAACTCCATTTCTGAAGTGGATCAGTACTTCAAATCCGGATCCGACTCCATTTCTGAAGTGGACCAGGAACTTCAATCTGACAAATTTCAAGAAGTATCCCATCTTTACTGATACACAATCTCTTTACAATCTGGTCGTAACTAATATCTCATTGATAAAATTTCTTCAAATTCATTACATTCCAGGGTTTTTCTATGTACTTTCCCTCCATAGTTTCCAGGTGATAGCTTCCGGCTTGACCAACCTTCTGAATCAAATACGGTCCTTCCCAATTGGTTGCTAGTTTTCCTGCATTTACTTCTCTTGTATTCTGGAATACTTTTCTCAGTACTAGGTCTCCTTCTTGGAAATTCCTTTCTTTGACTTTCTTTTGATACCATTTTCTTAGTTTTCGATGATAATCTTCTATTCGGACTCGAGCTTGCTCTCTTCGTTCTTCTGCCATATCAACATCGAAAACCTGAGTTTCGAATCCAGAACCTTCTTCTACCGCTTTGTGACGAGTTGTTGCTACTACCATTTCTGCTGGTATTACTGCCTCCATCCCAAATGCTAGGGCAAATGGCGAATCTCCAGTTGACCTTCTTGGTGTAGTCCGATAAGCCCATAAAACACCATCTAGTAATTCTGCCCATTTCCCTTTGGCTTTCTCGAGTCTCTTCTTCAAGTTTTCTAAAATCACCTTGTTGGTTGCTTCAGCTTGTCCATTACCTTGGGGGTACATGGGAGCGGAGAACAATTGTTTTATACCGAATTTTTCGCAGAAATAGGCGATTTTACTACCTCGAAACTGTGCCCCATTATCTGAGATAAAAGCATAAGGGAGGCCAAACCTGGTGACGATCTTCTCCCACAAGAATTTTTCCACTTCTTCTTCTCGAACTTGTTGTAAAGCCACTGCCTCTACCCATTTTGTGAAATAATCGGTAGCAACTAACATGTATTGTTTCTTTCCTGGGGCCATAGGAAGAGGTCCAACTACGTCAAGACCCCATAGTGCAAACGGCCATGGGCTAGCTACTGAGTGTAATTCTCCAGCAGGAGCATGGATTGTTCGTGCGTGTTTCTGGCATTTTTCGCACTTCTTTGCATACTTCTTTGCATCCTCTTGCATGTAAGGCCAATAGTATCCTTGAGTCCAAGCTTTATGGGCTAAAGATCTTCCTCCTGAATGATTTCCACATTCTCCTTCATGAATTTCTGCCATGATCTGTTGAGCTTCTGAAGGGGTAACACATTTCAACCATGGTCCCCCTGCTGATTTTCGGTATAGCTCGCCCCCAAGTAAACTATATCGCTTGGCCCTTTCTTCAATTCGTCTGGCCACTTTCTTGTCTGGATCTCGGATTCCATCTCTTATAAATCTTATGATTGGTGTCATCCAGGTGTCATCTTCTTCCGTCTGAGAACATTCTTCCACAAATGAAATGCTCGGGATGGCTAAAAACTCTATTGAGATAGATCTTCTCTCGGTTTCTCCTAGCATCGCTGCTACATAGGCCAAGGCGTCTGCATGACGATTCTCTCCCCTGTTTATGTGAAACAACTTTGCATTTTTGAATTTTCTCATAGCCAGTAAAGCTACCTCCAAGTATTTAGCCATCTGTTCATTTTTTGCCGTAAATTCTCCGTTTACCTGATTTACAACTAGCTGCGAGTCGCTGAAGACTTTCAGTTCTTGTATCTCTAGATTCTCTGCCATTCTCAATCCTGCCAGAAGTGCTTCATATTCTGCTTCATTGTTCGAGGCCAGAAAACCAAGTCTTATTGCTAGTTCCAGTCTTGTGTTATCAGGTGTAACCAAAATGGCACCTATTCCTGCTCCTGTGCTGCTGGCTGACCCATCGACGAAGAGCCTCCATCCGCTCTTTTTATCCCATATATCTAAAGGTCCTTCCGATTCTTCTTCAGTTATAATGGGTTCTGGTTCTTCTTCCCAAAATGGATCTTCTATCGGAAAATCTGCCAGAAAATCGGCGACAGTCTGTCCCTTCTCGGCTGTTCTAGGTCTGTAAGTGATATCGTACTGACCCAAAGCTACTGCCCATTTTTCCATGCGACCAGACTTTTCAAACTTCGTCAGGATGTTCTTGAGAGGGAGGTTTGTGATAACAATTATTGGGTGAGCTTGGAAATAAGGTCTTAACCTCTGAGCCGAAAACATTAGAGCCAATCCTGCTTTTTCAATCCTGCTGTAGCGAGTTTCGGCATCCAATAGTGTTTTACTGAGAAAGTAAACCGGCCTTTCTGCCCCGTCTCTGTCTCGGATTAGTACTGAACTTACTGCAAATTCCGAGACTGAGAGATATAGTAACAAAGGTTCTTCTGCTTCTGGTTTTGATAAGATGGGAGGCTGTCCGAGATACTCCTTCAAATTCTGAAAAGCTTGCTCACATTCATCTTTCCATTCGAATTTGGCGTGCTTTTTCAGTAACTGGAATAAAGGTTGACATCGATCCGAGGACTTAGAGATGAATCGATTCAAGGCTGCAATCATTCCAGTTAACTTCTGAACTTGTTTCTTGCTGCATGGAGATGGCATTTCTTGCAAAGCTCGGATTTGATCGGGATTGGCCTCTATACCTCTCCTGGTGACAAGGTGCCCAAGGAACTTGCCTGATGATACTCCAAACGTGCACTTCTCGGGATTTAGCTTCATTTTATACTTTCTCAATACTTGAAAGGTTGATTCTAAATCCCTTAAGTGATCTTCTCGAATCTTGCTTTTTACTAGCATGTCATCGATATAGACCTCCATTGTTTTTCCGAGTTTGTCCCTGAACATATTCTCTACCAGGCGTTGGTACGTAGCACCCGCATTTTTTAGGCCAAAGGGCATCCGTTTGAAGCAGAATGTGCCTCGGTCTGTATAAAATGCGGTTTTTTCTTTATCCGATTCGTGCATCAAAATCTGATTGTACCCTGAATAACCATCCATAAATGACAGAAGTTCAAATCCGGCTGTCCTGTCAATTAATTCGTCTATCCGGGGCATGATGTAACTGTCTTTAGGGCAGACTTTATTCAAATCGGTGAAGTCGATGCAGACTCGAACCTTCCCATTCTTCTTTGGGACTGCTACTATGTTGGCGATCCATTCTGGGCATTGTATTTCTTCAATAATTCCGGCTTCAAAAAGTCGGTTGACCTCTTCAGAAACTGCCTGGGCCACCTTTGGGGAGATGCGCCTTAATCTCTGCTTTACTGATTCCGCCCCATGTTTTATGTTCAGTTGGTGACTTACAATGCTTGGATCAATCCCTGGCATATCTTTCATTGACCAGGCAAATACATCTGTATTTTCTTTCAAGAATTTCACTATTAATCCTCTTTCGTCTTGACTCAAGTCAGCGCCCACATACGTGATTTTCCTTTCTCCTTCCTGCCCGAGCTCTACTGGCTCTATTTCCTCAATGGTTCTTGTTCTTTTCTCACTCTCACCCTGGAGCGAAATCGCCTGTAATTGCTATTTGTTAGACGTCCCAATTTCCTCAGAATTTTCTCTAGGGTTTGACAGTCCCTTTGTCATGGCTGTTTGGCATTTTTGAGCTGCACTCTGATCTCCGCGTATTTCAAACAGTCCCTGAGAAGTAGGGAATCTGATTGTCTGATAGTAAGTAGATGGTACCGCTTTCATGCTATGCGTCCATCGTCTACCCAAGATGATGTTATACGAAGATCTGGCATCTACTACCAAGAATCTTGTCATTACTGTGATTGGTCCTGCTGTCACAGGTAAGACAATTTCTCCCAAAGGTTCTGAGGCAGCTCCATTAAATCCGTATATCGCTGCTCTTGAAGGTTCTAGAGCGGATAAGCTAATGCCCATATTATCGAATGCGGATTTGAACAAAATCTCCACTGAACTTCCGCAATCGATGAGGATTCTTTTAACCGAGAAATTTCCAACTGCTAAGGAAATTACCAAGGCATCATTGTGTGGTGCTGAAACCTTCTCCAGGTCTTTATCAGAAAACCAAACTGCCCTGCTGGGGTCGACCCCCTTTATCAATGAACCCTCAACTGGTCTAGGTTCGGTTGAGACTTCCATTACTTCTTGCATGCTCATGGTTCGCCGGACTTTATCCCGATGAGCACTGTTGGTTTCTGACGGTCCACCATATATCACGTGAATGATAGTTTTTGGTGGGCCTTCTCCATCCGATGGAGCTTTCTTTGGTTGTTCTTCGACAACCTCTTCTCTGACCCCTGTCTGGACCACGAATTGCGGTATTTTTCCTCTATCAACTAGATCTTGGATAAATCCCTGCAAAGCATAGCATCGATCAGTTGCATGGTCCCTTGCCTTGTGATACGCACAATATGGTCTCTCTGGGCGATCTTCATATGTTCTTCTGGGGGGTCTGTAAAAGGGTCTTCCCCTGATGCTCTCCAAAATTACAGATAGAGATGCTGTCAGGGGAGTATATTCCCTATTCTGGAATTGCTTCTTCTTCTCTTCTGGTTCCTTTCTTGCAGATTCGGTACTGCTTCTCTTTTCTCCTCTCTTCTCACTGCTTCTCCCAGCTGAAGTCTTTACTTCTTGTACTTGACTCTTCTGGGCCTCATTCCTGGCCCGAATTGATTCGTCCACTCGGATGTGTTCCTCGATAACTAGATAAGCATCTTCTAGTTGGGAGAAATTTCGTATTACCAGAGTTTCGTGAGCTCTACTTCCTGCGAGAACCCCGATCTGTAGCGCATATGCGGCAGTTTTCTCGTCCATCTGGTCTACTAATGTAACCTCCTTCTTGAATCGAGTCAGATAATCTCGTAGAGATTCATTTTCTGTCTGTCGAACACTTAGCAAAGAAGTTACATTTAGCATCTGCTTTCTCTGGTGATAATAGTGCCGTACGAATGCATCTTCCAAATCTTCGAAGATTTGTATGGAGTCGGGACCAAGGTTGTGAAACCAAGTTAGGGCCGGGCCTTTAAGACTTGCAGGAAAAAGTCGACATCTTAATCCATCATAGATTGGTGACTCCCAGAGCACCATGAGTTGTTTATAATGTAGCATGTGTTCTACTGGATCTGATGATCCGTCGAACATTTCAAATTTTGGCTGTACAAATCTTTTTGGGATCTCCGATCTTAAGATCCCTTCAGAAAATGGCGAAGATCTCAACATCCTTAGGGCTTCCCTGGATGCTCCAGCTGCCGATTTTTGTCCCACTTCTGGCCTTCTCTCTCTGTCTTTCCTGATCATCTCAGTTACTTTCTCCATAGTGACTAAGCGATCAGGGTTGGGCTGCGTTTCCATCTTTTCTGCCGGTTCACGACCGGGTGCATGTGATTCTCTTCTATTAGAGCTGATCTCTAATTCTTTCTTTCCAACTTCTTCTTCGTGATAATTTTTGCTTGAGTCTCTCTGATAGCCTTCCGAGGCTTGTAATTTTAATGCTTCATTCTCTTTTCTGATCTCCTTCATGTCTTCTCGCATGGCAGCCATTTCTGCCATTAGCATCTGGGCTATTCTCTCTAAACCCGTCTGAGCTGGGACGTCAGCCTCACTATTCTCTGGCTGAGCCCTGACGTCCTCATCCACTTCCTTTTCCTTAGAAGCCCCAGGTAATCTTCGCGGAGGCATTCTGAATCCGTCTAAATTAATCAAGCTCTGGAGAGCGCGTAAGTCTTCTTCGAGTTTCCCACAGACGGCGCCAAAAGATGTAGGGAATAAATCCACACACCCCAAAATACGCGCTTTTTCCACGGGCTTGATATCCTTTGTGCTGTTGGATCCGAGGTCCCGGGACAGATCCGAGGTCAGAGTCCGAGGTATCCGAGGTCAGATTCCGATGTGTCCGAGATCAGATTCCGAGGAGTCCGAGGTGTCCGAGATCAGATTCCGAGGAGTCCGAGGTGTCCGAGATCAGATTCCGAGGAGTCCGAAGTGAGGTTCCGAGACCGCCGAGTGATCCTGCAAATAACTCAATGTGGTGGAACTCCACCAAATGAGCCTCCGATGCTTAAGTCAGTCTTCTGAATAAAAGTTATAATCCAGCTTCAATCTCCAAAATCGCGTCCTTCATACTGTAGCAAATGCTACTATTTATAGTGTTCAAAACTAGATATTTATGCAGATATTTTATATGGGCCAGTAAGAACTCACCATGTGTCTTTCGATAATAATTCTTCAAGTCTAAAAGTAATTCCGAGGTTTCCGAGGTTACCGAATATCATATCCGAGACTTCCGAGGATCCCGAATAAGGTAAATAAGATCAAGTGCCAAAATCAGTCACTAGCACCCGAGGACCCGAGGTCATAATTCATGGACCCGAGGTACCCGAGGTACCCGAGGTGAATTCGTCAAGGGATCCGAGGAGTCCGACGTACCCGAGCAATCCGAGGTACCCGAGGTCAACTTGTTGGTGGGATCCGACTAACCCGAGGTATCCGAGACCCCGAGGTCAATTTGTCATGGATCCGAGGAGTCCGAGGTACCCGAGGTCAATTTGTCATGGATCCGAGGAGCCCGAGGTGTCCGAGGTCCCCAGTAAAGTTTTTGCAATTCCATGTTTCCGGCTAACCACGTGTCAGTCGAATCATGTGACACGTGGCACAATCGCATACGTCCACGTGTCAACAGATTTTATCCCCCACAGTATCCTTTGTTAACCACCCTTAACCAACTAACCAAGGGATTAACGTGGTTGGGTTTAAGCCTCGAAGTACGTGTTAGACATTTATGGAGGGGAACCTTCAAAGTTTGAAGGTCCCCGGGACCAGCGAATCTTTCTCTTCATCTTGGCTTGTCACATTTAGTATTCGGACGGTTCTGAATTTCGTTTCGTCTCATTTTGATAGTATACCAAGACGATACATCGAAGAATGTACCGTCTCATGCCTAAAGCTTAATTTAAGTACTAAATTAGTTTTAAAGCTTATTTTCGTGATACATGCATCTTTTATAACACATATCTTATTGAGATATATACTTTTTTTATTTTTTTTTTTCATTTTCTTGTTCTGCTTTGTTTCATCTTGGTCGATACGTCTTGTTCCATCAGCTTACAGAGACAACGAGACAAAATGATATTTTAAACCTTGAGTATAAGCCAATATTTGATCATCTTGTTCCATCGATTTACAAAGACAAGGAGACGAAATGATATTTTAAGCCTTGAGTAGAAGTCAATAAATTGATCAGCCTTACATATATGATTTGAGTAAGTCTTGAAGTATTTTACATTATAATTTAGTCACATTCTCAGGTTATCGTGAAGATCAAGAAGTCTGGCTAGACACATAGTGACGTCCATTCAGGTTACTGTGAAGGTCAAGAAGTCTACCCAGATACAGTGATGTTCATTCAGAATTTCAGACTAGTCGAGAAGCAAGCACAAAGACGGTATTTTGATCCTCAGTCGAAGTCAAGGTACCTATTCTCATGTAAGGAAGCCAAGATATATGACGGGTGATAACAACATGGTTTTAAAAAATGGCCATTATAGCAAAAATAATCGTTATAACGGATTCAGACCTCATCCATTACATTATGTACCATTTTAAAGCGTAGAAAATAATGGCCGTTATAGCGAAAATAACCATTATAACGGATTCAGACCTCATCCATTACATTATGTACCATTTTAATGCCTAGAAAATAAACGCCGTTATAACAAAAATAACGACCACATCCATTACGTTATGTACCAATTTAAAGCCTAGAAAATAACGGCTGCTATAACAAAAATAACGACCATTATTTTTTGAAAAAGTTTGAAAAAATAAATGCCCGTTATTTCCATGATAAATTTTATTGAAAATTTGAAATTCAAAATTTCAATTTTTGAGCTTTTTTTCTCGTTATTTTTTCCATTTTTGTACCTGTGCGTTACAATCCGTTATAACGGATTCAGACCTCATCTGTTACGTTATGTACCATTTTAACACCCATTACATAACGGCCGTTATAACGAACATAACGACCATTATTTTTTGGAAAAGTTTGAAAAAAAAAGAAAGCTCGTTATTTCCGTTATAAATTTTTGTGCTGTTTTTTCTCTCGTTATTTTTTTTTTCCATTTTTGTCCCCATGCGTTACAATCCAGTATGATGGAAAAAACAGTGACACCCTCAGTCCGTTATACCGTTATAACGGCCCCTATTAAACCTTGGATGACACTTCACGGTTGTAATGGCTGTGCACTTTGCCAGGAGGAAGCTAGAACAAACCCCTTAGTGTTTTTTAATTATTTGATGAATATATAAACAATTGAACAAACGCTGTATATACAAATCTGCAAAAGAAGGGAAGAAACGAAAAAAGGAAAAAACAAAAAATCACGATGCTCTATGCCTCGTACAGCCAAAACCGTCTAATACAGATACATGATGAAGCCACCGGTATCAGTTAAAGTCAGACGTTTTTTGGAGAGGAATCCTCCATCCCTTACTCAAAAATCGTAATCTATATTCGTGATGTTCTGGGACGCAGCACGCATAACTTGCCGCTCTTGCTCGTCATACCGATCGAGGTTATTACATGGGGCAGGGAAGATGGTCCCAATCACACGACCTTGAACAAAGGCACATTGGAAGATATGCTTCTTCTTGTAAGTTATCCCAACGGACATATCTCGGAAGGTGACATTCCTCACTGGGATCTCTTCACTGCCATTAATTCGGACTGGCACTCGGACTCCCTGCCCATGGACCCCAATGTAGCTTATGTCCTCAATAATTGGAAGGGCCTTGGGGTCATAGCCCTCGTCAGGGTGCTCGTTGTAGTCAGTCTTGATGACAATCCCTACTCGGAGGTTGTAGAACGTCAGATTCCGGTAGGTTATGTTTCGAACGTATCCACCTCTACCAGGGCTAGTCTTTATCCGGACACCCCGTCTTGAGTCCCACACAAGGACATTCTCCACCGTGATATTTGAGACTCCACCAGACATCTCACTGCCTATGGATACTCCAGCACTGTCATAGTTCAACCAAGGTAGGGTTTGGTTATATACCTGAAGATGTGGCAATTTAATACTAACCAGGTAACATACAAGCTGAGGATAGTTTTTTGTGCTGCACGGTGACAGTACCGTGGCACCTCTGTCACCGCCAAGTGATTGAAACACACACATCTCAAGCTGCATGTTTGCAACAAGCTAACGGGCACATGCACACACAAGCTTAGTTGGCAGTATAATGTGGAAGAATTCTCACCTTACCATAGAGCGAATAACAATGTTTCTGATGAGAATGTTAGTAGAAGGCCGGCCGTAAGCAATTCCATACTGATCCCAACCGCTCTTTATGGCGATCCCGTCATCCCCCACGCTTATGTAACAGTCTTCTATCACCATGTTCTTGCATGAATCTGCATAGGCCACAAACACTAAGCTGAATTCAAGAAGTCATAACATAATTAAAACAAAGAAAAGCGATGATCAGGACACAGAATCATTTTAGCACGCACGTTTGGCAGCGCATTTGCGCAAGCACGCCGAGCAGATGTTCCCTCGTGCCCACAAAATACAAAATTTCCTGCCAACGCGCGACACTATTTTATTCCTCCCACCCCCTCCCTCTTTCATGTCCTTTTAAGCCTAAATGGGAAAAAAAATCTCACAAGAAATTAGATTTTTCAATAAAAATGAGTTTTTAGATTTAAAAGAAAAAAGATGATAAAAATGAGTTTATTTCGGTGCTCTGACCCAATATGTGTGTCTCACACTCACCTAGTCCACGCTTGAGTTGTTCGTTATGTGGGACCCACACAAGGTGAGAAAGTTAATACATGAACCATACACGGGACATTATTATGTTATGACATCGCTTTTCTTTGTTTTTATTATGTTATGACATTATTGTTGCACGGAATTTTTTTTCAAACGTTCCAAACACACCATGAAAGTTAAAGGACACCCCATTCTGGAGTAGAACTTTCCCAGGTCCTTGGAGGCAGCTTTCAATTTCAGACAACCAGTATTTAATCAACTGAAACAGAGAAAATATCCTCTTAGAACCTACACTCATGTTGGAAGAAAGAACAATAAACAACAAAGAAGCAAACACACGGCACAGAGATTTACGTGGTTCCCTCAAGATTGAGGTACGTCCACGGACTCGCATAGATTCTACTATGCTCCGAGGCAAAAGAAACACTCACAATACAATCCAATGATCGTCTCTGATCAACCAAGGTATATGTAACCCCGAGACGAAACTATCCGTATCTCTTTATAAAAGTACGAAAACGGCCTTATGGGAAAAAACCTCCCCGAAAAAAAAAATTCGGGAGCCATGCCCCCAAACCCCCCCTCGGGCAGCTCAGCTTGAAGGTGGGCGCAATGTCGTGCCTTCATGTACAGTACTCCAGCATCATCAGTCTCCACATAACATAACGACTCATACAGCACACATCCCAAATGCTCATCTATCAAGACCGTTCAATTGATTGGTAAACCGCTGGGACAGAACACTGCTAATATTCAGCCGGACAGTTAACTTTATATTTTATTTATTATGTTTCTTTCTGGTGGTTTAAGTCTGAATCTTAAGGTTAAGATCCTTTGTTGGTTTAACTTTTGGGCTACGCCCCAAAATAAGAGTTGGCTGAACCATTAAATGGTCTGGATTTATGATCCAGTAGGCTATGTGTGCATTATGGCTATAGGGTTCATCAAATATGAGGAGCCCTAGGTTCATCATATATATAGAACAGCAATCAATAGAGACAAGAAGAAACAGTCAATGAAAGCATACTTACCAGGATTTATTCCGTCTGTGTTTGGGGCTCCAAACACAGGAGCCAAGATGGTGACATTAGTGATGATTACGTTCTTGCAGTCAAAGGGATGGAGTGTCCAGAAAGGAGAATCGCGTAAAGTTATGTTAGAGATCCGGATGTCACTTGACCACATGATCTGCACAAGTGGACCTCTCGTGTGGTTAAGAAGTTTTTGACGATACTTATCCCACCATGTTTTACCTTGTCCATTTATGGTACCATTGTGCCCTGTCATCAGTGAAGACATTTCAAAACTATTAGACCTGCCATAAATTAATCATAAGAGCTAGACTTAGACAATCTAGCCAAAAAAGGACATACAACAACAATTCATATTAAACACATGGGTCACTGACAACTTGACCATCCAACGAAGAGCTAAAACTTGGACAGAAACAAAAAAGATATTGATTATAATGATAATGGTCGACAAAAGATTCCATTTGGAAGGTTAGGATCATTCATTGCTATAATTTTTGGGCCTCAGAACCATCCAAGAGGTGACCGCATGATCTAACAGTCTGGATCAATAAATAAATGGCGCAAATCATCAAACAATCTGAAACCAAATAAGATTGTGTTTGAAGGGTGCTGCAAATACTAAACTTTTTGGGTTATAGACCATCAAATTGTGACTGGCATGAAATGCCTATATCAAAAGACTGTATTTACTTTAATTTTTTTTAAATTAATGTTGTTAAGGTTATCCACGTGCCACGGGCATCAAATCATGCAGCTCATGTCTTGTCTCAATGGGCTGCAAGAAACAAGAAATTAAGGCACGTGGCTTGCTAACTTTCCTGTATGGCCAAGGAAAGTCATTAGAGAAGATCAGGAGTAGGTCTAGTTGTATGTCTCCTTTTTATTCAATCAATCTTTCAATATTGTACCAAATATATGTACATATGAATTAATGGCCATGTGTGTGGTATGGGATGCAGAACATAAAGAAAAGTTTTCCAGTGTTTATGAGAACCAGAGTACAAATTATAAACTGAAATGGAAAATAACAGAACTGCTCACAAGATGACACTAACAGGAGATTTGGCTTCAGTATGCACAGAAACCATGACCTTTTATGCTTTATTTTTCTGATAATAAAGTCAAAATGAAAACAAAATAAATTTTTTTACTTTCAGAAATAAATTGGTGATGTGAAAAAAAATCACCTTCCAAAGCACCAGAACGACTTTTTCTCGAGTCATTGGCAATTGTAATTATTATTGGTTTCTCATTGGTTTAGTCTTAGCATGTCTATGTTGGGTAAGTGGAATTGGAGAGAATCGTGATTGTAGTGGCGGGTCATAACTAGTAAAAATAGTTGCAATGGCTGAGATGGGAAGTAGGACGGTGTCTCGTCCCTATGGGGTTGGATTGTGGAGGGGCATGAGGTCAGTATTTGATGTTATTAGCTAAAGTTGGCAGTAGCAGAAAAGCGGAGTTTTGAGAGGATCTTTGTAGTGTTGAAGGTCCTCGAACTGTATCCCCTAGTCTGTATAGCATTTGCACATACAAAGGTTCATTAATGGCAGATTATTTTGAAGGATTCAGTACAACACAGTGGTATGGTGTCTTTAGGATCTCTATAAAAACAGTAAAGTATCTGGGTAGTACACCTGGAACAAGAAGGTTCGTAGAAATGCGAGAGGGTTGTCAAAAATATAATTTTGCAAAAGGGCCCGGAGGGTACCCTAGGCGTCGATCCATTCAACATCTACACCAACAAGAAGATGGCGGGATCGCTTGCTGTCATGTTTGGAGCAACGACACCTGCCGAACCTAAAAAAGAGATAGGAATTATTATTTTTTTTATAAATTGGCATCTCTATAATAATGAGTACTCAGCTTTCATAAAGCTTTCTCCCAAGCTTGAGGTAGAGCAGATTCTGTTACATTGTTGATAAGATGTTATGGAAATGGAGTTGGGACGGTATTTTCTCGATTAGCTCCTTCTACTCTCATCTTGGAACTTCTGTTGGTCAATCACACATTGAAGAATATCTGAAAGATACCAGTTCCCAAAAAAAGTGTCCTTTTTTCTTCCCTTGGGCTGTGGCTCGAGGGAAAGTTTAAAAAATTCTTTACTATACGCTCTTTTTTTGTCGGAAAGTGGAAGAATAGGCTAACCATCTAATGTTTGCATTGTGAGCTTGCTCAATATTTGGTGATTTCTTTATCTCTTTGGCACAGCTTGGATTCTACTAGAATCTATGAGAAACATTTTTGTAGAATGGAGTTCGCGAGCCATTGGGAGAAGAGATAAAATCCTATGGAACTTATTGCTTTGTGTGATTTGCTGTTGCCTGTGGGGTTGAGAGAAACACGAGGATCTTCCGAGATGAATCAAAATTGGCCTCTCACATGTTTTGAGTTCATTTGCCTTAAGAGCCATTTGGTGAGGCTGCTCTCCTCGACGAATTTCATGGAACTTCTTTCTCAGAGTTTGACCATGGATGGCCAGCCATCATTGCCAGCGGTCCACGGTTGGAAGAGAGGGGAGAACCTTGTTGGGGGGCCCAGATCCAAGAAGAATTAAACTGAATTTCAATGGTTGCCCTTCAGATAATCCAAGGACTGGAGTTCGGGGGTGTCTTTAGAAATCTATGGGCGTCGTTCTCAAAGCCTTTAGGGGCCGGTGGGGATTAAAGATTCAAGGAAGCGGAGGCTCTAGCTCTATTACAAGGGTTGAAGACTTTTGAAGGCGCCATAATTGTCAAAGGCGACTTGGCCAATATGTTATCTTGGGTGAAGGCAAAGGCTTAGGTCCTTCATGGCTAATAAACTAGACAACATTAGGGACATTGTGATGCAGACATCCAGCCATACATGTAACCAAAGACGCCGGAAGAAGAAGCAGCAAGCCCACTTGTCACTGTTGGATCTTAGTATGGATTACTGAAGACCCATGTGTGCATATGGCACATCACTGAAGACTAATTGGTCCAAAATTTCTGACTAATTGGTCCAAAACCTTAAAAAACTCTGTCCATATGAGTCCTGTCAAGACTAAGCTGACTAGGATCAAGGCCAGCTCATGACTCAATTTCAAATTAAGTGTTTGGTTCTAAAGTGCATCTTCGAAAGAGAAAACATACAAAGAGGTGACACCGTTGTTACAAGCTCAAGTGGATGAGTGCCACATCTGTCTTGGAAGTACAAAGTGTACTTAAACATGTACATGGTACTCATCCACCTGATCCCACATCTGCAGTGTCATCCCATTTAATTAACACTCCCGAGAAAACAAAAGCACAATTTGTATTATTTCAGTCACCTTCTTAGTCAAGGCTTTACCCACAAGGAAACATAATGTCATAGAAATTGAACAATTAGCGAAGCAGAAACAAGAAAAGAAATGAATCAAACCTGTTATAACAACATCCGTGAGATTTTGACCATGGATTAGACTCCCATACCGAGGTCCAAGGTGCTCTCTGCCACTTCCATACGACACTAACGGAGGCATCAGTGGCCAGTATTTTTCGTCCTATTAAGAGGCAAGTTAATAGAATAATTCCAATTAACAACTTTCATTACATATTAGATGTGCATTGAGTTTTAGGCCTATATTCATATTCTGAGAACACATGAAAATGCATATCAACCATGTTGACATAAAAGGTGATAGATAAATGTAATCATAGGTTCCGGAATCAATGTCATGGATTCGTGAAAATTGGCTCTCATATGGTCAAACACCACGTTACCCTTTCCCGTTGTGACTTGTACTTAATTAAGAAAGTAGTATAGTAACTTGCTAACCCTTGCCACGAAGAATTGATTATTTGTTCATAGTGATGAAAACCCATGATTTACATAAAAGTAAAAGAAATACTATTGATATATCTCCAAATGGCTAATGTTCCCTGACTAAAAAAAAAGATATTTAAGACTGCAAATCTTAATCATACACAAAATATCAATAAGTTTCATGACACATTGGAAAAGGCAATCATTCAATTAAGGCAATCCTTTATACACCCTGATGGGCTATAGATAGAGTTAGTCATCAAATTTTTTTATTGCTATCAATAAAAACAAAACTACTCTTCATCTAGTTTGCTACTTCAGGCACATCTTTCTTTATCAAACGAAAAGATAACTCATTTTGGTATAGGTCATGCATATCTAAGGTATTCTTTACGAAGACAAGAAAACTTGCTCTAGGTTGATAGAGACCTTGTTTGAGTCCATTGTAGAAAAGTAGACAAAACAGGAATCCCAATTGTCTTACACTGCACACCCATTGTTGTGAGAGGAGAGAGCTTTATAATTTTTTTTGATAGGTAGAGCTTTATAATTTCTTACGCTTATGAGGGAGCTTTTTTCATTTCGGTATAGCTCCCAATCAATGCCAAAGAGATAAATGAAGAAATTCTTTGTTCTGTTATGAATTTGCAATGTGGGAATAGAATCAATAGATAATTGATACTTTCCTCTTCGGCCTTGCACAAGACACATCCATTCAGTAGAAAGTGGATTCCATGAAGGAGATTGTCAATCGTTAGTCCAACATTACCATTTGAAAGAAAGTTTCCTCTCCAAGGAAAAATAGATGTCCCAAAATCTAGGAAGTCGGCCAGCAAGCATTAGGACCCCCAGTGATACCGTAGATGTAGAATGAATCAGTGGAGAAGTATTCCTCCAATAGATTTGTTGTAATGTGTATTTATGAGGCTATGCATTAATTTTGCACAAAGATACGAATCAAAAGATGGCAATTTTAAACAAAGCCGTTTGACATTACTTACAATATATTCACCCACTACATCTTGCTACACTGCCTATTAGACTAATGAATAACTAAAGCTAAAAAAAGGTACAGGCAGTAAGCCCAAAAGTACACAACCCTGGCCTAGTCAGCTTTTGCCACATGGGCGAGAATCGAGATAATCATTTGATCGCTGCAAGAACCTACTAGGTGCAAAGACCAAGGTTCTCAAGTATTACGACTGCATATTCAACAAAAAATGCAAAGCTAAACTTTCCTACAAACAATAATCCTATCCTCGAGAAAGCAGCCATTATTTAGGTGAGCCAATAGTAGCCTAGCAGCAGCCCACTCACATTCGAGCACATCAAGGTAAAGCGATGCAAGTTTGCACCCTACAAACAAAAGAATTAAATACTTTTAACAGTTGGACGTGGAAGTTCCAACAATAATGGAAACCTAATTTGTAGAGACATGGTGAAATCAAATCTACTGAAGTATTCCCCAATGTCGCGCTACCTATTTCTCTCTAACAACACTAAGTACCACAGAATAAGGAGTACAAAATGGATGAGAGAAGTTTAGAAACATTTTATGAATGCCCAAAGCCAGAGTACATGTTCATGATATTGACGGTGTTACAAATTGCCACCTATGGCAGTACCACAGTGTAAGAAATTTCTGTTCCAGTTATGCAGCACTACTTAGGGTTTTCTATTGCTCTTTTCTTCACTACTGAGAACTTTCTGTTGTTTTTTAAATGCAGCATCTCTTCTACTTTTCTTACAATAATTACTAAATGTGATTATGGAAGAACAAATACTTTCCAGCACTGTTATAACAGTTGGTTGAGATTCAGGCCTGTCCTATCACATGGAGAGTTTGGGCCTAACAGGTGGACCAATTAACTGCCGAAGATGATAGCAAGTCACACATTGCCTTTCAGTACTGCTATTGACCAAGGACAAGGTTTTAATAAAGAAGATCATGTTGTGGCAGAGGAGCTCAACAGCACATTGACCCATCTTCCCTGGCACAACCCTATGCTAATTCCAAACCAATCCTAATCGTGGAAGACCACATAGGCCACGTTGAACTAATTGGGCTTTTCCGGCACCTATGATCTGGGGTTCCAAGGTTCCATCCAAGGTTGCTTTTTTGTTTGGATGGTGTCTTTAGGCAAGATTTTGACCATAGACAATCTAATCAAGCACAAGAAGATTTTGGTGAACTTCTACTCTATTTGTAAGGTGAGTAGTGAATCCATCGATCACCTTCTCATTCATTCTGATATTGCATGGCAGCTTTGGGGTTACTTTTTCTCGGCCTTTGGTACGAGTTGGGTTCTTCCAAGATTAGTTATTGATATTTTTAGGAGCTGGTATGCTCTTGCTTTCTCCTCTAGAGGTCGAATTTTGTGGAGATTTTGAGTCTTTGAGGACATAGAGAAGGAGGTGCATGGTATCATCATCGACATCAAAGCTCTAATGTTTCCTTGGTTTAAGCGTTTCAAAGAATGTAAACATGGAAAGTCACAATGTTACTACATCTGCAAAATTTCAAATTCCTTTTTATAAACAGGTTTAAATATTAATGTCTCACTAGCAGTATCTTACAAGGAAAAAAATAGTAAATTGAAGGGAACAGAGCAAAACCACCACAAACTCAAAATTAGTCACTTGTTGATGCAACAGAAACGTGCATTTCCAAGAAAATAAAGCAGAAAAATAAGAAGAAAAAAAAAAAGCAACTGCCCACCTGAATTCCAAGTATAACAGCATCTTCGGCAAGAAACAGAGTCATGTGGCTAGTAAGATTAAAAGGGGCCGTGAGCCAATACCCAGCCGGCACATTAAGCTGCCCGCCACCTCTCTTCCCCAACTTCGTAATCGCCGTGATCGCCCTCTCAAAAGCCTCGGTGTTCACCGTCACTCCATCGCCTACACCGCCAAAATCTGTCAAATTGAATGCAACCGGTCGAAGCTTCGGGATATACCTTGCCGGGGGCCGCCGGCCGATCAGAATCCCATCAACGATTTTCCTCTGCCATATGAACACCGAAGCGAATCCAACAATCCACAGAACAGCAAACAGTGTCTTGTGAGACGATAAGAACGCCGGAATCCAGCGCTTGAAGTCGGGTCTGTGGTGGTGAAACCGCCTAAATGTGAAGTTCTCCACCATGATCAGATGGAGAAACTACGAAATCGCTCGAATTCAAAAAATGAACTCAAAAATTTAGAGCTTTTCAACTTTTTGTTAACTGAAATCTGTGATTCTTACTGCAATCGAGAGATCTTGAGGAGGGGAATTGAATCTGAAGCGACAAACGGAGAGGAAATTTGGAGATTCGGGAGATGAAGGTTGAGATTTGGTGAAGAAAATAGGGTTTCATCCATGGTTAGATTTCATAAAACTGGGAGTTGTGTCACAATCAGGAGTGTTCCGGCCGTTGAGTACAATGGAAGGTAAGATTCATGGAAAGTAACTCTGAAGTCTGAACTCTGAAGAAGGTTAGGAAACTGCTACACAAATGCGGTTTAGGTCCAGTTTTAGAATCATCCGTAGTGGCCGTCGTCCCTATAATCGTCCCCCAAACTTGACGGCCCTCGAGATTCACGCCACAAATCTCGAAGACAGCCAACAGTCTGGACCTAAGGAAGACGATACTATAAATCATCCTCAGGATGATACTATCATTTTTCCTTTGTAAATTATGAAATGAAATAAAACTTGGGACGGGATATTGGCACCCGCATTTTCGCTCAGTAAACCCATCGCCTAAAAAAAAAAAGGAGAAAAGAGGAAGAGGAGGCCACCGCTACCGCAGGTACCTCCCCCCTCTCTCAACTAGAAAAAAACAGAAAAATGAGAAGAAGAAGGAGGACACCGCCATCACTACCACAGGTGCGTCCTCTCTCTCTCTCTCTGGTTTCGGGCTGCCTAGGCAGCCCCTGAGGCTAAGTTTGGCATGCCACACTCGACTTCGAGCTTCTCTCGGGCTGCTGAGTGTGGCATGCCACACTTGACCGGGTTGCCGAGTGTTGCATGCCACACTCGGCCTTGGGGGCTGCCGAGGCAGCCTAAAACCAGTGAGAGAGAGGGAGAGGAAGAGCAAGAGAGGAAGAGAGAAAGGGGGTGGCCTCCTCTTTCTTTCTTCTTCTTTCTTTCTTCATCCTTCTCCTTCTTTTCCTTAATTTTTTTTTTTTTTATATAGGTGTGATGAGTGAAAAAGGAGGGAGGGGGTTTTTGGATTTACTCACCGAAAATGCGGGTGCCAATATCCCATCCCTAAAACTTTGATTTCACACTTTTTACTCTCCCTCAACAATATCTCTCATCTCACATCCTCGTCGAATCAGACGCTCAGGGTCGTGCTGACATTCTCAAAGCTGAGTAAAACTTGTGTCACAAGATGTTATGTGGAAGCCGGTCACATCACACAATACGAACCACGTGGCATACGATCAGAGGGAGCTGACCGTATGGATGTTTGGCCAGTCCCTCGGTGGACCGGTACACAAAAAATCAGCCTGATTAGTGATTTCTAACCGATTCGATTGAAGTTATTTTCATGGGTTGATTTTAACGGTAGGAATTTGAGCATTATTTAGGTGCAAAAATCCTAAGGTTCTATATCACTAATCAGGCTGATTTTTGGTTTGTAGGTCCATCGAGGGACTGGCCACACATCCATACGGTCAACACCCTGATCATGTACCACGTGTCTCGTAATAGTGCTGTGACCGGCTTCCGTCACAACATCTTGTGACACAAATTTTACTCCTCAAAGCTGGATCTCATTTTGCGGGGAGGACATCGTCCGCAGTAGCAGCAGACATTCTCTCCCTCTCTCACTCTTTCTCCTCTTTCATCGTTTACTCTTGCCCTCGCTTGTGTAATGGGATTATGGGGTTGCTCATACTTCTAGGCTCCAAGGCTTTAAACTTGTTACATTGTTTGACGGAAAGAGATTTCCTTCCCTGGCTCTTAGCAGCCTTGGAGAGTGATAATCTCTCTGTCCCTCTGCCTTTTGGTGCTTCCTTAATAGATTAATGGCTTAATTACAAAAAACATAGGAGCTGGTCTTATTCGAGTTTGCAGGTTACTGGCATTATCTGTTGGATAGAAGCCTGATTAGTGATTTCTAGGCGTTGGATTGGAATTATTTTCATTGGTTGATTTTAACCGTGGGAATTTGACCATTATTTGAGGTACAAAGATCCAAAGGTTTGAAATCACTAAGCTGACTTTTGGTTTTTAGGTCCACATAGAGATTGGAAAACCATACGTACGGTCAGAGTCTCTGAGAGTGTGCCGTGTGGCTCGTATTACGCCATGTCATCGGTCTCGATTACAGCATGATGTCATCAAAGTTTTACTCGGGTTGGGTTGGGCAGGCGAATCCATTTTCGCCTTGTAGCACCCATCAAGTAATACCGCTAATCTGCAAGTTATCAAAGGACACATGTCCGGTTGAGAGGCGATGATCAACATTATTGTTGATCAGGGCTACTATTGGCTCATTATTTCTTTACTCTTTGCATTAGAGGTCTAACCACTTTTGTGATGTCTGTATTAATTGACAAATTACCCAAACAAGTCTTTTCTGTAAAAGAAAACAGAATTTGTAGAAAATTTTTAAGGCAAACGTATAATTAATCCAACACTGGAAAAAAAATGATCTGAAAATATGTTTCTCGAAATTTCCTCTTTTGGAATTTTTTTTTCTTATACCTTTCTTTCATTTTCTCTCTCTTGTTTCTGTCATAGTTATCAATTTGGCATACGACAAAAAAATGCAGTCCGAGAAAAGTTCAAGTATAATTCGAGATTGAAATAAAAATAAATATTTTTTGTCATTTTTTGCATTTAAAAGTATTTTTTCTTTCAATAGTTCGAAATAATTCAATTATAATACGGAAATAATATGACTCTTTAAAAAAATTTTGAATTTTACTGAATCTTTGTAGGGTAACTTCCCTAATAATTAACGGTCAGAATATTTATCACCGAAACGTTAATTGATAAGCAAAAAAGCGACGATTACCAATTTTGCCCTCCAAAAGGCACCTGCACTGCCCGTACGCCGAATAATTTTTCTCACCTATTCGCAATGTCGACTCTTACGAAAGGACAACACAATGATGCCTATAGAATTGTTGATTATCATCGAAATACTGGGGATCACTCCAAAAACCAATTGCCTGTTATTGACGTCAAATCAAAACGCTATTTAAAATCTTGAAAAACCTCTTAAGCATCACCATTTTACCTTTCAACGAACAAGCTCTGATGAATTCGCTCTGCAACTCGGAGAAGACCTCCAATTTTAAAGGTATAACTTAGCTCATTCTGTTCTTTATTTTGTTTCTCATTTTTTTTTCGTCTGTTTTCTCTTTAGAACTATCTTGTTTGTCCATTGTTTTCTCCATTTTGATCATCTATTTCTCCTTTTCAACCTAGACGATTAATCTGTTTCTTCCTTCTTTTCTATCATCTATTTTCTCATTTTTTTCATAATCTTTTTTCTCCTTTATTATCATATGTTTTTTCTTCTCCTATCTCTTTTTCTCACATTTGTTTTCTTCTTTTCTAACATCTATTTTCTGTTTTTATATAATTTGTATTCTCCTTCGTTATTATCTTTTTTCTACTTATCTTTCATCTTTTTTTCTCCTCTTATATCATATGTTTTTTCCTTTTTTCAAACCATTCTTTTTTTTTTCAGAAGGATATTGCGAATACAAATGTGGTGCAAAAATTGGGAATAGGTGGAATGGGAAAGAGTTGGGCGTGGAACTCTATAAGGTCATCAAGGCTGATGAAGTATTCTTGATGCCCTTCATTGGAAATTACTGAGTACAACCCGACTGGATCCAAGAAGTGATGCAAGAGCCATACGAAATCGAGTGGTGCAGGCTTATTTGGGGTATATTTGGAGTATACCCACCTTAGGAAGTCTTGTACAACGTCTTTGAGATGCTAACTATGTTTCCTCCTTCTCAGATACTTTGAAACTTCAATGTGATGGGAAAGAGTTGGAAAAGGGAATGAGTGGTATGGGAAAAAGGCTATTTTGCTCGAAAATATAATTTTTTTCTTTTTTTGTACATTCTTTTATGCAATACTATATCCAATGTGTCTTTTATTAATAAAGACTATATTCTTTTCAACTTGTACTACCAAACACACCTTATATTTTGGAAGCAGAAATTTGAACACGAGGAGAAAACCGATGATAGAAAAGTAGAAAAGAAGAGAAAATAGATCATAGAAAATTAGAAAATAGATGACATGAAAAGAGAAAATAGATAATAGAAAAGGAGAAAACAGATGATATAGAAGAAAAAAGAGGAGAAAACCATAGAAAATGAGAAAACATATGATATGAAAGGAGAAAATATATGATATTAAATGAGAAAAAATAAGATTTCAAAGGAGAATAGAGAAAAGAGGAGAAAATCGATAACAAAAGTGGAGAAAACCGATTTTAGAAAAGTAGAAAATATATGATAAATAAAAAAAAAAAAAAAAAAAGACGTCATAAAGGAGAACATTTGGAGGACGTGTTATATCGTTTCATTGCGTCAAAATAAGTTGATTGCTTTTTGAAGGGATCATTTGTTTTCCCCTATTCAGACATCTGTTTTCCTTTGTTATATCATCTGTTGTCCTCTATTATAGCATCGTTTTCCTTAAGTTTTCTCATATTCTCTTATATGTTTTCCAATGTTCTGTAAAGGGGGTTACTCTTCTTCTCGGGTTCATTCATTTCCGTTGTAGCGATCTGGTAGATAGCAGCATTGAAAGAATACACACTTTATTAATACAAGACACATTGGTTACATGTTTGTACAAAAAAAAGATGAAAATTACATTTCTGGGCCTTTTCCCAAACCACTCGTTCCCTTATTCCGCACCGCTGCTTGTTCCTTCTCACAAGAATGAACAAAACAAAAAAGTAGAACACAGACATAAACAAAAGCGTTCCGTAGTTCTTGTTTCTGTCAGAGTTAGAAATTCAGAGATCCTTGTCACTACCGTGCTCGACACCAGTTCTTGGGTGCTGAAATTAGAAATTCCAATATAATCAGTTGATAATGCTCATATGATGGATAACAAATTGCAATTCACAACAGAGGAGGTTAGTAATAAGATTTGAAGAATCAAACACAAGCAAATCCGGCAAGCACAACCCATGTCCAGTTCTATCATGGGCACAACGAGTAAAAATTGTTGTAGCTAGATGCAGCAAAAGGACTTGAATACTTACACGAAAAGGCACAGCCTCATATTATTCATCATGACATAATAATTTCGATGATGACGTACATTACTAAGATTGCTGATTTTGACTTGCCAAATCAAGCTCCTGACATGGCTGCATGCCTTCATTCCACTTGTGTTCTTGGAACCTTTGGTTATCATGCATGCTCCCGAGTAGGCTCTTTCAAAGATGTCCTTTGTAGTGTTTGTATTTCTTATGCTACTTCAGTTGGTTATTGTTTCCTACTTCTGTTTGCAATCTAGTCTATTTGAGCCTGAAATTTTTTATCTTCCTGAATATTATTGGACCTCTTTACATGCTTTATTTGCTGTATCAGCATCCTCGTTGGATACTTGGCGTCTAATTTTGAAAGTGCTCTATTGATTTGCACTTTGCATACGTTTACACATAATTTTGAGCCAGAGACTGGATTTCACTCATAATCTGCATCAATTCTTTCCCTTGTGTC
The DNA here is from genome assembly GCA_035048495.1 of Euptelea pleiosperma. Classification (NCBI taxonomy): domain Eukaryota; kingdom Viridiplantae; phylum Streptophyta; class Magnoliopsida; order Ranunculales; family Eupteleaceae; genus Euptelea; species Euptelea pleiosperma. The sequence continues at coordinate 32,672,811 of CM068549.1, read as the reverse complement.
CGTTCTCTCTATTGAACACTCTACTTTCTGTGGCCAGGAAAGTTAAGGGGCTGATGTACCAGCTCCTTGAATCTCCTCTGAACAATGTAACAGTAGCTGGATAGCACTTAACTTCACACAATAGAACTCTCACAGAAATAAGAAGAAAAGCTGTGCTATTATGAATAAGAATTGAATAGTTGAAATATTGAAGAAAGACAGCACTAGATAACTCCAAAGGCTGTGGGGCCAGAACAAATGGTAAGTCAAAAATCAACTTGATTAGATTCGAAGCTTTGTTGTCTAGATAGTCTGATTGTTATCTTCCTTTTTCTTCTCCTTTTTTGTACTTTGAGATCTTCTCGATCTCCTTCTTTTAATCAAATCTCTTTGACATACCAAAAAACAAAACAAAAAAAGATTTTCGCTCAAAAGAACAGGATAAGTCAGATGGCTGCATGCACTAATTTGATTGCATTAATTTTTTACCTAGATCGAAGATCTCTTAGTTGGAACCTGAACTCTGCACATATGCCTTATGTTACTTCTTATTGAGCTTGTGGATGACCATCTCTCTTTTCTCTCTCTCTCCACACACACACACACACGCACCCACTAAGCAGTGTCCCTACTTTGGACATCTCCTAGGCTGAAAATCAGCCTAAACAGATATCACTCTGTACTGCCGATTGATGGTCCAGAAACATGCAGCTCATCTCTTGGATATATAGTTACTTAAGATCATTCAATGGGCCACATGTTAGTGAATGTCTGCAGCATACTCCCTTGCTTGAGTGACAATTACCAACGGACTCACTTGCTTTAAGTTTGGCTGCATCTTTGTTATGTTTGAGAATTTGGTTCATCGCATGGAATTCTCTCATATATTTAACAAATTTTCTTGGAAGAAATCTTATGCTAATTATGACCTCAAATGGAGAAAGTTGGCTTTCTTACCAGTCGTCAAGGAGTTCCAGTTTTGGCCTTTCTCATCACTTGCTCACTAATGAACTGGTGGCCAAAGGGGTCTAGGGATCTTGGGGTTGGGCTATCATATGTGCTTTTTTGCTTCAATCCCACGCCTATGTTGCCCAGGTGTTGCTGACTAATTTGCCTTCCTGCTACAAATATGAGGAACTATGGCCGTCTCTTTAAATGCTTAAAAGTTTTATAAACGTTAAAGGATATTAGTTCCTGGGTGGAATTGAACACTATCGAACTCAACTAAGCAATTCAAGAAAAAGGCAGTTTTTCAATGATTCTACCATCAGAAAGAGAAATTTACTGATGATGCAAGAGGGTACGTATTCTGTGAGCTTATAGCTTAAAGTATTGACGTGGTTTGAAGAATTTAATCTTGCTTTGTTCCCACTTATTCTATACAGACGAATCCATTGAAGCCTCTAAGTTGTGATGTTGAGCGGAAAGATTTCAGAAAGCAAGAGGGTCTAACGTGGCCTCTCAAGAGTACCAAAATTAAATCGCTGAGATGAAATGGTGCAATGAATGGCAGCCTGTTTTATGACTCCTTTTAATGTTTTTTTTTATTTTTTTTATTTTTTAGAGATATGCATTTGTACTTGATATAAATTCTTCATCTCTTACCTGAAAAGATTGATTGAATCATAAATTACTTAAAACCCATTCTTTGCTGCATGTTATTATTAAGGGCCATTTATGAATTGCAAAAAAACTCACGTATTTAATTGTCAATTCATCTCTGAATACCCATTTGTTGTTTCATATCAGTTCTTCATCTCTGTGGTAAAATCTTCCCGACCAACAAATTCTTTTCATGGTTTGTAATTCATCTCAAAGAAATTAAAACATTTGTTGGAAGGTAGGAAATGGGACTCGAATAAACATTTGAATTACCCATGGATCCCCTCCTCTCCATTTCAAAGATCACAAAAAATTGACAATTGATAGATCACTCCTCTAGAACTTGGCACGCTAATGTCATTCTCACTTTGTTTCCTACCCAGATACAAACCCGAGTCAAGAGTATTCAACCCACTCAATCAGTTCAAACAGATAGGATCCAATGGAAATAGGCAAAATAAGAACCCATACTGTCAAATTAATTTACTCAAGCCTCTCATAGATCCCAAGGCCACCAAATAATCTGGCTAGCTCCATCTCTCTAGCTGCGACTGCAGAAATTCCAAGCCCAACCCAGAGTCGATTTTTTAACCAAGGAGAGACTAAACCAGCATGTGGCACTAGTACACCTCCAATGCCTAATCCGTTGAGAGCAAGAAAATGAAACAATTGAGAATCTTTTTTTTTTCAGGTGTCAGCTAACACAAAGCACATGGTTTGTTTGGACCATCTTTTTTTTTCAAGTGTCAGTTAACACAAAGCACATGATTGATCATAGCCAAAACCTTTCTGTTAGGCACTGGTTAGACATGGGCCTCATGCATTGTGTATGTAATCATCCCTTGGATAGATGGTCTGAAAATGTTGAAGGAGACTAGTTTTTGAAGGGGTAAAAAGATTCCCGAAATGGGCTAGCTATAGTTTTTGGAGAAGCATGCTTAGCAAAATCTTGATTGCAACAACAGGATCTGCATTTTTCTAACCAGTCATCCCTTGCAAGGAAGCCAATAGTGGCCCATTTAAGTACTAAACATTTTCCTACTTTGCTAACATTATGTAAACAGTCAGAAGCAAATGAACGTCATACGTAGACTGGAGTTACATGGAATCCTTCTTTGTATTAACATTAGAGTCTCGCAGATTCTGAGAGGATTGAAAGAGAAACAGAAAAAAGTAAACATAAGAGAATGAAACATTCATACTGTAATTATATTGATTCTGCCAGTCCAATTGTAATGCATTCTGTTATCCTTGGTATCTCTTTACGTCCAAATGTTGAAACCAAGGTTTAAAAGGGGTCGTTATAACGGTATAACGGATTGGGGGTGTTATCGTTTTTTCCGTTATAACGAAAATAACGTTTAGAGGCAAAAACAGAAAAAAAATAATGGGAAAAACGGAAAATATGGCGCCGGATTCAAATTTTGAAATTTGAAATTTGAATTTCAGATTTTCAATAAATAGAAAATAACTGAAATAACGACCGTTTTTTCTCTCAATTTTTTCTAGAAAATAACGGCCATTATAACAAAAATACCATCCACATCAAGAAGCCATAGTTGCCAAGCTGTGTTGCAGTCGCCATTCATCTCCCCTACACGGACTAGAGATACAAAGAAATTAGTATTATAGTATGAAAAATTCTATGTACACCCCATAAATTCCATAACCACCTCATTTGGGTGCTTTTTGGCTGAAAATGCCCTTAGACAAAAAAAAAAAAAAAAAACCCAACACTCCTCTCTTCGTCCCTCCCTCTCCACCTTCCTCTTCACCACTCTCCCTTCCTCTTCACCACTCCCTCTCCCTCTCCACATGTCTCTCTCTCTCTCTCCAACTGTCATTCTCTCTCTCTAACAAGCCTCTTGGTAGTTAGTGATGTGGGGATTGTGTAGCCCATGGCACTAACTATCGTGGGGTCTGTTTTAGAGAGAGAGAGAGAGAGAGAGAGAGACGTATTTGTCGTGGCATGGTGGTGGCGACGGCGTCCTCCTCGTTTTTTTTTTCTTTGTTTTGAGTTTGTTTCAGGGTGAGAGAGAGATAGAGGTGATGGAGAGGGAGAGAGGATGGTGAAGGGTAGAGAGGGAGAGAGTGGTGAGAGAGAGAGAGGTGGAGAGGGAGGGACGAAGAGGGGTGCTGATTTTTTTTTTTTTTTTGGTCTAAGGGCATTTTCGGCCAAGAAACACCCAAATGGGGTGCTTATGGAATTTGTGGAGTGCAAATAAAATTTCCCTTATAATATTCGTAGTTTATACATATGTCCATTGTATTGTAAGTCCTCAAGATGTATAGACGTGGGTCAGTCTATACATTCAATCAGATAGCAGTTGTGAAAGACATAGTTAAAGACTAATATCTGATTTTCATACTTTCTTGGGTAATTTAGTAATAATACCCCCTCTTTTTTTTGATAAGGTCTATTGCATTAAAGAGAATCTACTTACAAGCTAGGCGAAAGGAGGTGCAGGAGACCTCCAAAAAAACAAAGAATGACCTTAGTTTAGGCTCCCCTATTTGTGATAGAATCACATCTGAACACAAGGTCTTCAAAAGACAAGCCCTTGCAATCTTTCAAGAGCTTAGATCAAAGGAAGATAAGCGCCTTGATGGAGAGGATGATAGCAAAGACCGAGAACGCGGCTTGTGTACCAGAAATATCCTTTGCTTTTACCGGAAATAACGGCAATTACACCTGAGTGCTTTCCAACTTAGAATCAATTTGTTTCTCTCGTTTCGCTTTCATCATGTGGTGTTGTGAAAGGAGTAAACCTTCGCACACTTGAGTGTGAGCAAAGCCGATCACATCAAGCTGATTTTTGGTTCACAGGTCCAATGAGGGACTGGCCAAACATCCATACGGTCATCCATCGTCCTCTAAGAGTGTGCCCCGTGGCTAATATTGTGATGTGTGATCGGCTTTGCTCAAACACAGGTGTGAGCGAAGGTTTTCTCATGTTAATGTGTGCAGACTTAAAAGTTAAAACCAAGGTTTAAAGGGGACCGTTATAACGGTATAACGGACAGGGGCGTTACCGTTTTTTCTGTTATAACAAAAAAAAAACGTTCAGGGGCAAAAATGGAAAACAATGGGAAAATAACGGAAAAAATGGTCGAAAATGGAAAATAACGGAAAAAAATAACGGCGGTTTTTTTTTTCACAAAATTTTCCAGAAAATAACGGTCGTTATTTTCGTTATAACGGAAAAATAACGGAAAATAACGGCCGTTATTTTCTGGGCGTTTTAACGGTCCATAATGTAACGGGGTAGGTCTGAATCCGTTATAACAGCCGTTATTTTCATTAGAACGGCCATTTTTTAAACCTCGGTTAAAACTGCTTAAACTAATCAGGCTTTACTTGGATAAGGAGTTGGGGGTAGGATATTGTGCAGAAGAACTTTGCTGACCGGCGTTGATTAGGAAAGTTGCTGACTGACCATAATATGAGACACATGGCAGACTCTTAGAAAATTCTGACCGTATGGATGTTTGGCCTATCCCTAGTTGGACTTACAAACCAAAAATCAGCCTGACTAGTAATTTCAAATCTTTGGATATTTGTACACCAAATAATGGTCAATAGCAAGGTTTAAATATCGGCTGTTATAACGGATTCGGGCCTACCCCGTTACGGAACGTACCGTTAAAATGCCCAGAAAACAACGACCATTATTTTTCTCTTATGGAGAAAAATGTGAAAAAAAGGCCATTTTTTTTATTTTTTCCGTTATATTCCGTTTTTTAAATTTTGGAATTCAAATTTCAAAAATTGAATTTCAGCGCCCTTTTTTTCTGTTATTTCCGTTGTTTTTCATATTTTTTTCCGTTTTGCCCGAGTGTTTTTTTCAGTTATAACGGCCATTATAATGGAAAAAACGGTAACACCCCCAGACAGATATACCGTTATAACGGTCCCTTTTAAACCTTGGTCAAGAGTGCTCAAATACCGCGGTTAAAAATCAACCCATGAAAATGACTCTAATCCAACGCTTAGAAATCACTAATCAGGCTAATTTTTGATCTGCATGTCCATCTAGGATTGTGCCAAAACATCCATGCGGTCAGAAATAAACTGAAACTAGTTCCCGTAATTTTGGCCGAGTAATAAGCTTTTCAACTTGCCATATTCACGGTCCGCTGCAACTGAGCTAAGATATTACTTAGGTCATTTGCACACTTACCAGGCCGAAAAATCGTGTTTGAGGTTATCACCTCCCTGACCGACAATCATCCAAGAACAGGAAAAAAACTATAGCCCGACGGTCTTTTTGTTTTTTTCCCTGTGGCCTGTTCTGAGCCTAGAATGTACCACGTGGCACTCTTTTTTGGGTTCACTGACCATGAATGATCTGCCTACCCTCATGGACCTAGAGACCAAAAATCAGCCTGATTGGTGATGTATAGCTATTGGATTCGTGCGTTTTTAACAGTTGGATTTGAGTAATTTTTGTGGTACTCAGATCAAATTGGCTAGAAATTATAAATCAGGCTTATTTTTGGTTTGTACGTCCATCGAGGGTGGGCCAATGATTCATGCATCAGTGGGCCCAAAAAGAACATGCCACATGGCACTTTTTTAGTGTCATATTAGGGTCACAGGAAAAAATGCAGGCTTAGGCTAAAAATTTTCAAGAAAACTACCCATGCACAAGATTGAGTAGAACTTTGCTGACCGACCACAATATGAGCCACGTGGAATATTATCAGAGTTTTCTGACCGTATGGATGTTTGGCTCAACTCTAGATGGGCATACTGACCAAAAATTAGCCTGCCTTGTGATTTCTAAACATTGATTTTGAGTCGTTTTCACAGGTTGATTTGAAATCACTAATCATGTTGATATTTGGTTTGTAGGTCCACATAGGGATTGGCCAAACATACATACGGTCAGCATGCTCTAATAATGTGCCACGTGGCTCATATTGTGGTTAGTCAGCAACTTTACTGACCTACCCAGTCAGCAAAGTTCCTAAGAACTTGTTTTGAGTTTTATTCTGGCACAAAGGAGCACTCTGGTTTGCAGGAAGAGAGCTTGGGAGAGAACCACGAACTGAAGCTTTGGCATTTTGATTGAAGGCCACGCCAAATACTTCAGGTACAGAACGCACAAATACTTCCCTTTGGTTTCAAACCACACCAAATACTTCCATCTGGTTTCAATTGATGAGAGAATGCCATACCAAAGTCCTTGATAAAACGGTTTCAAATCAATTCTTCATCTGGTTTCACTTTCACTCTCAAACCCGCCAAATTCTTCCGTAGGGTTTCAATTCTACACACCAAACCAAATACTTCGTCTGATCTTTGACCCAAGGTTTAAAAATCGGCCCTTTAATTTTGTCAGACAGAATCGCCCTTTCAAAAGGCATTTAGTTATTTTTTTGCAAATGTCAGAAATTTATTTTGGTTTTTGCAAATACATTTAAATTTATTTTCTTTTATTAAATTTTTCGTTAATTTAATGACTCGTGAAGCCATTGAGGTGACTCAACCCAATGGTTCAAGATAGTTTCTTTTTTGGTACATACGCTCTCCATAATCTAATGACTGTTAAAACAATTTTAACGGCCGTTAAAACTACAAAATGGCCGTTAAACTCAAAGCGTCAAAACATGTTCTAATGGTTTTTAACGAAATGAGCTTGGGGCGTTACCGTTTTAACGGCTTTTAAAACCGTTTAAACGACCATTTTTAAAACCATGGTTTGGAGTACAAAGATCGGAAGGTTTGAAATCGCTAATCACGCTGATTTTTGGTTTGCACGTCCACCTAGGAATTGGCCAAACAGCCATAAGGTCAGCGTCCACTAAGAGTGCCACATCAGCAAAGTTGTATTCAAATTTTTTTGTTAGAATAAATAAAGGAAACTACTATTGGTCGACTTTAATAGAGAAGAGAGAAAATAAAAACATTAAAAGAAAAGAAAAAAACGACAAAGAAAGTGTTTTGTACATGTAACCGAGGTTTAAAAAACGGCCATTATAACGAACATAACGGCCGTTGTTACGGATTTGGACCTCCCCCATTACGTTATGCACCGTTAAAACGTAAAAAAATAAGGGCCTTTATTTTCGTTATAACGGCTGTTATTTTCTATTATAACGAAAATAACGACCGTTATTTTCTGGAAAAAATGGTCGTTTTTTCGTTATTTTCCATTTTTCCGTTATATTCTGTTTTTTTTCCCGTTATTATCTAATTTTGAAATTTGAAATTTGAATTTCAGAGCCATTTTTCCGTTATTTTCCATTTTTGCCCCTGAGCTTTTTTTTCGTTATAAAGGAAAAAAACGGTAACACCCTCAGTCCGTTATAACGGCCCCCTTAAAACCTTGCATGTAACCAAGGATTAAAGGTGGTGTTACCGTCTTTTCTGTTATAACGAAAAAATGCTCAGGGGCAAAAACGAAAAACAATGGAAATAACGGAAAAAAATAAAAATGGCGCTGAAATTCAAATTTTGAAATTTGAAATTTGAATTTAAAAAATGAAAAAAAAAAACAAAAAAAATGGCCTTTTTGCAGAAAATATCTTTATTTTCGTTATAACGGAAAATAACGGCCTTTAAAACGAAAATAGCGGCTGTATTTTTTTGGCATTGTAACGGCACATAACGTAACAGGGAGGTCCGAATCCGTTATAACGGCCGTTATTTAAGCCATGCATGTAACCTCCTCTTTGGGTAGCCTTTTGCCCTCTCCTCCACATGTCACAATATCATAGGGGTTGGGAAATCTCCTAAACCAAATGGGTGAGGCAAGCCGAATTGTTGCTGATATGACATTTCCAGTAGAGAGAAAACCTTGTGTGTGAGCAAAGCCGATCACACATCACAATTTGAGCCATGGGGCACACTCCTACAGGACGATGACAAGCTACCTTGAATCAAGGAATGAATGAGAAGTAATACGTGAATTGTTCTAGTGTTCACAAGAGAGAGACGGTTCCATGTCTTACAATGTTCAACCAGCATTCTTGTTGAGAGACGGTTCCATGTCTTACAATGTTTAACCAGCATTCTTGTTGGAAGGATTTTTTAAGGTAGTAGGTCCAGATCAGTACCCTTCTAAGTTCTAAGATTATTGAATGTTTGTCACTTCTCTTTTCGGTAGAGAAAAAGTTCCCGCCTTGCACCTCCATCCCAACATCTTCACCTAATCAAGCTCTTATTACCCAAGTCAGCAACAATCCACCCTCTAGAGGACGTGGCCGTTGTGGCAGAGGGCAGGGCGTGCCCCTGCTGCTACAATCAAAGTTGAGCTATATAACATCATCCCTCCCACAGAGGACTGGATTCAAAACCCTAGCTGTATGGTCTACCCCACGCAGCAGTAGAATCTGCATTGGAAAGAAGGAACAACAAAACTAAAACCATTCCATTCGGGCCCAGCTTCGACTCTGTCCCTCAACCGCAAATAGTAGGCAAGAGGGGGCAAGAAGGTCTTTTTTGTTTGGGATAAAGGGGAGCAGAGACATTAGAGCAGGACGATGTCTCGAAGATGCTGAGCAGGCAAACATGACTAACCGCACGAGAATTGTCACAGTGATCATATGCATGTTTGGCTAGTCCCTAAGTGGACCTGTAAATCAAAAATTAACTTGATTAGTGATTTCTAAGCGTTTGATTGGAGTCATTTACATGGGTTAATTTTAACCATAGAATTTAGAGCATTATTGACCATTATTTGGGGTACTAGATCCAAAGGTCTAACATAACTAATCAGGCTGATTTTTGGTTTGCAGGTCCAACGAGGGACTTGCCAAACATCCATATGGTCATCGTAATCTAAGAGTGTACCACGTGGCTCATATTGTGGTGTGTGATCGGCTTTGGTCACACACGTGTGAGCGAAGGTTTACTCTTCCATAGGACTAGCGGGTGTAAATTTTACCTGTTTAACCGGGACCGAATCAGAACTAGAACTGAAAACACCGGTTCCGGTTCGACATTTTTGGGAACCGATTAAAAAGGAACCAAGACCAGAACCGAACCAAAAATAATGGTTCCGATTCCGGGTAGTCTAATATGGAACCGAAACCGATAGGAATCAGAATAGAACTGGAACCAATATATAAATATAGTATAAAAATTCTCATATTATCAAGATTGGATCCAATATACCTGGAACCGGAACCGGAACCGACATAAAATACATAATCGGTTCTGGTTCCGGATCCATCACTTTGAGAATCAGAACTGTTTGTTCCGGTTCTGGTCACCTTAGGAATCGAACCGGAACCGACCCGTTGACACCCACTACGGGAGAGGATAACCCATTTTGGCGGGAAAAATGAAATATGACACTATAAATACTATTCTGTTTGTAAATGGCTAATCTCAAAACATGGATCCTTATGAGATTTTCGTCGGAGGAGAACGCCGCGGTATCCTGCTCAACGAGTCCAGATGCATGCACAGCCAACGCCCGCTCTTCGTCTCACAGTTACTCATACGCCCCCGCTAACTCCGGTTTCTCCTCGTCGTTCGATCTTTCATCCAACGGAATTCTCACCACTGCTTTCGCCTGCTCCGGCGACCTCAGCGCCAGCATCACCTCCTGCTGCGGCGACCTCACAGCCTGCATCACCTTCTGCTCCGGCGACCTCAGCCTGCATCACCTCCTGCTGCGGCGACCTCACCGCCTGCATCACCTTCTGCTCCGGCAACCTCACCGCCTACATCACCTTCTGCTCCGGCAACCTCACCGACTGCCTCACCTCCTTCTCCGGCGACCTCACCTCCTGCTCCGGCGATAAGTACAGCAGATAAGCCGGACGTGGAATTTTGATGGAATTGGAAAATTAATCGGCTCTTATTGTAAATAAATTGATCCGGGCGATCGAACCACCTCTCCTGGCGATAAGTACAGCAGGTAAGCCTGACGGAGAATTTTGATGGAATTGGAAAATTAATCGGCTATTATTGTAAATAAAATCCAGATCTGTAATCTGGTTGATCCGGGCGATCGAACCACCTCTCCTGGCGATAACTACAGCAGGTAAGCCAGACGGGGAATTTTGATGGAAATGGAAAACTAATCGGCTATTATAGAACAGATTTGTAATCTGGTTGATTCTGAATTCTGAGTTCTGTTTTTTTTATACCATCTACGATAAATAGATCCAGAAATTCTGATCTCGTCTCAAATTGATCAAGAAATTCTGATCTCAGCCACTCTCTCCACGATGCAGGCTATAATTTATATCAATTCACAAGGTTTAATAACCTCAAAGTGATAGACTGCGTTCATATAGAAGTGAAAAAATGATTTCTCTCTGTTCGACACACTACCATAGCTCCAAAAACTCTAGTTCGCAAACAATAAAATAATATTAATTCCAACTGGTTTTGACTCAGATGTGATTGATGTGATCCGTTATAACGGCTGATAACGTTAAATGTTCGTTATAATGTTATATAAGAGTTTAAAAGCTTGCTTTTGATGAGCAGTACTAGTGACCATTGAAACAGTCTTTGAAAACAGTGGTTGGACTTAGGAGTGTCCATGGAAGTTGTCAGTTGGAGAGGCAGTACTAATCATCACTTTTGAACACTGGCGCTAGTGATCAAAAGTGTTCTCCTTTGTTGTGATCTTCAGGTGGCAGTCACCATTCAACTCGAAACATATGTATCCTTCTTTTCTTATATTGATCAACATTTTATCAAGGGTATTCTCAATTGCAGCATGAAATTCGATTCAAATTTGATGTAAGAGCAATTCCGTGGAAGGATAGGGTAGTCAATACAACGAAAGACAGGGTTAGTTCTATCTTTGGCCTCATTAAAGAAAACATACTGGTAGTTGGAACTTGGAAGTTGGAAGTTTGAAGTTTGAAGTTGGAACTCTTGGCTCCGAGCCGCTGAGCTCAACGACTATTTTGGCTGCGCGGGGTTGGGCCAGCTTCCAATTTACTTGTTTTTAGCTTCGAAACATTAAAGGAGGTCCACCTATTGGACCACCTCGCCCCCTCTCAAGGTGGAAAGTTTGAGCTCAATTGCCCTCCTCCAAGTGGCTCAAAGAGGATGTTTAATTTGTTTTACTCTCTTCTATTTAACTTCAAGAACGATTATTCATAAGGGAAAACTGCTATACAAGGTAGGGTCTGAGTGTGATTTGGACAAATGTGCTGTCATATTGATGCCATGTCAGCATCACACTGGGGTACGGAAACTCGTCTTAACAGAGTGTGAAGTCTGCGTTGACACCTCCACTGCCTTGAGTAAAACTAGCCTCATTACCGATTCACAAAGTCCTCAGCATGTGGATTTTCTACCGGCAAAACACTGATGAATCAATGGCTGATTTTTGGTGAGGATGATCTCTACGGTGAGGAGATCATCCTCACAAAATTTCAAATCATTCCGATATTAGTAGACTGGTTTAGAAGTTGAGGAATTATGGACCGTCGATTTTATTGCGTAACTTGAAAACCACATTTTGATGGGGTTAGAAATTTCGAAATGGGCTGATTTTTTCTTGGGCTGATCTATATGCCACATAGTAGACTCTTTCGGGCCCACTGCCCCCCTGAAATGTTTGCCCAACATCTTAGTAGACCCACACAACAAAAATCAATGTGATTAGTGATTTCTAGCCAATGGTTTTGAGTACTTTTCATTATGGGCTTGGAACCAACTCTTAGGCCTGTTCATAAAGCCCATAATGAAAAAGTGCTCAAATCCTACTTCAAGAAATCACCAATCACACTGATTTTTGTTGTGTAGGTCCTTCGTAGTGTGGCCCAAACATTCAACGGGCAAGTGGGCCTGAACGAGTCAACTAAAGTGCAATTTGAGGGACTTCTGCATCAAAATTTTGATACAGAAGTCATCATCAAAGAACAGCCCGTCAAAAATGGGGGTCCCCCAAGCCCGACCCTAAAAAAATATCAAAAAAGAGCAAAAAGCACTCGGGGTACTTGTCGAGAACTCCATGGATGGTCTTGGCAGGTAGTGGGATCCGGGCAAGATTTTCTCCACTACCTTCGCTCCTATGGTAGGGCTGGCAATGGTTTGGGTTCGAGTCGGATTGGTACTGAAGAAATTTAGTTGATCCGGACCTCATCAGATCAATTCAGTTCCGGAACAAGGTTGATCCGGTACAGATCGGATCGATAATCTATGATCCGGTATGGATCAAATATGGTCTCATCAAATTATAATAAATAAAAAAATGGATCCCATCAAGCTGATCTTGGATTTTACTCTTCCCTGGCCAAAAGAAGAAGAAAATGTTAAAATCAAAGGAGTTGGGTGGTGAGGGGGACCCTTCAATCGGAGTAAAACTTCTGTCACAAGACCAACCGACAATACAAGCCACGTGGCACATTATTAGAGGGAGCTGACCGTATGGATGGTTGGCAGTCCCTCCATGGACCTGCAAACCAAAAATCAGCCTGATTAGTGATTTACAACCTTTGGATCTTTGCACCCAAATAAAACTCAAATTCATACAGGTAAAATCAACCCATGAAAATAACTTCAGTCAACGCTTTGAAATCACTAATCAGGCTAATTTTTGGCTGCTAAAGAATTGTGTTTGGCTTTAAATATGGATCTTATTTCTGGGTATTCTTGGAGATGGGTTTGTGTGGGATTTTGGGTTGAGGATTTGAATCTAGGCTCTTTTGAAGGTGTTGGACTCTTGGGGCTGAATTGGGGGTGGGGTTCGAGGAAGGTTTTTTGAAGAGAGTCCGTCTAGAGCTACACCCATTTCTTACATCCACTTCTTACACCTGAGGTTGGGGCCCACATGGACATCATGTTGGACAATCCAACCGAACTTCCTCCGGTTCCTTCAACTTTTTACCCATTTTTCCCTCGAAAGAGGAGAAAATAAAAGAGGATAAAAGAGCGTTTATCTATGTTAAGTTTGTGTCGGACCCATAATATCTAGGGTCAGGATCGGGGGATAGACATTGAACCGAGTTTTCTACCTAAACCCACAAATCGTAGATCTCTCTTCCATCGGACGGCTTCCCTTATTTTCCTTTTAAATAGAACAGCTGAGCCGATTGTAGCCGTTTGAACCGTCATTTGAAAAAGCGAGGCTTAGAGCATTTCCAACCGAACTCTAAATCTCTAGTTTAGAGATGGGAGATACTCCAACCGTGCTCTATATGGGGTCTTTAAAATAGAGATCCCATTTTGGGTCTCTATATTGGAGACCCATAAGGGGTCTTTAAAACAAATCTCTATTACTGTTCATAGTTAATAAATGTCCACACTACCCTTTTGTTTGCATTCATGTACAATATTATTCCTAGTGTATCCTTTATAATTTCAATTATATTTTAATAAAAGTGATATAACTTTTAATATATAAATCTATATTTTTTTAAATTATTATCATTGGAAAGGTATCGTCGATACCTTTAAAATGAGACTAATATTTAATATGTTTAATGTATATTTTAAAAATAATTTTTATTATATATTAATTAGGGTTTAGGGGTGTCAATTTTGCTCGTTTAATCGGAACCGAAAACACAGATTTCGGTTCCACATTTTTGGGAACAAATTAAAAAAGAATTAGAATTGAAACTGAACCGAAAAATAATGATTCCGGTTTTGAGTGGTTTAGTATGGAACCAAAACCGATAGGACTCGGAATCGAACCGATAGGACTCGGAATCGAACCGATAGGAATCGAAACTGAATCGATATGAACCGGAATCGATGTAAAGGTATAGTGTTAAAATTCTCATATTATTGAGATTGGAACGAATATATTCGGAACCGTAACCGACAGAAATCAAATAATCGATTCTGGTTCCGGGTCCATCATTTTTAGAACTAGAGTCGTTAAGAACTGAAACTAATAAGATCAAGAACCGGAATTGTTAGTTCCGGTTCTGTCCACCCCAGGAACTGAAACGGAACCGATCCATTGATACCCCTACTGATTAGGACCGATCCAATAAAAAAATATATCAATCCGAATTTGATCTGAGATATCGGATCACATAATCGTGATCTAGAATAGGTAGAATAGAGTTCTGAACCCGATCCAATTCGATTCGATCTATTAAATTATTTTATAATTATTTAAATTATATATTTTATCCATTAAGAATTGAATTATTGTACACCAATAAAAAGAAAATTTGAATTTTAAATTTTTGAAGGAAATTTGAATTTTGAATTTTCGAGGAAATTTTGAATTTTGGAGGAAAATTTGAATTTAAATCGTAATTTAAATTTCGGAGGAAAATTTAAATTTTGAATTTTGGAGGAAATTTTGAAATTTGATTTTTGGGGGGAATTCGATTGAGTTTTTGAAAGAAATAGTTAAATAGTGTTTATGGAGATAGGCGAATAGTGTTATAGAGATGTGTTGGTTAGAGTCATTGGGAAAATCAATGTGCTCCAAATGCACTTTTTAATAAAAAATAGTATTTTTGGTCTCTAAAATAGAGACCATGGTTGGAGTTGCTCTTACAAGTCCATGGCCATCTACTCCCATCACCCCCGTCACGTCTCCTCTGCCACTACTGAACCTCTCCTCTCTCTCTCTATCTCCTCCTCTTCTCCTCCCTTTGTTCTCTCCCTCCATCTCCTCCTCTACAAAGATTTTGAGTAAAGACCGACGGTTTCTCCCTTTGGGTTTGGAGAACGCTGGTGCTAGCTCTCTCTCAGTGTTGCTCTAACGCATCAAGCCGCGGAATCAGCAATGTTCTCTCTCTCCATCATATCCGACATTGTTGTCTCCCTCGGCTGTAATCCGAAGCCACCACAAAAAGGGCTTCTATGGTGTCTACCCATTAGATTCTGTTATGCTTTGGAGGAGATTTTGGGGGTTGATAGTAACAGGAACAATTTGAGAGAGATCTCTGAACAGTTTGGAGTTTAATTTCTCTCAAAATTTCTCATTTGACAGCCTTAATAAACTGTCGATTGTGTTTTAGCATTTTGTGAGTATTAAGCTTTTCGTAACTATTAGATAGAGTTGAAGAATCCACTTCATTGATTTTCTCTATGTGATGCCCAAAAGCTTGAATGGCCTTTTATTTTAACCAACACTACTCAGAGGAATATTTTAACCAAATATTTTAATGAATTTTGGTATGAATGTCTACCAAAGGGAGCTAAACATCCATGCAGTCAATGAACCAGATGGAAGCTGTGAGTAACAAGAATCGTGTTGACGGCGAGATACCCAGAAAAGGAGAGAGAGAGAGAGAGAGAACGACGCCTTCCGCCATTCCTTGAGGATTTGTTAGACTTCCAAACTCTGTTGCTGGAGCTTTTCGGCGAGTAGCAGAAGAGGATGAGATGGAGAGAGAGAAGAGAGGAGAAGAGGAGAGTAAAACTTCGCTCAAACCTGTGTATGAGCGAAGCCGATCACACACCACAAAATGAGCCACATGGCACTCTTAGAGGATGATGACCGTATGGATGTTTGGCCAGTCCCTCGTTGGACCTGCAAACCAAAAATCAGCCTGGTTAATTATGTCAGACCTTTGGATCTAGTACCCTAAATAATGGAAGTAAAACTTTGATGACAAAGTCTGTCATCAAGGCCGATGACAGGGGCACAATATGAGCCACATGGCACACTCTTAGAGGACTCTAACCGTATGGATTTTTGGGCAAAAATATAAAATCTTTTCAAAATATTCCTATTATTTAATGGGTGGGGTTCAGGGGACAGCCATTTTTGACGACCACTTTTGACAACCATTTTGGCAGACCCACATAGAGAATGAATAAATGGCTGATTTTTGGCGAGGATGATCTCCTCACCATATAGATCACCCCAACAGAAAAAGGTCAGCCCATTCTGAAATTTCTAACCCTATCAAATGTGGTTTTCAAGTACACGGTAAAAAGCGACGGTCCATAATTTTTCAACTTCTAAACCAGTCTACGAATATCAGAAAGATTTGAATTTTTTTTAGGATGATCTCCTCACCATAGAGATCATCCTCACCAAAAAATCAGCCATTGATTCATCTTCTATATGGGTACGCCAAATGGTTGTCAAAAGTGGTCATAAAAAATGGTTGTCCCCTGAACTCCACCCATTAAATAATAGAAATATTTTGATAACTTTGAAAAGATTTTAAATTTTTGGAAATAAAGATTTCAAAAAATGGTTGTCCCTGAACCTGACTGTTATTTAATTTTCACATTAAAACCGTCCTCCCTCTTTCATTAATAATTTTTATTATTCTAATCGCGATAGAAACTATATAATTTTTTAATCGTTAAAAGAAGAAAAAAAAATGAGACAAATAATTAAAACGATTAAATTTTGAAAAAAATGTATATATAATCCTAAGTGGGTTACTTTTCTATCGGAGTACTAACCCAAAGTACATCCCATGAGATTAGAAATTTAAAAAGCAAAAGAATATATTCTAAACCAAATAAGTAGCATCAATATATAAAAAAATAAATGAAAGAATTTAGATTATTTTAAAATATAGAAGAAAAAAAATCAAAGTAATGGTTACCTTTTAGGACCACGGTGCAGAATTGTTAAAATATATTATTTGTATTTTATAAATCCATAGCTAAAAGAAATTAGAAAACACCGACATAATGCTTAATCTAAAAAAGTAAAAATAAAAACCTTTTAATAATTTTAAACTACAATAATGGGGTTTAACCAAAAGTAAAAAATCTCATAAAAAATAAAAAAAAACTTTATTTTAAAAATCTAAATGCCATTATAAGGCTATATAAACCCATATTAGAGTAACATTTTTAAAATACTCATAGTTCAAAAACCATTATTTTAAAAAACTCGTTATTCAAATCCAAAATATTTGAAAAAAAAAATGACTACTTTAATAATGTAAAAAATCAACAAAAGTTAAAGCCTATGTGCATCGGGCCTATTAAATTATTTATTTTCTTAAGATCTTAGGCCTCTTCTGCCAATCAGTTGCACCCGCATTATTTGGATCTTTACCACTCCCAATACAACCATGGAACTCTATTTCTTGTTCTAGGTCAACCACGTTCAAAGCTACTATTTTTGGCACAATAAATATATTTAAGGGGCCTTTATCAACGTTGACAATGTACCACATTATGAGGCATGTGGTTCACTCTTAAAGATCACTAACCATATGGATTTTGGCACATCCCTATGTGACATACATACCCAAAATAAGTTCAATTAGTTATATTTATTTCTGGTGGATGAAAGTTTTTTAATGGCTTATTTTTAAAAGTGGAATTTACAAACATTATTTGGGTTATTTAGATCCAAATGTTAGTAATCATTATCATGCTTATATTTTGTATATAGATCCACTAAGGGATGGACCAAACATCATGTCTCGTTCTCACAGTAATTTTTCAACATCATAAAAATGAATCAAGGAAAAAAAAGAAATAGATGAATAGACACCGAAATATCTCTGTGTTAATGAATAAATTAAGCTTTTTTTTTTCTTTAACTAAAACTTTCTTTCTTCTATTTTTAATTTGTTGTAATCCTTCATTTCCAAATCTCCAAAACAGCGAACCATGCCACCCTTCAACAACCTAACCCGTCGGAACCTGGAGACTAATTGTCTAAATGTGCAATAGGCTTGTAGTTTGGATCGTTCCAATGGGTAGTTTAGCAATGGGGATGAATTTGACCTTTCGTCGAAATCTGCATACTTTTAGTTTTCTTCTGCAAAATGTAAAAGAACGTAGTTGCCTTAGGATCATGTTAAATAAAATCATTTAACAACATTTATATTATACAATCAAAATGTACGTAAGGAGTGAAATCGTACCATTCAATTGGTTAATTAGGAAAACGATTGTAGGTAACTGAGGACCAGGGACTAATTTGATACCGAGGAATCCTGGGAGAATTCTAGCATTAATTGCAATGTCTGTATAATTCATCAGTCTGTTGCAAAAAGTATTAACAACACTTGTAATTCATCACTCAGTTGAGTAGGGCCCATTATTGTATCTGTGTTGAGCACTGGTACTTTTTTACACAAATAACAAATGGGTAAAAAACAACATATCTTCAGTAATCGAAGCAATATCAAAAAGAAAAATATCAAAAAAAAAAACATCATAAACAACATAAGCTTATGTTAACTTAGATACTATGGCAAAGGACTTCCTTTCTCACTTGTCATACTTAGGGACACGCCATTGATGAGAGCAGAGACGGGGAATAATGGTTGTGGGGAAGAGAGTAAACGGTGGGAAGATAGGTGGGAAGATGGAGAGACCTGTTTGAAAATTGAAAGAAGTGTAAGAGAGATGTTTTGGTTGGAAGTAAAAATTGAAGGAATAAATCTAGATTTTGGAATGAGACTTTTATTTGGAAAGAGCAATTTAAGTTGGAAGGAGAGACATTTTATTTGGAAAGACGTTTTGATTGGAAGGAGAAATTTAATGAATAAATGTAGATTTTGGAAGGGGAGACGTTTTGGTTGGAATGAGTTAAAAGAGTAGACGTTTTAATTTAATAGGAAAGAAAGTCTAATACACCCACATCTTTTAATGACAGTAATGCAAGTCTCAAGGAGTTGTTTTGGAAATGGCAAAAAAAAGATGGAGAGGGAGCCACGTGGAGGAGAGAGAAAAGTGTTTCTATGTGTTAGCTTTAGTATAGATACATAGATTTTACGGAAAATTTTTGAAACAAACCCAAGTTTAACGGTATTTTCCAAAAAGAACCATATTTTTTGAAATTTGTCAAAACAAACTTAGATGCCGAACCTTTTGGTGTATTCTCACGAAACTTTAAAATGACTGAATTGCCCTCTTCAAACGATAAGCCAAACGGTTTGGCGTATGTTGTTATAAGACGCCATACAGTATGGTGTATCATTTTGTGAACTGCCAAACGGTTTGGCGGTTCACGAAATGATACACCATATTGTTAGGCGTTTATTTTTTACCGTGTTAGTTTCAAACCCACATTTGATGATGTTAGAAATTTCAGATTAGGTGATATATACGGTGATGATCATATCCTCACCAAAATCAGCCATTTATTTATCTTCCATGTGGGTACACCAAAATTGTGTGAAAAAAAAAGTCAAATTGCTATCAGACGCCATACTGTTTGGCGACTTTGGTCGACATTTAATAGTCAACGCCGAATGGTTTGGCGACAGTTAATAACCGTCGCCAAACAGGATGGTGTCGGACAACAATTTGACTTTTTTCAGGCGATAGGACAAGGGCAAATCTGTCGTTAAAGTATTTTCTTGAGTATACGCTAAACAGTTCCGGGTCCTAAGTTTGTTTTGACAAATTTAAAAAAATACGGTTCTTTTTTTAAAAATACCCTTAAACTTGGGTTCGTCTCAAAAATTTTCCATAGATTTTATCCTCGTGCCTTGCCCCTGGATTTCGAGTCGGTCCACAGATCGTGGGTCAGTCGACCCATGGATAGTGTATGAAAGGCGTGCCCCCGGTGGCGTGCCCCCTCACCGGTTTAACGATTACGTTCAACATCATTCTTAGTGGATTCCGACTTATTACATTTCAGTCGTAATCGTTTGCATGGGTATAGAAAAAAAACAAGAAAAACTCATCTCCATTTGGTTGAATCTGGTGCGAAGACGAAAGAGGCACGCTGATTAGAAGGAGAAGAAGAGAGATCATCAGAGAGAATAAAAACAGAGAGGAGAACGAATCAGAGAGGACGAACACGAAAGAGGCATGCTGATTAGAAGGAGAAGGAAAGAGATCATGAGAGAGAACGAAAACAGAGAGGAGCACGAATCAGAGAGGATTAGAAGGAGAGAGGCATGCTAGAGGGTTGCCCGATATCTTTCTCTCCCGGTCTTCCCCTCATTTTTTTGATAAATAAACTTTTTTTATTAAAAGTGACGGTCCCCCTCCTCACTAACGAAAATCTCCTCTGGGTTGGGGTTTCACCCGTCGCCGCCGTCCACCTCCGCCTTCTGCAGTCCACCTCCGCCAGTCGATCTAACATCTTTCATAGGCGACACCATGTTACGGTCCTATGCTTACATGGCAAGCTTGGAGGAATAGCAATCGTTGCAAATAAACAAGAGTGATTTTAGGCTTTTGAATAGATTTGATATGGGGAAACCACCTTCTGTTTTACATTCCTAATTTACTTCTGGTTTTATTAAGTAAGTTTCTACATGGTGGGAATTCCACCGATCCCCTTACAAGTTTCCTTTAGCACTGCACCCCTTTTAATAAGGAAAACTGTTATTTAAGAGGAGATCTTGACTGAATAATCTAAGGATCATATCAGAAGTGGGGAGTCGTTATTGAGAAGGATCGAGAGTCGTTGTTGAGAGAAGGATTGAGAGTCGTTGTTGAGAGAAGGAAGGACTCAGTTACGGATTACAGTATTTAAGCTTGTGCTGTCTTTCGTGGAAAGAGAAAACTGAATATTTATCATTAGATAAATTAGCAGAAAAATTTAGTCGTCTTCTTCAACAAACTCAGATCGCATCACACCATCTTCGATCTTCAGGTAAATTCCTCTTCTTCTATAGTTGATTATTAATCTCTGTTCTCTACTTCTCTTCTCCTTCTCTTTTTCTCTTATCTTCTTTTTTTCTTTTATTTTGATTGTCTGGGCATATACTATTGTGTTGTCCGTCCACGTCATCGAATATACACTATTCACACTTCTCTGTCTCTCTTTCTGTTTTCGAATCCATCTATCTGATCTGCTAGGGTTATGTTGATCGAGCTGAACTAAATCACTGCTTGAATTTCTGGATAGTTCACGAAAACTTGATCTCTCACTCATCAAAACGTATTGGGTTATTACCCTTATATTATTGTTAGGTTTTATGGTTTTTGTCAGCAACCTTTTCAACCATTTAAAAAAAAATTAAGAAATTGATCAAACGGATCAACCCGATCAGGTTGGGCTCTGGCTGGGAACTCTAGGCGCGACCTTGGGTTGGGCTCGGGTTCACAGCCCTGAAGATTGGTATGGGCTCGGGTTGACACAAAACCTGACCCAAACATGCCCGAGTTGCAGCCCTAGACAACACAGACTCTTTCAACAAAACAAAAGTCATTAGAAAAGGCGCTGAGATTTGCGCAGTGTAAAGTAAAAAAACAAAACAATTGAAGAGAAAAGAAAGAACGAAGAAGGCTTTGTTCAGATTTCCATTTTTTTTTAACTTTCTTCCCTGTTTGCATTTCGAGCAGAGTGTGAGGGAGTCATGGATTTGTTTCCCTCACAGATCCCACAAAGACACGGCTTCAGGTCTCTGAAGCTCCTAAATGTTGACATGGATGATATTCTTGAAGAAAACCCAGTTGGAGTAGACTATGGGAGGCTCGACAATGGAATCCATTACTACGTCCGAATCAATTCTCAGCCCAGAATGCGAGCGGCTCTCGCCCTTGCAGTAAAGGTTGGGTGAGTGTTTCCACAGTTTCTTTTCTATTTGATTGATTAGTTCTTTATGATTTCTTTTCTATTGATTTCTTGGTAGTTCTACTGGATTCCACATGTGGGTATTTATTTATTATTTTCGTTCTTTTACTGTTTTTGGTGATTTTAGATAATGAATTTGCTGGTGGAATGGAGGAATTTGGTCCCATTAGTTATTTTTAACTACTATTCTTTATGGGTTTTTGTCAATTTATGCATTGGATGAACTAATTTCCTTGATAAGTGTTGATGGTTCTGCTTCATTTCACAATGAATTTATGTTTTTGTCGTCTTTCTAGACAGGGTTTCGAAACTTTCATGCTTAGGAGATTGGAAATGTTGTTTCATGGGCTATGTTTAGTTCTGCTTAGTTTTATTTTCTTTTGTCGACTGAGATATATCTCATAATTGGGTTTGAAAGCTTACACTGGAATTGAAGAATTGGGTTTGATTGGGTTAATGAAAGTAAATTCACCGAGAACACTGGATTTCAGTGGGCCGAATTTAGATTACATGGAGTGATTATTCTATACTTTGTTTAATCAAACGAAAATCATAATAAAGAGAGCTTAAATAAGCACATGGGTTTGTGCACAACGGATCTGACATGATCAAATATTATCTTAATTTTATCCACAAAAAAGAAGAAGAAAGAATGGGTAATGTTTACTGCACATGGAGAATGTGCAGTGGAGCGTGGGAAGAAGAGATAACTAGGAAGCATCAGAGCAACTGGTTGCTCATCCATGTATGGGCAGTTCACTAACTTGCAATGCCTTGACATCCAGTCTAAGAATGAAAAATGCAATCGTCCATAGTGTTTGCATTGTTTAGCATTATACTTGTTCCTCTATGTTAGGTTAATCTAGCAGACCTTGGGACAATTCCAGTTATTTGGAATTCTACAATGGAATGATTCGAATGAATTTGATTAACTAATCAAGTATCTAGTCTTATTCTTCTAGTAGCTATTTATTTGCATCCCATGGAACATATTTTTGGTCACTTGATATGTTAAGTGAGCCAGTTCATTTGGTTCATGGCAGCTCAATTGTTGAAGAGGAGGACGAGCGTGGAGTTGCTCACATAGTTCAGCATCTTGCTTTCAGTTCCACTAAGAAATATACAAAACATGATATTATTAAGTTCCTGGAAACCATTGGGGCAGAGTTTGGTGCTTGTCAGAATGCTTCAACATCACCTGATCAAACCATATATGAGTTGCTTGTTCCTGTTGACAAGCCTGAACTCTTGTCTCAGGCCATATCAGTCTTGGCAGAATTTAGCTCTGAGGTAGCAATACTCTCCTTTTTGTATTTTAATGACCTACAACTTTTATGAACTCTAATTCCTTGTCGCTTCAATTTGCCTGTGTAATGTAGGTACAAGTTTCAGCAGATAATTTGGAAAAAGAAAGAGGGCCTGTTTTGGAAGAATATAAAAGAAACTGGAATACTAATGGACGGATGCGGGACGCACGCTGGTTTTTGATGATGGAAGGGTCAAAGGTACTGCTATCTAGTCTAGTCCTCTTACACATTTCACTAATGTGCTTTTTAAAGAAAAAGGAACTTCTCTGATGAGCTCGTTAAACGCCTTTTGCTGTAATTTTTGGATATATCGGAGAAACAAGGTTTATGTTTTCATTTTGAAATTCCTTTCAATATACAATCCTTTTATATGTGTGACCTATTAATAACCTATGTGACGTAGGACAACGGCTCGTTCTGCGATTTATGGGACAATGGGAGGGGGCGATAGAGAGAGGGATGGATGGAAAGAGAGAGATAGAGGGAGATAGGAGAAATAATGGTGGAAACGCTCCCTTGGCATCACGCCAAGCCCATAAAGGGAAAAATCAACACAAAAGCATGTAAATTATATCAAAAAAATTCATTCAATCGATGTCTAAAACCAAAAGATTACATCTTATTTATAAAACTCCAATTAGACTTTCCTAATTTTATCCAATTGAATTTTTCTAATTCTAATTAACTAAAATAAGAAATTCCTAATATTGCAATCAATCATAAAAGTCTAATTGGAAACAAAATCTAACTAATTGGAAAAATCCTAATTAAACTAAAAATAAATGAAGCAAATCTTCATGGGGTCCATTTGCTTGGTTGGGCACCGATTCAATGTTTCGGCGGACCGTCGTGGTTGAATGCTCCCGCATCAGGCCTTCCTGGTTGAAAGTAATTCGACCTCGAATTCAAATGCAAACAATCGGTACATTCTCAGCAATCAACTTTGCATAGTGCTCCCAATCATCTGATCAAACATGTCTTCAATGGGCAATCTCGATAATTCGCCGGAAATAACTTGTAACATTCTCCAAACTCTCCTGTAACTATTAACACTCTTTTTTTTTTAGCTTGTCCAAGGATTTAAGTGGGTTGGTTCATGGGTCGGATTGACCTAATACTTGGCCTTAAGGTTTGGATATGTCGAATGGGTTGGGTTATAATAAAATAAGTTGTTGGGCCTAAGTTTAATGGACTGACTAGGGAAACATGGACCGAGACAAGTGGGCCAAGCCTTGAAAAGGATTGGGCCATAAGTGTAAAGCCCACACATGTTTAACAGGTTGGGCTTTAAGATGTAGGCTCGAGGTAAAATAGGGCCACTTTAGGGTACTTGGGCCCAAGTGGGTTGCACCTGTGCTTGGACCCAACTTATGACTATGGGCTTGGGCTTGACTTAAGGGCTGATGGAAAGAATTGATGCCCATTAGACCAAAAAGGGTTGGCCCAATACCATGTAGGGAGTCGTCTCCCTCTTTACGACTGAAAGGGGTTTTGGGTGGAAACCCAAACTTCATCTCTTGGCTTGGGATGAATAGGATAGCGGCGGCGGCAACCAATGGCGCTGGTGACGCCCGACGACGACAGAGACATCGACGACGACGATGGTGAAGGTAGCGTCGTTGGCTACCGACGGCAGCTATGGCAGTGGGTAGCGGCATCGGCGGCCCTCATCTTCCTCTCCTCCGTCTCTTCTTCTTTTTCTGATCGACTAGCGTGCTTTGCTCTGCGGAGATGGATTGTTTAGAGCAGTGATCGATGTCGACTCTGCAATCCTTGTCGTCGAACTCGCGCATTTGCGTGTTGGTGTTGAGGGAGCTCTCTGCATCTTGCACGATCCAAGATTCTTCGGCTTCTGCATCAGTTGGACCGTGAGTACAACCGGTAAAAGACATGTCTTTCTCATATTACAGATGAAGAGCAATATATTTTCCCCCATATGATCTCAGCTGATCCATCAGCTTCTTCCCCAAGTTCTCAATTGGAGGCGAAAAGTAGAGAGAGCAACATACAACACATTATCGCAATCTCTGGATATCAAGAGGGAGGTCAGTGGCTAATCGGGAATCATATTGTGCAATGTGAATCACTGGATAGTTCTTCCACAACAGTGCCATCTCCTCGTAATAGCTCACACACCCGACCAGGAAGTGAAGTCCTTCCGAGCCCTAGTTTCAGATTCCAATTCCTTGCGAAGCTCCTTGACTATCCTCACATCTTGCTTTTCATCGTCCATCAGATCATTCCCAGTAGTAGCGAGATTTATTTTGTCAATTCTGTTAGCTTCATCCTCATAATTTTCCTCATCAAAAACAGGTTTGTGTTCCAAAGTTGCCAGGGACACTTCAGCATAGAAATACTCCGTTTTTGGCAGAAGATGGTCGTCCTCAGAAGTGGCCTGAATCTCTGGCCCTTTGTACTACTCCTTAATGTCTTCGTGATCAACATTTTCAGCCATTTCAATCTCCACAACTGTAGGCTTGTTAATCTGCTTGGGTGGAGAAACACCCTCCTTTTCAGCGGCTTTTAGTTCTTCAAGTGGAGTTCCCTTGCCTGGTTCCTCTAGGGTTTCGAGAGGTTCTCTTACTTTGAGACCTCTTTAGAGGGGTTCTCTTTAGTATGCTTTTACTCAAAACCTCGCAATAACTCGTTGGCAAAAGGCGGGAAAGTTGGCGGTGATCGAAGATGGTTGCAGCGGTGGGTTGGAACTCTGGCGTCGCTGGCCTTCTTCTTTTTAAAGGCCTCGAAGGCCTTCTTATGGATATCGATCGTCGCATCCAGTTTGCGATTCATATGTTTACCTGGTCAACTAGTTTAGTTAACTCGGCTGTCAACGGACTAATATGAGACATCTTTCTAAAATACCATCAGGAATTTCGACTTGCTCTGAAAGCAAAATTGACACAGAACAACGGCTCGTTCTGTGATTTCTGGGATAATGGGAGGGGGTGATAGAGAGATGGAGGGATGGAAATAGAGAAATAGAGGGAGATAGGAGAAATAATGGTGGGAATCGCTCCCTTAGCCTCACGCCAAACCCGTAAAGGGAAAAATCATGCACAAAAGCATGTAAATCATATCAAAAAATTTATTCATAATTGTTGTCTAAAATCAAAGGATTACATCTTATTTATAAAACTCTAATTAAACTTTACTAATTTTAGTCCAATTGAATTTTTCTAATTCTAATTAACTAAAATAAGAAACTCATAATATTGCAAACTATCATAAAAGCCTAATTGGAAACAAAATCTAACTAATTCGAAAAATCTGAATTAAACTAAAAATAAAGGAAGCAAATTTTCATGGGGTCCATTTGCTTGGTTGGGCACCGATTCAGTGTAGCGGCGGACCGTCATGGTTGAATGATCTCGCATCACTCTGTAATACCAGCACACCACTTTTAGGGGTTTTTGCCATCTCGATATGTATGATATGGATACATGTGACGATATGTCGCAACACACATCCTGATATATAAGGTTGTGACACCTTTTATTTTAATGATTTTATTAAAGAAATGATTTATAGAAGAGAGTTGGTGTGTTCCATCCTCCATACACTACTTTAAGTTCCTTAAACCAACTATTTTTTTTTGTTTCATAGTCTTTTCTCTTATATATCTACTTATATATATATATATATATTAAATTACTACTTATCAAAAAAAGTATCTATTAAATTATTGGATAGCTCTATATTTATTAAATAAAAAAATTGGATCTCTGTTGCGTATGACAATGTTTTTTTTTACTTTTCATATTTTTCTTTGCCTATTTTTTATTTAAATATTCTGATTTAGATGTAACTAAGATAAATAATATTACATTTGTACGATGTATCTACGTTTTGGGCTTCTTGAGGGCACCGTGTATGTCATTGTTACATAGTCTGCGACCATCTCTTCTCTTATGATCTCTGTATAATGCAAACTAAATTTCCTTAGCTGTGCATATCCTGAGTGAATCATAATATTTAGCGGCAAATCATTTTACTCGCAGGTATCATACAATTGATATATTATCCTTTTACCGATAAAAAAATAGTTCAACCAGAGATATGCATGGTGGTTGTGTTCGTAGTAGCAAAAATAGGAAAAATGATGCATTTTTTATTTTCTCATTTTTTGAAAAGAATTGGAAATATTGTCAATTCTATTGAATTCGACCTAAGCTTTTGTAGTTTTGCTTTCATGTTAAAAGGATCTTTGAGATAAGACTTTGGGTGAACAATTTGCTTTCGTAAATGCTAACCATTACAAGCAATGGGAAGACAGTTTTCCTGTTGCTTTCTTGTAATCATCGATAAGCAGCTTCCTTAATTGGCACAGATCAAACTAGTTATTTTTAACTACATGTCATAATTCATCTTTGATTGCATCATGATTTAGATTTTCATCTTTGAGGAGTAGTGATTAGTGGCATGATATCCTATTAAAAACTTGCTAGTGATTGCAGTATGCTGAGCGTCTCCCAATTGGAGTAGAAAAGGTGATACGGACAGTTTCTCCTGAGATTGTCAAGCAATTCTATCAGAAGTGGTACCATTTACACAATATGGCAGTGGTAGCTATTGGGGATTTTTCTGACACACAGGTCTGAAATTATTATTTGCAGATCTACTTCTCAACAGTTCAATTATTTTTTTAATTTATTCGGCTTTCTAAATATTTTGTTATCTTTTTTTGCAGAGTGTGGTTGAATTGATAAGGATGCATTTTGGGCAGAGAGTTTCTGCATCTGGCATTCCACTTATACCAGAGATCTTTGTCCCATCCCATGATGAGCCGCGGTTTTCATGTTTTGTTGAATCTGAATCTTGCGGGGTCAGTACTACAGGAATTTATAATCGGTTTATGCCTGTGTCTGTGCTCCATTGCAGTCTCATCTGAATAGAAATACATGCACACATTAAACTATGGTTCAAAGTACACTGTATCGTTCATGGGCGATACCGAAACGTATTGGAATTATCGTCGTTCAGTTTCGGACAAAACTTTGTGAAACTGAAACGAAATGTTAGTGCAAATTTACACATAAGATCAATTATCGTTCGGTTTCGGACGAAGCTTTGTGTGGCCAAGCTTGTCACGCCCTAGGGCCGTATCGAAACGATACAGGCGAAACATTTCGGTATCGCCCAAATACTTTAAACCATGCATTAAACACCACATATAAAACATCAGTTTTGACATTGTTCTCTTGGATTGTCTCAAACAGTCTGCAGTGACGATTAACTGTAAGATGCCAGTGGATGAGCTGAAGACAGTAAAGGACTACAAGGATGCACTGGCTGAAGAAATGTTTCATTGTGCTCTAAACCAGAGGTTTTTGAAACTATCTCGTAGAAAGGACCCATCGTATTTCTCATGCTCTTCTGCTGCAGGTTTTTTTGTTCGTCCTGTGAAGGCTTATATGATGACTGCAACTTGCAAAGAGAAGGTAACTGTTGAAGCACTGGAGTCGATGCTGATGGAGGTGTGTTTGCCATCTCGATATGGTGTTTGCTTGCTTCTCCCTTCTCCTTTTATCTCACTGCTGCCTTAATTTCCAGATTGCTAGGGTTCGTCTTCATGGGTTTTCAGAGCGTGAGATATCAATTATTCGAGCATTATTTATGTCAGAGATCGAATCTGCCTATTTGGAGCACGACCAAATGCAGTCAACCAGCCTCCGGGATGACTATATTCAAGTACTTCCAAATCATTGATTTCGTGTATAATTTTCCATGATTTCCATTCTTTATCTTCTTTCACTACCTGAAATGTATTAGTCTGCAGAACTTTTGGTCTTTGTGGATACTGTAGCCAAATTTGTTGTCTTAGTACTTTCTTTGTGCTCCTTTGTATACTTTGGTTTTCCCATTTTTTCATGTGATTTCGAAGAAGTGTGTTTTAGAGTAACTTGAAGAGCTTTATTTGTTGTATAGGTTCATTAGTTTAGGAAACATCTCAATTAGCATATGCAACCAACATGAGTTTTTGCTGTACCTTTTGCCTTAGACTACGGGTTTGGAAGTTTGATTTTGCCTTCATCTTTTTTTTTTTGATTGATAAACAACGAGATCTCATTACCACTAGAAAAAATGAATGTGCATCTGAGCCAATATAGCATGTCCAATATACAAATCGGAAAGCTCGTTTACCAAAAAAGGAAAATCTGTATGCTCCATTCCACAATTTGATTCTAAGTTTACCTCGTAGAATTTATATCCCTTAAGATGTGGAAATGTAAGTCATGTTGGCCTCTCGTGGTTCTTATTGATCACTATGGTGCATGTCCATTATAGTCTAGCACTGTGGCTTGTCACCAGTAAAATATGGGCTCTTTTCTTGGTTGGTTTGCTGGATCGAGCACAATAGAAAACTAGGGTTTATGAGAAATAGAAGGGAAGAAGAAGAAGAAAAAGGAGAGGAAGAGAGATGAGCGGAACTAGAGTTTGTGCGTTTTATGGGACTTCCAATGGTTCTTATTTATATTAAACATTGCTAAGAGGGACAATAATAACTTATCAAAAAAAAAAAAGAGTGACAATAATACCCCTGAGAATGAGGATATTACAATTAAGTACAATAATAACTAAATGCTTAATCTGCCCATACAACACTCCTCGTCAAGGTGGTGCATATATGTCAACCATGTCCAGCTTTCCCAATAACTCAAGCAACTAGTTACCATTGATACCTTTTCTAAGAATGTCAATTAATTGTTCCTCGGTCTTCACATATGGAGTACACACTTCACCTCAGACAATCTTCTCTCGAATAAAATGGCGATCTACCTCTATATGTTTAGTTCTGTCATGCTGAATTGGATTGTAGGCAATATTTACCGTTGCCTTGTTGTCACAATATAAGTTCATCGATCCAGCAAAAGGGAAACCAAGTTCTCGGATAAGATTTTTTTAGCTACGATACTTCACACAAATCACGTGCCATAGATCTAAACTTTGTCTATGTATTGGAGACCATAACATGTTGCTTCTTACTCCATGTCATAAGATTGCCACATACAAAAGTGCAGTACCCTAATGTAGATCTCCTATTATCCTTAGAACCTGCCCAATATGCATCAGTGTGTGCTTCAACTTTCATATGCCCATTCCTCTTAAATAATAGTTCCTTTCCGCAGGTGATGACTTGAGGTACCTCAAAATTCGTTACGTCACTTAAAGATGCGGAGTTCGGGGGAATGCGTGTATTGACTTATCATACTAGCGGCATATGCAATATGAAGTCTAATAAGTAAAAGATAAATTAGTCAACCAACTAAACGTTGAAAACGACCAATATCCTGTAAAGGTTCACTGCTCTGCTCATCAAGTCTGATTTTGTTCTATAGGATTATCTGCTAGTCTAGGTCCTAGCTTTCTAGTTTTATGCAACGAGTCTAAGACATACTTCTTCTGGGAAATAAAGATTTCCCTACGAGATCTTAGTACTTCAACCATGAAGTTCTTCAGGAGTCAAGAACTTTAATCTCAAACTCCCTAGCAATGTATCTTTTCAGGCATTCAATTCCTCTGCATTCTTCCCTGTCACAATGATATCATCCGCATAAACGAGGAATGAGTGCTATTGATGAAGACATCATGACGTCCCCTAGAGTGTACCAGAGGAGGAGAACTGGACCCATCCTTTTGTCATTGTACTTTGATGACTACATGGGCCTCAGTTCGTGTTCTCCATGATCGTGCTTGAAGTCTCCTATTGGAAAGCTGCATGTGGGTTACATTTGTTAGTTTTATTTGCTTTATAAGCTTATTTTTATTGACTTTTGGGTGTCTACGAAAGCAACCATAAATAATGGGGCTCATTGTAATTTTGCGTAGTTGTTTTAAATGCGTAAATTTTTTTTATTGCCATTTGATCTTATTAGATTATTTAGATGGCTTAGATTAGATTTAGATTTTATTAGTCATATATAAACCTTATTTATGTAAATTTTCATTATGAATGAAGAAATAGAAAATCTCTTTGAGAAATCTCCTGTGAATGGAATTTGGTGTGAAGCCAAGGTAATTTTTTTCTTTTTTCTTCTCTTTATCTCCTCTGTCTTTTATATTTGTTTTTGGTCAATTTTTGACCTAGAAACCCTAATTGTCCCTATCAAAAACCCTATCCCTAATTCTCATATTCACTCCAACCACCCCTCTACCCATCCCATACCTAACTGCACCCTTCCGTAAGCCCTATAGAACCTTGCTGCTCAGCTTCCTTGCACTACAGGTGCTTGCGACACCTTCTGGGAGTAGTTCTCCCCTGCTGTTATCCAAAATCCCTAAATCCCCCAGATCAAAACCCTATACCCCTTTAACCCTGTGGCATGAACTGTAGGCCTAACTAAAGTCTGCGGCCCTACTAGAGTTCATCTTCTCCCTCCCAAACCCTAAAAAACCACCAGTTCTCCTTTTGGTTCAAAACCCACCTAAATTAGCTGATACTTGCCCAGAACCCTTGAAACCTTCCAGAAACCTTTCTAAACCTAATTTTAATTGCTAAATCTTGGAAAAAGAATTGAGTCTACAAGTGTTTATGAACCCTAGGCTAATGAAAGTTCTTACTTTCATTGGACCCTTCAATCGATAATTGTGGTTTTTTTTTTTTCCGTTGCTAGATTGTGTTCTCTTTGCCTTAGAACTATTAGTTAATTATTTGCTAGCATTTTTAAATATTTGTGCTAGGTGGTTAGATTTATTTTATGCCTTTTATTATCTATAGTAATTTTTCTTTGGTCTCAGCTCATCATTTAAGCTAGTTTTCATAGTGTTGTATCATCTGCCTTTAGGGCGTCAATTGAACAAAGTATGATATGCCCGATTTTGAGTGTACCCCAAGTATTGTACCGCGTTGCTGAATCTCTTAAATCATGCCCTAGGAGATGTTTCAACCCATATAAAGAGACTTCGTCAACCACACACTTTTCTTTCATTCCCCGAAAGTCTAAAACATGGTGGAGGAAACATGGATAGTGATTCGCTGCTAGGGATAGAATCACCATTAACTTCGCTACTGGGGCAAATATCTTCTTATATTTAATCCCATAGGTTTAAGTATAGCTTTGGCAAGTAATCTTACCTTATACCTATCTACTGACTCGTCTGCCTTACATTTTACGGTATACATCCCACATGTTCTTTTCCTTTAGGAAAGATCAACCAGGTCTCATGTATCATTTTTCTGTATGGTTCTCATTTCTTCAAATATTGCTTCCCTCTACTTTGGATGTTTTAGAGTTTCTGCAACTAATGGTGTAGAAAAAGAAGATAATGAAGTAACAAAGGAGTTGTAAGACAGAGACAATTGGAATGTCAGAATCATCAACAAGAGGAAGATAATTTTTATTATTAGGGAATAATAAGGGAGATAGAGTAGGACCATAGGAATTACCTAGATATGAGGAATTGATTTGGTGTATCAAAGCCACGTTCTCGTAGCAACAGCTGCAACCACAGAGCTTCACACACTCCATATGCCATTGGCCCATATTCCTCCCCAACTATTGATCTCGCAACTACAATTTTTTTCTTGCTTTTCTAGGTTACAAGGTTCCACCTGTGAAAGTGCAAGTGCCTATGCCTAGAGAACAATAAACTTCCTCCTAGAGCCAAATTTGGGTAACAAAAGATCTTGAAGGTAGCTTCAAGGTGAGTGGTCCTTGGGGCATGCATGTACTGACTAACCACATCCACGACATATGCAATGTCCGGACTGGTGAGACAAAATTTCAACTTCCCCATTAGCCTTTGGACATGGCCATACAAAATTCATGAGCTCCCCATCCTATCCATTCAAGCAATGGTTCTATCCATTAGGGGTATCTGCTGCTTGAGTCCCAAGTTTTGTAGAATTTTTTCTAGATTTCTGTAGTCTTAACTGCAGGATTGTTTTTCTCCATTTTCCTTTTGCGAGACCCCGTGGTTTCCTTTAGGAGATGGGAAATTGTCTCGGCTTTCCAGATTGGGATCATGTGCCCCAAGAGGATATTTCTGCAGAGAGTTATGGCCTTGACACTAAGATGGTGTTGAACTAGTTTCTGAAATCGTTTCTGTAAAAATGTCTTCCTGAGTCATATTAAATTTTTTTTTTTAAGTAGGTCCTTATGTCTATTATAAAACCATAGGTGGTAGATTTTCTAACTCTAAGTAATGAACCTTAGTGGAAAATCAGCAAGATAGACGTCCTACAGATTTTCTGAATTTTTTGGAAAATAGTATAGTTTTCAAAACTTCTGTTTTATTCCTTGATCTGGGTTTCGATTATCAACCCAGATCCGAATTTGGAATTGGGTAATGTTTATTTGGAAATGGACTTGGATATGTGGGGTTGTATTTGACACACTTGCTTTGCGTAAGAACGTACCTTCACTGACCTACTTATAATTTCCCTAACTTCACCTTGTGTCCTTGGGCTTTTATCGTGGGTTTCGGGTTGGACCTAATGGATTATAGTTACAGGTTGGGTCCGGTATCCCAGGGTCAGGGCGTGACAAAAGCCCTTCCCTCGGGTTTCCACACCCTGCTACTGCAAGAGAAGTCTTCTAAGGCTTGAAAAAAAATCCTTCAGTTGTCCTATACTGATGAATAGTACCCGATGAACAATGACAATGAAAGTACCAATAGTTGGCTCTGATACGATTTAGTAATGTACATGGAGATTAATTGTACAAGGAAAGAAAGAAGAAGAATAATGAGAGGAGAAGACGATGAAGTTGGAGAAAGGGGGAATCGTGAATAGTGCCCACGGTTCCCACAGTAATGTTTTATTTCACTAATAAAGGTAAAATTCTAGGAATATCCCTCTTACATATGAAGAGACTTAACGACCAATATAAGAAACAAAAAATGTCTAAAACATAAGAGAAATAAAAGCCATAATGACATGACAAATACGTACGTTAACATAAGGAATGTGGAGCATTAAAGGGACAAAAGAAATTCCATATGCGTTGGTTATTATGAAGCATGCATCATACATTGTTTAATTACGAAATTAAATAATGAGAATTTTCAACCCTTAAGATGAATATTATTGATCTTACGGTATGGAAATGTATGACCTGTCGGCGTCTCATGGTTCTTAACTTCTTTTTGATCACTATGGTGCATGTGGAAATGTATGACCTGTCGGCGTCTCATGGTTCTTATTGATCACTATGGTGCATGTCCATTATAGTCTGGCATTGTGGCTGGTCACCAGTAAATTTTGTGCTCTTTCCTTGGTAGGTTCTTTAGATCAAACCACGACCTCATGGTTGTGTGAAAGCACTGGTCATTTGGGCTACAGTCTTTTAACCCTTTCATGAAGACTTGGAGTTTCCTTATGTATTTAGGTTTTTTTTGGTTTGTTTATATGCTAATACTCAGAGAACTACGTGGGTAATTTGTGGCTCTGTATTTAGGAAAGTTAAAAAGATGCATTTGCTGTTTGTGATGCATGCATATCCTTGTTAATTAGGCTGTCACTGCATCATGCGAATTTGTTTATATTTAATTTCACAGCATTTTCTCCGCAAAGAACTTGTTTTGGGGATTGAGTTCGAGGCAAAGCTTCAAAAGACTATTTTACCTCGTGAGTTTGACTATTTTTCCTTCTTAGATGTATCAATTATCTAGTATATCTTTTATGGACCTCATGTAATTATGTTTAAATTGTTCTTGTCCCTTTTCAATAGAAATATCGGCAGTGGAGGTATCCAAGTTTGCTGAAAACTACCGCACATCATGCAGCTGCGTCATTAAGACAGTTGAACCCCAAGCTCATGTAACAATAGATGATCTGAAAACTGCTGTGCTGAAGATCAACTCTCTCGAGGAAGAAAGAAGCATTTCTCATTGGGATGATGAACACGTTATTGAAGAAATTGTCAGCAGAAAGCCAGATCCAGGGTAAACTTGGTTCAACTTTTCATCATTTTCTCAACAATCTGCCCTTTTACAACCGCTTTTGCAGGATCTCAATCTATTTATAGGTGTCTTTGTTTGTGATAGCATATTTTGTTTTTTAATCAATTAATAAACGTGACTGCATATTTTTTAAGAACTTTGTTAAAAAGAGGATGAAAAAGGGGGCTAGAACCAAAAAAGATGATTGCACTTGCAAGAGAAGAAAAACGATGATTGCATCAGCAGCTCCACCACTAAAAACAAGCCCTTTGAAAGCACCTCCTTGGCTTAGAAATATTCATTCTCTTTCGCTGATTTCGGAACGAGGGAGCATGAGATGCTTTTTTTTTTATAAGGTAGAATTTATTAAGAAAGGCAAAAAAGATACGAGGCAGAGAAGAAAGAAGGAGGTCGAGAATACCTCCTAAAAAGCAAAAAAGAACAAAAAAACTAGCTGCCCTTAGCCATGATAGTTTCCCATCTAAACACAAGGTCCTCTGACGAGAGACCTATACATTCCTCGAAGAGCTTGGACCATAGGGAGCATGAGATGCTCAACCACATTTTTGAAGATCAGAGTCGGGAGTTGACATAGATTTGCTCGTCCATTGGCCGACTAGTTGTTTCATGGACATCCATATTGAAGGAATTCTGAGGAATTGAGTATACTAATTTTGTCAACAAATTGAGTTCCATCAGTTTTGGAGATACAGGTTTTTGAGTCTCTTTTGATAGACTTGTACCTATATTGTTTTCTGTAGCTTTTTGTTTTCGTCTTTCAAGGGAATGCTTTTCCCTTCTTTTGTGAGTGTTCCACCGTTGTGGATTTTAACCAGGGTCTTAGGTTTCATCCAGGGCCAAGACCAAGTTGACTCGGGCTCGGTCTCAGGACCGACTCACCCGAGACATTTTGAATATAAAGAAAAGGAGACTATCTCAGGCGAGTCAGTCCCCATGAATCATTTTGGTTTGAGGCCGAGACCTAAAACAATGTGTACCGTAAGATTCCCCCAATTCATCTCCACGTGGTTGCATATATATCTTCTAATTTGTCGAATTGTATGTTTCAGGTACATTGTAGAACAGTCCGAGATTCCTAGTATTAGGGCCACCGAGTTACTTCTATCAAATGGCATGAAGGTTTGCTATAAGTGTACAGACTTCCTTGATGATCAGGTACTAACTTT
Organism: Euptelea pleiosperma; assembly: GCA_035048495.1. Lineage (NCBI taxonomy): Eukaryota > Viridiplantae > Streptophyta > Magnoliopsida > Ranunculales > Eupteleaceae > Euptelea > Euptelea pleiosperma. The sequence continues at coordinate 32,636,499 of CM068549.1, read as the reverse complement.
CTGATTTTTGGGAACTGAAGAGATGAACTAGTATTTGGTCTCTTACTTAATTCAGAATAACTTTTGGATCATAAGAAAATGAGTAGAGTTCTATGTCATGTTTTCTACTTGCAAAACTCATGATCATTTTGGGAGTATATACTATATGGTAGTACTTGCTGCTTAAAGGTTCGATCGAAGTTCTTTATCCTAGGAGCCCCTAGCCTGTCACCTTTGTTTTGTTTGTAGATCTTAGGTACCTCTTAAGTATGGAACTTGTACAACATTTGAGATGGTAAGTAATACATAAACTATTTCAAGCCTCACTGTGTTATTTTTTGACATTCAAGGTCTACATTGCTCATGATCTCTTTGAATTTTCCATGGTCCATGGTTGTTGCGTCAGCTCTTAGGTAATAAGTGACAATCGGATATAAAGAATTCTATTCCTTGCTATTCAATGGATTGTTTTATTTTGGGAGAAAGAACATGCAACTTATATTAGGCTGTAGACAACCCATTTTTGTAGAGTTCGTAAGGTTCATTGTCGGTGCTGAGAAATAATCTAACAACTGTGATATTTAATCTGGTTTCACTCCTTCCATCATTAACAGTGTGTTTCATATACTTATCTATCCTTTGTGCAAGTGAATCGTCTTCTCCCCATTACTTGAATTTGCCAATGTACCAATAAATTTTGAAAGTCTAATAAGTGGAGTGGATCATTCGTGCAGAAATAGTGACAGAATGTCAGTTGTATAGGATTCTTGAGATTATTAGGTTTCTGAACGGGGAAGATCAGATAGGTTCTTGAGATTCTGGAAGGTGGAAAAGGCGCATTGTTCCTGAATGCCATTGATATTTATTCTTCTTAAATGATGATTCACACATCTGATTTATGTCTGGCTGTTCTCTTGCTGTATGAAATATTTCAGTTGCCAGAAATTTTCGAAGAAACATTGGTAATTTTTCTTTCTTGAGAAAGTAGCACAATTTTGTTAGATAAGAAGTTAATGTAACAACGCATTTCAGTGACCTTCTAAGGATTCAACTAAGAACTTATTGATTGAGGGCACATAGGATTCGAAGAGGAAATCCATGACCTTGAGGTTCGAGCAAGTGATGACGAGGGACATCTAGCTAGCATTAGGATGGTCTTGTATCAGCAGGAGACTGTTCGGATGGTCGTAGTTAGGTGTGCCCTAACTCAACAAAAGGGAAATGATGATTGAAGTAGAACTTCCATCTTCATATCTATGCCAAGTGTAGTGAAAAGAATTGCAAGATCATCATTGATAGCGGGAGTTGTATTAATGTGGTTTCATCCAACACTATTTCTCGTTTAGGAGTCGAACACGAGACCTTCCACTCTGATACCACTTTGATGCAGGACATCTAACTAGTACTCCCAAAAGTTGCGACCAGTAGGAGCGGAAGACTAAATTTCTTTATCTCATAGCCCAGATCCAGATTCTCAGCCAAACCCCCCTCGTGGGCCCCATTTCACACAGGCCACAACAACTCGAGTGTGCTCCCACTTCACGCAGGCTGCCTCACTCGAGTTTGGTGTGAAAATGCTCTTGCATTAATCATCCAATAGAGCTTCTCATGATCCTAGCCTTGAGCCAACCATCGCTATCTTTGATCAACCCAATGAACCATGATATTCACTAATCCACCACCCCAACTTTTACATCCTTTACCAACCTTGCATCACAGAAGGAAAAGATAGAGGATATCTTCAATGAGCAAGTGGTTTCCACCAGAAATGGAGGCTATCAAAAGTATCTTGTCACGTGGAAGGACCGACCCGAGTCAGATTGCACATGGATCACAGAGAGCGAGCTATAGAGGATTGATCTTGATTTATTGGAATAGTACCACTAGTTTATTTTGCCAAGGGCAAACTCTTCTCAGTTGAGTGGAGTTTATGAGGACATCAAGTAGAGAAAAAAGAAAAAAAATTAGAGGTTACTTTTGAGCTCTTCCAAATAATGCAATGGTGTGAGACCTCTTCCTTGGTGTGAATCCAGGTATCTTCTCATCTTTTCTCCTTACTTTCTATCATTATATTTATTTTTCTACATTAGTTATTTAGTTCCAACCCCCATACTCCAACCAAACCCTACTGGTACTGTCATTTGATTTGCACCATCACTAGGGCTGTCAACGGATATCTATCGAACTAAACATAGGTATATCCGAATTCGGATTCGAAAAAAATTACATGTATCCGAATTCGAATTCGAATCCGACGGACATTACAAACCAATATTTGAATTCGAATTCGATTTACTTATCGAATAGTCGACAATATTCGATTTGTCCGATAAGGAAATCGGATTCAAATCTTATCCCAAAATCCATTCATCGAGGTTGTTAGGGTATGCATCTGTTGAGGTCACAAGAAGAAGAAAAAAGGAGAATAACCTGCACCAACAAAACATTAGGTACTATTCATTTTTTATCTCCGCCGCATGCAACAACCTCTAGTGAGAATGGGGTTAGGGTCTCTACGGGAGAGCAAGAAGAAGAACTGAGGAAAGAAAACAGTTCTGCATGCATTCGTCAAGGTCGAGGTCGAGCCTAGAGTGAGCGCTGGAGAGAGAGAAGGATGAGGGGATTAGGGTTCAGGTAGGAGGAGGGAAAAGAATTGAAGAAGAAGGGTTCGTGAACTCGAGTGAGGGTTTTTTACTTTTCAAAAGAAAAAAAGCAAGAAGACTAAAAAGTCCCAAAGACTAAAGGTATTAATTATTAGGACCCTTAACTATTTTGGTCATTTGTGAAACGGATTGGATATTATTGTGCAGACATTCATATATCCGAATTTGTATCCGATAACTATTCGGATATCAAAAACATATTTGAATTCGAATTCGAAATCCGAAATTTTCGGATATATCCGATTTTTCGAATGCAGAGTCGAATTCGGATTCGAATTTTCGACTATCCATTGACAGCCCTAACCATCACGTCCCAGTGGGAGCAACCTGGGATCTACCCTTGGTAGGAGAACTTGGTTCGACGGCACTATTCGTGGTGCTGTTCACGGTCTTGTTCATGGTACTATTCACAGTCGAACCCAGTAGTAAGCCTCTAATCCTATCTGAAACCTATTCTCAGCCCTATTACTCTAATCCTACCTAAAACAACCCCATAATCACTAAACTAGATTTTTAGTTACCTGGATCTCCCGCCCTAGATCTAGTGGAAGTACAATCTTCCATTGAAACCTAAGCTAGTGGAAGTACAGTCTTCCATTGAAACCTCAATTAATATTTTGAGGATCAGCCATGTAGGATTGTGATTTGGCCTTGAACTATCATATGAACCGATATTTGATGTTGTCAAATTATTATATGGTGGATTAGATAGTCGTCTTAAATCTGATCTGTGAATGGTAATTTGTTATTTGATCCCAAAATTCATCATATTAGGTTAGGTATCCATAGTCTTGCATCATATTCTTGTTTTTTTTCCTTTTTCTTTTCTGGTGGTTCCTACTACCTATACTATGTGTGAATGTGCAAAAGGTCATTCATACAGATTTGAAGGGATAACCTCTGTCATGTGTGTATGTGCATGCCACAGATGAGAAGTTGTTGCAACATGGTGTATTATGTCTCCAAGGCAAATCGTAGGTTCCTGCAATTTGACGTTCCTTAGTAGTCACACTAAAAAGTGCTTCAAAAGGCATTGACTCCCTTTTAATTGATAGGACAACTACGTGCTGGCATTCAATTAGTGGCGCTAGCACGTCACTCGACTTCACCTATGGCGTTGGGGCTATTGGGTGGATAGTGTTCAGATGGTGCTGCTCAGCTTGGCACTAGCTCAGTAATTGTAGGCAGTTCACTTTTTTGTACTCTGACAGCATCTTTCAATGCCCGGTTCGAGCAAGGTGGTTTGCTAATGCTTGTCATTTCATTTTTTACTTTTTTTTTTGTAAAAATTGCCTTACTCTTCCAACGTGATGGCTCCTTGAAGATTGTGCAAGGCTAATCTTTGACCAGCAATGGACCTACGAGCTTCTCTGCTTGTCGGCTCTTTCCCACACATCCACCAGTTGTCTCTAAACTGTCGATTGTTCTCATGTGTCCATATTTTCCATGTTTGTAGATCTGTCTCTCACCACTTCCTATTGCCTTTCGTAAAGGAAAACGTGTGTGCACTTCGCACCCTATTTCTCATTTTGTTTTTCTAACTCATTTATCTCGTTCTTTTCGTACGTTTGTCAGCTCTCTTTCCTTAATATTATTCAGATGTTGTCACATTTTGGTTCGAGGAAAGCAATGCAGATTGAAGTGGATGTTGTTGGGTGCTTACCTTTGTCCCTCTTGGAAAGCATGTTGTGGGTTGTTGTTGGGTGGATAACATCAAACATCTTTCTGGTGGATTTATGGACAAGCTTAAGGCTTGTCTTGTGGCCAAAGGTTATTCTCAAACATATGGCATGGATTATGTAGAGACGTTTTCTCTGGTGGCTAAAATATTTTCGGTTCGTGTCATCATCTCTCTTACCGCTAATATGCAGTTGCCCCTATACCAATTAGACATAAAATGTGTTCCTTCATTGTACCCTAGATGAGGAAGTTTATATGGAGCAATCGCTTGGATTTGTTGCTCAGGAAGTTTTACAGGGTGTGTAGATTACAAAATCCTATATATGGGTTGAAACAATCACCTCGGGCTTGGCTGACAGGTTCAGTGAATTCGTACTTTAGTTTGGTCCGAGAATTTGTCAATAAGACCACTTTGTATTTAGTAAGAGTTATGAGGGTAGGAAGATCCTTTTGGTCGTCTATGTTAATGACATCGTGAGTGACATCAAGGTTATAGAGAATTTGAAGCAGTTTCTTCATATACACTTTCATACGAAGGACCTCGGACAAGTACTTTATGGGTATTGAAGTTGCACGATCAAATGCTGGAATTGTCTCAACAAATGTATGTTTTAGGTGTACTTGAGGAGACTAGTTTACTGGGAACTAAACCAGTAGACACTCCAATGGATCCTAATGTGAAGCTTATTGTTGATCACTGAGACTTGTTTGATAATCGTGGAGTTATCGGAGATTGGTCAGCAAGCTTAATTACCTCACCATCACTAGATCGGATATTTCTTTTGTTGTTAGTGTGGTTAGTCAATTTATACAAGAGCCTTGGATCTCACATTGGAAGGTTGTGATTCATGTTCCAAGATATCTCAAGGGAGCTCCTGGTCGTGGTTTGTTATACCAGACACATGGTTATGTACGTGTTGAGGGCTATGCAAATGCTGATTGGGTTGGCTCATCATCTGATTGGAGGTCTACCACATGATATAGCATATTCTTTGGTGGCAACCTTGTGTTGTGGCAGGGTAAAAAACAGAGTGTGGTGGCTCGGTTTAGCGCAGAAGTTGGCTATAGCTCACACTACTTGTGAGTTGACATAATTGAGGAATCTTCTCTAAGAGATAGGATTTGCAGTTGATCTCCCTCTAATCTTGTTTTTTGTGAGAGGACCAAGCACATGTAAGTTTCTTGCCACGTCATCAGAGAGTAGAAAATGGTAACAATTGTACTCTGCATGTGAAATCAGAATTTCAGTTAGCTGATGTATTTACCAAGGCATTGAGTCATATGAGGAGTGATTTCTTATGTTCCAAGCTTGGTATATACGATATTTATGCTACTGCTTGAGGGGGGGAGTATTAGTGTAACAGGAGTATCTTTGTACTTTTAACTTTATTAGAATATTTCTATATATGATAATTGAGAGGGTCGACTAGTGTAAGTTCAAGGTATTAATTCGACTTCCTTTTCTCTCTCTCTATTCTTCCCCTTCCTCTTCCCATCTCAATACCCTAATTTAGTTTACAGAAGTAAAAGATGTTTACAAAATGAATACAAAGCCAAAGACTAGAACAAGGTGTAAAATCAACAGTAGCAAACACACTGTCATCATTGTCTTAAAATGCTAGAGGGACGAAACAATCCCTACACCTTGGCTTAACCGGATAGAAGCAATCGAATACCTTGTCAGGGATCAGCTTGATTCGTTATTGTTTCCGATAGTCTTATGCTTAATGTCCTTGCATGTCCTGATCATGGTCGAGCAAAGCGTGTGCAAGGTCAAGGTTTTCAAATTTCCCAAAAGGTTGTTTTATAATAAATTAAATATCTTCTGTTTTAGGTGGACTTTGTTTTTCTTATTCGTACATTCTCTTAACAGGTTCTCTTCACTGGGTTCGCATGTGGGGGTTTATCTGAACTTCCAGAAAATGAGTATTTTTCATGCTTAATGGGATCGACCATTGCTGAAAAAATTGGTGTATTTGGTTACAAACCATCCGTGCTCGTGGATATGCTTGCTGGTAAGAGAGTTGAAGTTGGTACCAAGGTCGAAGCATACATGAGAAAATTTACTGGTGATTGCTCACCTTCCGACCTGGAAACTGCCTTGCAGGTTTGTTTTATTTGATGTCAATTCATATGCAAAGCTGTCACTTTTTATCCTTCTATCATGCATGCACGTGAGTGTATTTTTGTTGTTCATATTCATTTTGAGCAGTCTGTCTTAGAATCTGTAGTTTGCTCTCTGGGGATGGCTTTTCTAACACTAAATTCAGGGACTTGTGTTTTCATCTCATGATTATGTTTTGTTTGGCATGCAACTTTTGGTAGGGAGACAGGTGAACCCAAGTTGGTTATTCTTGTTGTATCTTTAATCCGATGTGTTAAATTTGGGAAAACAATTGAAAATATAAATACCAATTGCTAAAAAATACCGTAAAGATTAGTAATATCTTTCATTTTTAGTTGTAATTAATTTTAAATACTTTTGGAAAGTTTTTTAGTTTGATTAGGATTAGGATTATGAAAGTTTGAATTTTAAAATAGGGTTGCAATCTTTGATTTTGAATAAATAAAAAAATAAGAAATGTCTTTGAGAAATATCTTTGAAGCCAAGTTAACTTGGTGCTAAGTCAAGCTCATGGAGTGATTCCATTGAGAATCTTATGATCGCAGACAGGGTTCCCTTTGTCTTGTATCAATATCAGACTATCAGTGTCCAACACGTGTACATGTCTATGTTAATTCTTGTAACATATAATGGCAATGTTAGTGAATATGTTGTGTATATATTTATTTATTAAAATATATATACATGTATTTTTTTTTGAAAATTTACTTTGAGATTTCGTAAATAAATGTCTTAACTGATTGTCTGTAGTCCTTTTTATTATTTGTCTGATCTCTTTATCATATGGGATACCTGCAGCTTGTCTATCAACTATTCACAACAGTTGTGGTACCAGGAGAGGAAGAAGTCCAAATAGTGATGGAAACGACCGAAGAAGCAATTCGTGCTCAAAAGAGGGACGCGTACACTGCATTTGAAAACCGTTTGCGGGAGCTCAACTATGGAAACTCCTATTATTTCAGGGTGTGCATGATTTCATGGTTCTAATTAAATAACTGTTTTCTAATTGGCTTTGTCTTGCTTATTTCCAAGTGATGTTTCTCCCGATGCAGCCAAGAAGAATTAGTGACCTTCGAGAGGTTGATCCAAGAAAAGCTTGTGAATATTTCAATAGTTGTTTTAAAGATCCCTCGAACTTCACCGTTGTGATTGTTGGATATCTTGACCCAGCAGTGGCACTTCCTTTAATTCTACAGTATTTGGTAAGGTCTATCTCCCTCATAAGCTGCTTAGGCCTTGAGACATTCAAATCCACGTTGACTAGGTTGTTGCTTCTCAATTTAGGGTGGAATACCGAAGCCTCCTGAACCAGTCTTACACTTCAACCGTGATGACTTAAAAAGCGTACCTTTCACTTTTCCTTTAACCAGAGTTAGGTACATACATATTTACATCTCTCTCTCTCTCTCTCTCTCTCTCTCTCTCTCTCTCTCTCTCTCTCTCTTAATCCTCAGAATGTCGTTTTTGTAGCGAAGTAGTTCACAGCCCCATGGTGGAAGCACAATGTTTTGTCCAGCTAGCCTTTCCTGTGGAGTTAAAGAATGTATCTATGGTGTGTGTGACACTCTTTTGATATATTGGTTAAAAGCTCCTACAATCCAGCTCATGAGATGGATTCTCGTGAGTCTGAATCCAAATATTACTTTCATTGTATTGATGACTAATGTTTTTTTGTTGTATCTGCATCAAAATAAATTCAAGATGGAAGAGTTTCACTTTGTTGGTTTCCTAAGCAAACTTCTGGAAACAAAAATTATGCAGGTTCTCCAATTCAAGTATGGGCAGGTATTTCCTTTCAAGTTCTTCGGCTGTTGATTGTTGAGAATTCTCGTGTAACTTATGTGATTATTTAGCCTAACTCTTTCTTAATGACATTTATGCTCAGAACTACTCTGTGGGTGTTTCTGTGTTCCTTGATGTTAGTAAGCTGTCAAGAACTGGGGATGTGCGTGGTGATATTAGTGTAAAATTTCCCTGTGATCCAGATATCTCGTGGAAGCTGGTGGGTCTTTGGTGGAAGCGTAGAAATATGTGCTTGTTACTACATAAATGCTTGTCATTTTCTATTATGTTTATCTGAGCAACTTATTTCTATCTGGTAAATAGGCTGCAAACAACACTTCTTTACCTGTAAGATCTCTGCAGGTTGCCCATGTCTTGGATGAGATAGTGCATCTTCAGGAGGAAGGCCCTTCAGACAAGGATGTTTCAACTATTCTTGAAATTGAGCAACAAGCCCATGAAAATGGACTGCAGGTCAATTTCATACCATGATTATAGTTTTGAATAGTAAAAACTTTTTATGGCTTGTTCAATATATATCAGTACTCGTTACTTCAGGCTGCACTTCAGTCCTGATTATTTATCCTACCGCAGGAAAACTACTACTGGCTGGATAGGATTCTCTGCAGCTACCAGTCATGGCTGTATTTTGGTGATATCAGTGCTTCTTTGGAGGTTGGTACAGATGGGCATGCTTTTCTACTTCCCCTAAAGCATTTTTTTCTCAATTTTCTCGGGTGTTCCCCATTGATTATCAGAAACACGTTATATAGCTAATGAGTGATAGCTATTGTTTATGAGGTCATGAGGCATAAAGATATGCATGGGTGAGTTTATATTAAAGTTATACCTTCACTCCGGTGAGGCACCTTGCATTTTGCTTATAGCTATCTTGATACACACGGCACTATAACATTTTTATCAACAGAAGATACCATACATGTATGCCTCGTGAACAAGCCCACACTCATCAGTAGAGATGTACAATCTTGCAGCTATTTCTCCAGTAACAGAAATAGGTTAGGCATATTTCATTCCTTTTTAACTATTTTCTGCATACAGGTTCAAGATGAAGGACGTACTAAAGTTAGAGAATCTTTAAGACCATCAACAGCAAAGTTGGCATCACAACGGATACTGCCTTTCCCATGCACAAAACAATGCAGTGTAGTGATTCTAATGCCTCAGAAATCTAGCAAACAGATACGATAGAGATGCAAAGGTCAGCCACGTCTTGTACTGGAGTTACACATGTAACCATTATGCGTGTGTGTATATATTACTTTATTTAGGATAATGGAATCTGCTTTACTTGCCAACAAATAGATAAACAAAAGCTGGGACCACACTAGAGAATTGAAAATTTTCAAGCCGAAAGCATGAACATTTCGATCCATCTCACTCACAATCTCTAGTATCAGCTGGTTAGTGATCGCACATTCTTCTGAGATCCTTTCCATGTAACAATAATAGTAAATGGCCCGTGCCCACGGCACTCTCTGACAAATGCATTTGCAAAAATTTGGTGCCTTAGGCACTCAAACGGTATAACAGACGGGGGCGTTGCCGCTTTTTCCATTATAACGGCTGTTATAACGAATTGTAACATAGAGGGAAACATGGGAAAATAACAGAAATAACAAAAAATAAGGGTCTTTTCAAACTTTGAATAAATTGAGGTCAAATGAGTGGGAGTGAATGAATAAATGAGGCAGATTGAGTGGCTGAAATCTAACCGTTCACATTAGATGGATGGGTTTGATCTCAACCACTCTTTATCTTATGAAGTAGGATAAGATAAGAGAATACAACTGAGTTGTTTTGTTATATGTGCGGGTGGCTAGTGCCCGCGGCACTTTCCGACGAAGTGTTTGTCAAAAGTGGGTGGCAATTAATCTCGGTCATTGATATGAAGCATAGTGGATTTCAGCCACTCATTATTGAAGCCATATAAGATAAGAGAGGGTATAAGAAAACCAAAATCGGATGTGAGTGGCTGAGATCCACCATCTATTTTGGGGATAAGATCTTGACCCTTCCTGGTATAAGCGGGGAGACAATGTCCCTATTTTGTTATAGAGATATGTCATAGTCTTATAGGCCAAAGTAGATTATTTATTTATCTATTTTCCCATGTCTGTTGGTTTTGGCAGATTTTGGTGGCCATGGCAAGAATTGCAGTTTTGACACTCAGGCTGCGGAAATACTCACGGAGTAGTTGAAATCTAAGGAGAAATTAGCTTCGGCAAAGCCCATGTAATGAAAGATTAAAGATCAGTAACAATAGAATACTTATATTTGTAAAAGGTAGAACTCATAACCGATGACAAATATTATTTAGTATCTTCAAAAAGTTAAGGAAAGCAAAACAGATCATTTGGAAGTGTCAAACTAAAATCCGTATTGTCCTTTTGAGCTCACAGAACAGGATACTTGGTGCTTATGATGATGATGATTTGAGAATATACTACATCCTCCACATGAAGGGAATGTTTGTTAGGGTTCCCTTCGAGATCTCTTTTATGGATGACATCTTTTTCTTTTGGTAGTGAAGAGGGCTAGTGGGTTATCAGTGGGTGAAGACAGTTTCGAAGGCAGGTACTGGATCTCATCACTCACAAACCTTACCCGCTTAACAAGTTGGCACCTTCACCCCTTTTTTATGGCCACGTGGAGGCTGATGTAGCCAATACAGACTGTCTGATAGAGAACCTTCTGGCTTGGCCATGTAGACCATATCCATATCCTACCATGTTTGCCCTTTCGTGGATGAAAGACATTGCTTGAATTCTTGCTTCCTTTTGCAAAGGAGTGGAGTGGAGGGCTATTGAGATGAAACTTGCCTCATGGTGAGAAGGTGAGGTGGCGAAACACGAGGGCAGTCACTTTAGCTGCCATGTTCAAGAAGCTCAAGCCATCTATACTTGGGAACATTTCATTTGAAGTCATCAAATCTCTGCATAAAACCCGACTTTTTTGAGAAAAAAAAAAAACCTTGTATTTTGTAAAAATATTTTAAATCACGGTGTTTTCAAAACATCTCGAAAAAAACACAAAAATATTCTATAATCCCAAACAATCTCAAAATTTTAAAATTTTTCAAAAAATCTCGTGAATAAAACTCTCTTTTTTAAAAGAAAGTTAGAATATTATTAATGTTGTTTCTATTACTTAGATTTAGGAGAAATGTCATATAGTCCGGAAAGTGTGTGGTCTATATAGTCCACGCGATCTAAGGGTCAGGAATCAAACAATGCAAGCCCACATGAAGATCACCACCCTCCCTTGGGTCAGTGGGACCCATCAAGTCCGTCAATCACGCAAGGATGTATCACATTTGATAAGACCTTGTTGCTGCCCAGCGGGGAGGTATGGCTAATGTTGGTGAACGGCTTGACAATGCAACAGTCAATCGTGAGTGGTGCATACTTTTTCCTGATGCCAAGGTTCATCAGAAGACCACGCATGGCTCGGATCATTGTGAAGAGCCCGAGTGCCAAAAAATTGTGAAAGACACTTGGACCCAATCCATTCAGGGAGCTCACGCATTACAAGTGCATTGGAAATTAAAAGTTACTAAACATAAAATCCAGAAGTGGAATCGTGCTCGTCGCTGTAATGTTCAGGCCCATATCTCCTATTTGCAATCTTACTTGGCTCATATCCAAGGTCTACCCCCACAATCGTGAACCTTAACGAAGAGAAGCAGGTTTCCTTGGTTCTCGATGAGGCTATCCTGAATGAAGAACAAGCGTGGCGGGATAAATCGTGTGGTTTGGTTAAGAGACGAGGACCAAAAGACTAAGTTCTTCCATCTTTCCACTCTCATTAAACGAAGGAAGAATAAGATTGAATGGATTATGGATGACGAAGGTCAGAAACATAACGAAAGGGGTAAAATTGGGCAAACTCTTGTTAAGCACTTCTAAGAGATTTTCATCTCCTCTGATTCAGAGAATCTTGTTTTACTTGAACAGCTGAAGCTTCCAAAGGTGTCGGAGGCAGTGAATGCTTCTCTGTTCCGCCCAGTGACTATGGAAGAAGTCAGATGATGTGGTGTTTTTGCACCAGCCAAATAAAGCCCCTGGTCCAAACGGCTTTACGGCTCTATTCTATCAAAAAATTTGTCCTGCTCTTAAAAACGATATATCCAAGTTAGTCCAGCATGTTATGACTACAAAATGCTCCCTTCAAATCCTTAATGAGACATCCCTAGCACTGATTCCTAAAGTGAAGCCTCCCGAAACTCCCCATCATTTTTGTCCTATCAGTCTATGCAATGTTAGTTACAAAATTATATCCAAGATCCTAGCGGCCAGACTTCTAGTTATTCTTTATTCTCTGATATCAATTTATCAAGGTGCATTTGTTTCGAGATGTCAAACTTCGGACAATACAATTTTGGCACATAAAATCTTCAAGACTATACATCGAAAAAAAGGAAAACATGGTCTCACGGCAATCAAAATCGATATGTCTAAGGCACATGATGGGGTGGAGTGGAGCTTTATTCTTCAAGTTCTTCGTGTGATGGGATTTAATCCCCAATGGATATCTCTTATTTCTTGATGCACTACTTCGCCATCGTTCTCCATAAAGCTCAATGGATAGCCATTTGGAAATTTTTACCGCTCTCGTGGTCTTCGACAAGGTGACTCACTCTCCCCCTTTCTGTTTACTATCTGGCCAATTTGGTGGAGGCTAGATTTCTCAAGGACACCCTTGATACCTTCTGTCAAGTGTCTGGCCAACAGATTAATTTTGATAAATATAGTGTTTTGTTTAGTCCCAATCTCCATAGATGGTAGAAGAAAGTGATATCTCAAATATTGCACATTAAAAATCTTCACATATCAGAAAAATATTTGGGTACCCCTTTGTTTATTGGGAAATCTAAAACGAAGCCCCTTCAATGTTGTGTTGACCAAATGAGGAGTATACAAAAGGTTGGCGAGCCAAATGTCTTTTATAGGTGAGGAAAACTACATTAATCAAGTCAGTAGCGGCACCAATCCCTATTTATTTGTTGCAATCTTTCATGTTCCCAAAAATGATTTGTGCTCCGATGGATAAACTTATTAACCAATATTGGTGGGGTGGAGGTACAAACAAATCAATCATTCGATTGGCTAGCTGGGATTCATTATATCGAGCTAGTTCTAGTAGGGGTTTGGGCTTTCGGAAATTCCACCAAGTGAATGTACCTCCTTTCGGTGCATCTTGTGAAAAGGTATTGTGCAAACGGGAACATCCTCTCGGCAGGAAAAAAAAAAAAAGATGACGTCCTTTTGGTGTTGGAATAGTTTGATTTAGGCTAAGGATAAGTGTAAAGAATTTTGTTGCTGGGTGGTAGAGATGGGTGCCAAGATTAAGATTTGGACTGGTCAGTGGATTTCGTCGCTTCCTGAATCCATTTTACCGCCTCCTACACCCTCGAACTGCAACATTCACCGGGTCTAGGAACTCATCTTACGAGTCCATAAATGCCCTCTTGTCACGATACCGTCAACAATGTTCAGTTTGGTAATCCCCAACCTACCATTCGATCGGTCCAACCTTGATCTTATTCTCAAAGTCTGGTACAACTCTAGATAGTGAAGGATTCGGTCCAACCCCAACTCCTCAGTACACCTCAAATAGAATTTGAGAACTCAACCGTGTGGTTTACTCTAATATCTTGGTTAATGATAGAAGATTGAAATCTAGACAAAGTTTGATCAAGTTTGGTAGAAGAACAAGTTCTTCAAATTATGATCATGAAAACCCAAAAGAATGAAAAAGGGATTACATGGGTTTTCTCTCCTTAAGAATTTCTTTCAAAGATGATTCTCTAAGGAATGAAATTGTAATAACCTAGGGTAGTAAAAATAGATCTTACAAGTTAAAAACTGTTAACTTGACTAAGATTCTAGTTGAAGTCGTCAAAATATAAGAGATAAGGTATTGGTTATAAAACTAAAAATCTCATAGAGAGGCTTGATAAGAAAAATGACCTCACTATTAGACTCTGAAGCATCAAGAAACATAATTTAGATTGTAAGCATGCTAAAATTTAAATTTTTCATAAAAAATTATAAAATTTTGAAAACTACACGAGAAATGTGTTAAAAAGTTAATATTTTACTTGAATAATATTTTGAAAAACCCAACTGTATAGATGGATAGAGCATGGAAAAATATGAACATAAATTGTAGGTACGCTGAAATCAGAGATCGATAGGGTCTTGATCAGATATTGAAAAATAAATTATATTTAATATTAAAAAAATGTACAACAAATATTTAAAAAAATGTGTACATGTTGTACACCATAGTGGAACCCAAGTGAAAGTCATCCGAATGTCGGTGGACAAATTAACCACATTTAATATATTTAGAATATATAAAAATAAAAAAATTAAATCTAAAAGAAAACCTAAACTTATTGTTTGAAGAACAGAGGAAAATAAAGGAGAGAGAAAGAGACTTGGTCGAAGAAATGAGGTTGGTGTTTTATGTTTAAATTTACGAAAAATTTCTAAAAAGAAAATAAACTTTAATCTATTTACAAAAAAGAATACAACTTTTCGCAAATCCCAAAAAAGAAAACGAAATGCCCTTTCAAAGGGCGTTTTATTACGTGGCACATGTTTATCAAAAAACGCCCTTTAAAAGGGCGTTTGTCAGTAAAAAACGTCATTTTAAAGGGCGTTTTTCAGTAATAGACGCCTTTTTAAAAAACGTCTGTCAGATCTCTGACAACTGACAGACATTATTTTAAAGGACGTGTGTCAGTAGAAAACGCCCTTTTAAAGGGCGTTTTTTACTGACAAACGCCCTTTTAAAGGGCATTTTTTGATACCCAATTTTTACTCCCATTTTGGCGTACCCAGAAGATGAATCAATGGCTGATTTTTGGTGAGGATGATCTCTACGGTGAGGAGATCATCCTCACAAAAATTCAGATCATTCCGATATTCGTAGATTGGTTTAGAAGTTGAGGAATTATGGGACGTTTTTTAAAATTTCTCAGGAATAAACGCCCTTTAAAAGGGCGTTTGTCAGACGTGTCAGCCATCAGTCATTCGTTAGTCAGTCGGCGACTGATTGGACTGACAGCAGACGAAAGGGCGTTTCGTTTTCTTTTTTGGGATTTGCGAAAAGTTGTATTCTTTTTTGTAAATAAATTAAAATTTGTTTTCTTTTCTGCAATTTTCCGTTAAATTTATTTTGCAATTATCCTTTTTGATAAATTATTCTAATTAAAAGTTTAATTTGTGCTATTTTCGCAAGAATTTATAGTATTTTTTATTATTATTGAATTTTTTTTAAAACAAATCATTTTCTTGAATGAATCATTGAAAATTCTTAGGTAAAATCTCAGATCTTGGTAAGGTTTTGATAGATTTCTGTTTTGAGTATTTACAACTTTGATTTAATGTAACTTTTAACTTGATTTAGGTTCCAAAATTTTGAGATGAAAACATGGAAATCTTAAAAAAACAAAAAAAATTTGGGTGTTTTTTTTTTCCTCTTGAAACCCTCTTTTGGATTGATCAAATTTTTCTTTGAAATGAAATCAGAAACTTCAATCAAATGCTACCACCTTAATCCTCCATATAATGAGGATTCAACACTACCAATAAACGATTTTGGGAAGTCTTTAATGGTGCAAGAAACTTTATTTTTCTGAATTGTTACACTCCAGATTTAAGCATGTTTTGAGGCGTTTTTGAAGGGTGTAACACCCATCTAACTGAAACAAAATTATGGGAAATAAATGAGGATTGTTTGATGAAGTTTTTAGGAAGATTTTCATGGCCATTCGTGGCCGTCCGAGGTGGAAAACAAACTCCTTTGTTTGGTTGTTAATGGCGAGCTAGAGGATGAAGACAACCTCCATTCTTATAAAATAAAAAAATAGAAAATGAAAAAGGAAAGTTTTAAGAGGGGTTTTAGAAGTTTTGGGGTTGGTTTCATGCTCCTTTTTGGCTATGTGAAGCAGGGACCAAGGAACCCCTTTTGCTGGTTGTTGACAGTGAAAAGTTTACTACTCAAGGGACACTAAGAGTATAAGTCAAAGTCAAAGTCAACTCAGGGGAATGGACAAGAGAGGTCTTTGAGCAAGATTAAGAGCTTAAACATGTAAACAAATCACATACGGTTATGTAAAAGATAGGATTACACAATTGCATCCTGTTAGAATTGTCAGAATTGACACAGTTTTCAAGGAAATGAACTTTCTCAATTTTCATCAAATTTGGCCAATGACGCGGAACGAAGCGTGAAGTATTCAAGAAGAAGATCACCGTCTTCTCCTAATAATAAGACCTTGAATCCACAAGGCAAAACTAAAAAAAAAAAACCCAATACATATTGTATTCAAAATTTCAAGCTGCTGAGTTCATTACAAACCCTTGTTTAAATAGAAAAATAACTTCCTAAATCCGAAAATACTCAAAAGGGAAACTGCCAAAAACAATAAAAAGAAACCCAGAAAATAGGAAAACTAACAGAAGATCCTCCACACTAATTAGCAAGCTGTTCCACTAAATTGAAAGTTGGCTGGCTGGTTGCTGAAATACCCTAAATACGTTTGGAACTTGATGATTTCCTGCAATCTAAATGATCCAGGAAATCTTTGGCGACTTGTTCTACATCAGTCTCCTCCACTTGAAATGAACTCATCCTCGAGTTATCGGCTCGTATCGGTTCATGGTACTCGAACAAATCTGCAGCATTAAACGTCCGTGATATTGCCATGTCTTTGGGAAGATCAACAACATATGCATTGTCATTAATTTTTCTAATTATCTTGAAAGGACCCAAT
This sequence comes from Euptelea pleiosperma, assembly GCA_035048495.1. Lineage (NCBI taxonomy): Eukaryota > Viridiplantae > Streptophyta > Magnoliopsida > Ranunculales > Eupteleaceae > Euptelea > Euptelea pleiosperma. The sequence continues at coordinate 32,619,461 of CM068549.1, read as the reverse complement.
TTCTTTTTCTTCAACTTATTGTATGTGCCCACGGGGAAGCGTTCTTTCCTCAAATGTACCAGCACCTTGTCACCGTCCTTGAATACCTTCAATCGTCTATGTTGGTCTGCAGCTGCCTTGTACTTGGTATTGGATTCTTCCAACTTCTTACGAACATCGGCGTGCACTGTCACAATTTTCTCAGCCATATTCTAATCCACAACACTTATTCCTGGGAGTTTTGGTAACGTCACTAGATCCAGTGTGTGTCTGGGAACACGACCATACACGATCGCAAAAGTAGACTTGCCGGTGGATCGATTTGGCGAGTTGTTGAAAGCAATTTCAACCTGAGAAAGGAACAAGTCCCACTTCTTAGGTCTATCACTAGAAGTACTTCGCATGATGTTCCCCAATGTTCGATTCACAATTTCCGTCTGTCAGTCCGTTTGGGGGTGGTATGCACTACTGTATTGCAAGGTGGTGTCAAAGCGCCCCCATAAGGTTCTCTAGAAATGGCTAAGAAGCTTTGTATCACGATCAGATGTAATTGTCTAGGGTATTCCATGTAGCCGTACAACCTCCCGAAAGAAAAGGTTGGCCACGTTGGTTACATTCGTCGTCTTCTTACACGGGAGAAAGTGTGCCATCTTAGAGAATCTGTCAACAACCACAAAAATAAAATCCATACCTCGTTTGGTCCGCAGTAGACCTAGCACGAAGTCCATGGACATATCCTCCCAGGGTGCTTCTGGAACTGGTAATGGAGTGTAAAGACCAGTGTTTTGGGATTGTCCCCTAGTCGTTTGGCAAATGTGGCATCGTTGCACAACTCTCCCGACATCTCTCTTCAACTGAGGCTAGTAATACCTCTCTTCCACAAGAGCGATACTCTTGTCTAAAAAAAAGAAAAAAAAACCAATACATATTGTATTCAAAATTTCAAGCTGTTGAGTTCATTACAAACCCTTGTTTAAATAGAAAAACAACTTCCTAAATTCGAAAATACTCAAAAGGGAAACTGCCAAAAACAATAAAAAGAAACCCAGAAAATAAAAAGACTATCAAAAGATCATCCACAAGAATTAGCAAGTTGTTCCACTAAATAGAAAGTTGGCTGGCTGGTTGCTGAAATATTCTAAATACGTTTGGAACTTGATTTTCTGCAATCCAAACGATCCAGGAAATCTTCGGCGACTTGTTCTACATCAGCCAATCTATATATCTATACTATAGGAGAGAAGTGGGCAGCGTCCTTCTCTCTCCTCCACATCATAATAACATGACACTCTCCTCATGCAGAGTGCCATGTCATCAATTGATACTTTTCTAAGTGCCACATAATCAATTGATATATCTTCTCACCATTATAATTTTCACACATGTTTTATATTAATAAATTAAACTCTCATTAATTAATTAATTAATTTTTAAAAAATGTCTTCCTCTTTTTAAAACGTCTCTCATTTGAAACGTCTTTCTCCTTCTTCCTAAAACGTTTCCTCTTTCCATTTCAGTCCCATCTATTTCATATTCAACTCTCATTTGAAACGTCTTTCTCCTTCTTCCTAAAACATTTTCTCTTTCCATTCCAATCTCATCCGTTTCATATTCAACTCTCATTAATTAATTAATTAATTTCTAAAAAATATTTCATTCTTTCTAAAATGTCTCATTCTTTCTCTCTTCCCAACACTTATTTCTCTATTTAAACTCATTTGTTCCATGAGTTGGAAGAGTAGGTGATAGTTGTGGAGTACAGGATATCTAGATCCACAATACCTACAACATTGTATAATTTCTTTTAGCATTGACATTTTCGCCTACATGGTAGTCTTGCTTGAGGTGTTATCCGGGCAAATACCAGGGCCGACGAGAAGGGAGAAGGTAATGTTCATTTCTCAGATAAGATCAAGTATATATTATGATCTCGTGATATAGAAGAACTAAAGGAATTGATGGATCATGCATTGGGATCGAAAATATATCAGGGTGCCACATGGGTGGTGGTGGTGGATTGAGTTAAAGACTTGGATGGGACGAGACACCAAAAACATGCTACCTATTTGAAAAAATTTATTTTTCTTTTTTCTTTTTATATTTTATATGTTCACAAACAGTGGATGAGATGGACATGTACATTGCAACAATTTAGTTTCATTGACCTGATGAATGTATGGGTCACTACCCATTGTTAAACTACAACGCACATAAGCCTCATTGGTGATTCTTAATCGTTGGATTTTGATAATTTTTCTATCATGTGTTTGAATGGCTTGAACTTAGTACTTTTTAATCTATCGAATTTTTCATAAAACCTTTGATGAGAAAAATGCATAAATCCAACGACTACGAAAATAAAAATAAAAGAGGTTTTAATAGATTTCAACCAAATCGAAGTGTCACAATATGATTTTAATATTTTACCATGGGCATTTTAAATTTGTTATAATAATCTTTCTCCACACATCACATATAGATGAGCAAGACAAAATTTTGAAATAAATTGCCAAAAAAAATAAATTGTCCATACATAGATTAAGTGAGCCTTTATGTAGATGCCAACATCATCTCATCTATGACTCCACGCTTCCTCTCCTCTTCACAATATAATTTTCTCTGCATTTATTTTTAATTTTTGGATGAAAAATAAATTTCTTTATTTATAAATTAATATGAAAAGTAAATGTCGTATTTATTCGGATGGCTTTTGGTCTTCCGTACGTTTTATATCTCTCTATAATATATTATCTTTCCGTCTTCTTTTCATCCAGATTTATCTCTTTATTAGATTTAGGGAATTTTTGACATACCCCCCCATGTTATCTTTAAAATTTGACATACCCCCCCCCCCCCCCCACAATTTGAAAAAGCTGACATGCCCCCCTATGACTCGGTCCACCGTCATTTGACCAGTGTTGACCCGAGTTGACTACCTAATTTTGTATTAAAGGATGAAAGTGCCCTTGTCTTCAACCTTATAACAAGGGTTTGGGTTTAAGCCAAAACCCATAACCCAAATCAAACATGAAAAGAAGAGATTAAAGATAAAAATTAAAACCCATATTGGTAAATTTGAGATTTTTTTTTTATTTTTTTGATGAATTAAACAAAGATTGAGAAAAAAAAAACCCCAAAAAAATAAACAAAACTCATGAAGGAATGAGATTTCTTTTTATGGATTTTATTGTAGAATGAAATTTTAAAATTGAGAGAACCCATTTTTCTACATCTCAAAAGTTTGAAATATAAATTGCTTTGTTATGCTTTTCATTTTTGTTAATGAAAATTTTAAAACTAAAATTGTATATGTTTTTTTTTTGTTTTTTTTTTCTAACCTTGGGTTTAAAATTATTGCAGGAGTGGTGGCCAGCCGGCCATGAGATTCCGGTGGGTTGGTCGCCGGTGATGGGCGGGCCAACCCATTGGAATCTTTTGGCCGGCCATCCCCACAGCCGTTTGATTTGGGGTTTGGGTTTTGGCCCAAACCCTTGTTCCAAGTTTGAAGACAAGGGCATTTTTGCCATTTAATACAAAATTTGAAAGTCAACTCAGGTCAACACTGGTCAAATGACAGTGGACCGAGTCATAGGGGGGTATGTCAGCTTTTTCAAATTGTGGGGGGTATGTCAAATTTTAAAGATAACATGGGGGGGTATGTCAAAAATTCCCTTAGATTTAAATATTTTATTCTCTCACTTCCCACTATAAAATTTTTCATTCTTCCTAAAATCTCATCTACATTATATATGTTTCTAATTTCTCTTCCTTATACGTTACACAACATAAAAGGAACGTTTCTAAATTTCACCTCCATCTCAACGTTTAAATCTCTTATACACATAATAAGACATTATTTATTTGTGCCCGTGCTTTAGCACGGGCTTTGATTACTAGTATCATTCAAAAGCAATAGCAATCACATATGGTTATGACTTCAAAACAGATTTAATGCCATCTTAGGGTCAAATGATTTTTCTTCATCAAAGTTTTCGTGCCTATTTCAATTTGTGTTATTCATGCCATGAACCCCTACATTTTTTTCTCTTATTTTACTTTAAAAATCCATCCCTTACCTCCCTTCAAATACTATTTTTATAATTTATATATATTTTATAAATTTTTTATTCTTTTTTGAAAATTATTTATAAACGAGCAAGCGTGCAAGCACGTGAATGTTGGCCTCTTTTGGCCGTAGATTGGTTGACTTTATTTAAAACTTCATTAAATTAATTTGCGATTATTTTAGTTTGTTTTGTATGTCGCCGATGAGGCAAAAGTATACTGGAATATATATGCTAATTATACATTAATCAATAATTTACAAGGAAAATAGAGCCAGCACATCAAGCTGTTGCTTAGCAGACCATACCAATAAATTACAAATTACTTTATAATTCAATTTTAAATCAGAATATTTTTTTTTTACCAAGCCACTCTGCTTGTACGTACATGCGGCACACGAGCGCAAAGGTATCGGGAAACATCTCTTGATGGCCACACCTAGGATATCTCTCAGCCCAAAGTTAATAAAACTGATCACTAGCATTGATGGTTAAACGTGATCACTAGCGCCTTTGCACTTGCCAAATCCACATGATAACCTTGTTTTTAATTTTTGAAATTTAATGGGAGCGATTTACTGACTTGCCCGTTCCAAGTTGGGAGCTGGGTCATGTGACTCGGGCCACCGCCGGCTCCTAGAGAGGAGGGCACCGAGTCAGGCTGGTTTCACAGACCTCCTGCTCTCGTTGGTGGAAGGATAACGAGATGGTGCACCCTAAGTCCAACATGCCCTAAGAAAGTAGCCCAGTTGAACAACCACCTTTTAAAAAATGCTTATAAAAAAAAAAGTTTGTGATAAAAAATCACTCAGCATGGTTTAAGTCATGGTTTTAAAAACGGCCGTTTAAACGGTAACGCCCCAAGTCCGTTTTCCGTTAAAACCGTTTAAACACGTTTTAACGGTTTTGAAAAAAACGGCCGTTTTTTTTGTTTTAACGGCCATTAAAATCGTTTAAACAGCCGTTTAATTCTGAAAATTTTGTTAAAAAAAGGCCGTTAAATCCGTTTAATTCTGTTAAAATCCGTTTAATTTCTGTTAAATTCCTTTTTTTTTTTTTCTTTTTTTTTCAAATTTCAAAATTTGAATTTCAGCGCCATTTTTTCCGTTAAATTCCATTTTTTCCCATTTTTTTTCATTTTTGCCCCTGGCCGTTTCAATCCGTTTAAACGGTAACGCCCCCAGTCCGTTTAACCGTTAAAACGGCCTCCTTTAAACCTTGGTTTAAGTCATCAACCATTTTATTTGGATAGTCAAAAAATACGGCAAATGATCCAAAATAGGCATATAAGTCGAACAGTTCGGCTTGCCGAACCCATTTGGTTAAAATTTCCGGGTCCTCGATTTCATTAGTGGGATGCACTGAATGGTGGGACCGAATAAGAATAACTGCTTTGATCGCCGCTCAATGGCCGAAAATACCCATATTTTCAACGGATCAAACTGCAATGGATGTAACACAATGCCACACTTTTCCCTGTAGTATCTTAAAATCCTTTCCTCAAACTTATCCTGTAATCCCAGGTTTAAAAGGGGGGGCCGTTATAATGGACCGGGGGTGTTACCATTTTTTCCGATAAAATGAATTGTAATACTCAGGGGCAAAAAGAAAAAAATAATGGAAATAAACGGAAAAAATGGAATTTTCAATAAAAATAATGGAATACAACGGAAATAACAGGTTTTTGTCACAAATTTTTCTCAGAAAATAATGGTTGTTATTTAAGTTATAACGGGAAACATTGTTTTCTGAGCGTTAAAATGGTACATAACGTAACGGCCAAATCCGTTATAACGGCCATTTTTTAAACCATGCTGTAATCTACTTGCAAGGCCGGTCCCACAAGCAGCATCATACGGTCTGTTCACCAAGTTACGATAGCATCAATTCAAGCCTAGCCGAGTCGAGCTAATACACATGTATACACTGTTCCTCCTTGGACTCCCTGATTCCACAGCAAAAACAAGCTGTCCAGAACCAATGTCGAGGAATTTTAAACACATTTCTCTAAGCTGTCCTGGCCACCAAAAAAAAATTTTATAAACGAAAAAAAAAAGAGGCATGATCCCCTGCAATTTGCACATTGACTCTAGTTTGTATACGCTCAGCTGACCATCAAATCACATTGCACATTCCCATCAATCTGAACCATCTGATCGGTAACCCAAAAACTGCATTAGTTGGATCATTCCTAAACCATCTGATCGATATGTCTCTCTTGTTGACCCTCATCAGAAATCTTTCCCAATCATCCGAATCAAGACTGCTTATCCAATCCAAGTGGTGGGTCCTCTCTATAGAGATGTCTAAGACTTTCGGCATAGACTAACTCATTGAGACACCGCAATTTCTGGCATCTCTACCGGAATATACTCCGCAGATTCCAGTTCCGAGGAAGTCAAAGTCAAATCATCATCCAATCCAAGAGTTCCACAAAGGCTTCTCAAATTCAGAATCAGACGAATGACTAAAGCAGCCTTTGAAGACCAAAAGTTCCTAAAAAGGCCAAAAATATCTGCCCGTGTAGTGTAATGAAATGTAATAGTCGAATCTCACTCACCACCACCACCACCACCACACCAAAAAGAGCATCTCCGAAAGATCTCAACCTTTTCTTCAGTGGATTTTTATCTTTACAACACTGATAAGCGGTTTTCCGTCCATGGAATCGCCGGAGAGTTTCGCCGGAGAATTCGAAGCCGCAGAGAAGTTCATCTTACGGTGGGACTCGACGGCATCGGAGGAGGCGAGGGAACGAATGATCTTCGATGGTGATCGACAGGAAGCTGACCGATACTTACGTGCCGTCGATGAGATCCAACGATTGATGGAGTCTGCTACTATATCCGGTGATCCGAGCAAGGTCAACGGTGCGATACAGATCGCCATGGCCAGGCTTGAAGATGAATTCCGTAACATATTGATCATCCACACAAATCCACTTGAAATCGATTCACTCATCGATTCAAATTCTTCAATTCACTCCTGTTCTAGAACAAGTACTGGAGAATTCATTGAAGAAGAATATCCCGAAGATGAAGATCATAGCAGAGAAGAAGATCATGAACAAAGAGAAGAAGGGAGTAGTACAGCTAGTGCTAGTTATCGATCAATGAATAGTATTCGTGAGATTGATCTGATCCCTACAGAAGCGATCTACGATCTCCGTAGTATCGCTGAGAGGATGATCTCCGCCGGCTATTTACGTGAGTGCATACAGGTATATGGGAGTGTACGTAAGTCAGCCGTCGACGCGAGCTTCCGTCGACTTGGTATGGAGAAGCTCAGCATCGGCGATGTTCAGAGACTAGAGTGGGATGCCTTGGAGACGAAGATCCGACGGTGGATACGAGCGGCAAAAGTCTGTGTGCGAATTCTCTTCGCAAGTGAGAAGCAGCTCTGCGAGCAGATCTTTGAAGGTCTAGGCCCCGCCGCTGATGATGCCTGTTTCATGGAAACTGTTAAAGGCCCCGCTATCCAGCTGTTCAACTTTGCTGAGGCGATCAGCATCAGTCGGCGGTCTCCGGAGAAGCTGTTTAAGATATTAGACCTCCATGATGCGATATCGGATCTTCTCCCGGACGTCGACGCAATTTTCCGATCAAAGGTATCGGATTCAATCCGAGTCCAGGCTTCTGAGATTCTATCGCGGCTTGCTGAGGCTACGAGAGGGATATTGTCTGAATTTGAGAACGCCGTACAACGGGAGCCATCAAAGATCCCGGTTCCCGGCGGGACAATTCACCCGTTGACAAGGTATGTTATGAATTACATCAGTCTGATCTCCGATTACAAGCAAACCCTGGTCGAATTGATTGTATCCAAGCCATCAATGGGCTCACGGTACTCCGGCGAAGATCCAACAACACCTGAGATGGATTTTCCGGAACCTGAGAACCTATCGCCGCTAGCTCTCCATCTGATCTGGATTATTTTGATCCTGCAATTCAATTTGGAGGGCAAATCCAAGCACTACAAAGATGTCTCCCTTGCTCACCTCTTCCTCATGAATAATGTACACTACATCGTTCAGAAGGTGAAAGGATCACCAGAGCTCCGCGAGATGATCGAAGATGACTACTTGAGGAAGCTAACAGGGAAATTCAGGCAGGCGGCGACAAGCTACCAGAGATCAACATGGGTGAGGATTCTACACTGTTTGAGAGATGAAGGGCTACATGTGAGTGGGCGATTCTCATCAGGAGTCTCGACTACGGCTTTGAGAGAGAGGTTCAAGACCTTCAATTCCATGTTTGAAGAGGCTCACCGGAATCAGGCAACATGGTTGATACCAGATTCTCAGCTCCGGGAGGAACTTCGGATATCTATATCAGATCTGCTGATCCCAGCTTACCGATCATTTCTGGGCCGTTTCAGGGGTCATATAGAGAACGGGAAGCACCCAGAGATGTACATCAAGTACTCAGTCGAGGATCTTGAGACTGCTGTCTTGGATTTCTTCGAAGGGTATACAGTTTCCCTACACATTAGGAGGAGATCACAGTGAAGGAAGGAGTTCTGTTAAGTAGGTTGTGTTACCATTAGAACATAGGTGAAATTCTTTAAATTTTGGAGGAAGTATTTGGGTAATTGATTCTGGTGAAACTGGGTTTTGTCATTATCAAATTCTTCAAGCTTCCGATCGAATTCGATCCCAGATAATTTTCCGTGGATTGAACGGAATCAAGTAATAGGGAAGAGGAGGTGGCCTATCCACATATCCAGGGCTTCCATGCCCCCATACTTCCACCCTGTAAGAAAAATTGTTTTGATTTATTACTACATTCTAGATTTTCTTTCATTTGTTCACGTGGGCATTGTCCTAAAGCAGCATTTCTTTGGATATCTATTAGCAATTTTTTTCGCTAAATTTGGCAGATTTTCTGATAAAAGAGAAGGGTTTCTTCTAGCTTGGTATTGAACGCAACAAATTCGGAAAGCATGGAAACATGATACTTCGCCAGATTAGATCAGAACGCAAGCATCATAGAATAATTGCTACAATTTTAAAGTCCCTCCAAAATGAACAGAGCAGTGAACCAAGTATAAATATAGATATTGAGCACAGAAACTTAAAACTAAATAAACTGCACATAAATGTACTGTTGTCAATCTATGAACTACATATCATAAACATAAGTAGAGAATACACATTTTTATGGTTCTGTCTTACATTTTCTAAATTCCGCAGATTATGCATCTCACCAACAATTCTCATTTTGAATGAGGTCTGTGAATAGCCTCTGACCAGAACACAGTTTGGCCAAGTGACTCTGAGTTGTGTTCTGTAAATAGGTCAGTCTAGTAATTTTAATCTTCTTTCTGAATTTGTACTTCTTCTGGGGTTTTCCAAGATTCATTTTAGATTCAGGTTTTATGCTCTTTATATTATTGCAAATTTGAATGTGTAAAGTCTTGGCAATTATAATTCCTTGGATTTAACTCTTTTTTATTTGATCCATTGGAGATTCTGATTGGATAGCTTAAACTGTTACCACTACTAGAAATAATTTTTTCAAGGTTTCAGCTACTGAAATTTTTTCGAGGGATTTATAGGACTTGATCCTGAGACCCATCTGAGATAACTAGATTCTGAATAAAAGGCATTACCTATATCACAGATCGCGCGGAGATTAGCTGGGAACTCGACAATTTGATTCTGTTCTTGGAATCAGGATTAACAGTTTGAAATTTCAAATTGGGTATGTCAATTTGGCCAACCTTGGAGAACTATACAGCAGAAGTCAGAGGTTTGGATGTTTGGTTCTTGGGTGCTTTGCATATATTGCTGTTCTTTGTGAAGAATTGAAGGACCGTTCCCTTCACAAAGAGATGGCTCACTATATAATTAGCTGAGTAGCTAATAAATGGATATCTTGACAAATAATCCCACCTTTAATGTCAAAGCCCTTCTTTGCTCAAGAGTCACAACTTCCTTTATTATCTTCTCTACAACACAAGCATTGTTCATCCCTTTGAGTTTGTTGATTCCACAGCCACCTCCTCCTTTTTTTTTTTTCTGCTAAATTAGATGAACCACCTCTTAGTGTTCATTTGATGGGGTCAGATACAGGGTCCCCCACATGCTTGAGACACATGGAGTTCACTCACCTTTAAGCAGACACTTAATTTGCACCCCATGCTGTCTGATCAGAGTATGACAATAATCTCATGGATACCAGATAAAACTTCTTATCCATCCAATTTGTTCAAGTGGCAAGACACCTCTTAGATGGGGCCAAAATTCAGACCAAATAGAGACTGACAAGAAACCAATTAGAAAGCTCTTCAGAATTATTATGCCCATTGCAGCAAAAGTACCATCACCTGTACAAATTGGAGTAGCTGAGAATTTCTATTTTTGATGGCAAGCTTGAATTGGAGATTGCCAACAATTGGGTCTAAGCAGAAGTCTTTTTGAAGGAACTTTTAAAGATCCTGTTAGTGGAAGAAACAGCTTCTGACATTTTTAGAACTACTTTTGATTTGCTCTGTTTTAGCAGAGCAGGAGGTCCCAGTTGCTGGCGGGTTCGAGTCTCGGCAAAGTGCTGAGGGGGTGTGTTATTGGAATGTGTTTTTTGGCTGTATGGACAGCACTGCGCCTCTATTAGACCCGTGGACCCTTTGATATACATAGTTACACCTCCCTCTAACAGCTTAAGGTGTTAAGAGTAAAAGTGGTTGTTCAACAGCCCAAAAGATAATTTTGCCTTCTTTTCCTCCAATGTGAATACTTTGAATCGGAGAAATGAAACTTCCTTATCTCAACCCACATTCAGAATCAAACAAACCACAAGGGATACCAATTACCAAAACACGACAACTAAGGATATAGATGACCCACCTTGGTCCCATGGTCTTTCAACATTCAGAATTCAGCAATGCACAATCATAATAGAACAGCAAACAAGGCTCCCTGCATAACTGTAGGTCAAACAAAATAAATTTGTCTAGCAGTATGGATCATGTTGCTAAATATTGCAAGTAAAGTTTTTTGTAGGGGATGAAGCTTCCTTCCATATGATCATGCCTGACATAGATAAGAGCTTCATGGAAATACTGGAACTGAGAAACAAACAGTCACTTCTTAGTTCGCACGACTTCAATGTAGGAAGTATTTGAATCAGCCAAGTCTTGCATGTCCAATGTTGCAATTCAAGGTGAACTGTTGGAAACTATGTTGCACACAGATATGAGTTTCAGAATTTGACACGGGCATGGACTATTGGAGTGTCGGATTCGATATGCCCTGAAAAATGCGATTCGTGGATTTGCCAGTATATTTGGATTCTGACAGTCGTCATCTTCATCATAAGCCTATCCTCAGATTCTGACACTCATAAGGGACTAAAATCCAGTGGTGTCTCAGAATCCAATACATGTCCACATAGGTACTTCACTTGATGCGAAGAAACCATGCAACACAGGTTGGCAAGCAAGAAGCCTGCCATGCATCGTAACTGTAATTATCTTGATGCAAGAAATCGAAACTAGGGAAGGTAATACAGTTATTTGTGACGACCAGGTCTCCCAGTGACAAGCTCCCATGCAAGGACTAAACTCAGTTCTGGTATGTAACTCGGTCCACACGGAAATAAATGAGTCAGTGCAGACTCAGCAGAGTCGCTTGTGGTGCCGAGTCACTTGCACATACCCCTCGAATACTGAGACGAGTTGGCTGAGTCAGGATTAATTGAAATAACATAATGTTCTTAACAAAAAAACAATCTTGAGATTTTTCCAAAAATAACCACACAACAAAATTGTTAAATTATCCTTAAAATCAATGAAAAAGTTTTTTTTTGTTGTAATTTTGCTCATTGTGTTGGGATTTTTTTCAACTCAGAGATTGAAGTTTTGAATGTGTATGTTATTGCTACCTCAGGAAGAGCGTTGTGAAAGAGCAAAGTGTGTGGGGGATTGTTGTTGCGCAATGCGCAGCAAGCGTATTTTAGAACGCTTAGTTGTTGCTTAATGTGCACTGCGAAGTATATAATAGGAAATTTTCCGCCAAACGTGAAGCCCCAACCATCGAAAGACCTCTTTTTCGTCTCCTTTTTGGGCGGGAAATGCCTTTCTTCTTTACGGACAATAACTACGGAATACTCCACCCACGGAAAGTTCTCACGGGCTATGTAAACTTATGGGCTTTTAAACATAATTGAGATTCTGTGGACTTGGGCCTAACCAAAACTCATAGTCCAAGCCTGGGCTTGACTTGATTAGACCACCAAATACCTAGTCTCATCTGGATGGATGCAAGACTTAAATGGCACAAAACAAAATGGAGAGAAAATGTTGATGGAGAAAAAAATCACTTCTTGCACGCGGGATAGGCCAGAAAATATGGTTGATCGAAAGATAAGAATTCTTGATGAACTGACTCTTGTGTGGGCCAGAGTCCAAAAATGTTATTGGTCGAATTATCATAATTCCTCATTGCAGTTGGACTTTCTCTCTAAATGCTCACCTCTCATTCTTTGGCTGCCCAAATAATTATCTCTTAAGCCGAATAATTAAGTAAAAAATTAAGACTTGGGTCATATATCAATCACGACAATGACGTTCGAACCGCCTAATGTTTATCTTTATAAATTAATACGAAAATTAGCAAAGGTCAAGCATTGTGTATAAAATTATAAATACAAGATTATTTAACATTGATATAATGGATTAAGATGTGGAGCCCCACCACTTAAAATCACCTTTAAGCACTTAGTGGTCCTATCGTAAGATGTAGAGCCCACCCTCATGACCCGAGATTGGGCGGTTTTAGTGTGTAATCTATCTTAATGATAAATGGGAGATCAAAGGGGGGTGTTGGCTGACGGTTTGGGCGTTGTTACCAACTATATAACCGAATGCTTTGTTATTTGGAGGGAATGTCGATAGCTTTCGCTGAGGGCTGGAAATCCATTTGGATTGAGTCTGACTCCTCGGCGGCTGTGAAAGCCTTTAACTCTAGTCTCTAGGGTCATTCATTGACAAGTGAAACTGAGTTGGGATCATATTTCTCACGAGTTTGACTCTATTGTGATCTCCGCCACTTGACAAGAAGTTAATTATGTGGCTGATGACAAGTATGTTAAAAGGGGGTTATGGGTTAAGTTGTGAGATGTCGAGTTGATGGGACCATAGGCCTAACTTCATGTCAAGTGTGGAGGACTCCGACAGGACGTATTTTAGATTTGTCAACCCGTGATGGGTCTTGGGGGTGAGTTGTGCACTGCATACTGCCAACTTAGTTGGGATGCTCTCTTTCATTGTGATGCAGTCCCCACTCTCGTGTCTCATTTTCATTCGATAAAGTTTACCTTGGGCTCCTCACATGCCAATGTAAGGAGTCGAGTTACACTTTATCCGGTGAAAATGAGACACGACAGGCTTGACTCAATAGGAGCCCCCCTATATATATTCTAACACAAATTGGGCCAAGTCAATAATGGGCTTTAATGAAACTCCGCCCAGGATTTCTTACTTGGGCTGAACCTGGAGAGGCCCACAAAAGATAAATATCCCTGTTGGGCTAGTGAGATGCTGTGACATACTCTCAAAGCAACCGAAAGGAAGTAATACTAAGATTCATGGAAAAGGTAAAGCAAGTATTATTCTCTCCTTTTGAGCTTCTTTTCTGTAAATCTTCTTTTTATATTCATCACCTGTTCGTTTCAACCTCCTTGTACTTGATCTCTCCCCTTCCCTCCCTTGATCACGTTTTTAAGGTACTAACATGAATTTCGATGACGAATCTCGAGCAATTGTCTGCGACAATGGGTCCGGTTCGGTCAAGGTGGGTCTGCGACAACGTCTTATGTGATCACTGAACAATTTTTCCTTTTTTTTTTTTTTTTGTAGAGTGATTGAAACATGATCCAATGGCTGATTTACATAATGACAATGTATACAATAATATATGATTAGATGAACAGCTAAGGGTCTGTTTGGATATGACTGTTATATTAGTTTTTCTGCGTTTCCATACAAGGTCTTTGAGTTCTGACCCTTTTCTTTCATCTCATTAATATAATGTAATCTGAGTTCAAGAAATGCATATCCAAACAGGCCCTAACTTTGGATCCTGTAATCCTCAGTGCTTGAACTGTGTTTGATGTCAGCAATCATAAATTTTTATTGCTTTACATGAAACAACTTTAAACAGCAATATTGATTGTTGGATTCATGATGTTTTTAATTAACCCCACAAGACCATTAACCTCAGCGGCATCCGAATGATCTAATTAGGCGTAATTATTATGCGCATGATGTCGCACGTGTAGGCGGGCTTTGCTGGAGATGATGTTCCATGTGTTGTATTTCCTAGCGTAATCGGCCGGCCACGAAACAGGCACACTATGAGTGGCATTGGACAGAAGGAAATTTACTTCGGAGACGAAGCGCAAGCGAGGCGTGGGGTCCTTCAATTAAGTTATCCTGTTGATCATGGAATAGTGACAGACTGGGAAGCCATGGAGAAACTTTGGGAGCATACGTTCGATAAGGAGCTTAGGGTGATGATCGATCAACACCCCGTCCTACTAACAGAGGCCCCATTGAATCCCAAATCGAATCGAGAGAAGATGGTAGAGATCATGTTCGAGGCCTTCGAGATTCCTGCCACCTATATAGCAATTCAAGCTGTGCTCTCCTTATACGCCAGTGGCCGCACCACAGGTAAACCTGTTCATAGTTAGTAAATTCTCGAATTATTCGCCGATAATCTGAACAGTACGGATTTAAAGAAAAAAAAAGTTTGAAAAATTGGAGCATTTTTTGGCATGATTGAATTATTCTCGAACTTTTCTGAATTATTCAGTTGTGAACATGAAAAAATATTTTATAAAGTTGTAAATATTTTGCTTTCTTTTTAGATAGTTTTGCCGAATTTTTTAACGCATTTTTTAATGACGAACCCGAATTATACTCGAACATTTTCCATACCCTATTTTTGCTGCACTCCGAATTGCTATTTTTGTGCATGATCGAGTTATTCTCGAATAATTCAAAACTTTTTTTCCCGATTATTCGGTTTTGAACATGAAAAGACATTTTATAAGGCAAAAAGTTGTCAATATTTTGATTTTTTGGGTTTTCTTTTATTTTTTAAACTATTTTTTGCTGAATTTTTTAATGCATTTTTTTTATGACAAACCCAAACATTTTCCATACCGTATTTTTGCCGCACTCGCTAAATATGGTTCCATTTCGTTTCATTTATGTTGATAGTTACAAATTTCCTCTTAATCCTCACACACATTGACCCACATGAAAATCATATATGCACAGGAATTGTGATGGACTCTGGAGAAGGAGTCACACATGTTGTCCCCATCTATGAGGGCTACGCCCTTCCTCATGCCATCCAACGACTCGACCTAGCGGGCAAGGACTTGACCGACACCCTCACCAAGATCCTAACTGAAGAAGGCCATGTATTTACGACGTCGGCGGAGAGGGAAATCGTTAGGGACATGAAGGAGCGACTCACTTATGTCGCAAGCGACTTCGAGAAGGAATCGGCCGTATCGAAGGAAAGCGCAGACATAGACAGGCAGTACGAATTGCCAGATGGGCAGGTCATAACAATTGGAGCGGGACGGTACAAGTGCCCTGAGGTCCTGTTTGATCCGAGAAGACTAGGCATGGAGTCTGGTGGGATCCATGAAATTGTGTTCAAGTCGATTAGAAAATGTGACATGGACATAAGGAGAGACATGTATGCGAATGTGGTGCTCAGTGGCGGAACGACGATGATACCCGGCTTGGCGAATCGATTGGCGAACGAGCTCAGCTCATTGGCACCTCCTGCAATCAGAGTGAGAGTTGTAGCCCCTCCTGAGAGGAAGTATAGTGTGTGGATTGGGGGATCCATCTTGGCTTCACTTAGCACATTTGGGCAGGTACCATTCAGGCAGGTTCTTTTTAGCTACTACACTATACCATGGTTTAAAAAACGGCGGTTATAACCGTGTAACGGACTGGGGGCGTTACCCTTTTTCTCATTCAAGGGAAAAAAACAGAAAAAATAGAAAAATAACGGAAAAAATGGCGCTAAAATTCAAATTTTGAAATTTGAAATTCAAATAACGGAAAATAACTGATCTAACTGCGTTTTTGTTTTCTAAGCGTAAAAACTGTTCATAATGTAACGGGCTTTGGGTGTTACCATTATAACGGCTGTTATTTTTGTTATAACGGCGTTATTTTAAACCATGGACTATACTACTACTCTTGGTACTAATATTGATTAATTGTTGATGGTTGTGGTGTTGCAGATGTGGATTAACAGAGAGGAGTATATGGAGTCTGGTTCTTCTATTGTACACATGAAGTGCTTCTAACAATTTTTTTTTTTTTTTTGGTGGGTAAGTTTGGGTTAGGCGAACTCATACCAAATGTTATGCATTATCCTTTTGTTCTTTGTTCTTTGTTCTTTGTTCTTGGTCTCTTTCTTTTCGCTCCTGCTCTCCTCAAAATTATAGAGGACGATGATAGAGGTTGTAAATACTTACATGCTTCGAACTTATTTGCCTGCCTGTTTGTAAAATCTATTCTACTTATTAATGGACGAATGCCCTTCTTCCGTGGCTAACGCTATGTTTTATATTCTAAACAATGTCCTTATTTTTGCTTCTTTTCTTTTCTTTAATTCATTCACTTAAGAGGGATTCTTCGGTCTTTTTGACATCTAAGTTGGGTGTCCAGTTTCTTATTGAAGTGCTACATTGAAAGAAGTCTTACCTTGGGTTTTGACTACTTTTGTCTTTCGGCTCTTGAATCTTCAAATTTAAGAGGTATATTTGTTGAATTTCTGGAATATATGTTTTTATTAATAATAAGGGAATTTATTGGAAAAAAGATAAAATGAGAGTATGAAGGAAAGCAATAAAGAAAAAACAAGTATCACATGGGCAACTCCCCGCCCAATACAAAACAGCCATGTAGACTCCTTTGTAGTTAGAAGATCTGCTCTATCATATGGTGATCTTGCAAGACCTGATGTTTTTAGAATCTCATTCCAAATCCTACCCTAAAGTTAAAATATAAATATAGATGAATTTAAGGTAGAGCTGAGACGGATTTTTAAGTTTTTCACCTTATTTTAAAGAAGGGAAGGGACTTTAGGATAGGGTTGGAGATCACTAGATTTTCCCATGCATGGGTCAGTGGGCCCCGAAGAGCACTAGCGGAGCCAGGAGTTTTGCTACTGCGGAGTAAAATGACAGCTCACAATATGAGCCACATGGCAACACTCGTAGAGGATGCTGACAGTATGGATGTTTGGCCAATCCTTAGGTGGACCTGCAAACCAAAAATTGCTCTGATTAGTAATTTTAGACTTTTGGATCCCCACCGTTAAAATCAAACCATGAAAATGACTCCAACCAACGCTTCGAAATCACTAATCAGGTTGATTTTTTAGTTTGCAGGTCCACCTAAGGATTGGCCAAACATCCATACGGTCAGTGTCCTCTAAGAATGTGCCACGTGGCTCATAATGTGGGCTGTCATTGGCTTCTCTGACTGCGGTTGTCAGCGAAGTTTTACTCTTCCAGGTTTGGTCCTGGTGATGGTTGGTGGGTGTAAAAAAAATCCTTATATTAGTGTCCATTCTTCGGTCTTCGTTATTTTTTCTTGTGCGTCCCGAAGGAAAATGGATTCCAAGAGGAAAGCTTCAGAGATTGCAGCACTGTTGAATCTGAAGCCTCATCCTGAGGGAGGTTTCTACTCAGAAACTTTTAGAGATTCTTCAATTACTCTTCTCAAATCTCAACTTCCACCCCAATGTAAGCAAAACTTGATCGCATTTTTATTTCTTGTTTGCTTTTAACAATCTCTTGGAAAGCTTATTTGGGTCCGAAATCTCTTTTAAGAATCATGATCTAAGTACTGAAATTGATGATTCTATCTTTCTGGGTGTCTCTTTGATCGATCATTCGTCTTGTTTACTGATCTGGGTATGAATTATTTCCCTTTTTTATTTGGTTTTTTTATGTAAGATTCTGTAATTGAGCTTGGGTGATCATTGGGCGGATTTGGGAGTGGATTCTTATAGGAGAAACCATGTTTAGTATTGCATATGTTCTTGAACTGGGGATGTAGTCCGAAATCCAGAGGAAACTTTGATGTTCAGGTGTGAACATTAAACTGGATGAACATCCCTAAAATGCCTCGTGACATACTCTTTGGGCACGGTTGACCCGTGGATGTTTGGTCCACCCCTTAGTGGACATACATACCAAAATTCAGCCTGGTTGGTAATTTCTAGCCGTTGAATTCGAACATTTTTCATCGAGTGCTTTCTAGCCTTTACATTCGAGCACTTTTTGGGGGCACTCAAATCCAACCGCCAGAATTCACCTCTCTGGTGAATTTTTGGTGTAGAGGTCAATTAAGGATGTGCCAGACATGAGTCAGTGGGCCGGAAGAGTGTGGCATGTATGGGGCCGTATGGGTACAAGAGGTTGCATTCGATTTGACTGTCCGGATAGATGCACATGTCAACCAGTGTATGACAGGTAACCCGGTTTCATATAGGCTTTCACATTGTTTTTCATCTTATAATTAGCTCTTACTTTTAGTTGTATTTTGTTTTGCTCTCTCGTAATCGAATATTAACAAGTTTGGCACTCTGAATATGGATTAGAGTACCTTCTTAATGGAGTTTTGATTAGAATTTATCAATAACTTGTTCATAAATGGGTGATTCATGTGGTTTACTGACATGGGTGATTCAATAACTTGTTCATAAATGGGTGATTCACGTGATTAGAATTTTTGTCGGATGTTGAGGTTGAATGAACTGTCTTGAGAGATGATTGGGTATGGATTTTATAAGAAATGGTAGGTTACTCGTCCGAGTAGAAAATAGCATCTGCTCGAGCTGTTTGTTGTACAAGTCTCCATGTAAGGGTGGTAATTTAAAACACCCTATACTGATTGCATGCAGATGACCAAAAACCATATAATTGTGTCCAACAAAGGGCGAGTTTATGCTTTTTTCTACTGGTGCAAGTGACAGCGTTCCTCAGATTGATATAGTCAGCTGCTAATTAAAACTTTTTGTAGGGTTGCATCTGTGCAATACCATCAAGGGGTTGCTTGCTAGTGGTCTCTCATTATTTTTCTGTATCAATGTGTTTTTGTTGAATCTTAGTAGAAGTTTTATCTTATACAGATGATTTCTGTAGTTCAATTTAAACGTTCCTTTGATTATTTTTATCGGTTGTGTAAGCAGTTAATAGTTAACTAGTTACTTGTCCCTTTAGATGACTGGGTATGTATTCTTATGCGTCTCGTCAAATTTAAGAGAACATTTCAGATGAGGTGATTGCTTATTTAATTTTGAGTTTACATAATATCATTTTGATCTTGAACGTGGCAACCGTGGTCAAAAGTGCTGACTCTAACCCAGATTTTAAGGATGAAATATAGTCCTGGGTCGGACATGGATCTACACTACACACAAGTAGGCATGAATACAACTGTTGTGTGCCGTTACCCTGTAAACAAGAACATAGAGATGAGACAAGTCCTCTGTTGTTATCTGAAAGCCTTCGCTGTAGTTAAAGATGAAATGGAGTTGTGTTAGGCAAGGTTTCTGTACATCCATCAATGATATCTGATGTCATATTTTCCTTTTAGGACCTGATAATCCTGCTAATTGGTAAAGTCATTCTGTATTGTCTGCAGATTGTAGTGACATGGACAGTCATATATGAAGTAAACATGGTCAAAGCAATTAGTTTCTATTAACTTAGCAATGAACGCACAAAACAAGTTTTAATAGCTTGATTCAGACTCAACTAGGTCCCAAGTCTGAGTAAAATCAAATTTTGATTGATACTATAGTCGCTAATGTTTCAAGCTCTTCATGTACTTATATTTTTTTTTTTTTGAGGTTTTGTAAAGAAAAACAATCACCCCTTGAACTCAAAATGAATCTTGATCCCAGTACTTTTCCTGTTTTTCAATGATATTTTGCATCTACATTTCACTGTCTGACAGGCTTCTTATGCAGACAAGGTCGATCGTCCTATCAGTACTGCCATTTACTTCTTGCTGCCATCTGGGAGTGCCTCACACCTCCACCGCATACCATGCGCTGAAACCTGGCATTTTTACAGAGGAGAGCCTCTCACGGTACGGTTGGAATTCTGTATAACTCCTATAGACAGCAAAAGACTATCTACTGATCATTTCTACCAAAGATCTATCTAGATGGCTCATCGACCTGGGCTATTCGAGTGTTTGACCGTAGCCCAAAATCAGTGTGATTGGAAGATCTCATCCGTCCGATATGGACTCTGTAGTCCATTCCCCATATTTCTGTTAACCATCTAAAGAAAAGATTCATTGGACAGTTAAGATATTTCAATTCTGCAGTCTGAGGATATGGCTCATCCACAAGGTGACCCATCAATCATGTGGTCTGGCTCAGACCGCTCTGTAGATCACCCATCCTGTTTTTCATTTCCATCTGTTTGCAAGTTTTTTCTCCCTAATATGACATTCTACAGGTATTTGAGCTGAGTGATGACGGGTCCATCAAGCTTACAATCCTTGGGTCAAACATAGAAGCTGGTCATCAAGTCCAATACACAGTACCCCCAAATGTGTGGTTTGGTTCGTATCCTATGATGGATATCGAAACAGACGGGAAATCACTCGTCAAGACTCCAACAAGGGACAGCGAGAGCCACTATTCTCTGGTGGGTTGCACTTGTGCACCTGCTTTCCAATTTGAGGACTTCGAGTTGGCCAAACGTTCTGAACTCATTGCATTTGCTCCCCAAGCTGAGGCCTTAATCACCTATCTCACTTTCCCTGCCTGAGCAGAGCCTGTTTGCCCCTCTTTTGTAGTATTTGTGGAACTTCCAGATCGAATTGTGAATTTTTGATAATTTCTACGTAACACAGGACTTAACATTATACATGCTCGTGGTGAAACTGTTGAACACATGCAGGTGTCTGTCCCTAATGTTTCTGTGGTCTGAGCTCTTTAAGGGGTCTTCTTTGAAGCCTTTATGTATTTGTGGGAACTCAATATGTACGGGAGATGTTAGTTTTCAGTTTCTGGTTGCTTTGGCTTGTTTGTTTTGCATTCCTTTGTAGGTTGCACGTTTGTTGTCGGCCGTGGATCCTGAGAATCAGACGGTTGTTTTGCTTTTGCAAAAGTGAATGCAAGCTCAGCACTATTAACCACCATTGGATTCTCGGGATGCACGGCTGACAACAAACATGGACTTATTGGTTCACTTTTGATAGTCCCCTGATCCCGACCCCCCAAAAAAAAAAAATAGGCTAAAGTCAGTTACTGTAGAAAACTTATTCCATTTCATTGGACGGTTAATGTGTTGTAGCACACATGCTGCAATAGTAGACCCATAGAAAAATAATAGAGGAAATTACACGAGTATCATACATAATATGCAAAAACATCCATCTGATGCTCGTTTCGTTCCGTGTTGACTAAAAACAAACAAAAAGAATAGAAGGCTTCTTTTTAATTGTCCTATGCAAATACAATTTCCCTGGATCATTTCTCTCCGATGCAACCATAACATAGGAGTGAATAATCAGGAAGCAGCTGAAGATTCCTTACGACGATCTTAAGATGCTAATGCTTAGCGAATCTGACGACACCTTTAAACAATGTGATTATAAGGGTCATCCCTACTCTGTCTTGTCTTCTTCCAGATCCCCATCCAATAACCCATCACTGCTCTGTGTCGGTCTGGTTTCGGGTGAGATCCAAACATCCTTTGTAGGCACCTGGGATGGCTTTATAAGCATCAGAGTATTATCCTCCTTGTCAAACTCTTCACTAGCTTCCTCGGAATAGGCATACCTGTCAAATATGGATATACGCTGATAATTATCCAGCTGAAAACACGTACAAAAATCTGTACATGCAAACATAACCACTTTCTGATCCTTTGAACAAATAATGCCTGTAATGGGCCCACTACTAGATTGGCTGGCAGAACACCCGAATTCCTTCCTCTCATTTAAGTGGATTAGAATCTAGGCTTAAAATGGAAAGGTACAATTCAGAGAAACGTTTCTATCGTAGATAAACATTAAAAAAGAAAATTTAAAATGGGACTTGCATTATGCCAAGCATAATCTAAGTTACATGCACAGCTGCAGCCTGCAGGTCCAGGAAACACACGTGTTGGGCTCTGTAAAAGGATATATGGTACTTCCCCGAAATAGAATCTTCTATGCTGCCTTCTGAGAAAGCCTCTTTAGAATTCCTCCCCGTAAGCCCATGATTGCTACTCATTTTAGGAGGTCGAATTTCCCTTGATTGATTGGGCTTATATGTATAAAAATAAAGAAGGATTTTCAATGCACAATGGCCCTGCTGAAAAACTCCAGGGCGCACGATGACAAATGCAGTAGGGATGGGAGTTGAGACTTGATGACAGACGCAGTAGGGATGGCTGATTGAGAATCAAGTTTGAAACCAGAGAAATCTGTATAAGAGCTCAACGAGAACCACAAATAGGACTTGGTTAACAGTGACCAATCAAGATCCAATCCAGATTCGATCAAGTTCCCCTCTACCCACCACCTTCCCTCATGGTTGATTCGTTGAGTCAGTAGGCCTTCCATGGCAATGAAGAATATAAAGACTAGAAAAAAGCTTCATCCTCCGGAGACAAATGAAGTGGTACATGTAATGGGATCGCCACGCAGCTTGGAACAAGCAAACCAGTTTGGTAGGAACAGAAAAAAGAAGATACTTGGATGGATGGTCGTGAGGGGCCAGGAATACACCTAGGAATGCCAGAGCGGTTAAGTGACACCAAGTACGACCGGAGTCTTCGTGGTCTGAGATAATACTTGCTTGGGGGTTGCCCTTCAAACAGGCTACGCTACTTACTTTTTTAGGCTCTACTGCTCAAGGACCGCAAGTTGCCCTTTCTTGCCTCTATCATTAGCTTGGGACCCTTAAAGTAAGCTATTAAAAGCAGTAAGCAGTTGTTTTCGGTTCGTTTTGAGTTGAGTTCCTTTCTACACGGAGGTGAACATAGAGAGTGATCAGGGCCCACCATTGACAGGTCACACCAAGGAGATCTCCCAGGTAAAAAAATAAGCCTTAATCAGTGGACTTGTCCAACTCCCACATCTCCTGGTTTGCCATGTACCCCATGTCTTACGGATTAACAAAAAACTAAAACTGACATATAAGGACAGCTCGTGATGAACAAATAGGTAGCCAACCCATATTGTTGGGATAAGGTTTATGATGACGATGATGACGACATGGCGAACAAATAGGTATAGAAGTTGGGTAGCTACCCAACTCCATGGAGTACAGGATCGGACTGTTCTTTTGAAATGACAATGGGATGTGATAGATTGGATGGTACAATCACTGAAAATCAGATTGATTTTTTTTTTATCCAGGAAATCTCTATGTAGGACCCATCAAAAGTTGGTCCTGATCCTGCTTGTGTACCACTTATTCTCCATAGCTTCCCGTATTTGTGAATGTAAGTCAGCATTCTCTAAGCATAAACTCGATAATATTTTGAAAAGAACACAAATAGTAGAAGAAAATGGAATATAGTCAAAGAAGAAGTTGGCTTCTGAGATTGGGAGTAAGGGCCTTTACCTTGTAGAGTTCTGAGAAGGAGCCCAAAGAGCACAGATGACACACAGAAGAGAGAAGGATAGAACTTGCCAAAAGGCAGGGATGATCCACGCACTCTGCCACCGTTCATTGTACACATCATTTGACTTGAAGTAAAGCTGCAGGGGGATATACAAAATAATGCTATTTATTTTAGTGATGAGCTTCCAGAAAAAAAAAAATAAAGAAAAATGTTAAAGAAAAGAAAGAGAGGATTTGTAGGAAAATTAGGTTACTTTTTATTGAAGAAATTACCATGAGGAACATGACGCAAACATGTCTACTAGTGCAGATTTTTAATCTATTTTGTACTAGAGAAGAAAAGCATAAAAAAAAAAAAAGAAACAAAGAAACAAGCCACCTTGTTGTACCAAATGACTAATAGAAAGATGGACTAAATGAATATTACCTCATAACAGATCCAGCCCACAGATACAATAACAGCAACGGCCAATGCATTTGTGAATTTCCTGTAAATGTCTAACTTGGCCATCATCCGTCTTGCCTGTAGAACAGATGTAGAATAAGCTAAAATTCCTTCTAAAAGTTTTGGGTACCAAGTTCGATATTCCAAAAAGACATAAAAATGAATATAAAGCCACAGAGCACGATATTTCCATGCTTCCCCACCTGTCTGCCACATGGAAAGGGGATTTGGACCCCTTTGATAGGTGGGTTCCACCAAGGAGATATCTCCTAATCTATAATGAAAGCCCGATCAGATGATCCAAACTAAATGAACTGAATTGTCTGAAAAGAAGTCCATTTATTGGACACTTATTTGTGATCATCGGATCTGGCTAAGTTTTCAATTCTAAGCAGTCCAAGGGGTGGCCTACCAATTAGATTAAATGGCAAACAGCACCACCCTCCCCCCTCCCCTGATGTCCACCACATGGATGCCAAATGGGCAATAATAAATGAGTCTTACACTACTGCATAATCAAAGACCCACCGCTATCTTTACTACTTACAGGTAGAAGCTATGTACCAAGGACTCCGTTTTCTAAAAATTTGCAGTGTCGGACACCTTGCCGTATTCACATGTCAGGCACATGCCGACACACATTTTCAAACAAATCTCATTATATTAAAAAAAATTGTTTTCAGGTATTCTTTGTATATGATTTATGTGATTTTAATGTATATCCGCTTAATTTAAATATATTCTTTCTATATTGCATACTTAACATGGACTAAAGTATTTAAAAGATATATCTTTCAAAAAAAATATATATATCTTTTAGCTTACACTTATAAAAAAAAAAGATATATCTTTCAGCATAGAGAATGAACTGTACAGACGTGTCGACTATTACGTTTGTGGGGGTCAACATGTTCGACACTCTGTATCCATGTCCTTGTTAAATAGGGTAGAAGTATGTTTTCTGCTAGAAAAGCAACAAGCCAAAATTATACTTGTCACCTAGAATTCTAGGAGAAAAGTTCATCTAAAAGTAAAGATCCTTATTAAAGAGCATCAAGTACCTGAAGCTTGTTGAGTGTGGTGGAGAGGGAAGTAAAAATCCAAAGAATGAAGAAAGCATCCATGATTGCGACTGGAAGAACCAAAAACAGTCTTGCCTTCCCAGAGAGATCATTAATGGCCCCAACATTCTCTACCAGTTCAAGCACTTCCGATGCCACGAAAAAAGTTCCTCCTAGCATGATCACTTTCGATGTAAAACCACCTAGAGTAGGCCTCACAACACCATAGCCCATTGAAACCATCAGAATGATCACCCGTGCAACTGTCCGTTTAACAGTACCAAACGTGACCGCCCATATAGTAATCCAAGTTGGTCTGATTCCGGTCTTATTGAATTGGGCATACTCAAAGAACCATAATGCCATTTCAAACATACCCAATGCAATCACTATGGTTATGCAGTTTTGCAGTTGCAGAACTTCACTCCAAAATCTCGCGTACTGGGAGAACCAGAAGATACCAAGTATAACAAAAGCAAGGGACATGAACCCATAGAAGTTCATAAGTGGGGCCATCCTTCCAGGAAGATATCCAGTAGGGTTTTTCCATACAGTCTTCCCATCTATAACTAGCTCTTTAAGATTTGGATCACAATGAATAAAGTACAAGTTATACATTCCAGTTTCTGTAATCTGTATCAATTTTGGTTGCAATGTCGCAACAAGATCATCTCCATTGAAGGAAACACCAAACACTTGTGGCCAGTCAGGATTCTTGGTAGAAGGCCGGCGTATGACTTCTCCTTGTGCACAGACACCTAATTTTGCAAGATCCGGTGTGCAGCAAACAGCTCTTTGGCCCCCATAGGCTGAACCACCAATGCTCTCACGATCTTCTACCTCAAAAACAATGGCTTGTATCAATCCAGAGCTGGATTGAGCAGCTTCCTTTGGCCTCGTGAATGTAATCTTTTCAAAACTGGTTTCAGATAAATGAATAAAAGGTCAGGTAATGGGTCTCAACCACAGCAGCCACAGCAAGAACTCGGAACACATCGGTTGCTTTTTATTTGCCCAAAATGGAGTAAGAGGATGAGCTTGTGACGCCTTTCTTTCCATTGTGGGCCAAACAAAGCAAGAAATTAAATGTATGATTCAAACAAAGCTTCACATTTATTTTAATCACCCGAAAGAACTCTCGCAAATAATACTAGACTTCAAGATAATAGTAAGAAAATCAAATCAATTTTTGGGATAAAAATCAAATATAAGTAAAGAAGAAGAGTAATCTTCCTCTCAACTGCTTCTTAAACTCGGATCCAGTAATTCGCACACACATTGTATCAACTCTCCGGAAAATGGAAATTACCTACAAACTCAAAGAGAAGAAAAAAGAAAAACCGCAATTCACTATTAAAGCCCTAATTTTCTAGTGACCATAAAAAAAAGAAGCAAACTATCAACGAAAAAGGCTTTTGATCATTAAGGCTAAAAAATCAAATTAAACAATAGAAAAGAAATGTAGATCGAATTTACCGAATATAAGAATCTCCATTTCCAGAAATTGCGGTCTCATTCTGATTTGGAAGAGAGGAATATAGCCCCTCGCTGCCGCCATAGAAAACGAAAGCATTTCCCTTGCTGATAAATTTCTCTCCACCGTAGTCGTGAACAGAAGCTTTTATGCAGAGGAAACTGAGAAAGAGAAGATACAGAGCTAAAAAGATCTTGACCGACGCCATTGTTGCAGAGCTGAACCTTGAAAGAGAAACAGAGCTAGAAATCAGAGAGAGAGAGCGCTCTGGATCTGCTCCGTCTAACAGTAGACGAAGTACAAAACCACTGTTTTATCTTACATGCCGACGTTTAAACTTTAAGGTTCTGGATAGAAGGGTCGGATCTCGTGGACCTAGGGAGTAGTAAGAAGGATGTTCGGCCATCCCTAGACGAACCTACAGGCCAAAAAGCAGCCTGATTGGTGAGTTCTAACCGTTTGGATTTGAGTCTTTGATGGGTTGATTTTCAACTGTGTGGATTCGAACATTATTTGTGGGTACCAATATCCAACGGTTATAAATCGGAACTCAAACTGAGTTTTGGTGTCTAGGCCCCTAAGGGTGGGCCAAACATCCATATTGTCGGTGATCTCGAAGAATGCGCCACGTGGTTCATGTGGACTTTCGTAATCGTTCGTGAGCACAACTTGACTAGAACGCGCACATGCAAGCGTAGACCGAAAGACCTAAAGGACCCCAGGGCCAGAGTAAAACTTCTGTCACAACGCACAATACGAACCACGTGGCACACTCTTGGTGGACGCTGACTGGATGTTTGGCCAGTCCCTGTGAGTAAAACTTCTGTCACACGAAATTGTAAATCACACAATCACAAGCCAATGAGTTCTCGGCACGTACACAAGTGCTTTTGCAACGTACCCATGTGCTTTTGATTTTAGGTGTACGTGCCGAGAACTCATTGGCTGTGATTGTGTGATTTGCAATTCCATTGTGACAGAAGTTTTACTCAGTCCCTGTGGACCTGTAAACCAAAAATCAGCCTGATTAAGTTATTTTCATTGGTTGATTTTAACGGTAGAAATTTGAGCATTATTTCGATGCAAAGATCCAAAGGTTGTAAATCACTAAGCAAGGCTGATTTTTGGTTTGAAGTCCCAGTGGGACTGGCCAAACATCCATACGGTGAGCGTCCACTAAGAATATGCCACGTGGCTAAGACTGGCCACGTACTGTGGGCTGTGATCGGTTTCGCGAAGGTTTACTCTCAAAATACCACCATAAGCCACCTCTTGGGAGGGGTATCAATTTGTATTCGTTTAACTGGAACAAATCAAAAATTTCAGTTCAAATTCCACGTTTTTGGGAACCGGTCTGGTTAGTTTGATATTGGAACTGAACTTATAAGACCCAGAATCAAATTGAACTCATATAAAGA
The DNA here is from genome assembly GCA_035048495.1 of Euptelea pleiosperma. NCBI lineage: Eukaryota > Viridiplantae > Streptophyta > Magnoliopsida > Ranunculales > Eupteleaceae > Euptelea > Euptelea pleiosperma. Next base: position 32,591,396 of record CM068549.1, on the reverse strand, counting down.
GAGAAACCCGTTCTTGCCTTATATATGGATGAAATCTAAAAAATAACCCTATTTTGCTGAAAATGCCCTTATTTTTCTTCATTTGTATTCTTTAGATCATCACTTAATGGCTACTTTTATTTGTTAGTGCATACCTTGTGTGCAAGTTGTGGGTCTGCTAAAAATAAAAATTAAAAACTTCACCTCACATTAACATGTCTATTTAAAAAAAAGTTAGGTTCATGACGGAACCAAGTGTGAGCCACGTGGAATTCTTAGAGGAGACAATGGTCGTATGGATGTTTGTTCCATCAGTAGGTAGACCTACAATGCATAATCAGCCTGATTAGGGATCTCTAATCTTTGGATTTGAGTACATCAAATATTGCTCAAAATCACGGTTAAAAATAAATCATGCATACAAGTCAAATCCGATGGATAAAAATTACTAATCAAGCTGAATATTGGTAGGTAGATTGAACTAGGGATGGTTTAAAGATCCATATGATTGGTGGTCTCTAAGAGTATGCCACATGGCTCATATTGTGGTCCATCGTCGTCATTGATGAGGGAAGTCATCATCAAAGTTCAACTCACTTGCTAGTTGCTACCTGTCCCTCAACCTACAAAAGCTCCTTAATGAGCTCTCCCTAAACTTTAAAACTACCCCTACATGACCTGTTAATTACTTCTCATGTCATTTAGTGATTTTAAAGCTTTGGATCTTTAGACTGAAAATAATGCTTAACATCTACGGTTAACAATCAACCTATGAAAATGACTCCAATCGAATGCTTAGAAATCACTAATGAGGCTGATTTTTTGCATGTAGGTCCACCTAGGGATGGGCCAAACATCCATATGGTCAATGATATCAAAGAGTAAGCCACGTGTAAGGTGCACGTGTGTTGCACCTGGCATGCCCCTAGTACATATAATGTTAAATATAGGTTATAATTGTATATTATATTTTTTTTGATAGTTAAGCCTGTTTTTATAGAGATCAATAACTCGGTGAAGGCTGGTTTTGAACCCAAGTCTATGGTATCATCACCCACAAACTTTACCAACTGAGCAAGCTGGCACCTTCAAAGAATGAGGTTGCTTTCATTGAATAATTGTATATTATCAAGACTAGGGCACATGAGTGATTGTAGGGCGCCTCATCAACATCGATGACGGACCACAGTATGAGCCATGTGCTACACTCTTAGATACTACTGACTGTATGGATGATTGGCCCATCGCTAAGTGGACCTACATGCAAAAAATCAGCCTCATTGGTGATTTCTAAGAATTCGATTAGAGTCTAGCATTAGATACAAGTTAGAAAGGAGTGATTTAATGCTCATGGAACTTTTTTAGTGAGTTAAAAGCTTACTCTCCTCCATTATTATTGGTGTTTGGAGTTTACTCCTGTATGTAACTCATGAACCAGTGACAAGGTTTGCATCATGTAGTATTAGAGCAGGAGATCTTAGTAAACTCTAGGGTACCTCTACAGGTGCCCACGTCTTTCAGCTAAGCACCATGGGGATACAAAACTGCCCCCCCCCCATCCAGTATGGGCTCCCCTTCTCCTTTGTTTTCTCTCCCTCTCTTTCTCTTTTACTGCAATTCTCTCTCTCTCTCTCTCTCTCTCTCTCTCTCTTGGCCTTTAGCCCCCACAGTGTTGAACTACCGTGGGGCTAAGGCCAAGACAAAGAGAGAGAGAGAGGACGAAGGAGAAGGGGTGGGATGGGTGCCCAAATTGGACTTATAATTTTTGTCTAAAATGCGGGTGCCCGACCAGTTGAAAGACGTGGATGCCAGTAGAGGTTTCTTAATCCTTATCATCATTCATTCTACAGTTTGATTATTAACCACTTTTTTAAGGTTTAGTTGCTCAAACAATGGCGATTTGTGCCATTTGCACTATATTGAGTGTGAATAAAATGTTCACCATTGAAAATTACTTTGAAAAATCTTTAAAATATTTTTGTCTGTTAATTTTGAACTTAAAATGAGCATTTTATCAATGATTATCAAAACTCTTGATATAAATAAATATGTTAAGGTTCATACACCATGACACATTTTGATGATATTACTCAAAATTATCCGTCCAACTCATCAATTTCATTATTTTTCTATTTTACCCATATCTTTCTTATTTATTCTTCACACTTAAATTTTCTATAACTTTTAATTTCGAGATTACCAAATTTTTTTCTAACAAATAAAAATTTCTTAGGATATTAATGTAAGACAAACCCCATTTTACTTCCTCAAATGACCAAATTACCCTAACATTTATTTCTAAATTATCCGAAACCCTTATCTTTTACCTATAAATACCCCTTCTCATTTTTAGAAATCCATTCATTCAAATCATCCATTTAGGCCTAAAGAAACTTTTAAAAAATAATTTGTTAAACCTTCTAAAATATCTTAGAAATTTTTAAAAGTAATCCTTTAAAGACCCATTGTTTTAAGAGATTATGTGAAATGAGAAAAAATTCTTGTTCTTGCTTACTTCAATTTTTTTTTCTTTCAAGAAGAAGAAGAAGACTAAGTAAATGACAATTTGCAAGGTACCATATGAACCTCATGGGGGTGGTCAAGCCGCCCAACTTTCTTTCTTTTTCTCTATTTCTTATTTTGTTTATCTTTTATGTTGGTTAATCTAATTTTTCATGGTTATTTATTTTTAGTGTGTTTTCTCATATTCTCTTGATATTAATATTTTCATTAATGTTGATATATTTTTTATTTCTTTTTCAATATAACCACATTAGAAGGCTATGATTATTTATTTTTAGTTTGTTTCTTATATGTTGATATTTATTTTTCTCTTTCTAACAATGTAACCATAATGGAAGGCTAAGCCACATTATTCTTCATTTATTTTTTCTTTGTTTGTCTTTTATTTTATTTACTTAGCTTTATATTGCTATACGTTTAGTTGATTATTTATTTTAGTTCATTTTTTATGTTTTATTTATATTAGTCTATCTTTTTCTATCTTTTTTTCTCTAACAATATAATCGTATGGGACGACTAGGCTACCCTATTCTTTTTTTCTTATTTTTCTTTTATTTTATTATTTAACTTTAGGTTGTATATGCTGAACTATTTATTTTAGTTCATTTTCCATGCTTTCTATATATGATCGATGGTACAAGAGTAGGTAACCATTTAAATACGGATAAATTGAGATGCCCAACACTTTCCACAATCTACAAATGATCCACTTAATGATCTCTCGAATTGCTAGTAGATCTTAGAGTCACTAATTTGTATTTGCTCATAAAACGTAAGGTTATCTATTTTTAAACCCGAAGACCAATCACACCATTAAAAATGGTTGGTGACGACTCTATAAGACTTGGCATTTTGCTTCCAGTTCGATTATGCTATCTCACAATTTGTCAACCCCACCAAACTTTTGGCATTTGAGTTTTGCTTATTATCATTGGCACATGCACCTTTTGCAGCCCAATTACATCGTATTTGTTTACTGCCAAGCCACTTTCATGCACAATGAAAAACCAAAACCAATGTTTTTAAACCAGAACCAATGTTTTTTCAATAGGTATTTATTTTTCAATCCTAGGAAAATAAGAATGTTATATGTGGGGCTGATGAGAAGATATGATTTTGGCATAAATGTACTAAAATGTCTTTCAATCCCTTCATCTCTAAAGGAACAAACTCTTGAGTACCAATTTATGCACAATAAAGCAGACAAATAGGATAAATTTAGATTTGAGCCATCGGATTAACCGACTCCCCCAGCGATCTCACCACATCCATCACTACCTTCTCCGGCGATCTCACCACCTCCCCCAACGATCTCAGCACATGCATCACTACCTTTTCCGACGATCTCACCGCTGATCTCACCACGTCTATCACCACCTTCTCCGGCGATCTCACCACTTAAGGCGTTGGCTTGTCTGAGGTAATCTGTTAGATCTCGATCTTCTACAGTTCGACACTAATGTGAAATTTTGGATGGGATGGAACAATTCAATTTGGATAATAAGGCATGTGTTGCTTCTGATTTGATGATCGGATCAATGGACATTGATTTGCTTCTGTAATTTATTTATTTTGTAACCATTGATATACTGATATCTAATCCATTTGATAAATTCGGATCTCCTTTGATATTGTTTCTTCTCTAAAATTTGCTTCGGTCTCAATATGAGCCATGTGGTACATTTTTAGAGGACACTGACCAGTATGGATGCTTGACCAATCCCTAGGTAGACCTAGATGATTCGACTGATTAGTGATTTCTAAGCATTGGATTGGAGTCATTGTCACGTTTGTAGATCCACCTAGGTATTGGCCAAACATCCATAGTCATAAAAATGTGCCACCTGGTTCATATTGTGGGGGCGGTCAAGGCTTATATGACTCTGACTGTATGGATGTTTTTCCAATCCCTTGGTATTTATTTTTCAATCGTAGGAAAATAAAAAGGTTATATGTGGGGCTGATGAGAAGGGGCTTGGATTGTATGCGCCAGGAGCGTATTTGCCAAATAGAACAATTTCAAAAACGAGTTTCCCCCACGTCACCTCAATTTCAAAAAGTTAAAAACAAAAATGACTAACCGGTTGCGGTTGTGTTGATTGTTCGAAGAGCTTTTAATTTTTTGCTAACGTAGCACAACGCATGACGTATATAATCCGAATCTGATGAGAAGATATGATTTTTGCGTAAATGTCCTTCAATCCCTAAGGAACAAACTATTGACTACCAACTATGTGCAATAAAACAGACAAATAGGGGCAAATTCGGATTTAGGCAATCTGATTGACTGCCTAGTGATCAATCTGGGCCGTCATTGTTGAAAGCAGGTTTAGCACAAATACATCATGAAAGGAAGTCAATACATACAAATAGGGGCAAATTTGGATTTAGGCAATCGGATTGACTACCTAGTGATCAATCTGGGCCGTCATTGTTGAAAGCAGGTTTAGCACAAATACATCATGAAAGGAAGTCAATACATTAGACGGCTAAGAAAATAGATTTGTCTTATATTTTTTGGTTAATAGGAGGGTGTTCTTGTACATTTGGAAGAAATATAGGGGCAAATTTGGCCTTTCTAAATTCATTGAATATAACTTGCAAATTGACGCCAACCTGGGAGTAAGCTTGCTATATCAGGATGACGATAAATTCATGATGAAGGGAAAACCTATTGTTCAGGTAAGGTAGGACCTAATGAATGGTGGGTGATGACTACTAGATTTTTGCCACGTGTCTTAATATTGTGCTTATAGACAGCCATCGCCGTGTAGTAAAGATCATCATACCAATAATGGATGCCGTTGGGGACTCGGGCGATGAACTTGGCTCTTCAAGAAATTGTCAGCGACTTGAACACCTTTGCTCAACTGAATTGAGTTCGGTCCTGAAGCGTAGTTGGTAATCCTTGATTCACCGTCCAATAACGTTAAAATCGCAATGAATTCAACTCCAGCCTATCCCATATAAAACTTAAGTGTGGAAAAAACCCGTTACAGCCACTATTTTACCTTGAACAACCATTCTACGGACGCAAGCGTTCTGGAAAGTTGAAACCTTCATCCATGATCAAAGGTTGAATAGGAAAAGGGAACAAAAGGCAAGAGAAAGGTAAGGCAAATTTAAAAGGATTCATTACACCAAAATTAAGCACATGATTGACATAGCTTGCATTCTGTACGGGGCAGAAAAGCAAACAATTCTGAAGGGAACCTGTTGCACACGAAGAGAACACAACAAATTCCACCAATTTCTGCTGGAAATCTCCATGTTACAAAGGAATGGAGTGTGCCTAACCACCATTCCAAAAGGGTCCCATCACCAATTTCTACAACTTCTCATAAATGAAGAAGCGAAGGGCTCCCCTAACAGAGATAAAATGGACTAAAAAGACTTCATCTAGCGTGAGGGCTCCCCTAACAGAGATAAAATGGACTAAAAAGACTTCATCTAGCGTGACCGAAAGAATTTCAGCACCTCCAGAACCAACCATATATTGCCCAGTAGATTGTCACCCATCAACCCTTTTGATCAACTGCCTTCATGTGCTACCAAAAGGAAATGCACCACTTTCGCTTCTAAAACACCAAAAAATAACTCTTAACATCCTTCTCCTCAACCCTGTTAAATTAATTCTTTAGAACTGTTACAGATCATTTTGGGGACTAGGAGGAATAATATGAGGAAAAAGAAAGAAAGAAGCAAAAGACACTCCCTCTCCCCCCTTCGATCTTCCCAGCACCAACTAACCGCGCTAATATTTGCGGACGACATGGCGTGAAATCAAATGAAAATGGCAGGCTGGATGTTATAAAGCTAATCATCAATCAAAGTCGAGGAACTCCATTCTCTTTCTCATGGAGCCTTTCAGATCTGAAGCATCCCTTTCTGCTTTCTGTGCCTGCAAAGATTGGGCATGGTAGTTGAAGGAAAAGCATGAATTAAATTTAAATAATTACAAAAAGCACGAAAATTACTAGCCAATTTAATCCATATTAACTTCAAATATCTAGGCATTTTTTGCTACAAAGAAAAGACAAAAAACTGGGAAAAAGAAGTTAGGTTTGTACAATTTCGACAGCCAATTATCCTCTTCATGTGGGTTTGAAGTTCCAACATATCACGCAAAGGAAAAATGCTTAGAGAATCCTTATTTTTGCATTTTGCTAAAGGTGCTTCGAAAGACCAAAACAACATATTTCATAAAAGAAGCCATCATAACATAATCTAGCAAGATGACTCCAAGGCAGCCCTGTAGCGGGGGAAACTAGAGCCAGCCCTTCGCCTCTTTGGAAGGGGCTAAATGTGGGAATATATTGATTTTGATGGTATCCCAGCAGGTACTCCCAATCTGTCCATCTTCCAGGGAATTTGTAGAAATGGTCATGTGGTTTGTTTAAATGTGCTCTCCAGATCCAATTGAAATCAAAGGTTCAGGTGCTCTGTGGGAAGCTAGATTTATCTTGAAATCCATCTCCAATTCTAAATCGACATTTCAGATGTGTTCAGCCTACTATACTAAAATTTCGTGTTGTACCCTGACGTGATGATTGTCTAGCATCATTAATGATGATGGTAATGGTTGTATCTACTTCAGGTTGTAATCTTTATACTTTTAAAGGTCAGCTGTCTGCTTAGCGCCGAGCTTATCTAGCGGGAAAAAAAACGCAGAATACATAGCACTATTAGGAGGTCTGAAATTTTTTCTCTTCCTTAGCAGATGCCAATTGGCAGAAGCCAGAAGGTACTGTCCATTGGGTATCAAAGAGGAAAGCAGGTCCTCTCAATCTTGCAAATTTATTAGACTACATCTTGACTTGTGTATGGAATTAGACATGTATATAAGTAAGTATAGATGTGTAAATGACATGGCCGACTCGTTAGCTAGAAAACGTTGGTGGCTTTTCATTGTCCATTGGAAACTCATTGAGCTAATCATTGCTCCTCTCATTCATTCTCCTAATAGCTGTTGCTTATCTAGTAGATGTGTAAATGACATGGCCGACTCGTTAGCTAGAAAAAGTTGGTGGCTTTTCATTGTCTATTGGAAACTCATTGAGCTAATCATCGCTCCACTCATTCATTCTCCTAATAGCTGTTGCTTATCTAGTATACACATAGATACAGGTGTGTATCTAATTATGCCAAAATAAACAAAAGTAGATGCAAATGTAATTAGAAAAGCACAATCTTCAGTTATTTTTACACCATATTATGTTTTGAAGTTGTAGCTCAGCTAATGCATAAAGGCATCAGAGTCAGTACGGACGGAGTCATATCTATATGAAGACATGCAATATCTCCCCAAACCATCCACCACCTAAGCCAGCCAAGTTCACATGTATGCACATAAAGGATGAAGATAGAGACATTCGGTATGCACATAAAAGATGCATATAGAGTAGAAGTATTAAAAGACCCTCCAGTAGTAGCACTTACCCTTTTTATCTCTGCAGCTGAAACGCGAGTCATATGTGGGGGAAGCTCCTCCCTCTCCAGGTCCTGGCCAATCACAAAAAAATTTTGAGAAAAGAACCAGGAGGTAGTTCCAGCAACAATCAAGGGTAAACTAAAGATCACTGAAAAGACACTGATACCAGCTCGCCAATTAAGACAACATTCTCCCCACGGATAACGTATAGACCTAAGGGAATGTCACAAAAAAGATCTCCAACAATCACTCGCTCACATGCACCTTCAAGAACAGCATTTGCTGCATACAGGCAATAACAATCCCATTAGATATTAAAAGATAAGGTGTCCATGGAACCTTATAAAATAATGAGAGATGAGAATCGCACCGAATTGATCAAAAGAACGAAGTATCCCCAAGAGTTTTCGACCATCTCGCAGCAAGACGAGAAGTTTCTCTGTAAAGTAAAAACGAGTTAAGAGACAAACACTTGGCATGAAAAGCTAGGCAAACATAGACTGAGAAGTTAAACCATAGGAAATAATGTGGTCAACTGCTTGCATTTTGACCACATGAATTCAGTATTTTTCATATTATCCATTTATTATTCTAGACAAGTCATTGTTTTTTTTCTTCTTCTGAACTATTGCTATGTTAAATATAAAAATAACATCATGTAATTAATAAACAACAAAAATTATCTGGTACAGGCATGTAAAATTGTCTTCATATTACAAAATTGGTAGAGTAAGTTGGATGCCTAGTACAACTAGCATAACTTAGTGATGGTAGAGTGGAGGGTATGTACTATGCACGCAATGATCAGGTAAAGATTGTGTTTTCAAGTTACATTTCTTGAACATAAAGTATTTAACAAGGGAATTTTTGACATACAGCCCCCCATTAAATGCCTCACCAAGGTGCCGCCCATTACGGGCGACCAACCTACCAAAGTGTCATGGCTGGCCGACCACCATAGCTGGGTTTCGGCCAAAATCCTCACTTGCTCTTATGATCGAAGATTGAAGAAATGGATACTTTTGTCATTTAAAAAAAAAATCATTAGTTAATTTGGGTCAACGGCGACGGACTGGATCATGAGGGGTATGTCAGCAATTCCAAAATGCGGGGGCAGGGCTGAAGAGGGGCGAAAGATTACTTAGCGGGAATGCCAAATTCCCATTTAATAATGGTAAGTGCAGTCTGATGCAGCGAAGCCTAAAGTTCTCTTTAATTCAAGTATATTTTTTTTTTTGATAAGGTGAAATATTATTGAAGAACGTTTAATAAGGGGCTGGTTTGGAAATATGAATGAAATAGCATGATAAGAAATTAAGTAGTTAAAAGGAGCTGTTTTAGGAAATTTAATATATAAAGATGTTTTTTTAATAATCGGCAAAGTGAAGCCTTGTTCAGTTTTGGTTAGAGCCTCAACATATCTGTTTAATATAGACGTATATAGATAAAAAGATGTTTTTAGTAATTGGCAAATGAACCCTCGTCCGGTGTTGGATGAAGCCTAAAGTTTTCTCTTTAAAATAGTAATAGGTGACACAATTTTTGAATGTGCTATAAATAAAGATAAAAATAGGTCCACTGACCCCATGAATATTTGGCTCCACTCCTTAGTGAACCTACACACCAAAATGCAGTGATAGGTGATTCCGAGCCATAGGATGTGAGCAGTATTTCATCATGGGCTTCAATAAGTCCATGAGTGAAAAACATTGGGTTCCAAGCCCATGACACCTCAGGTTTACTCATAAATAAATACTAATATAATATAGCAACGTGCAATATTGGACGTTACAAAAGCGATCTAATCAAGTTTTGGAACACTAACCTAAATAAGTCACGCCAACTAGGTGGAGAATAGAATCCATCCCTACGAAGCTCTTTTTTTTCTTTTGCTATGTAATAACAGATTTATTACACCGACAAAAATAGATAGAAAAGAGAACCGAGGGAAAAGTGTCTCCTACATTCAAGCAACTGAAGCAAGTACTATCTACACTGCTTCTGGCCAATGAGTCACTCAAGTCATGAGCACCACCCATATGAAATCACGACTACCTAAGAATGACTAAGTAGTCATTTCAATGTGGAAATACCAAATGTATAGAAACTGAAAAGGTTACGTTCATGTGTGTTACATCAAGGGCACAGGCAAACGAGGAAAAAAAAAATCTAAGGAACAGCTAGGGAGAAGGGCCTCCTCCTGACCTGTTGTCCTTCAGTACGCTCTTATCAATTTGACACTAAGATTGAAATATCGGTAGTGGAGCACAAACAGCTGCTTTAATAACCAATTTGCATTAGCTAAATAATAGACAAAATCATTTGTAAAATATTTAGGTTGAAAAAAGTAACTAAAATTTCACAAACAAATAAAAAATAAAAAATAATAAACAAAAGTCAGCAAACTTGAATGTGCACCGACTAATATAATTATAATTATAACAAAAATGCGTCATATCCAAACACAAAATGACATAGGGGGCGGGTTTTCTGTAGCGACAATGGAGTGGTGGGTTTTCTTTACACATGGCAGATGAGGTGGCAGGCCCAAAGGGGTCCAGATATTTCACCACCTCAGCATCTTTCCATGTGGCAAGTTTGGCCCAATAACACTCCGCCACATGGAAAAATAGGCAATTGCTTTTGCCTTTTTTTCTATTAAAAAAAATATCTACAGCTGCAAAATGTGGAGGCACTATCCACATGGCGAATCCAGAGCATTATCTATCAGGACGGTTTAGATTTGCCACATTAGCCCTCCACGTGGCAAGAAAAACACCACCACTCAAGTGCAGAGGATTGGTGAGTACTTCAGAAAACCTTTTACCACTTACAGTATCGCCCGTACGGAGACTAATATTAGCCAAACAATATGTAATATGTAGTGTTGGATGATATTCTAAACAGTGGTGAAAGTAGGTAAAAACGCAGAACATAAGAAGCTCTGCTCACCGAAGTTATAGTCAACAAACACAGTCTACACGATGAAGTATGCAATACTTATGAAACCATGATAAAGTTAAGCATGCAGAAACGAATTTGTGACTAGCCCACTAACAAAAAGTTTGAATTTTTAGTAGAATAGCAAGCAACTCAATGGAAATTGGTATGCAATTGACACCCTATGGCACATGTTAGCAAAAATAGAGAGAGAGAGAGAGAGAGAGAGAGAGAGAGAGAGAGAGAGAGAGAGAGAGAGCTTACTGTCAAGATAACTTGCAAGAGATGTGGAAAGGAAGATATCTTCCGGGCCTGCCCAAGACATCGATTCTGATTCTCTGTACTACTAACTTTTTCGGTTTCTCAAAAATAGCCGAAAAATTCTCCAGAATCGTAACAAATGGCATTGGCAGCTCGATTTCTCTATTCCCCCCTCACAACTCCCTCCCAAGGAATTCCTTCAAAAACCCTAAATTTCAGATTCCAACAGTGGATCCCCAACCACTAAAACCCTAATTTAACCACACAACAAAAAAACAGAAAAAAAACCTTCGACTTCAGATCTAAGACCTTAACTTGCTCAAAGACCAAACCCTAGTAGAACAACATGAGATCTCTCTCCCGGATTGAAGGATTTCGAAGATTTAAAACACTCAAATCCAATCAACCATGAAGAATTCAAGAATAAAAAAAGAGAGGAGAGAATAAGGTTAGGGTTTCTTTAGGTTTTTTTTGGTACTTTTCCTTTGATCGGCGCTCTGCAGCTTTCTTTTCGGAAACATATCTTCCCCCTTTTCTCTTCCTCCCATCTACTGAGAGAGAAAGAGAGAATCCGTTTGACCAACACAGCGGTGTTTAGAATCTGGATACGGTGAATCGAGTTTATATTTTATAAGATTTTCTTTTTTTGTTGAACTCTGAAGATCACGAAATTACCGAATAATCCCTAATCTTCAAACTTATGTACTGATACACCCCCTATTTACCTATTTTTTGTGATGGACAATAATACCACGAAATATTAGCATGCGGGTCGGGCTAGGGGGACACCCATTTTGGCGTACCCACGTAGAAGATGAATCAATTGCTGATTTTGGTGAGGATGATCTATTCATAAACTGGTTTAGAAGCTGAAGAATTATGGACCATCGATTTTTACGTGTAACTTGAAAACTACATTTGATGGGATTAGAAATTTCAGAATGGGCTGATCTTCTGTTGGGGTGATCTATATGTGAGGAGATCATCCCCACCAAAAATCAGCCATTGATTCATCTTCTATGTCGGTACGCCAAAATGGGTGTCCCCCAGCCCGACCCCAGCGCTCAACCACCGTTAGATTCTTGAATCCATAGCTGAGAACATGACTACTGAGAGGGGTCAGAAAAAGGGGGTCCTCCGAGCCCGAGAGCCTTTATATAAAAAAAAAAAAAAAAAAAAAAGGGTTGGATTGGTTAAATAAAACTTGTGTCACAAGATGTTGTGACGGAAGCCGGTCACAGCACTCAATACGAGCCACGTGGCATACGATCAGTGGTCTCTGACCGTATGGATGTTTGGCCAGTCCCTCGATGGAAGTACAAACCAAAAATAGCCTGATTAGTGACTTAAAACCTTTGGATTTTTGCACCCAAATAACGCTCAATAATGCTCAAATTCATACCGTTAAAAGTAAACCCATGAAAATAATTTCAATAGAATCGGTTAGAAATCACCAATTAAGCTGATTTTTGGTTTGTAGATCCACCGAGGGACTGGACAAACATCCATACGGTCATCGTCCTCTAATAGTATGCCACATGGCTTGTATTGAGTGCTGTGACCGGCTTCCGTCACAACATCTTGTGACACAAGTTTTACTCGGATTGGTTAGGTAGCCTGGAACTCACATTAACGGTTGCACACTTTTAAGTGTCAAGACAGGTGACCATCTAACAACCCTTTCTATAATTACCCAAAAATTAGTCTTAAGAACCACCGTGATCAGTTAGACGGATCCAATTAAATTTAACGCCCTAAGACAAACAACCCAAGGCCACCAATGGAATTACCAATTTAAGGGAAACTAACTCTCTCTCTCTCTCTCTATTTAAAAAATAAAATAAAAAACCTCTCTCATTGTGTGTTAAAGGCTTTATACAAAAGCTCCCCTTTCCATCTAATATTAATGTTTAAGTTTTCACCTCTCCTCTCTCTTATTTCACACTAGTGGTTGCCCGTTCCCATGGCACTCTCCCACAAGGTGTTTGCCAAAATCAGGTATGAGTGGCTGAGATTCACCATCCATTTGGGATAAGATCTCAGCCCTTCTTTGTTGAAGCCCATAAGAGGGGATATAAGTGGGGAGACAACCACTGTGGTGTGTTATATAGACCAAGGTTTAAAGGGGACCGTTATAACAGTATAACGGACTAGGGGCGTTACCATTTTTTCCGTTATAACGAAAAAACGTTCAGGGGCAAAAACAGAAAAAATGGAAAAATGACGGGGAAAAACAGAAAAAGGTCGCTGAAATTCAAAATTTCAATTTTGAAATTTGAATTTCAAAAATAGAAATAACAGAAAATAATAGAAAGAAAATGAAAATAACGACCATTTTTTCACAAAATTTTTCAGAAAATAACGGTCGTTATTTTCATTATAACGGAAAAATAACGGCCATTATTTTTTGGGCATTTTAACGGTCCATAACGTAATGGGGTAGGTCCGAATCTGTTATAACGGTCATTATTTAGTTATAACAGCCGTTTTTTAAACCTTGATATAGACTAGTGGGTGGCCCGTGCCCACGCACTCCTCGACAGAGCATTTGCCCAAATCGGGTGTGAGTAGCTGAGATCCATCGTCCAATTGTGGATAAGATCTCAGCGCTCTATATATGAAGCCTATAAGAGGGGGAGACAACTGAGCTGATTTGTTATATAGACTAGTGGGTGGCCCGTGCCCCCGGCACTCCCCGATAAAGTATTTGCCAAAATCGGGTGTGAGTGGCTGAGATCCACCGTCTAGTTGGGGGATAAGATCTCGGTCATCCTTTATGAAGCCGGATAAGAGGGGGAGACAACTTCCCTGTTTTGTTATATAGATGGTTTGGACCCTCTTTACCCATTTATACATTAAAAATCGAGCTAAGCTCTTGACTCAGCTTGAAATGTAAAATAGTGGATCCCACAAGCGAGCCATATACACAGTTGTAGCTTTTAGTAGAATCGCAAATATGTGAGTCATCTTCCTTGCGCCATTTACATAATTACATATTTATTTTGGAATCCGTCTAGAACTACGCCTATTTCTTACCTCTGACTGCAGGGTGAGTTGTGGCGTGATATTGTGGAGACCATCCTTACAAAAAATCAGTCCATTTTGATATTCCTAACCTCATGAAAATGAGACTTGAATTTAGATGATCTGGACCATCTAAATTTATCCTTAATATATTTAGGTCAATTTTTCATGAGACTAGTGATGTCTGAATTGATTGTTTTTTGTGATGATGATCAACATGACGAGAACAAAGCACTGAGTGGTTTGATTGTCTAACATGATCTCTACGTGGGTGGGTCCACCACCAGATGTAAGAAGTGGATGTAAGAAATGGGTGTAGCTCTATACAAATTCTCATATATTTAATCGCAACAAAATCTCTGTCCAACATGATCTTTATGTGGGTTCAACTCCTTGATGCAATCCATTTCAACTCTAAAATACTGTCTTCAACTGGCATGGTAATTTAAATGGTAGGCATCAAGGAGTTGAACCCATCATTCTGTCTCAGAATATCTCCACACAAAATCAAACCCCATTTGGATTTGGATGACCATAACCATCTGATCAATTGCATTCTTTCTGATGGTCATAATATATGTGACCAACAGTCCAAATAAAAGTAACAATCAGATCAATATTTGGAGAGGGACCAGAGAGTTGCAGGTCTCGTAGCGCAGCATATATTTGCTGACATTCAATATATAAATGTATATCCATTTATAAGATTCTACCCTTGAAGTATGTAGCTAAGATTGCAATTCAGCTTTTTCAAGGACAACCACAAAGACGAAAGTGTAAACGAGCAATTGAATAGTCTAAGAGGATGAAAATGATTGGAAGTCAAGGATTACAACATAGAAAAACAGTAGTTCTAGATGACAGAATATGACAGTGCATGTCCATCCGCTCGGGAAGGCTGGATAATCTAGAGCAGGTAGCTTTGTACAAGGTAATCCGGTGTGTTGCATTAAATAGTTATCATTTATAGCTCGT
The DNA here is from genome assembly GCA_035048495.1 of Euptelea pleiosperma. Lineage (NCBI taxonomy): Eukaryota > Viridiplantae > Streptophyta > Magnoliopsida > Ranunculales > Eupteleaceae > Euptelea > Euptelea pleiosperma. The sequence continues at coordinate 32,576,263 of CM068549.1, read as the reverse complement.
CGTGTTTAGGAACACCTCCTGTAGAGAAAACCACATAATTGGAAGTAGAAATAAGAATTCTTTTTTCGACAAATAACAAAAATGTGAAGAAAGCCAAATGACTATTTTATAAGAAAAAAAAAAGAAGACAAACAGATGTTGTGAAGATGCAAATAAAAATCAAGAACACTTTCTAGTCGGATTCTTTTACGTAAACAGAAGTTGCATATCTTCAAAATAATTACTCATAAATCTGGAAAGATAATCATGAGAGAAGTGCCAATGAGATTGGTGATCCACATTGATGTAAAATATCGTGTTTTCATTGATACATCTGTATCTTAGGTCAGAATTGGGAGACAACAAATTATATTAATAGGTCTAGATGCAAGGAACCCACCTAGTATGTTAGAACCAATTTTTAAAAGAAAATAGTACAAATGTAGAGCAACAAGTAGATAAAAGCCATATAAAGTCATTGAAAGGGCCATACAGAAAACATTCTCTATATCTAAGTATTTTTCTATATGCCTAAATATTATCCCGCAATCGATGCGCCACCTCATGATCGCACAACAGCCCAAAGATTGCACCAATCAGGTGTTCCTAACCATCCGATTAGTGAGAATCTGAGTACGCACAAGAATATTAATGCATGTCTTATCATCATTATAGCATCAAATCAACATATCTGGGTAAAAGGCATAGGGAGCATTAAATAATTAATGTGGTATAATGGCTGACAGAGAATATGAACTTACCTGTTGACAACATCTCTCCAAAGAAAAATGAGATCTCCCTTGCAGCGGATTGAGGTGAATCTGAACCATGAATGCAATTCCTTTCTGAATCCAACCCACACATGGCTCTGATGCTGGAAATAAACAGCAGAAACCATAATGGAGAAAGCAAGGAAGGTGATAACATAAGAATCCACAACATGCGACTGCCAGGAACCACAAAGCATTGAGACCTTTGAGATTTATCACTATGAGATTTTAAGAAAACATGCAAACATTAGAGATGGATTTTAAAAATAGCTGAATTAGTTTGCATAAATTTCAAATTTTCCCATTTGTTACTTGTTTTGATTTTCGTTAAAAAGTTACATGTTAACACCTTTCAAGAAATGCAAGTCTGAAAATCAAGACGACAGAAAATGATTTAACCCACCCAAATCTGTAAATGCGCACATGATTGGCATTATTCTTTTATGTTTTATACCATTAAATTATAACATGAGGTGATGAAACTAGTTTCTTGAACCTAATCATCATCATTCAATAGAATATTCAGATGTGAGATATCAACACACAGTAAAAGTATAACTAAGTTAGAAATGAAAATAATAATAACCTGTCAGGGTGTGTAACCTTTGCTTTTCTTGCGTCAGTTGGTCCAATCAGAGCACGCCAATCAGCAATAGCGTCCACCTTCTCCAAAACCATAACAAAAACTGGACCACTGATAAAATTCAAATGTCATGTGTGAGATAGAAAATAAGTGAGTGAATGAGAGAGAGAGGGAGAGAGAGAGAGAGAGTTGATGAGTTGACAAGATCTTAAACTATTCAATGTGAATGACAACTGATCCAAAACTTGAATTTCTAAAGTTTAGTATCTTGGCTATTTGACTAAGTAATTAATGTATTACTTCACTGAAAAAAAAAAAAAACGAAGGAAAAAAAAATTACATAATGCTATGAAAAGTGTGAAGTGTGGAAGAAGAATGAGAAAGCAAATACTCAACTGCCTTAACTGCAGCAGAATCATATTCTCAAGAAGCAGCCATGAATAGAGCTACCAACAAGACTATCAAAGAATAATTTTCAAATAAGAGTCCACTAGAGTTAAAAACCTATATTTCTATTTAATAGTAAATGATAAAAACTAATGTGAGAATGTAACTGAAAGCAAATGTAACACCTTATAATTAAGAAAAATAATGAGATACCTTGACATGTATTTGACAAGGCTAGGAAAGAAGCTCCTTCCAGAATGCTCAGCATAAAAGAGTTTCACATTGCCCTCATCAAGTTGAACCATCATCTCCCTGAGGATGCTGAAACCAGACTCATGAATAACCTTCTTTATCTCATCCGTGTAGTTACCAAACAAACCATCCGGTTTTATCATTGCCAATGTTTTCTCCTTTTCTGTGCTTGCGTGGCTTGGATATCTACATCCCTTGCAGCATTTAGAATTGAAGACCAATGAGATGAATAATCTTGGCCAAGAATAGTGCACAATAAAGTAGGAAGTTTCAGAATACATATAACACAAATGCTAGTGCCACTTGCATGTGTATAAAAGATTGCTGATTTGGCACTCACCTCTTTGTCGAATCCTTGTCCGCATAAGGGTATTTAAATTACAAAGATATCCTTACATGGATACATGTCCAACAAAGAGGGTGAATGAGTGCTTGTCTATTACTCAAACGAGTACCGCTAGCATTCCTCTAAATATAAATATTTTCAATGAAATACAAGTATCATTGAGATAGAAATTTCATTGAAGATTGTACGGAAACAAAATTCTTAATGAGAGGCCAGAAGATTCATCTATTAAATATAATGGAGATTGAGTGAAAGAAAAATGCTACATAACAGATCAATCAACTTTGAAAATTGAACAAAGGCTTTTCACAAAATTATCAACTAGTACAGCAAAAGCAATAACTGAAGCAGCATTTCACTTACATTCAAAGAATAAATTGATGAGAAACCTATCTTGCAAATGGGGAAAAAAGGATCAGAAGTTTTGATTAGAACAGAACTGATGAAACATAGAGTAGAACCTTGATAATTAGAGCTTGATAAGTAGACCTGGTACGCGAGATTAGGGGTACACCGTACACCCGTGCCCTATGGGATTAGTCGGGTGCTCTAAGAGGCCCGGATACCTCGCACCCTTAGTTTAGTTAAAATAATTTTGGGAATTTTTGACATACCCCCCCATGTTATCTTTAAAATTTGACATACCCCCCCCCCCCACCCACAATTTGAAAAGGCTGACATACCCCCCTATGACTCGGTCCACTGTCATTTGACCAGTGTTGACCCAAGTTGACTACTAATTTTCTTATTAAATGGCAAAAATGCCCTTGTCTTCAACCTTGGAACAAGGGTTTGGGCAAAAACCCAAACCCCAAATCACACGGTTGTGGTGGACGGCCAGCCAAGAGTTTCCAATGGGTTGGCTGTCCATCACTAGCGACCAACCAACCGGAGTCTCATGGCCAGCCGACCACCACTCCGGCAATAATTTAAAACCCAAGTTAAAAAAAAAACAACAGCATAAAATTTTTCATTAGCATAAATGAAAAACAAGACAGCAATTTTTATATTTTAAACTTTTGAGATGTGGATTTTGGAAAGATGGGTTTTCTCAATTTTAAAATATGCCTTCGTGAGTTTTATCTATTTTTTGGAGGTTCTTTCTTCTCAATGTTTGCTTAATTCATCAAAAAATAAAAATCTCAAGGTTACCAACATGGGTTTTAATTTTTATTTTTAATCTCCTCTTTTCATGTTTGATTTGGGGTTGGGTTTTGGCCTAAACCCAAACCCTTGTTCTAAAGTTGAAGACATGGGCACTTTCGTCCTTCAATACAAAATTTGGTGGTCAACTTGAGTCAACACTGGTCAAATGACGGTGGACCGAGTCATAGGGGGTATGTCAGCTTTTTCAAATTGGGGTGGGAATTATAAAGATAACATGGGGGGTATGTCAAAAATTCCCAATAATTTTTTCTCTACCAAGTAAAAACCATTCGAAGCATCAAGGATTCGCAGAGCACTGGTTACTAACCCTGAACTCAGAAATCAAGCGCTAAACGAGATTAAAATCTTCAATTCAGACAAGAACCTATCTACCAGGAATCACACATATCGACTGAAATTTGCGAGAAAAAAAATATTACTGAACCATTTGATCGATCACGAACTTTCAATAATCAAAGTGATTGAACAGATATAAAAACGAACCAAAATTTGCAGAAACAAAAGGTGAACCCTAGCTTTGTTTACCTGTGAAGGAGAAAAACCGAAAGGAGGCAGAGAACCAGAACTCTTCCCATGAACGAAAGAGAGCGGGAAAAATCCCGGAAAGCACGAAGAGTTTCGGCTGACAGAAGCCATCATATGGGAGATTATCCCGCAAGTGCGTTAACCCAGCTACTCTGAGGTCTGAGCCAAATGACTCAGATTACCCCTTACTTTACTAAATTAACGAAAATATCCCGTTCTTACATTGGAACCTGAGTTTGGTTTGTTCTACAGATACACGGTCAGGATTCAAGTATTCTCGACAATGATGTTGTTACTGTACATCAAAGAATCTTAATTCATCCTTATTTTTCGCGCCAAAACTCTGCTGACTCCACGTGTACTACACTCTAGGATGACGAAACGTGTCAACATCGGAAGCAAACCTATATAAAACCGAAGTACATCTGCGACTCCACGTGGACTACCACGTTCGACTATCAACACGTGTCAACCTCGGAAGCAAACCTATATAAAACCAGAGCTCCATCTCTCTACGTTCGTCGTTCTGTATTTCTCTTCCTTCTTTTGTTATCCATTTCTCAGTTTTTTACGATTAGGGTTTCAAATTCCGAAGTAGAGATGGGGTTGCAGAGCTTTAATGGCGGATCTTCTCACAGGTCAAAACCTTATCCCGCTCCAGAGAATTAATTTTTTCTGAGATGATTGATGATTTAAGCTTGATTTGTTTCTAAGATTAATTAAATTGTTAAATTTTATATGGGAAAGGCAGCCCTGGCAGTTTGAGTGTGTTTCATTGTTGTTGGTCTGTAGAGATAACCGAATGTTGAGATTAGTTGGCGTAATTGCACAAGTATATCGTATTCATAGCAACATAGGGTTTATGTGAGAGTGTGACGGTATGAGGGCGTAAATAGTTACTTCAACGTTCTTTGATTAACGATCGGAAGGATGTCGTAAAATCTCTATGGAGAAAAGGATGGTATGGATTAAAATGGGGTGAACTACAGACCATTTATATTGTGAATTCAATTATTGAACAGTATTAGAATCCTCATATGGGTCATTTTTAACGACAAAAAGAACTAAATTATAGTCAGGATTCTTGAGCTGTAGAAGGATAACAACTTAGGCGGGTCCCACCAAAGGGCTGATATCAATGTTGGAATCACTAATACAGATCATTTAAGTAAAAAACCAGTTCTAAATACTCATGCTGGAGCTGAAACTCACAGGGAAGTTAATTATTGGTCAGATTTGGTATTAGGAGATTTCCAGATTTCCAGGTTACTTTATCACACAATCATAACTATTGAATCTATCACATTTTTTCACAGTAGAAGTGTCACAGGATACATCCAGCGTGACTTGATTCAACGACATTCTGTTCATATGGGAGTAGAAAAAGTTTGATCTCCCACTACGCTATGGGAGGATCTCCATGTAATGCTCTGCTCCCGTAGGTGGCCCACTGATTGGACATTGTAGGTTGATGAGTTGGACATGTTTTTGAATGTAGTAGGCTATACATTCAACTGTCGGACACCATCTAGGGTGTTTGTATTTTTTCATTTCTTTGTTCATTTAGTGTTTGGAAAAAGCTTATGGACCTACGGTCTCTAGTGATGAATTCTATCATTGAAACACTAGATGTTTTCAGTTTGGGTAATTAATTTGGTTGTTGGACTTTGTTTCTTTCACAAGATCCATTTATTTTCCAGATCTAATTGGATTTTTATGGTTATTTATGCCAGGTGTAATCCATTGATGTAATACTCTACATCTTCAAGTTTCCTTCTTAATCTATAGGTTTATGGTGGAAGATGTTCGTGGAATGGCTGCAAGTTACATTTTGTACTATGAAGTAACATATAGAGATCTCCACCTGCCAGCTATCGTCATCGCTGGAATCTTTGTCCTGGTTGCGTTGGTTCTCTCAATCCTTCTGATCTTCCAACATCTCAGATCATACACGAATCCCGCGGTCAGTCCTCTATCCGTACATTGATTTCTAACAATCCAATTCTATTACATTCTCTTTGAATGGTTGGAACAAAAGACAGAGGACGGTCTAGAAAAAGGTCCGTAGGCTATCAGGTTGATATTCAGAAGGGATCTCGTAGGCGGGACCTATTAAATAGTGGATCCCACCCCCCATATTGTCAATCTTCAGCCTACTAATTCTCCAAGGTGAGACCCTCGAATGGAAGGTTTCAATCTCTTCATGTGCATCTTGTCTACATCACAGGTAGGTGAAGAATGATGTCGCGGACATCCTGACCTGGTTATTCCTCCTTTATTCAGTATTTCTCTATCAATAGATAAAATTAGAAAATACCACATAATCGGTCACCACTATATTTCCTCCAATATATTGAATGTAAAGGTCTAGAGGCTTAATATCGAGGTTCATAAGTATCCTTGAGTTTTTTATTAGAGAATTGTCTGACGTCTTTTCATGATGCTTGGCGTGTAGACTTCAATAAATTTCAATTCAAATATATGGCGATAACAAAGTTGTGTTCATATTTTCTAATTCAATGAGTCTAACTCTGCCTTAAGCTTGATTAATTTTCAGGAACAAAAATGGATTGTTGCAGTTCTTTTCATGGTTCCTGTCTATGCTATTGAATCTGTAAGTACTGTTTCTGTCCTTAAAATATTTTAGCAATTTCATTGTAAATGTATCCTTTTCTTTCAAGAAGAGAAGAATGCTCACTTCACATTCCCTTCTGGGATGTGAGACCAAGCAAATGTCATGGCTAGTGCCTCCATCATGTCGCAAGGACGGTCGATTTTCTGAGAACTTCCATGTGTGACATGCATGCTGGATGCTCATTTGACATGTTTAATAATGTTAAATGATATTATTGTGTAACAGGAGAGTATTAGGTATGGAAAAAAGATCATCTAGACAAATATGTAAGCGTTAAACTATTTACTATGGTTGTCTGATTTGGTAGATACATTAATTTACTTAAAACATACAAATAATAAGCCAAAAGCAAGAAAGAGGAAAATATAAATTTCAATAAGGTTAATGTGTCCAACATGTGTGTGCAGTTCATTTTTTACTAAGCCTGATTGAAATGGTTTTTGGTTTGTTTTTTCCCAGATCATATCATTGTGGAACTCAAGATTGTCCATTGCTTGTGACATTTTAAGGAATTGCTATGAAGCATTTGCCTTGTATTCTTTTGGAAGCTATTTGGTTGCCTGCCTTGGTAAGTGTTAGATCTTTCGGTCCCTCTTGACTGGAGCAACATTGATTTTTATTCCACCTTAGCATAGCTTGTACTACATCTTCGTGTATTTTTTCTCAAAAGTTTCTTGGTTACCTTCTTGTATCTTTATTATGTCTTTGATTAATTAGATCTCATTTCTAGTGGTATGGGTGAGGATGTAGTTGTTTCCTTGGAAAGGTCATTGGATATAGAAATGTTAGGGTTTGGTACACCATGAAACCACATTTCATCTTGTTTGAATTTTACAGTAAGATCTTTAACTTGTTAAAATTCACCAAGCTTATCAAAACCTTATTCCTCATCTTAAAGATATTGCTAGTTGCTTTTTCCTGCAAATTATATGTTACCACAAGCCTGATTTGATTGGACAAATATGGTAGGTGGTGAAGGAAGAGTTATAGAATTTTTCGAAGAGGAATCAAGGAAACAACTCAGTGAGCCATTGCTAGAAAGTGAAGACAAGAAACAGGCATTACAAAAAAGTTCATTTCGCAAATTCTTCCTCCAACCAAGTGTGCTTGGAAAAAACTTGTACACAATAGTAAAATTCGGTCTCGTACAATATGTAAGTCACAATATCTCTGTCTGATTTTCTTTTGATCGATCTTATTGGATTCTAATATCTCGGGATAGCCCAGATGATTCTGAAGATGCTTTGTGCCTTCTTGGCGTTGTTGTTAGAGCTCTTTGGTGTCTACGGTGATGGAGAATTCAAGTGGTACTATGGGTACGTATCATATACAACTACAGAAGATATCTTGGATAGGCCTTCACAGAGGGGTGTTGAGCCACCACTCAATGGTTCTCTCATAAAACCAAGCGTACTCCCATACCAAAAGTCGACCTGATTGTATGATCATTACCATCTGATATATGATGTTCTTATAGACGAATAACTAAGATATTTATGAAGATACAGAATATGAGATTTTCAATTATAATTTATATCCATAGAACAAGGAAAAAGAATTATACTTATTACCAAAAAAATACTTGCTTCTGATGTGGATCATAGGATCCGCCAATAACTTGATCCAATAAAAAAAGACCTCGTTATTTTAGTTACAAATCGTTGGAATTCCCAAAGTGAAACATTCTCTAAGGGCTGTATATATAAGAAGAAAGATGGGCAGTTTGAATTATCAAATTGAGTACTTAGTTTATGTAGATCCATCAAATGATGCCTCAGTCGTGTGTTCCTGAGTTCCTCCTCTGGGTATTCTCTTTCGAGTAGGCTGAACCCGTTATTGTCTCTTGCAGGTACCCATATATAGCAGCGGTATTGAACTTCAGTCAGATGTGGGCTTTGTATTGTCTTGTGCAGTTCTACAATGTGACTCATCATAAACTACAACCAATAAAACCACTTGCTAAGTTCATTAGCTTTAAGGCTATTGTGTTCGCAACTTGGTGGCAAGGTGTGGGTATCGCAATATTGTGTGCAGTTGGTGTTTTCCCTAATGAGGGGAAATTTCAAAATGGACTGCAGGAGTTCCTCATCTGCATAGAAGTAAGCTGCTTTTTATCTTACAGTTAAGTAAAGTTAACATTGCTTCACCTTCATGATTCAACTACCACACAGCCTCTTTTCCAAGAGGCAGTCTTTCATGACAGAGGAAATCTAAGGTATCTGTCTAGTCAACCAGAAAGACATAAAGAAATATATAACAGGATACATGGTGCACTTGCCTGCAGTTAGAATCAACCATTCAATGGGTGCAATTTAGTAAATTGTGCAAAAAAGACCCAGTACGATGATCTTAACATCACATTCATGGACTTCTTCCCGTCATTTTTTTTTTTTCTCCCAATAGAATGCAATCTGGTGGTAAAGATCCATCCAACCAGATATTATTTGGTACGAGTTGGGACCTCCTAGGTGGGACCTATTGAGCCCATTTATGTGCAAGTGTAAAGCTAGCCACTGGGAAGCAATTCTTATGGTCTTGCAGACAAGTACCTTTGGTTTCCTCTTCATAATGCTCCTCACAATGGGTAACTCTTTACTTCTCCCATCCCTCCGCAAACCATGCACTTCCCCTAGCACCCCATTTGAGTGATTGACAGTCGTTTAGCTGAACCGTTCAATTGATTAGCCACCTCTTGCAGCCGAAAAGACGCACTGTTGAGTGATGGTGGCCATCCAATAACTAAAATTCTTTTGGATGGAGAAAAACACTGGTAGAATCTTTTTATGCCATTCAAAAGAACGCAAGTTTATTGGTTGACTGGGATCATTTGATTCGTGTGTGACGGTACTTTTTGGCTAGACCAGCTGTGGGACATCTTATCAATTGAAATTATATGATTCGGATTGATAAGATGGATCACTGATTAAAAGGGAGATTAGCGAATTATGGAGTTGAATAGCAAAGAACTTTATTCTCATCATCATCATCATCATAAGCAATTAGAGAATTATGGAGTTGAATAGCAAAGAACTGTATTCTTATCATAATAATAATAACAACCTTTTTCCCAACGGTATGGTGTCAGCTGTGAATTAATCTTGTTCCTCCATTCAATCTTGTTTAAAGCCATCTTCCGTTAAGGCAAGTTTCTTAAAATTTCTTCTTAGAATCTCACTCCACATCCGTTTTGGCCTTCTCCTTGCCTTTTAGCCCTTCAACTTGCACATTCCTCCTCACTGGTGCTGTCATTAGTCTTTCATGTCTTGGGTGATGCCGAGAAGCTTTCAGTTGGGCCTTCTCTACTTGTGGTGTGTTTGGAAAGAGAGAAATCAAAGAATTTTTTTGTGACAAAGAGGAAGATTGTCATCATACTATTCTTGCAGTGAAAGTATTGTTGTATAATAGGTCTAAGCTATTTCAGCTGTGTTGTGCTGTTTTCTACAAAGATACCGTCTATAGATGGGAGTCCTTGATGTTTTGATGTTTAGAGGAGAATAGAGATCTTTATCTTTTCTTTCTTAGCTTTTGGCTTTTTGCTGTCTTTGGGAGGTTTCCTCAACCTCCCTTCTATGTGCTTTTAAGCTTTTGTGCTTTGTTTTCTTCAATAAATGTTATACTTATCTAAAAAATAATTTATGTCCCAAGTTGTCCATTTAATAGATTTTCATGTGGACTCTGGCATGATTCCACTCTGACCCATCAATTCAACAGACCAAGTTGAAGATCTTGTGCTCCAGGTGTATGGTAGATCTATAGCATCATAATCGTCTGTCTGTATAGTCATGATCATATGGGTTTATCCATATTTTTGACAGATGGCTATTGCAGCGGTTGCTCACATTTTCGTCTTCTCAGCGAAACCTTATCAATTACTGTCAGTTTCTGAACAAGGAAAGGTCACTTCCCAAGCAACCAAAGCCAGAATGAAGTTGGAGGGTGGTAAGGAGAAACCCGCTGTTGTAGAACGGATGGAAACTCATGTCGAGGCCGCTGGAACAAGTGTCACTGAGAGTGTTCAGGACATTGTTCTTGGTGGTGGTAAACATGTGAGCTCTCTCTCTCTCCCCTTACCATGCAATTTTATCGAATTGAGTAAGTTTTCTGATTTTCACTGTCGAACAGGTCGTCAAGGATGTCGTAATGACCATAAACCAAGCAATAGAACCTGTGGAGAAGGGTGTGACAAAGATACACGAGACATTCCATCGCATCTCGGTGGGCTCCGATGACAGAGATGAAGGATCAAAGTTAGAAGTCGAAGAACATGTTGAGGAAAACATTACCGAAAGTGGATCCAACACAAAAGTACTAAAGAAAAGTTAGTTTCTCATGATGAAACTTAGAGATGAAGAAATGGAACAATGCTGAAACTGCTATTGATCGTTGGTTCTGGGGTTGGGTTTGTCTTCCAAGGGAAGGTAACAAATTGTGGTTAGCAATGCAGTAGGAGAATTTTGCGAAGTGTACTAAATGCTCTACTCCGAACATCTTAGACCTATTATGATTGATTTTAATTCTAGCTTGCATGCTCATCCATCTATATGAATATCCAGATTCTGCATAGATACAGAACCATTTTGACCTTATTTTACTACTGTACAGTGGTTTTTCGATTGATCACAATTCACTATCAACAGGCGTGCAATGGGGTGGCAGCCCCACAAAAACTAAGCTCTATATCTACAAATTGTTGCATCATATATTTTCTCTAATATCAACTTAAAGTTGTGATTGTTCCAAAGAGTTGCAAGCTGTGTATAGGTCAAGTGGGCTTGGAGCATTAACCCGAGACGGAAATAACTGATGAACAGGAAAATATATTGCAAAAGACAATATACATACACACAGACAAAAAGAGAGAATCTGACAAACTTCAGATCAAACCCTTGGATCATCAATTATTGCTAGAACACACATTCGAACAACAGCTCAGGCAGCCAAAAATTGACATTGCAGTGCACAGCTGCACGAGGACAGTTGCACACTGGTCATTGATCCGGGTACACGCCTGGATGCAGCACATGCAACAGCAGCAATTTGCTAGTCTGCTACAACAATTGCAAGCCGCCTTGACAAAGGCATCTGCTGCAAGTTCTGGTCGTGGAGGTTCTCCAAATCCTGGAGGCATGTTCTCCGCAGTCGCGATCAAGTTGCCAAAACCAATGCCCAAACCTTGTAGCAAAATTATCTTGCGGCCTTTGGAGTCTACCAATCGGTGCAGGTCGATTGTGTTGGAAACCTGTCTCCATCGATTTTTAAATATTTATCAGAAGTGTAAATATATATCAGGGTATAGCATGATTTGTATGTTGTAGATAAATGCTTACCTCTTGTAAACCAACTGCTTCGGAGGCTTGCTTCCCTCTGTCAGTTTCAATAATGATTATACGGGTATACTCGGATGGAACAGCAGTTTGTACGCTCATTTTTTCAACCTGAAAGATAAAAAGGAAAAAAGCTCAAGCAACATGATTTATCATACTCTACGTCAGGGCAGTGGGAAAGAGAAGATCATCCTCCCTATTTGCATAGTAAATGTGGCACACATCCTAGGACAAAAACTGACCCAATGGATGATCCTAACCATCTGATCCATTAAAACCTATGGGATGGTGAGAAAATGTGGTAGACGGTCCAGAAAACGTCTATAAATCAGATGATTAAGATCGCAATCATCAGAGGATGATTTATAGCCTAGAAGATTTCCTAGGTGGAACACATCAGAAGTCGCAAATCCACCGGTTGTGTGCCATGTGTAAGGCGCATTTAAGGGGGACAGCTACTTCCAGCACTCCTATCCTGACTTGAGTATTCCTCTTTAGCAGCATTTTCTTTTTCAATTTTTATAGTTTTTAAACGTTTATTATTTTTTTAAACGTTTCTTATTTTTTATGAATTTTCCTAACTTCTGGAAAAAAATCCTATTTCAATATTCAATTCAATCCAACTCTTGTATGAGTTTATAATTGAGCCAAAGTTTAGGCCATTGAGTAACAAACCTTCTCCTCAAGCTGTTTACTTTGTGAAAACCATGCTTGAGCAGTGACTAGATCAATTTGTTTCCTGGCAAATACCTGTTCAGAAAAAGGCAACAATCAAAGATGAGCAAGAACACACATCCAAATATCTACTTGTGCATTACAAATTCTTTAGTTTGAGGAATCTGACAGAAATATCAATTCTAAGTAACCTGATAGAGAAATCAGGGATGTATAGAAAAGGGCTCTCAGTGTCCACAACCAGTGTGGGATTAAATTCACATAAGATGGCCATGTACAATCTATTAGGCCAAACCATCTGTGAGGCACAAAAACAATTGGTATCCATACCATAGGTACCAAAGAACATTAAGCAGTAACATAAACCCAATAAGGTTTGATTGTCTTTAGGGTATTTTAGTAATACCCTCCTGAAATTTGAAAGTAATTAGTGATACCCCCTTATACTTTCAAACTTTAGGATTACTCCCCTTGACCTAGTTTAAAAGTGGTTGACTTAAGTTAAAACAGACTTGGATCACACATCGTTAACATTGTACTTGCAATATTAGGTGCATGATGCATGTCACGTTTTAACATTAGTCAAATGATGGTTAAACTAGGTCAAGGGGCTAATCCTAAAGTTTGAAAGTATAAGGGGGTATTACTAATTACTTTAAAATTTTGGAGGGTGTTACTAAAATACCCTTGTCTTTATCAACGATTATCTGGGATAAAGGATACCATGGAGCACTTTTGACATGGATCGCCATCATTCCGGTAGGTTGGATTTTTCATATATATATATATATATATGAAGTTTAAGCATCTTAGACTTACAAAACTGAACATTGAACATAATGGCCAACCGGAACAGGTGTAACATCCAAGATGCAGGATGTGACAAGATCATGAAACTGTCCTGCTTTAAGTGTATAATAATCATCTAACAAAACCAACCACGCTAAAATAAGACGAAAAATCATTTGTTCCATTCTCAATGGATTTTTTTTTTTTTTTTGACAAGTAAATATATTTTGTTCTAAGTATAAAATTTCTTTCCGATTCTCAACAGATATTATGTTCTACACCATAAAATAAACGATAAAACAATATGATGTCATATGATCTGTCTCACAGCAAATAAACATAGATTTTATCTTAGACAAACCCAGAGGCATATCAAGTCCCAAAGTTGGCATCTTACTTTGTCAAGAGGGATGTCCTTTGCCTTTTGCACTTTCAGGTCTATCACGAAATTGCTCATGTCTGATAAGATACCTCTAGCTTTAATAGAGTCAGAAAAATTCCCTTGGTATCTGCCTGATACAGTCAATGGGCTTCCAGATAAAAGGTCTGGAATATGGAAAGGATAAACCTACCATGAGGAATACAGACAAAGACTTTGTAAGTCATATATGAAGCCAGATGAATCAGATAGCTCTAGCAAAGTTGAATAAAACCTAAATAAAGAAAACAAGTCAGGAGAAGCAAACCTCAAGTGCGTCTAGATATTCCAAACTGTCAATAGTTATATTTGCAAGAATGACAGATGAAGCTGTAGTAAATAATCTTTGCATTCGAACTTCCATTGAATCTGGCCGAACATAAACAAAGAGACATAATATAAGCCTAGAATTTTCAAAATAAAAGCCCTTATCACACCACAATACCTTTTGATGCTATTAAGGCATAAGATACATGCTAAACATTTTAAGTATCATATAACAAAGTATCATGCCAACATGTTCATAATAGCCGAGATGAGGATGTTGAGATGGATGTGTGGTAAGACAAGGAAAGACAAAATAAGAAATTGAATGCATTCGTGAAAATATAGGAGTAGCCCCAATAAGTGACAAAATGGGAGAAAGTTGATTGAGATGGTTTGGTCATGTACAACAAAGACCAATGACAATGCCAATGAGGAGGAATGTGCAAGTCGAAGGGCCAAGATTCAAGCAGCCGACCCCATGCCATTGGGAAAAGGCTTATGATAATGATGATATTACAAATAAGACTCTAGATTTTGCAATAAAAGGAAATATTTATCCTGATCAGTAACCTTCATTTTAAAATCTGGACCTAAGAATAGGAAGGCTTTAGACCAACCTAAAGTGCCAGGAAAGGTATCCAGTGTGTTCTTTGCGATAATGTATGAACTTTCACTAACCAATTTAGAAAGTTAATACGATCTGATTGTAATACTCCTGATGGCCTAACACCAAGTTGAAGTTGATTATAGGGTTTGTTGAAGAAAAAGAAGAAGAAGAAACAGAAGACCAACAAAAAATTTATGAGAAAATTGGAGAGCATGAACCTTGCCATGCAAACCCCTCCGTTTAGTAATTTTTTTTTTTTTTTTATAAGGTAAAAGATTTTATTGCAGAAAACGGAAAGCTACAAGGCTCGCAGAGGTCGAGGAGACCTCCGTTTAGTATTACTCTTAAGAGAGGCTGAAAACACAAACTCTAAGCATAACAGACAATACAAAACTACCCTTTTGGATCTTCTAATAAACAGGATAACTTTTAACAAAATCCTATTGACCAACTCTGCCATAGTTATTGTATTCATCTCATCAATCACAATTGTCTATATGCACACACATAGACACACGAATATACACGCACATAAAGTGGGCAATAAGTTTAATGTGACATTAAGCTATTTTCAGTTCTCAAAATCTTTTGTTACCACCAAATTTTATCTAAATAACACCCAGATTAGCATTTAATTTGACAAATGCTGCAAATAAATTTTTTTTTTTTTTTGACTGGCGAAAAGGTTTAGGCTGGACTGCAGGACCAGATGTCAGGGGCAAGAATCCCCACAAGGCAAGACCACCGGGCTATACCTGAGGATGAAGTGATTTAAACTCCACGACACACCCACCGCACATGGAGGTAACCTGCCCCACAATGGGAGGGTACACACTACACATCAACCATCTGAGCTACTAGGTTAGGTTTCGCTGCGAGTCCTAACAGAAGTTCAAAATAATTGCTTATAAGGAATCTATTGTTACAAAAGAACAGAACTGACCTACATCATATGCACCATCATAATAACCTCTGCCAATTTGTGCTAGCATTTGCAAGAAATAATGATTACAGTATGTACCTGGCAAACATTTTCACACAATAAGTCAGTTGAAATACAAAAATAAACTCTACATGATGACAGTAAATGCATATGTATGTGCCTATATCATCACATAATGTCACATAAAGTTAACAGAAGTATGAAAAAATGCATATGTATGTGCGTATATCATCACATAATGTCACTTAAAGTTAACAGAAGTATGAGAAAATGAACAATAGAGTTGGAGAAGCATTATAAATTGTGAGTATGCATATTTGCATGTCTATTCGTGAGAAAGTGTAGGAGTGAGAACATTTGGAAGAAAAAACCTATTTGAATGAGATCATTTACAAGTTAAGCAGAACAGATTTGCACGTGATAATTAACTCGGTGGACCATGAATGCTTCTCTTCGCATTAGGCATTCTGATAAGACATCAAAAACTCTCGCACTAGTCCATCACCTGATAACCCTAAATGCTTTGTCAAATTTGTCACTCAAATTAAACATGGCAGTGTTAAGAAATATTTGTTCCACGTTGATTTGTCACCAAATCTAATTGAAATATGTAATGCAGGCTCAAAGGGGAATTGGAAGGTTCAAATGACCATTGAAAACTACTACAAAAGAGTACAAAAAGAAAGTTTTTTTTCCTACATTCATCGGTGTATTTTATTATCATGCCTTTGTTCCAACACAATTAAGTTGAGAGCCCCAAGCTCGTGTTTGAGTTAATGGGCAATTTAGCCTGAAACATAACCTTTATTAGGTATCAATATGATGATGCCATGAGAAATGATAACATTAAACTTCAGAAAAAAATGAAATGCATTTTACCGTCATATCAAATGGTTGAACATACCAAAGAGAGATATTTTGATATCATGCTGGGCCTCATGTGCCTTACTAGATGCATCAAAGAAATGTTTTGAAAGATGATACTTTTGAAAACATGAGACCCAGCATCTCTTTGAGGTACTTGACAAGAGATGAATGGGGAGAGGAGCATGTGGTGCAAACCCATACAGAATTGGTAGCAGGCTGCTTATTTATTTAAAATAGGAAGCTAAGTATTGAACTTCTTGAGCAACCCATTACACGCACTTGATCTTTGAAAACAACAGGAAAGTGAGGCAAGATGAGATATGTTGGCCAAGGACAAAGTAGTGTCAAATTTCATTTTCAAGCAACTCGTAACTTCATTTTCTATGCAATACATAATAATATTCTTTATTATATATACAACATATAGCATCTGTATATAAAATGCCTTATATTAGTTAACTAGTAAGACACATTGAAGGATACATCCTATGCACTGGATTGAGCCAATTGTTGGCCTTGGTGCTCTCTACCTGAGAACCACTGAACAATGGGTTCAGACACAAGCAAATGCATGTGTGGCATGTGAACGACCAAGGCTGGAGTTTCCTACATTTGTGAATGTATATATATATACATTAAAAGAAGGGCCGAGAAAGCCCTAAAAACTATACAACAAAACATAGCAAAAAGCCCAAAAAGAGCTACAACAGCAACCCAACAACCCAAAACAGAAGACCGAGCTTAAGAGATCAAATGATCCCATCGGAAGACAAAGTCTTCAAATCTGAAATTCTTGAACTCAGGGATAGCGGATGCCCAATAATAAAGAGTGGCTATAGTGTTCGTAAAATTTCCTCAAAGTTGGCCTCCTTATCCTCAAATGTCCGTCGATTTTTCTCCTTCCATAACTCCCAACATATAGCAAATGTGGTAATCCTCCAGAGAATGCGACCACGAACTGAAAAGGCCTTAGAGCTCCATCCGATGAAAGTATCATAAACCGAAAGAGGAAGGACCCAGGAAATCCCAAAAAGCTGAAGAAACCGCTCCCAAATCTCCATGGACACGCGGTAATGGATGAGCAAATGATTAGTGGTCTCCTCTTTTTGCCGACACATGATGCATTGACTAAGGATTTGACGACCTCGTTTCCTAAGATTCTCCATGGTAAGGATTTTGTCGAGCATGGCGCACCAAGAAAAGAAAATAACTTTGGACGGAATGGGAGTGCTCCACAAACGCTTACTTGGGAATTCCCTGTGAGGGGGCCAAGAAAAGGTGGAGTAAAGCGATTTGACCGAGAATCTCCCCTTGGGATCATGGTTCCACCACCTCCTATCCTCTACTCCTTCTACTAGTTGAACCTCCTCCAGACGACTTAACAAGGAAGCCACAATGTCCACCTCCCAATCGTTGATTCTTCTTCTAAGCCACAAATCCCATGAGATAGATCCATTCCCTCTGGAAGCAACATTACTGACAAGGTCTCCTTTATGGTTAGATAACGCATAGACGGAGGGAAATTCCTCAGCAAAAGATGACTCCCCGCACCAACATTTTCCCAAAATCTAACTTTAATCCATTTCCCACCTTAAATTTGCTCTTCGTTCCTAATCTCCCCCCTCAACTTGGATATGCCTTTCCAGACTCCCACTCTGTATGATGTGGTAGTCATACCACAATCCCAACTGTGATTATTCGTGCCCTGCTTGGACGATATCACATCTCTCCACAAACTATCCCTTTCCTCCCCAAACCGCCAATGCCACTTCCTGAACAAAGCTTGATTCATAAACTTTATATGGCGAACTCCGAGCACCCCCCCCCCCCCCCCCCCCCTCTTCTTTAGGTTTACAAATAGTGTCCCAACTGACAAGGTGGAATCTGTGCTTTTCTTCTTTATCATCCCATAGAAAGTTTCTGGTGACCTTTTTGATATCTTCGCCACTCCCATAGGCATGGAGAAAAGAGACATGTAATAAATGGGCATGTGAGTACTTATGATATTCTTACTAATAGATTACTAATGGACGTGGGGCTCACATGCAGATGAGTTAAGAGCTGATTTTTAGTGAGGATGATCTCCTCACCATGTAGATCATCCTCACCAAAACTTAGTAATTTTTAAAACTTCTAACCCTATCAGATATGGACCTAAATTTAACGGTGAAAATGGATGGTCCAAAAGTTTTCAATTTGCAATCCACTTTTCAGTTTTCACAAGGCTGCAAATGTTGGAATGGGCTGATTTTTTGTGTGGTTGATATCCATGCTGAGAAGAATATCCTCACCAAAAATCAGCTCTTACCTCATCTGCATGTAGGTCCCACATCCATTATTATTCTATTAGTAAGAATAGCATGAGTCATTTTATCCCAGTATATATATATATATATATATATATAGGTCAGGATCAAGGGACACAAATTTTGACAACAATTTTGGCGTACCCACACAGAAGATGAATCCATGGCTGATTTTTGGTGAGGATTATCTCCTCACCATATAGATCACCCTTACAAAAAAATCAGCCCATTCTGAAATTTCTAACCCATCAACTGTGGTTTTCAAGTTAATGGTAAAAAATAGATGGTCCATAATTCAACTTGTAAACCAGGCTATGAAAATCAGCCATTGATTCATATATATATATATATATATATCACAATATTTGTGTTTTTTGGCAAATATGGATGATCATACATTTCTAGAAAGCAAAGATCATTAGTGCTTTACTTTTCTCAAAAATTCATATAGAGTAAAACAAAAAACCACACGAATGAACCCAAAAACCTCAGATAATAATCTCGCATTGCATAAGTCATGATATGTGCAAAGCTGTTCTGACATTACATCTATAACAAGTCGAATGCAGCACACATGTTTCACATATTTAACAATGACATACCAAGCATACCTTTTAATAAAACTAGCAAAATAAGATTACTATATAATTATATATGTGGAAAAAAATTTCTGCATAAACTTGTATCTGATTGAACCTCTGTCAAAGACGAATCATTACATCAAACAGAATACAACTAGACGAGTTCCCTACAGAGAAAAATGGAATCTAACCAAAAGAATCCTTACCTATTCCAAAAGTGGAAATACGCGGAGACATCGATCCTCTATTTGTCATATGACTTTTTATTACATCGCAGATGTGTCTTTCATCTTCAACAGCCCCGTCCGTAATGAGAAAAATGAGAGGAATTGAATCACAAGTATTGGATAGCATCTCCATCGCCTGAGAAAAAACAGAAAGGGAGACAACCATAGATGTTTCCTTATTAGAGTCGATAGTACTGAAGGATTGTGTTGTGAACATTAACAAAGTGGCTAACAGAAATGGACACAATATGAAAAGAAAAAAGCAGTGCATCACTTATTTCCATGTGTAGGTAATATAGCAAGATGCCATACAACATGATGGACATGCCTATCAATCCAAATACCATTTCATGGAACCTCATGGATGGGCCACAGGAGTACATATCTTCTGGATGATCTTAATCACCCAATCAGACACTGTTTTGGAGAGTAAATAAGATCCGGAGAAAGGTTGATTAATTAGTGGTAGGAACACCGAGAACAATGTAATTATCATAAACTGATTGGTGCATAGAAATGTTACTCATCATGATTCTTAGAGCTGAAAAATATTGTATTTTTCTCCTTTTTTTTTCTTTTTTGTTGATAAGTCACACCATTCTATAGTTCCTTACAGGCTGTATTTCCTTATATGTATATGCATATTAGTGCAGTGAGTGCCAATTAGTCAATCACAAATGTAGAAATGAAATCGAGGGGCCCAGAAACATAAGTGGTGAACTCTTTTGGCAAATCAACACAAAAATAGTTAAGAAGGAGATTATACCTGATTTAGGGGTAGCAAAATGTTTGTACCACCTGCTGCTATAAATTTTTCTTTTATCCATTGAGTGGCATTTTCAATCGTTTCCTTGGTTGCTAGCTCCAGGGATGATGAGAATAAGCAAGTCTCTCCATTGAATGCTATTATGCTAAATGAATCCTCTGGATTAAGCTTGGAGAGGGCTGCAGATAGTGCTTTTTTTGCATTCTCGAGGGGCCTTTCCAGCATGCTTCCACTTGTATCAACAAGAAATACCACTTGTTTTCTGAAAACCTATCAAGCTCATCAGAATGAGATGAGGAAATTCCAACAAACAAAAGACTAAATGCAGAATGGTAGGAAAATTTAAAAACTAGAGTGGGCAATTAATGCTGACAATCATAGAACCATATGGTAAACTGGCTTTCTGAAAGAGTGATAATAGAATTTACAATTATGAAACAAACAAACTAGTACAACACGTTAATTTGAATAACACAACATAAGCAAAGTTAGAAAACATGCACATTTGAAAAGATTGGGAGTGCAGTAACTCTTCCCCTATCCACAATGTAAAAAATAGTCAGCTTCGTGGACAGATCCGGCAAATTCTAACTTAATTTTTAAAGTGTAGATGGACAAACTGGTTAGCCTCATAGTGGCAGTTTCTGGCACTCCAATTTGCTATCATTAACTGCTTCTATGGTTTGTGGACTTGAAGGTTGGAAAAGACAGGTTTCATCATTCCACTTGGCTTTGAACATTTATTCCATTCAGATGTTTGAATGCACGATTTCCCTCATGGAATGCAAAAAGTTACTTCTTTGGCAGGAATTGTCTTCTGAAACAACAGTTGTGCACATTTTTTATTGGGTTACCTTTTCAGATGTCAATAACTATCTAAACTATATACAAATGTGTCTTGCTTAAATTGCTTTATATTACGGTTTTTAAATTTGTAGAATATGGTAAACTTCGAAAATATGATTGGTTCATTTCTTTTCTTCTACCTTTACTAACTACTACCTTTTCCTTTTAGTATTTTCAATTTTTATCAATTATATCAACTCCAGGTTAATTCGCATTTTTACAATCCAGTTCAGGCTGGTGCCACTGGTCCTGCGGCTCAAGCCCAAATGGGACCTCAGAGTCCAGTTTCAAAACATTGACTTATATCTTGCCCCCAACATAATCAGCAATCAAATTTAATATAGCAAGAAGCAGCAAGACAAATTAACAGTCTTCAACGATAACAATTTCAGTTTCCACACTTCAACACCATGTCTCAAGGAAATATTCCCACAATAGAATAAATCACACACTAATGAATCCACTTGATTGGTGGAATCCATGTAAACACGTACTGTAGAGGGAAATAGTGTGATGAACAAAAAATTCATAACACAGAAACAGGAACTAGACTAATGTCATCGCACCTTTCTACTCTGGTTATTTCCTGGAAAAAGGTAAAAGCAGAACATCTCCCTTTGATCAAAATCATGAATGGATGGAGATTGCAAGAGCAACCCACCGAATATGTCACTTGAAGAAACCTACAAACATTTAAATAAACCAGGAAATTAGGTTAAAATTCTGTCCATGTTACATATGAAAATGCTTCGGAAATGGGTCCATCAATCTCTGGTATGACGAGATTATGTATACCTATAGTCCAGAGCAACTCTGGGCCTAGAGCTATTTATGTTAACTGTTAAGAAATATACAGTGACAATAACTTTTGTGAGTCTTACCATATATGAAAAATTAAAGTCTGTATTTGACCATGTTATAACATCTGCTTCATATAAAAAACCCAATTTTCCCACTTGGCGTCTTATTTCCTGGAAAGTTGAGCAATCATTTCAATTAATAAATCTGTGGAATACTAATCCAGAATTTTCAATCAAACTTTCAGCGAAGACTAACCTTCAAAGGATGGCTAGTTATCTTGCATAAAACTTCTGTTCCAGTACCAGAATTCACATTCAACTGAATCTTTTCTTTTTTGGAAATTCTCTTTCCAGCAGGAGTCACATATTCTGGAAAGCTAAATGGTACTCTGAGGGAGAACTGACCGGCATCACATAATAACTTCTGAGACCAACTGACTTTAACTGAAAGATTGGACCCTCCATCAACCTTGAAAAAGCAGTGGTCATAATATATAGATATATTAGATGACCAAAAAGGAAAATCAACAATAAGCTCTAGACAACCAACAATCTGAAGGCCATCAGATGCAACCATTAATTACCTGTGGTATCGTCAAGGTATATATCTGGGGTTTCAAAAAGCCTCCATCTTCGACTTTTGCTACTTTATCCATGTCTGTTTTTCCATCCATGGCAATCAGTTGAGTAGAATATGATCTTCTAGAAACATCAACTTCAACACCTAGAATTGAACCCTGTTAGCCAAATCATATTTTTCTTCAGAATGATGAATAAACAAAAGAAGAGATTGAAAAAAAGAATGCAAAATGAAATAAACAGAAGTACAACTTATTATATCATGACAAGAGAAAGGCATCAAGGCATTGCCGTCACAAAAGGTACACCGTATCTTCAAATGTCAGTTTATCTACAACTATGTATTATTGTGAGTACGAAAATTCACTCCTTCCACACGAGGTCACACTTTTTTTTTTTTGATAAGTCACACGAGGTCACAATTAGGTGGGTGGGAGCCATGAAATGAAGCGTCTCACCCAGGAGATTCGCTAGGTGTGAACCGTCAGATCTATATCATTCTTAGGGATAAAGAATTAGCAAGCGAACAATTAAAAAAATTGGACGGTTATGATTATCTGATCAAGTTGATTGTTAAATGGGGAGATGTCTTAGGAGGGATCCAACCAAAAGTGCATCTTTAACCCCCTAGAATGTGCACAATATGAATGATGGAGATGCATCTTCTCAAGAATAGGCGAAACAACGACATATCATCCGAGTTTCTTGGACTCATTCAAGACTGAAACAAGTCAGTGTTGTGTGATGCCCAACCAGATGAAATACAAGCTAATATCATCCCGCATTCTGTGCTAGCCAAGTAACAATGTGCATGCTGGATGAATAAGTCCAAGTCAACCTGGGCCCAATGGAAATTTAATTCACAGACTCGTCCAAAACTCAAAATTGTGTCTGACTCACCCAAGTCCTTCCAAACTCGTTTTAATATCAACTCGAAACAAATTTGGATCTGAGAATAAGGTTTTAATCCTTAAGCACTATTTATATGTTACATTAATAAAAAAAAATTTATAGGTAAAGTTATTTGTATTGGTATTAGAATGGCAGAAGCCCCTAAAAATTACAGAAAAGGAACAGGCAAAAAAATAAGTCTGTTCCATAAGGAAAAAAAAAACCAAAGAGACTACTTCATTATACAAAAGAGTCCCAGCCTGAGATTTAACTCCTCAAAATGGAACTCCACAAAAATAAATTCGCTCAATCCTTCTAATAAATTGTTCTTCAGATGAAATCTTGTCTTCAAGAATGTGGTCTTTCAGAACTCCAGGCAACAACCTCACAATGTGAAATGCCGGGAAGAAATGCTACCTTATGCGCAATGAAAAGGGGCAGTGTATAAGAACATGATCCACAGATATAGCTTCACTTCTACAAATGAAGCACATGTTTATCCTGAACATATCCCGACTAATAAGATGATCCACCATAAGAATATTGTCATGGAAGGATGTTCATAAAAAAAATGAGTAGAGGGAACCAGATTGCTCCACAAAATGTTGGCTGGAAAATCTGAGTATTCACGCTACCGGTTTTCATGAGGGCCAAGGCAAATGAGCAAACTGTGAACATACCTTTGGGCTGCCATCTCCATACACACTTATCCTCCAATAGATCTTGAATTGGGGTCTCCTCAAGTCGTGAGAACAAGATAAGTCAAAAAAATTGAATTCTCAGTCGTTAAGGTGCTTTCTAAACGTGGGATTCCACACTACATCCAAATAATCTGTTATGAGGGCAATCACAGAGCATCAGCTAATGCATATAAGAAAAAAAAAACTCCGATTTTAACGTAATTCCATGTATCCTCCCAAAATCTGACTTTTTCTCCTGATCCGACCCTTAAACTAACCCCCTTGTAGAATTCATTATAGAGGTTGGTGATGCTTCTCCACACGCTGGCACTATAAGGCAAAGACACCATGTTGCTATTCCAGCCCTAATTTCTACTACCACACTTGCTATCGATGACTGTCCTCCAAAGGATGTTTGTCTCACACCCCAAATCTCCACAACCATTTTCCCAAAAGGCCTCGTCCATCATTTTGATAGGCTTGAAGCGTAGGCCATCAGAGATGAAGATAACCCTTTTACTCTGTTATTTTTACCCCATTTCTTGTCCTTCCTTCATACTTTATACATCTCAAGTTCATTACCTCCTTTGAATACCTGTTGGTTTGCTTCCTCTTCAGTTTTTTTTTTTCTTTTTGCGAGTTTTCTTTGAGTTGGGTCTGACGTAACTCCTCTTTCCAGTTGTTCTCTATAGTATAGACTGAAACATGCTCTTGGTTTCATCTTCATGGTCCTCGTACGAGACCCCTAGAAACTTACTGAAACCCATTATTTTGCCCATCACCCAACTATAGGCATCGTTCGAGTCAGTCACTTCAATATCGATTTGCCCTTCTTCTGCATGCCGAATCAGTCGCTTCTCCTCCCTTTTGAGTACCATGATATATACTATCAAGTAATGTATTACAGATCCCTCTCTCCCAACCTACCAATGCACCATCCAATTACATATTTTGTCACAACAACCTCCTTGCTCTCGGTGGCCATTCTTCATATGGAAGATTACCAAATTGATCTTGCAATAACAATAGAAGCTTCCACGGTTACAAAAAATATATATAAATAAAAAAGAAGCTTCCAAGCTCACTGCAATAATAGTTGGACCAGCACATTTTGTCCAATTATGAGCTTTTAGTCCAACTACTTTGGCTCATTGGTCCAAATTGTACCTAACTAACCCAAGTCCTACCAGGCTCCTCCTAGTATCGGCTCAAAAAGTAGAGAAAAAGTTCACTTATGATAAGCAAAAAAAATTCAGACAAAGAAGGTAAACAGGAAAAATATGGTATGGTGAACGTTAAGAGTATAATTCCTTGTTTTTTGTCTTACTTTTTACTCCATCACTCTCCTAAATTTTATATAGTGGGGCTCATAAGAAGGGTATTTTAGTAACACCCCCCTGAAATTTGGATGTAATTAGTAATACTCCTTAAAACTTTCAAACTTAAGGATTACCTCCCTTGACCTAGTTTAACATTCATTTGACTAACGTTAAAACGTGACATGCATCATGCGCTTGTTAATGCACCTATGAAAGGACTATAATATTGCAAGTACAATGCTAACTGCCGTGTGATTCAAGTCCATTTTAACTTAATTCAACCACGGTTAAACTACGTTGGAGGGGGTAATCCTAAAGTTTGAAAGTATAAGGGGGTATTACTAATTACCTCTAAATTTCAGGGGGTTTTACTAAAATACCCAAAAAAATAAAGTGCGCCAAACTTGGTTCACCTCATGCGCACTATAGTGTTATAAAAAAAATTCTTATCCCGTTAGCACGCAACACGCACGTGCCACACATTAGGCATTTATACATTCTGACTATTTGAAATTTACACATTTATATTTACCATAAAGAAAAAGAAATTAAGCATTTTATCCAAAGGATTGTGAAATTTCAAACGCACCTGCTCGCCCATGGGGATCGCGAGCCGGCAATCGCAGCTCCGGCTTCCCATAACACAATGAACTCGCCACGATCCGCTCACCGTTACAAACGCCGTATCCAAATAACAATCCGCTTCCATCGCAATCCCATTCATCTGAAGTGGAATCAACGCCGGTGGATCACAGCGGCCATGGACATGAGGCTGATAGCTTGGAAAATCAGGATTATCGACAATCGCAGGATCAGAGATCACCGCGTAAACCATCGGAGCTGTCGGGAGGTACGAATGCCGAGATTTCTCCATCGATGCAGGTTGCGGAGGCGAAACAGATCGGTCTTTCCCAAAGTATATCCGTTTTGCGAGCTTCAAGCCATCTTCGACGGATTCCACGAACTCGCCCGCCATGATCAGGTTTTCCGGTTAGAGATACCTGGCGGGAAATGAAAGTTGCCAGAAAGAGAGAGAAATCGCCGTAGACAGTTTGTGTTAGGGTTTGGGATTGAAGGAGAGAATTTGAAAGAGCAGAAGGAGAGAAGAAAACGGAGGAGATTTCTAGCAATCGCTGTCGAAACGAGTTTCCATTCCGCGTCCGTGACGCTTGGTTTTTTAATTAAAAACGAGATCGAGAGAGAGCGACGGCAAACGACCTTCCTCGTTAAACTACGCTGGTCGAGTGTCCTCGGGAAAAAATATTTTATAAAAAATAATTCAAATAAACCAATGGTTATTTGACACGTAGATAGCCGGCTTGGAAATGTGTACCAGTACCACTACTACCCTCCTATTTACGGTTGAGTTAATTAGAGTAAAAGACTACCAAAAGATCAGGTTTCGGAAGATGCCACGTGGCGGGACCTGGAAAAACGAAGTGGAAAACACAAAGCTAACTTCTTTTTTTTAAGAAAGCTCAAAGCTTACTTTTCATAGCTTAGTGCGAGAAGATATGCTTTTTTGAGTAAATCTTTGATGGCGACATCCGTCATCAACGTTGATGGGGGACGGGGGACCCATGTAACGTGGCATACTTTTAGACACTACTGACCGTATGGATGTTTGGCCCATCCCCAGGTGGATCTATAGCTCAAAAATGGGCCTGATTAGTGATTTGTAACCGTTGATTGGAGTCTTTTCATGGGTTCATTTCAACCGTGGGATTCGAGCATTATTTGAGGGACAGGGACTCAGATCCCAAGGTAACTAAAAATCACTAATAAGTCTGATTTTGAGTATGTAGGTCTACTTAGGGGTTGTCAAACATCATACGATCGGTGGTCTCTAATAATGTGCCACGTGGCTTATACTTTGATCCGTCATCAACATTGATGACTGACTCGTCATCACAGATTTATTTCTACCAAAAAAAAGAAGATATGCTATTTAGGGAACTAATCAGCATGATTGGTGATATCTAGCCGTTGGAATTGAGCACTCTTAAGAGATTTAAGAGATTTCTGTACGAAAATTTTACAGAACATTCAGCGATGGTGATGTATACGTGGCACACATGCAGAAAATGTTGACTCCTAAAACCAGTTCGGACGAATATTCATTGATATTAACTAACTTGTCCACGGAGGCACGGACTCAGTCCGATCACCAACTACATTAGGACAAACACAAAATTGTGGAATAGCATGAAACGGTGAAGGAACTCGAGGAATTGTAGGTCCCACCGCTGTATTTGTAAAATTACAGTACAACTGGTCGTATTCCATTCTTTACCATCGATGATCATCATATATGGACCATCGGATCCATCAGTCAACCTCTTGATCTAGTCAAATTCTATCCTGATGTGTGGACTTTTCCATGAAAATTAACCTGGGCTTTTCCTAGCCGTTGAAGTTTTAGCTCTACATGAAAATTGAGACCACAGGAAATCCAATGGAGCACGTAGATGTATATTTTTTGTCCAATAATAAAATGACACAAGGGCACCTAATGTAAACTTATATTTGATGACACTGATGGGATAATTATCTTTCGAGAATTAATTATTGTTGGATTTAAATGAATAAAAAGATTTGAGTTTTATTAGAATTTTCTTGGAAAGCTAGTTGGCTAGAAGGTTTGAACCTAGAGACTTTATAATACTAATCGATGACTAAGAAAATAAGGTTTGGTAAGATTGGTAGACAGGAAATACCTTAAAAGAGTAAATCTTGGCTGACCACCAGGCTACCCGACCATCCACAAGAATCTTAACGCATGAATTTTGTACGGTCGAAACACCGCATATTACTTCTCGACATAGAGAATTTTTTAAGTGGCGATCATGTGCCAATGATATTGCACCAAGTATACCAAAGTGTAGGGGCAATAATATTGCACCAGCTTAACCCTGGTGTACCTAGCGCAATATCATTGGGCACATGATCACCTCTTCTAAATTTCCGCTGCTTAAAAAATTTTGACTTCCAAAATTAAAAAGAAATCTTAAAAAACACACCTGGGTAATGTGGCCAAGAGCACTCAAGTATCTACGGAGAACTTCGTGGATGGTCAGGTCGATGGTCAATTTACTCGAAGAGAAGCCATTTCTGTCATCTAGGTTTAATTATCTATAGAAGTGATAGATTAGAAGTTAATTTTGACAAGCTATAGTGGAGATGTAGTTTTGAAGCGTTATGTCCGACACGGCAACACATACCCATCAAACTAAAAGGAGAATTTTATGAGACAACAATAAATTATTTTGTGGAACAAAATGTAATAATAATAATAATAATAATAAGCATGTAGGAAAGATAAGGACGTGGCTAAGATATATGAGTGAGAAAATTAGGACGCGTTGAAGAAATGAAAATATCAAAGGGAATCCACAACTACCCCCATGGGGATGTAATAAAGGAAAGTTGATTAAATGGTCGTGGCGTGTAGAACAAAAACTAATGATGAAAATTGAGAAAATGAGCGTTTTTTGTACAAGTTGAAAAACCTAATTGGGTAAAAGAAATGCTAAAAATGACATGAATTGAGGTAATACAAAATAATATTAGACACGCAACTAATAAAATTGTTACTCTGGAAAAAATTGAATATCTATATAATAAGGGAGCTTAGTTGTCTCCCCCTCTTATAAGGGCCGAGATCTTATCCCCCACTGGACGGTGGATCTCAGTCACTCACACCCGATTTTGGCAAATGCTTTGTCAGGGAGTGTTGTGGGCACGGGCCACCCACTAGTATGTTACATATTGTATTATTTCTATATTTTTCACAATGCATTCATATCTAATTTTATCTTCCATATTCTTTCTATATTATTGTGTGTTCGACGCGACGACAATAAGACAGGCAATCTATATAAAGAAAAAAAAGAAATGAAAAATGATTTACTAGGTTCATATCAGACAGCACACAAAGTTCAGGTGCTTGAAATTATTCCACGCAAGTTTATGATGTGATATATCTCTTTAGTGGAACTTAATGAAAAAAACCAAGGTATGTTATCATAGAAAAAAACAATGCAATTCACGGTGAGATGAGTAAAACTTGCATGACCACCTTTGGTCTAGTAGCTACGGGACGATAAGTGCAATGCTCGGCACGTGTAATCCTTATGGACTGACAAACATAGCCTCATCAAACACGTACCTAGGTGAGTTTTTTAAGATTTATTTTTGATTTTTTTTAATACAAAAGCAAAAAGTTCTCGACGTAGGTGTCGAGCACTCCACGCTATCGTCTCCGGTGAGATATGGGTGTGATTGGACTAGGGCACTTTGCACGTGGAGAGTTAAGATAGTTAGCTAACAGATGCACGGTGTTTGGATTGACCACATCAGCCCTCCACGTGGTTATTGAAGAAAAATGTTTAATTAAGCCTTTCACCTTAACGGAGGTTACATAAATTCCTACAAATTGCAGCCAATTTGAGTTTAGTTGGCAATTTGTGGGGCTAATAACCCTAAAGTCAATTTTAATCACTAAGTGGGATCACATGATATGTGGGCCCACATTCCCAAAATCGTAGTGGGAATCCAGGTGGCGAATGTCGAAGGCATACGTTGCAAACACGCGACGGGTGGAGTTGACCGAACACGCATTCCAAACATAGCTAGCCTTTGGTGAATTAAGTAGCCATTAGTTAATTAACCCCCACTTTCATGAAAATGTGGTAAATTAGGAGCCACATGGATTAACTTGACTTCTGCGATTTGCGACGTTCCAAACACAGCCTTAAGTAGCTCCAACCCATCTCTATAAGATGCTTTTTTTTATCACGAAACTTTTGATCCAGTGATCTTGCCACCTATAGTTAGGTGCCACTTGTCTTGGGGTTAAGGTGGTTAATTAATTTTTGGGTAATTACAATTAAGGCCACTTTTACCCCAGGACAGGTGGCACTTAACTATAAGTTGCAGGATCACTGGATCAAAAAGTTCCATGATACAAAATTATGTGTCCCGCCACTAGTCGTGTACAGATGGCAGCTACTGAGATGGCTCCACGTAGTCGCACATGCATAAGTGGATCATGCAAAGGAGAAGCAACACTTTGCTTGGGGGGTGCCCGGAGTGAATTTGACCTAAAGTTTAGCTATTGCGAAATTGAAGACGTCATAGAAATTATTGGAGATATTATCTTCAAGTTGTGAATGGAGAAGAGATAGCATTTCCGGATAAGCGCGCTATAATTAGGTTAGGTTTAATGGGACCACCTAATTATCTTCCATCAAAATTCTTACTCGCCACCACGTTTATGTCCTATGAGCTTGTTGGTTTTAGAAAAGGACACGAGAAAATCTCGCCTAGCTGGCAATGTTTTAAATGCTCCTTTATAACATTATAACGGTCCCTTAACCCTACATATATAACGACCGTTATAATAAGTCACATCAGTCACGTCTGATTAAAGAACCATTATAATAGGCGAGACATCAGACTCTCAACTGAGGGAGGTGAAGATGTTAATATTTTATTGTTTTTTAAAAAATAAAACCTCGACAACTGTAAATGTTTTTTTTTAAATAACAGCTGTTATTTCTGTTATAACGGCTGTTATAACATTAATTCTTTTTTTCCTTATTTGAGAAATAATGTAACTAAATAAAAGCTGTTCCTTATTTGAGAAATAACGTAACATTAATTCTTTTTTTCCTTTTTTCATTTTTTTCCTTATTTAGTTGTTTTTCATGGTGTAACAGCCTCTGTGTGTGTGTAAGCAAAAGATCCTGAAAAAAAGAGGTATCATAGATCTGAAAAATGTGGTAATATTATATATGGATCTTACAAAATACTCAAAGCGAGGCGTGGGGCAACCTTATCGCATTCCCACATCTCTGATGACATGCTACAATAATAAGCTGAGAGACTCATCAAGAAACAATAAGCTGAGAGCTAGTCTTCTGTCTGCAAACCAGATTTTTCTAAGGCGGGAAATCGATACCCATTTAGCTCCCATATTCTCCTGCACTGATGATGAAAATGTGACTCCACATATTTTTCCGGCAGTCGACTCAGTGGAAAGCAAGGTAGGATCAAAAAATTGAGCACAAGAATAAGGTCAAGAGACTAGAAAGACTAGATCCAGGTGGAACCTGCTTGATTCTGGGATCCTGCTCCACCTGCCTTTGCCGGTGTAAATATATTCCGAGGTAGACCATCTCCATGGTCAATATAATGCTATTGATCAGTGGCCTTGGATATAAAGAGGTCTTTTTCGCTGACTAGCACACGTGTACTCCTTTAACCATCTGATGATACGACCTACAGTTGTGCGGAAAGAATCTCATTCCATGTATCAGGAATGCCAGGTAGACACCAGTGCAAGCAATCCTGCATACCAGGCGTGGCTTTAATGCTGTACCGGGACATGTGACCCTCGTCTCTCAGCTGAGAAAGAGCGGTTATGTCCAAGAGCTTAACCCCTGTACCATTCACAGCCCCCGAAGCAATAGGATCACTAGACTCATCTTGCAAAACTTCCTTCCCTCCGGCCAATGGAGTGGTATTATCGCAGCTTCCCCCTGAATTCCAATCCCCATTAAAGAAATGCCTGGGTGAGATCGTCTTAAGAAAGCTTTCAACTGTGGATGTTTGGGAAGCTGTGAATCCAGCCACTTGACAACACTAGAGATCACAAAATTCTTGGCATTTCCGATCTCTGCAAGCTTCCTATTGGTGTTACGCACACCCCCAACATGCATTATCCACCGATTTGCTCTAAGTTTCCCTCTGTTCCAATGGTGACCTGTATTGAGAACGACGACATCAAACCTGTAAAGGAACCTACTCAAGAATGCTGGTGGCCGATCAAGGTGCATGGCCCAGTCAGTGGCTGGGTCTGTTCTATTAAGGGGCTCCAAGTCACAAAGGCTTGCAGACCAATAATAGAGTATGGTGGTATTGGTGCTTGGGAACCGATAAGCCCAACCATCAGGGCGTATAGCACCACGAGCTTTGACAAGACCAAACTCCCTTCCGACATCTAGGACATCTGGCCTCTCTTTACCACCTGTAACCATACACATTAGAGACTGGAATTGCTGCCTTCCCAAAGAATCCCCAATTAGAGCGATAGTCTTGTCCTGCATCCTGGAATACAACATCATCAGCATTAAACAACATCGAATGTCGCCCCGAAGAAGGGAAAAGAACACATCATGATACAGCTAAAATTGAAGTCATAGCCATTGGGTCACTTTTATAATAAAATAAATTTATTAAAGGAGAAGTTTCCCCAAAATATTACAAGGGCGCCGGGAGGACAAGCAGAGGAAAAGGGTTCTCGAGTTGAGAATACAACCCAAAAGGATAAGAGTCAGAAACGGGGTCACTCATTTGAACTGATGAAAACTGGGAATGAAGGAAGAAAAGAACATCTATGATACCCATTGGGAAAACCACAAAGATGGGCTACAAACAGCATATCAGCAAATGTGGTGCACAAGCAGGTGATGACCAACTATTTAATGAGCTTCACTTGGGAAATCTCCAAAGCCAAAATAAGCCTAACCATCAGACATGTCGTATTCTTTTCAACATTTGCAATATTTCTTTTCCGACCAACCAAATTTGATAGGTTGGGATGGTAAGTAGTTAGGACAATCTTACAGGGTCAAAAAATTCCGTTGCAGATCTCCAAGATTGGACATATTGGATTGTATGTCTCAGCTCCCTTCAGAAGAGTCACATATGGGTCAAACCGATGGTAACTTAAGACTCCCAAAAAGATAAACACTCTACCTTCTTAAGAATGAAGACCATTCAAATTCTGGCATCTCACAATCATGTGGCTGCCATCGAAACCCTTCATAAGAGAAATCCGTGCGTTGGGTCAACCTGCAAGCCCACATCGGTGACAGCCATTGCTTACAACCAAACCCAGAATACAACGGTCGCCTACTGTCTTCAACCCATTTGCCCTGGGCATAGTTACAAGCTGTAGCAGTAATCAAATGAAAAGCCAATTACTTTATCAGTGGTAATAATAACAATAAAACCAAAAAGCTACAAGATACAAATCAAATTACTGTAAACGACATTAGGATGAATAAAATACACTAGAGCTTGTGATAACTGATAAGGAGAACATGCCTTACCACATCGCAAACTTGTCAACTCAAGCAAGCACAACAAACGTGAAACAATGAAAAAACTCATATTCACCAAGACCCTGGGTCAGTCGTAAAACTCATAATAATACAGCTTAGGTTGTGAAAGCCCATTTCACCTATGTCAAAGAGTAGCATTGTGATTTTCAAATTTGAATTGTACGTAAGTCACTTATCAAAAAAAAAAAAAGAGTAGCATTGTGATCACCTCTAGACTATCTATGGTATAGGTGTTGAGCATGCATGTCTAATTGATGGGTCATCTCCTGTATTTGAGCAGCCCAAATCACATCGATCATAAGATCAAAGCAGTCAGTTCAATAACATCTTCCATGGACAGTTTAACAAAAAATTTATTAACCAATGAGTCAATGACTAATCAAACATAGGCAATTGCTCAGGCAATGACATTTAACCTCGTATCTGGACTGTGTCAAATAAAAGAAGTGGTCCATTAATTGGACCTTCTAGATCAATAAGCAGTTGAGCACATCCACCATATTTACCGAATGGAAATGACACATTCTCAGGGAATTCTCTTCATCGGATTGGCCATGAGTGCAATCAAAGCAAAAGTTCACAAGTATCAAAGAAGCAGCAGTTAGGATCAAAAAGCAAGATAATCTACCTTTCTTCTCCAGAAGGGCCATGGTCGAGTTATCATCTTTTCCCTTCTTATAAGAGGTTGTGGTTGCAGAACCCATTGGTGTTACTACATCAAAACTTTGCTCTGCTGGTTCTGGTCTTGTTTCCCCTTCTGGGTTTTGTTTGGGTTTTGTTTCTTTTTCTGGGGCACCTATGAGAATCTCTGAGCCACCACAAGAAAAATCCAAAAGATTAATTACAAAATGAAAACTAGCATTCCTATTCAAAGCTCCCAACATTGAACAAAGTGACTTTGAGAACCCGATACACTGAAATGTTTTACAAGTATAGATCCTTGGTAAAATCACAAGATAGTACTACAAATATTAAAGAAAATTAAAGAAATAGAGATTCTTGTGTTTGACATAGCTGAAATCAGGCCTATTAGATGATCCTAGCAGTAATCATTAACATTGCCTTATCCCAACTATTTGTAGTCAGCAGCTTGGAAGTTGAAACAATGGATCAGGATTAAAATAAAAGGACTTGGCAGAAATTTTCCTCTGGATGCCAATCAGACAAATCCTCTTTCTTTCAGGATTGGGACTGGCAATGCAACACTAAAGCTCAATACTGCATAATGATCCTAACAGTCTGACCGCTGAACTCTTGTATGGACCATTGACCGTTCAAAATGATAACTGCATAGATGATCCTAACAGTCCGACCGCTGAACTCTTGTATGGACCATTGACCGTTCAAAATGACGACTTAATAGATAATTAGGAATATCCAATAAGTGATTTTTGGACAACATCCAATCCAATAGGTGGCCTATGCACTGCACAGTCTGGATTGATGTGATGACTATATGCACAATGATTACGGCAAAGACCTTTGGGCTATTAAATTCTATAAACTCTTCATCAAATTGCCCAGAATAAGAAAAATGGACAGAAATAATGTAAGAAGAAGCAAAAGTTAGAAACAAACACACTGAGACGCTCTACCTTTCTTCTCAACTGGGAATGTTGTATTGTTCATATCCTTTTTACTCTTTTCAAGAGTGCTTTTGGCCGCAGAACCAATTGGTGCTGCTATGTCAAGAGTTTGTTCTGGTTGCTTTCTTTCTAGAACTGCATCAGATAAATCTTCCTTCACATGAATATCTGGTTTTGAATACATTGAGCTCACCACAGGTCCACCCATGAGAATCTCTGCACCACCATAGGAAAAATCCAAAAGCTTAAGATGAACCCAGAAAATAGCATTATATCAATTTTGTACATTTTGTAATTTTTTTCTACTTTGTTTTAGTTTCTAAGGTGGACAAAACTAGCTGCTTTCCATTGTCTCACTTAATTTTGTGAATTAGCTCAGCCATCACATTTAAGTCCTGCTCATTATATAATAGCTGAAAATGAAAACAATCATGTTAAGGTAATACAGTATATCTTGCATGAAAGACAAACCTGGAGAAGGCATCAATAAATGACTCTGTGGTGGGAGGAATGTAGTAAGAAGTGGTGTTTTCTCCCATGCCCAAATAATAATGGTCGTGCAAATGAGAGCGATGAGAGTAAGAGAGATCTGTTTACCCCTCAATCCATAAAAACCACCTTTCATCTTTATATACCCAAATCTGAACTTACAGGTGTTTGAAATCTCCGAATGTCATCACAGGTGAGAGATTTTCTTCAGCCTTTTCTCTGTAGCAAATATGAAAATTGGTTCAATATATACATGCATCAGTCATTTTCGAATTCAAATCTTGGATTTGCTCCAGTTATCACCCAAAAGTCACATAAACAAGCACATAAATGACAAAAGGTATAAAGCACAAAAGAAATGACAAAGGGAGAAATCACACAAGGACAGAAAAATAGCATTCATGGGTCCACAAAAAAAAAAATTGTTTCTTGAGCAAAATTTTGGGATGCAAGGTAAAATTATGAGTAATGATATTAACGAAAATTAAGTTAAAGGACCGTGGGCGGCTCTATTTGTTTTATGGGGACTATGGATGGAACAAAACAGGATTAAGGTAGATCTATGTCACCTCGTGTCAAGAGAAGGGCAGTTGAAATTCCAAAGTTCCTGTTTATGAGGTGGGAAAAGCCCCCAACAGTATTGAATAAAACCAACATTCATGGTGCATGTACGCTGATTCGAAAGAATCTTGTAATCCTAACTACAGAAATCACACTACACAACCTAACATATACTACTAAGAAGGTAATCAATCACAAGTGGTCCATTGCCATTACTCCACTCTCTTTTTCATGCAATTAACAGGTAACATGGTGTAGATGACGAATTTAGTGTCATTCCCCACGAAACACGACGGCCTTTTATACTATTGTGGATGGTGCAAATCTGGTACCATCACCTTCAGTCATATGGCAGCACCTCCAACTGAGACTTTTGGTCTCGCAATCTCAATCTAGTGTCGTCACCTTGAGTCCTGATCAAGGAGTGTTATTTATTAGCCTCATGGTCTCTTTGAATTCCATCACACTGGATGATTGCGTACTCAGCATAAGGGGGTCATAAAGGTGTCGTAGGATTGGCGGCAAGGATAACCAATTGATAAGCTGATATGAGGTGCCCTCTGATCCTGAATCACGATGGCTTTTCTAGATAGGTGGCATTTGAAATGAGGGCACAACGCCTCATTATATCAGCTCTTTAGGGTAGGGTAGTTGAAGGCACCAATCCCCTTTGTCATAGATAAGGGGAGTTATGACACGTGATGGTGCCACCCTGTGCTTGACATTGTGGTACAATCAATAGGGAAAATGAAGATTCTCATCGGGCTAGTGTATGGATTGCCTCCCTCTCCCATGCACTCCTTATCGTTTCGCTCATAAATAGGAGATGAGTGCAAAGAGAAAGGGCCACTGCATAAATGGTGCAACCTCAAACTCTCTCCCTTCTGTCTGTGTCATATTCTCAGTCCTTCTCTACCTCTTGACCTTTGGGTTGCCTGCTCACTAAGCCTTTCTCCATCTCTTCTCCTCTCGTGGTTAGGGATGCAACTTGGGCGGGCCTAACTCGAGTCCGACGGGCTAAACCGACTTTCGTTTGGGCTTGGGATGGATTTTTGTTGGGTTGGGTTGGGCTTGAGCCAAGGCCTTGGGCAGC
Organism: Euptelea pleiosperma; assembly: GCA_035048495.1. Classification (NCBI taxonomy): domain Eukaryota; kingdom Viridiplantae; phylum Streptophyta; class Magnoliopsida; order Ranunculales; family Eupteleaceae; genus Euptelea; species Euptelea pleiosperma. The sequence continues at coordinate 32,538,876 of CM068549.1, read as the reverse complement.
CTAACCCAACCCGAGCCTGACCATAACCTCCTTTCTTTATCTCCTATGCCCCCTCTCTCTCCTCTCTACCTCTCTAACCTACCTTTCCTCAAACCCTAACCACCCCCTTTTCTCTCTCTCCCTCTCCCCCCTCCCTCTCTGCCTCTATCTTTCCTATTTTCTCTCACTCCCATTGATGCAAGATGGGAGACTGTTTTGCGATCAGGCAGAATTTCGGTGGATGGTAAGTTTAGCTTCGCACCAAATTACCTTGGCTTCACACCAAGAGAGGATGGCTTCGCACCACAAGAGATTTCTCAAAGGATATTTTCTATTTCTTCAGTAATAATTAAAATCAAATGTTACATCACTATTTATAAAACTCTCTAATTTAACTTTCCTAATTCTAATCAAACTAAAATAAGAAACTCCTACTACAATTCTACTACTTTAATCAGTCTCAAAATCTAACTTTAATTGTAAAGTCCTAATTAAACTAAAATAAATCCTCGTGAGGTCCACTTGCTTGGATTGCATTGATTCAGTGTAGTTGCGGGCTATCAAATAGAATGCTCCCGCATCATCTATCTTCTCTCTCTTTCTCCCTTCTTTTCTCTCCTATCTTCTCTTTTTCTCTCCCCTCTTTCCTCTCATCTTTTCTCACTCTTCTCTCTAATTCAACTTAACGTACGATTGAATGAGATAACAGCTGTGTTCATCGTGACGCAGAAGCAACTCATGGAGGGCATCCTCAAGGTTGTTGAAGATGACAATGAGCAATTCGTTCTCACAATCGGACTGACAGGTAACATTCTCTCTTTTGCCTCTTCTCTCTTTCCTCTCCTCTATCTCATAGGGTACCAACCCGTCCAAACCGACCAACTTGATCGGATTGGGCTCGGGTTGGACTCGGGCTCGAGCTGAATGTTTTGAAAGTCGGGTTGGGCTCAGGCTGACCCCCAACCTAACCCACCCTAGTTGAAGCCCTACTCGTGGTCTTTTAACTAGTTTGGTCTGCAGTACCTCTAGGATCCTTCTTGTCAAAGAATTCTGATAAGCAAGATCGCATGGTCACTTCACACATAAACACACACTCAACATTCTCTTACTGGACGGAATAGATCCCAAAAACCATTGTTTTTGTTTACACATGGGAGTCTAAAGGGGTAATAGTAGGAATTTAGTAGGGGAAATTTTTCAAAATTTTTGTTATGGGATTTCTAAGAATACAAGATAGATTAAAGACCTCTCCATGATGGATTAATTATATGATAATCATGTGGATAGTTTAAACCATTTTCACTTTTTCACATATCAATTCTAAGTGTGGTCTTGCAGGGGCATTGGACGGAAGATCCGACTCATTCCCGTCTAGAAGATTTCTACGGCAATAATTGACCCAATCAGATGATCCCAACCAATCGATTTACCACATTCTTTTAAACTCCAATTGTATTACATGCTCAGTGATTTGTACTAATTGTAGAAAAAGGAAATCCAATTGGGGGTTACACGGGTTTACAGATTAAAAAAAGCAAGAAATAGTCTCAAGAGTCAAGACAGGTTATAAACATAGCTCGGATCAAGCCAATTACTCATCAGGGTCTAAAGCTTACAGTCGAGATCTATTCGGAGTTTCAACAAAATTATAAATCTTGTTAACGAGTAAAATATAATTCGGCATCAAATTCAATAACATTGTATGTATTCGGCATGAATTTTAGTTGGAGCAAAAAAGTAACAGTGCACATAAATAAAATAAAATAAAATAAAAAACATAACAAAAACAACTCAAATCTACTGCAACAAGCCAAGAGCAAAAACACAGAACAGTTCCAAAAAAGAAAATTACCTCTGAAATTTCGATTCAAAAGCAACACAGATATGTAAAGACTTCTGCTCTAATGTATATAACAAATAAAAGAATGAAAGAAAAACATTGATTGAAGCTTTGATTCGGAGTTCAGACAGAGAGAGAGAGCTACCTGAATTAATCCCCAAAACGGTCGGATCTCAGCAAGAAAATAGAAAAATAAACAAAGAATAAAAATAAAGAAGAGAGAGAGAGAGAGAGAGAGAGAGAGAGACGCGTTAGTGCGTTACGGACTACGGGGAAAGGAATTGGCGGAGAAGTGGAGAACGTCTTGAAGACGGAAGACCTAAAAATACGTTTCTGTCTACAAGTAATCAACCGAGAACTTATTTGAAACCAAAAACTAGAGTCGGGCTCGTTGACAGATCTAAAATGACAGGTTAAATGACAGCGACACAATATAAGCCAGGTGGCACACTTTTACAGGACTATGACCGTACGGATGTTTGTCCTATCCCATGTTGGACCTACAAACCAAAAATCAGCCTGATTAGTGATTTATAAGTGTTGCATCTTTGTACCTCAAATAATGCTCAAATTCCTACAGTTGAGATCAGCCCATGAAAATAAGTTCAATCCAAATCCTATAAATCACTAATCAGGCTGATTTTTGGTTTGTAGGTCCACCATGGGATTGGACAAACATCCATACGGTCAGAGTCCTGTAACAGGGTCCACGTGGCTTATATCGTGTCCCTGTCATTTTAGATCTGTCAACGGAGAGCGACCCCAAAACTAATCGACCCCGCAATTATAGACAAAGTGACAGTTGACTCTTGACACGTGTAAAAACAAGAAACCTAAGGCGTTTCGACTTTCAGGTTTCAACCAAACACGGCTCAGTCATATCTGGATCGTATAGACCGTCAATCACGTACACATGTAGATCAAAGCAGCACACATGAGGATGGAATTAGAAGAGAAAAAAGTTTGATGTCCACCCCCAAAGTGGGACGTGGAACAATCTTTCTTGTCCATTGACCATATGAATGTTTGACCCACCCAGTGGTGAACCTATATACCAAAAATTAGCCTGATTTGTAATTTGTGGCCATTAGATTTGAGCATTATTTGGATACTCAAATTCAATGGATAGAAACCACCAATCAGGCTGATATTTTGTGTGCAGTTCCAAAAAGGGTTAAGCCAAACCTTCATAGTCAGTGGGCCAGTGTTCTACTTTGGTAATTCTGGGAAGACGTCAAAGATTTTCTCTCGTGATAGAGATACACTGTCGCTAGGTCGTATATTTCTTTGCCGACAATGGAATAGTCAATTCTTCCGTGTGCCTGAGAATCTATCAATCAAAGTACTTATCATTTTAAGAATAGGAGTAAAACTTCTGTCACAATCGGATTGCAAATCACACAAACACAGCCAATGAGTTCTCGGCACGTACACCTAAAAAGCAAAAGCACATAGTACATTGCAAAGCACTTGTGTACGTGCCGAGAAATCATTGGCTTGTGATGGTGTGATTTACAATTTCGTGTGATAGAAGTTTTACTCTATTTTTTCATATTACAAAAATAAGATTTTTTTTTCTTAAAAAGTTAATACTCCCACAAGTATTGACTATAAATTTTAGGAACAAGATGTAACGAGGTATACCTGAAACTTTTTAATTTGCGGAAGCACGATTGTTGTTACTCACCTCTGCCATCTGGGCCACATGGATATTCAGCCCACCCCTTCGTGGATATACACGCCAAATATCACTTTGGTTAGTAATCTCTAGCCATTAGATTTTAGTACTTTTGAAGGCATGATCCTAATCGTTGGAATCAACCATTATTTTTTAGTACTAAAACCAAAGGCTAAAAATCATCAAACAAGCTGATTTTTGGTATGAATGTCTACCAAGGGGTGGGATAAGCATCCATGCGGTAAGTGGGCCTAGATGGCAGCGGTTATTATTAAAAATACTGCTTCCGCAAACTAAAAAGTTTCAAGTATACCTTGTTACGTCACGACCCAGAATTTTATAGATCAGCAAAAATGAATTATCAATCCACATAAAAAAAAATCAGTCTGATTGCTGATTTCTAGTCGTTGGATATAGTACCAAAAAAAAAATGCTTGAATTCGATGGCTAGAATCACTACCCACTCAGGGTGATAGGTGATCGGATCATAGGTTACAAAAAGAAACTCCAGATATTTGATGTCCTTCTCTTTGGATGAGATCCCCAACTCCTATGTTTTGACTTGTATCCATAGGTGAGTGGGCCCAAAAAAATGCTCTACATAGGATAAATTGAAAACTAAAAAGTATGCAAACATTGTATCCACCGTTGAAAACATCGGAATAACACGTTTTTCACCAAGATCGGACCTTAAGTGGGGAGTGTGTCACTCCAACAAATCCGTGACGTTTATTTTTCTTTTTTTTACATTATTGTGAGACCGATATGTGGCGACATATAGACCGAAGAAAAATATGGTGAGACCCATATACGGCGACATATGGCCGTTGAACACGACTCCTTAATTGTCTTCCACTTGCCTAAAATTTTCTTGGTGTCACAGTATCAATTTCAACATTATCCACGCAGCCCATAATTAGGAACGATTGGAACCAATGGATTTTAATTATTTTTATTTTGGGTCAAAATGCAATTATTAACTTTAAATAAATAATTCAACAAGTGATATGCATGTACCCAAGGAACATTTTCAACCAATGACAAAAAAAAAAAAAACATGGATAAATCTTTAGGACGGACCACAGTTTTATGCCATGTGGCACATTCTTAGACCATTGACAGTATCAATGTTTGTCTCATCCCTAGGTGGACACACACACCAAATATCGGCCTGATTAGTGATTTTTAACAGTTGGTTGAAGCTTTTGCATGGCTTCATTTTTAACTATGAGATTTCAAGCACTGGTACTCTGATCCAAAGGTTATAAATCATTAATCAATATGATTTTTCGGCATGTAGGTCCCCACCTAGGGACGGGCTGAACATCCATATGGTCAGTAGTCTCTAAGAGTGTTCCACGTGGCTCAAACTGTGGTCCGTCGTCAACGTCCATTATCACAGATTTACTAAAAAAAAACATTGGCCAGGGGAGAGGTAGGCGTGTTGAAAAAAAAAAAAAATTGTGCACAACAAGTGGAGAGATTCGTTAGTTAATATTCAACATGCTTTAGATATTGTCGGTGTATTTTCAAAGAGTCTAGCAATTCCTAGCTCTAAAAGATGGAACAGGCTCGAGGGACTCGCCTGTTTGCTCTCGAGCTCTCAGCTGTGGATTTTGAGAATCCAACGGTGAGGATTCCGATTCTCGAAATCCACGGCGGAGAGCATGAGTGAAAAGACAAGTGCTAAAAGGCGAGTCCTCTGATCCTGACCCACTTAAAGATTTATAAGAAGGGGGTTTTGAAAATTTAGAAACCGAACAGGCACTTTTGAAAGATTGAGTTTTTAAATTTGAAGCAAATGTTGAAAACACGTGGCAATACAATGGGTAATTCTGGAAATTTTTTAATAATTTATGTAAATTAAAAGATCAAAAAGCTATCAATCTTAATCTCACTTTATTAAAAGTTGGAGAGACATCAAAATATATCTTGACACTTAATTAAAGGTTTGGTCCCTTAACAGTAGAGAAATAGAGATGGAAACCTCTTTATAGGTCCACATACACGTCAATGAGATCCAATCCTCAAACCAACGGGCTTGTTCCAATGGTTACCAAACACCCCCTTGTGGGGGAGGTCGTGGGAGCGTGAACGTGGCGACTTGCGTGGTTCGCAGGCGAGAAAATTTTCGCAGCGGCGGGATTTTTGAAGCAGCCATCATGCGCCAACGATCGCACACCACGTATACCCATGGTTACTTTTTAAATGTTTTAAAACCAAAATCTAAAGTTCTAAACCATGGGCATATATTGAGGCGATCATCGCATGATCGCTGCTTCAAAAAATTTCTCGTTGCAGGCCGAGTTGGTGGTAGCTTGTCTGCTGTATGTCCACAATGTGTTCCGATAAAAATTCGGGCCTGCCGAAGTCTGCGTAAGTGACCCCTACCATTAGGTCACCAACTTTGGCTCTTTCGACACTGAGGGTTGGGGGGGGCTTGCCTTTGGGCCTGTCCTTTAGGCTGGGGGGGGGGGCAAAGGACAAGGAATAATAAAGAGGGTGGGGGGCTGGCCTTTGGGCCTATCCTTTAGGCTGGGCCGGTCGGGGGCGGCAGCAAAGGACAAGGAATAATAAAGAGGGGGGGGGGGGGGGCCTTTGGGCCTGTCCTTTAGGCTGGGCCGGTCTTGGGATCAGGCATAGAGGGAAGCATGCGGCCAAAAATTTGGCTCCGAGCTGGCTCCAAGCTCAGGCTTTGAACCTATATTTTGGGCTGGGCTTCAGGCCTCGGGCCAGATTTGCACCCCGTATCTGGATATGCCCCAAATGAGGGCCAACGATCAAGAAAAATAGTGTGAATCATCCAGCAAAAATCCACAGACCAAATGAACAGTCATCTTATCGGGTCTTTTTGGCATGTAAATTTGCCAATTGAGAACCGTCTTCTCATAAATTTAGGCTAATTAAGAACTATCAAATTATAAAACGCACTCCCACTATTTGGTGTGAGCATGTCTTACCCCATGGTGTCCTTTCTGGGAGAAATTGGGATGTTCCCGGCTCGGCTGGTGAGTCCAACGGTTGGTTTTATTCCAACAACAACATTTGAACAAGCAGGGCAGATGATGGACCCATCTGTTTCTGACCCTAATGATACTGCCACCATATTCGTGGCAACCGCGATTACTGATCCGCTTCTCAATTCTAAAACGTTTTGTCACTAGAAATATGAGCCTCTTTGACCTAATGTAATCTATCACTATATCTGGGCAAACACAATTGCTTTCTCTTGTACAATAATCCATCCTTCAGTTGAAACTCTATGACATGCCACTGTTGTAACTTCATTGGAGCTGTATTGTTTAGCGTATTAGAATAAACCATAGGCTTGATTTGCATAACCACCATCAAGCTAGAAACAATCTATTTAGGTGGTCTCGATGACATATGCGCTAGCTTATTAGTTCCCTCTCTTGTACTTAACTAGTAAGTGACCATGCCCACGGCACTCTCTAACAAAGCGTTTGCCAAAATCGGGTGTGAGTGGCTTAGATCCACCATCCATTTGGGGTGATAAGATCTCGGCCATCCTTTGTGAAGCCAATAAGAGGGAGGATAAGCGACTTCTCTGTTTTGTTATATTGACTAGTGGGTGCCCCGTGCCATCGGCACTCCTCGACAAAGAATTTGCCAAAATCAGGTGAGTGGCGGAGGTCTACCGTCCATTTGGGGGAGGATTAGATCTCGGCCCTTCTTTGTTGATGCTTATATGAGGAGGTATAAGTAGGGAGACAACCAATGTGTTTTGTTATATAGAATAGTAAATGGCCCATGTCCTCGGCACTCTCCGACAAAAGTGTTTGCAAAAATTGGGTGCTTCGCCCCTCAAACGGTATAACGGGCTGGGGCGTTACTGTTTTTTCCATTATAACGGCTGTTATAACGGATTGTAACACACAGAGGGAGAAATGGGAAAATAACAAAAAATAACGGTGTTGAAATTTAAATTTTGAATAAATTAAGGTCAAATGAGACGAATTGGGTGGCTGAAATCTAACCGTCCACATTAGATCGATGGATTTGATCTCGACCACTCTTTATCTAACCGTCCACATTAGATGGATGGATAAGATAAGAGAATACAACTGAGTTGTCTTGATATATGCGTGGGTGGCCCGTGCCCATGGCACTTTCTGACAAAGTGTTTGTCAAAATCGGGTGGGAGTTAATCTCAGCCATCGATATGAAGCATAGTGGATCTCAACCACTCATTATTGACACCATATAAGATAAGAGGGGTATAAGAAAACCATTAAATTTTCGTTAAATTCTAATTTTTTTTTTAAATTTTAAATTTTCAAATTTCAAAATTTGAATTTCAGCACCACTTTTTTCTGTTAAAATCCATTTTTGCCTTTGGCCGTTTCAATCCGTTTAAACAATAACACCCCTATCGAGGCATAAAAAGTGGAGCCTGTTAAAATCCATTTTTGCCTTTGGCCGTTTCAATCCGTTTAAACAATAACACCCCTATCGAGGCATAAAAAGTGGGGCTCCTGAGCCTGACCCTTGGGCTATATGTAAATCTAACCCATTTCACTCCTTATATGTAGGTAAATAGTAGGTAACCCGTGCCCACGACACTCATCGACAAAGCGTTTATCAAAATTGGGTGTGAGTGGTTGAGATGCACCGTCCATTTGGTGTGATAAGATCTCGGCCATCCTTTATTAAGCCGGATAAGAGGGGGAGACTACCGTCCTATTTTATTATATAGATAGTAAATGGCCCGTGCCCACGACACTCTCCAACAAAAGCGTTTGTAAAAATTGGGTGCCTTCGGCACTCAAACGATATAACGGACTGGGGTGTTACCTTTTTCCATTATACGGTTATTATAACGGATTGTAATGCACAAAGGGAAAAATGAAAAAATAACATAAATAACAAAAAATAACTGTTAAAATTCAAAATTTTAATTTTTAATAAATTGAGGTCAAATAAATGGGGGTGAATGAATAAATGAGGGAAATTGCGTGGCTGAAATCTAACCGTCTACATTAGATGGATGGATTTGATCTCAAGCACTCTTTATCTTATGAAGCAGTATAAGATAAGAGATCACAACTGAGTTATTTTGTTATATGTGTGGGTGGCCTGTACCTGCAGCACTTTCCAACAAAGTGTGTCAAAATCAGGTATGAGTTAATCTCAGCCATTGATAGGAAATATAGTGGATCTCAGCCACTCATTATTGAAGCCCTATAAGGTACCGGGGGGGGGAGCTGTGCCCTCGGCACTCTCCTATATTTAAAGCATTTCCCAAAACCGGGTATGAGTGGTTGAGATCCATAGTCCATTTGGGGGATAAGATCTCGGCCATCCTTTGTGAAGCCAATAAGAGGGGTATAAGTGGGGAGACAATTTTCCTGTTAATTAATCCAACCGTCTAAATTTTATTGGCTTATATGAAGCCTATAAGTGGGAGAGACAACTTCCCTGTTTTGTTATATAGATTATCACATTCAATTGTTTAAGATATGACATTCACTTCATGTGCTGGGCTTCGAACAACTTTGACCAAGTATGTAAGAACTGAAGGGCTTGTGGTCGATGTGCACTATTTCCTAATAAGTATGCAGGCCGGTGCTTCACAGCTTGATGTTATTAGGTTAGGTGTCTTTTATTCTGCAATAAGTGTTGTTCTGTAGATATTATACTGTTAATGAATTACAACTATTGAGGGTCCGAGTGCAAAGCCTCCAAACCAAGTTTTTTCCAGCATCTGTATAGTTCGTACAATACACGTTTGGGTATACCCATACTGGAGGTACATTGGGTATTGTTTTTGTACCAAAGATTTATATATTCTTCAAAGGACATTAGGGTTTGTACTTGCATATTGAGAGAGAGAGAGAGAGAGAGAGAGAGAGAGAGAGAGAGAGAGAGAGCTCTCATCCATGGACATAGGTATACTGCCAATCCATGTAAATTAACTATGTTGTGTGAGTGATCTTTTTTCTATTCTATTTATTTATGTTGATTTGTGAAAGGTCAATTTTCAACAGATTTAGTACATATAAGTCCTTGTTATAAGTAGGATAGTTCATCTATGCGCCATTAAATATCTTTGAATTATAGGTCATTGGCTTCCCATCCTGTATTAGAACGACACTTTGTTGGGGTTAAATAATGCAGCTGTTAGAATTAAAGGCTCACGAGATCGAATCACGAAATGGGCCTGCGGATGCGAGGTCGATCGTTGTTGGGGGTCATGGATCGAATCATGGAGCCCTGCAGGGTGTGACATCGATCGTGGTATAAAGGCTAAAGTTTGCCCCTCCCTGTCAAGATATCTTTTCGGGAAGAATGGTGGCTTGAGGCCTAATAAAGATCTCAACAAATGGTATCAAAGCCAAGGTCAAAGGATCGAGTCATGGGAATTGCATTATTGAGGGGGTGATTGTTGGGGTTAAATAATGCCCCTCTCTAAGGGTGCAGTACGGGTCCGTAGGTGTGAGGTCGATCGCCGTTAGAGTTAAAGGCTCACGAGATCGAATCACGGAATGGGCTCGCAGGTACGAGATCGATCGTTATTGGGGGTCACGGGATCGAATCATGGAGCCCTGCAAAGTGATGTTGATCGTGGTATAAAGGCTAAAGTTTTCCCCTTCCTGTCAAGATATCTTTTTGGGAGGAATGGCGACTTGAGGCCTAGTAAAGATCCCAATACACTTATGACATATTATAAAGCATATGCTTCAATTTCAAATCACCTTTGTAGGCCACATAAAGCTAACTCTGGTGCTTCAAAAATTTGTTGCTTTAATAGTTAAAAGATATATTCTTGTTTCTTCATCCATTCGAATTTCGAATTCACCTTTGTCAGGGAATGCAACTATTGCTACAGTCTATGAAAAATGGTGATTTCCAGTTGTTCAATTTGAGCATTTTAATGGGGTAATTTCTATAAAATGGATTTGGGGTTTTTTTTTTCTTTTTTTCTTGCAAGTAAAAAATCTTACTACCGAGCATCACCAATGAAACTGATTTTTGGTGTGTCGGCCAAACATCCACATGGTCACTGATCCCTAGAGACAACTCTGCATGACATTTTTGAGAGGGGGGAGGTCTTGAGGACACAAATTTTCTCTCTCATAAAAGATGTAAGAAGACAGGCTTTTTACGTAGGCTGCATTTTGGGAGCTTAACCTGAGCTTATAGCTTATAGTATATAGCTATGGGTTAAAGCATGGTTTTAAAAACGGCCGTTTAAACGGTAACGCCCCAAGCCCGTTTCTGTTAAAATCGTTTAAACTCGTTTTATTGGTTTTGAAAAAAATGGCCGTTTTTTTTGTTTTAACGGCCGTTAAAATCGTTTAAACAGCCGTTTAATTTTGAAAAATTTTGTGAAAAAGCGGCCGTTAAACCGTTTAATTCCGTTAAAATCCGTTTAGTTTCCGTTAAATTTCATTTTTTTTTTTTTTTTTATTTTCAAATTTCAAAATTTGAATTTCAGCGCCACTTTTTCCATTAAAATCCGTTTAATTCCATTTTTTCCCATTTTTGCCCCTGACCGTTTCAATCCGTTTTAACGGCCGTTTAACGGTAACGCCCCCAGTCCGTTTAACAGTTAAAACGGCCTCCTTTAAACCTTGGGTTAAAGCATTGGGGTTTGGGTAGGAAATGACGAGTTGGTCATTTAAAAAAGTTATAAAATGATTAGAACGATATTTTTGTCATCTAAAAAAAAGTTTTATTAAAGGTTTAGTGGCCATTTAAATTTGTACTGATTTAATAAAAGGGTATTTTAGGCATTTAAAGAGTTTCACTTAAGATTTAGAAAGTGCTTCCCGCATAAGTTATAAGTAATAAGCCGGATCTCAATGACTTCTTAATCAGAAAAATACTAGCTTAAAACTTAAAAGCTTTCCATAAGTTATAAGTTCTTAAACTTATTTTGAGCTTATCCTAATGAAGCCTGCATAAATTAAAAAAAAGGAGGTTCAAGTTCAATGCATCACCTTCTTCTCCACTTTATAAAAAAAAAAATGTCACCACTTGATAATTTGGCTTCCGGAAGTTGCAGCATTATTCATGTCGGTTACGTTCCAGTAAATAAGAAGTCGATGATCAGCGGTTCAGATAAAAGATGCATCGACCTTTCACATTAGAGATCTCCTAGATGGGACCCATCTAGATCGCGATTTATTGGCCAGAAATCATCATAGTCCATCATACGGGAAATCTACGTTCGTCTTTCCGTTGGGCCCCACAAGCCAAGAGGCACGAAGCAGACGTTTGCAGGCTGTCCGAAGACTCCCAAACTCCGAATCCTACAAATAGCCGTTCATATTCCATTTCCTGCAGTTAGCTCACTGAAGGGGAAGCTCTTCTGCAACAGTGTTCGCAGCGAAAACAAAATCTAGGGTTTCTTCGACCTTTCAAAGTGACACCAAAACTCGGATTTCTTCTCCTCAACTTCGAATCCCACAGGTAATCATGAACTTTGAATACATAAAAATCCCCCAGGTAATCATGAACATTGAATACATAAAAGCATTTCTTACCTAAAATTTCTTTTCAATCAATCGATTCGTCGATAGTTCGGCTTTCGTCTTTTTCAATTTTCACATCATGATTGATGTTTAAGGTTTTTTGTAGCAGAAACTTTGGTTGAGTTGATTGAATGGCGCCTGAATCGAACTCTACAGAAGGATTTGAAGTAGAGAGCTCTCTGCAATCTATCTGCTACAAGCGGGGTTCACTTCGGCTACTCGATCAGGTCTCTCTTTCTTTTTTTGAATTTCAGTTATTCCAATTCAAATGAGTGTGTTAAATTCAATTCTTAAAGTAATTAGCATCCCAGATAGTTTTTGATGAAGTAGAAGTACTTGAGCTTACCTAAACCTAATAAATCTTAATCCAGTAGCAACGAAATTAAATAATCTTCTAAAGAAAAGAAAAAGTTCTTATTTTTATTTTTAGTATTTTATAGAAAATTGAAGAAACTTTAATTTTTGTACCGAAGAAAATGGAAGAATTATGTGACAGTGTTTTCAAGTTGTTGATATTTCCTTGTTTACAGTACTTTATTTGATTATATATTTGTGTAACCATTATCATTATTGTGCAGACAAGGCTTCCCCTCGAAACTGTGTATTTCAACGTTCAAGATGCTACTGATGGATGGTAATGCATTTGCTTTCTTCATTAGAAGCCACACTTTACTATTATATTGCTTCTCAATGTCTTCTTCAATGGGAAATTTTCATGTTTGCCGCTTTGTCTTTCTGCAATTTACCAGCCCACCGGAATCCTTTCAATGACTAACTTGATAAGAGCCTTCTTTTACATTTGTCTCTCTTATCCCTGTTCTGTCATACTCCCTTACTCAGTCATTCTTACTTAAATTTGTGTGCTGGGCCGCATATTGTTTCAACTAGATAGCTTCCACTGCTGCTTCTCGTGTCTTGCCAAATGATTAATCTTGTCCCACTTGCTCTGAGCAAATTTTTTTTTTTTACCATAAAGAATGCTATTTGGCATCACTTTGGCTTTATTTCAAACAGTAGGATTGGCAGGATGGTCAATGTTCACTGAGAGCTTTAAGCAATCCTGTGTCTTGAATCCATTTATCCATTACAATCTCTCACACAATCAAATTTAAAGAAATTCCAATTGATAGCATGTCCTGGTTCCCTGTGGTTTCCAGGTTTTCTCCAAGATTTTCTTCAGCTTGAATTCATTGGAAACTTCTTGGGAAGTAGCCTAGGGGACGCATTATTTTCTCTATTGGCTCGTCAGTACAGTTCTTCTTTATAGTTACTTTAGCTTATTTTTTCCCATGTATTTTCTTTATTCATGAAAGATAGCTTCATATGTATCACTACTTGGAAAGGAAGGTACCTAAGATAGGGTACTCTGTAGGGTCAGTCTCTAGGTCAGGCAGTCTTGGAGGGATATAATTGTAATTGGATTCATCATTATTGCTTGAATACTCATCCAAACGAAGGTCATTGTATTCTATGGATTTTTCTTTTTTAATTGTTGAAGGCCCTAATTGATCACACCTGCTGCCCATTTACCTTCTTCCCATTGGAAACATGTTATTTTTTCATTGATTTAAGAGCATTAAGGACAAGTGAACCAAAAGATGCATAACTGAACATACTGTGTATCAGTCTCCAGAATGCCTAAGCAATTTTGAATTGTGGATCTACTTCTTTTTGCAGGAATGCAATAAGGGATATGGTGGTCCGCGGAGCACCAGCAATTGCTATATCAGCAGCCCTCTCCCTGGCTGTAGAAGTGGTTAACTTGGAACCCTTTGATGGGACATCTGAGGATGCAGCTACTTTCCTTGCCTTGAAATTGGAATACCTTGTCTCTAGGTACCTCTTGGGTTGAATTTGATGTAATACTTACTAATGTCAAAACGATCTTGTTTCTGAGTATGGTAACTCAACTATACATGTTGAAATGGTTGTATATACTTAAATGGCATTTTCTGTTAAGTATCAAGCCACAGGTGGTTACGTATTCATGTTTTGTACTTTTGCAGCCGACCAACTGCTGTAAACCTTTCAGATGCTGCAGGAAAGCTTAAAGATGTTGTATCAAAGGCTGCTGCCACTTCTGCAGAAGCCAGATCTGTTTTTAAGGTACTGAATTTCACTCATGATCTACTTTCAAATGTAGTCAAATCGGCAATTTTACTCATGATTTGGCCTAGTTATTCCAGTTTAAGGATTAACATTTTAAAAGATAGAATCACACTGGCTACTTTGCACCCTTCGGGCTCAATGTACTTATGTGTTTCATGGAAGTATGGTCTCCTTGGAACCTAAAGCATGCCCCACACTTTTTAAGTTGATCCCTCTGATAGTGGTGAGGAAATATGCCCCATGTTCATTTTGCAGGCCTACGTAGAAGCTGCTGAAACCATGCTCAAGGATGATGTTGCTTCAAACAAAGCAATAGGGTCCTATGGAGCAAGCTTTCTTCAGCATCAGCTGAAGGACTCAAAGAGGCTGTCTATCTTAACCCATTGCAACACTGGCAGGTGCCTTAAATTTCCCTAGCTATCTATATTTTCCTCATACATTTTGGATCCATAAGAGTTTACGTCAAATAGGTTCTGATCTAATAGTTGCCATACCACTTTGACAGTCTTGCAACAGCTGGATATGGTACTGCCCTGGGTGTTATCCGTGCACTCCATACTGAAGGAGTTCTTGAAAGGGCCTTTTGCACAGAAACACGACCATTTAACCAGGCGAGTATTTTAGCTTCTTCCCACTTACAATTTTTTGTCAGCCTTATGGCAGAGATTGCTCAATCGTGTCTTAGCAGCATCAGTAACTTGGTAGTGCAAAGTGGCATTGGGAGTGGGTATGGATTCAGGAGTAAAGTATGCAGTGATTCTCAAAGAAGTCTGGAAGTGCAACACTAGTAGTGTTTATAATGTTATATGTAAATTTTAAAATGAAGAAAACCTAGGTATGCTCATCAATGTGGGAGGGGTGCTGTGGAGGACATGCAGTGGGGGTAAGGACTAACCATTTGTTGGGTCTCACATAGGAATCTCCTAGATAAAAAATTGATCCAGTTTGATCATACTATCCATATTAAAGTCAGAAGAGCAAGTATTGAAAACAGTCCATAATGAATTCAACGGATGGGATGTTGTAAATTGGAATCATTAATCTGTGCTGATTTTGATCCTTGTAAATCTCCCATCTGGGATCCATTGAGTGGTGGGTCCCAAACCCCCTGTATGTGCACCAGAGTTCCTCAGCGCCTGATACAATACATTAACGTGCACCTGGGATATCTCCTTTTTTATTTACGGATTTCTTGATACAAAAACTGATCTTTCACAATATCCAGAATTACAATACAGTCAAAAAAATGAAATACAGAGGCTATAATGTTGGAGAAATTTAAAGTTAATTTCACGTGTTCATGGTTGCAGCAGCAAAGAAGGGAGGGTTGGTACTGTAATAAAACAACTCATATTGGTTTTAGGTATTTGTTTGTTTATATCATATTATCACTTTCTAAAACTTCAGGGATCCAGGCTTACGGCCTTTGAGTTGGTTCATGATAAGATACCCGCCACATTAATAGCAGATTCTGCAGCAGCTGCATTAATGAAAGCTGGACGTGTTGATGCGGTCATTGTTGGAGCTGACCGTGTGGCTGCTAATGGTATTCTAGAATTCAAAACTGAATGATCTGTTTCAAGTGTTGATCCCCTTAAATAGATTTCAGAAGTTAACATGGTTTTTTAATTTTATTGCAGGTGACACTGCTAATAAGATTGGAACCTACAGCCTTGCCCTTTGTGCATTACATCATGGCATTCCATTTTATGTGGCTGCACCTGTGACTTCTATTGACCTATCCCTTCCCTCTGGACAAGAAATCGTTATTGAGGAAAGATCTGCAAAGGAGCTGTTGCATTCTCGTGGGGGACTTGGGGAGCAAGTGGCCGCATCTGGGATCTCTGTTTGGAATCCGGCTTTTGACGTTACCCCTGCTAATCTGATAACTGCTATTGTTACAGAGAAGGTCTCTCTCCATTTCTCTCTCATGTATTTGCAACTCATATATTAGGATGTTTAGCTATAATTAACTGCATTTCAGTTTAATGACCTGCTGAGCACTCTGTTATCACTAGGGGGTCATCACAAAGGCTGGGACTGATGCCTTTGACATAAAAGTTTTTGTACAAAGGGCACCTGGTTGCACTGCTGAATAAGAATGGTACCCACCGTTGGCGGAGGATTATTAAAGAGAATTAGGTACTGGACCTGTAACTCATTCTTCATTTGATAGCAAGTGATTGTAAGTTAAAAGAGTTGCGAATGGAGCCTTGCTCTATGTACTTGATTTTCTTTTCACACATTAAATGCCCGTTTTTTCATCTTCTATGCAAGTTCCATCAAGGTTGCCCAATACTAAAACTGTTCCTAGGAAACAGTGGAGAGGAAATCTAGGTGGTGTTTGACGCAAGGATATGCTGTTCATTCCTTGGATAGTGGCTCCAAAATTTATTTGTGAAAGGGAATTGGGGGTGGGGGTGGCATGCACTTTCAGGCCCACCGATCCCACGAATGTTTGGCCCACTCCTTGATGTACCTACACATCAAAATAGCCTGATTAGTGGTTTCTAGCCGTTATATTTGAGCATTTTTTTTCACCATGGGCAGCCCACTGACCCCCATAAATGTTTGGCCCACCTCTTGGTGGACCGTGGACCTACACACCAGAAATGCGCTGATTGATGATTTCTATCTTGCAGGTACTTGAGCATTTTTTATTATGGGTTTGGAACTCAACCATGGGCCTGTTCATGAAGCCCGCCTGTGGTGAAAATGCTTATATCCAACAACTAGAAATCAGCAATTAGGCTGTATTTATTTTCTTGTTAGGGTAGGCCAAACATTCTTGTTTTTTATTCTTTTTTTGAAAAATTGCCTATAAACTAGTTTTCTTTCTTGGCTTAATTTTTCAATCCTTTTTATTTTTCTGGGATGATTTTCATGTTTGATTCTTTCGTTTTTTGGGGGTTTTTTCTTATGATTTGGATTTACTGGTTTGTTTTATCTAATATCCATTCTTTTATCCATATCTGGGTTCCTCTAAAATTCGTTACTTGTCCAGTTTCTCCCGGTAATTGTAATTTTTTCCCCTATAATTGATTCTTTCTTCTCGTCAAATTCCAACAGAGTCATTTTCATCCAGTTCTCAGCTCTCTGTGGCAAAATCCAGCCATGGGAGCCATCTCTGGGGTTCGAGATTCAAGAAAAAGTCACCTTACTCATCTTCTCCAGCCAGTTTCTCATTTTCCTGAATTCTCTTTCATCCATCTCTGTTTAATCTTGAGTGTGCTTCCCTGCAAATTCATCCCAGCCTCACCTGAATCTCCCACTGGCCTAGTTTGACGGCCAGAATCCCAGCAATCTGCAGATTCTGCACCTTGTCGTTGCTAATCTTCTTGAATCCTAGCTTATTCAAGCTCTCCTAAAACATGTTTCGCCTCGTGATGGGTGAGAAAGCCTAGAAGGATCATAGAGTGATAGAGAACTCATAGGATCAGGATTGGATCACACTGGATCAGGGTCAGATAGTCCAGATTGACCAATCAAGATTGGGATCGGGATTGGGATTGGGATTGGCACTGAATGATATGACGCCTGATCCCCAGACCTCAAAGCATGGATATAGCATGCTTTAAGAGAAAATGATCTCATAGCAACGGCGGTGTACAATGCTACCCTTATATGCTTAAACCCTTGGATACAGGAAATAATGATATCAATAAAAAGGAGTATGATGCAGTTATACCAATGCACATATCTAACGGCTAGTTGCTTACCCTTATTTATTTTTTGGGTATAATTTCCGAAAAGCGTCCAACACCAATAAGGTCGTGCCACATCAGTGTATCCTTCTGTGTTATATATTCATTTGGACCAACTGAGATCAGTTTTGTTTATTTATTTATCAGGTTGTGATGGGGTTGTTGAACTTGGATGGGCCTCACTGGACGAACTGAGAAGGTTTTATTTTTTATTTTTTTCTAAATGAGATCAGGTTGTGATGGTCTTCATGATCTTATTATCCCAACGATTTGAGGTCTACAACATGAATCCTATTTTGTGTGTTAATTCTTTTTAAAGCTATATTTTCTTACCATCTCAATCCACTTCATATTTTCTGGGCTTTCCTCTCGGTCTTTCAGGAAGTAGCAAATCTTGGAGATAAAAAGGGATAGGAAGATCATAGGCATTGGACCACCCCACCTCCCAAAACTTTTTTGGGCCAACTGACCCGCGAATGTTTAGCCCACCCCTTGGTGGACTTGCACCTCAAAGATCAGTTTAGATTTGAGCATTTAGAACATTCCCATGAGTCAGTTGAAGCCCATGATGATAAGACAGTCAATGGTTAGGAATCACCAATCAAACTGATTTTTAGTGTGCAAGTCCACCAAGGGGTGGACGGTGGACCAAACATTCATGGCGGTAATGAACCCGAAAGAGTGCCAAGTGCGTAAGCAAATTAGCAAGTTTTAGACGGGATCCATCAAATCCATATATCACTAGAAAGTTTTGGGGTGGAAGATCGCCCAAGATACACGTCATTTCAAAACAAGTAATCCTAGTTGAGGATTATAATCACTGGGATTGGGGATTGTCAACACCTTTTTGCCATGGGTTACCGATCATGAACGAAATCATTTCTCCCTTAAGGGGCCTTCGTCCCCAACAGGCAGATTTCGGACAATATTCTCATCGCCCATGAGATTATGAACTTCTCCCCAAAAAAAAGGCTTGGGTGATTGGATGGGGATCAAACTAGACACGGAAAAAGCCTATGACCGTCAAGAATGGCCTTTCATTAAAGCAGTCCTGATGAAGATGGGCTTCTGGAATAGATGGACCAGCCTAATCATGGGAGTGTGTCACATCTACCTCCTAGGCCATTTTGGTGAATGGATCTCTCCATCCAATTTCTTCGTTCCTTCTGGAGGCATCAAGCAGGGGTACCCTCTCTCTCCTTACCTCTTCATCCTTTGTGTTGAGACCTTCTCTAAAACAATGCAAGCTGAAGCCATCACTAACAAAAGCCTGGGGGTCAAGACCTCCAGGAGTGGGCCCCGTGTTACCCGCCTTCTCCTCACCAATGACTGCATGTTGTTGGCGAGAACTTCTCTCCCTACAATCAAATCAATACAAGGTATCCTTGACAGATACTGCAAATCCCCCGGACAACTCCTCAAACCTCCATAAATGCTCTCTAACATTCTCCAGAAACATTCCTCCCAGGATCAGGAGAGCCCTTTCTCGGGCGATGAATATACCCCAAGTATCAACGTGTAAAAGATACCTGGGGGCACCTCTCATCTACAAGAAAGTCAACAGATACTCCTTCCAGCATTTGGATAATAATATGTTCAGATGCTGGACCATCGAATAGAACGTTTAGCCTAACAATACAATAACAGAGTAAAATTATGTTCAATCCTGAAATTATCGGATTGATGAAATTTTGGTTCAATGCTACATCCAATCCAAAGCACAAAACAGTATTGTGCTTGGCAACTCTCTACATAATTTTAGCTTTGTTTCCAAACTGATCCTAAGCATAGCAAACCAAACAACAGCTATTCGATGACCATCTCATGAATCTGAACCATCCAAAAAAATCATTGTGACGGTATTATGACCCCAACCATCTTATTGAATGCATTCCTTTTAATAAGATTTAAGATAGATTTCCATTGCAAATTATGCATTTTTAGGATAATCCAACCAAATAAAGGTAGAATTAAAGAAGAGATACTAGTGCATTCAGAATGGTCGTAGAATGACAATCAAAGGTTAATTACTTGGAAGTAAGAAAAAAATAACTCGTTAAATGCAAGTACTGGTCTAGCAGACCAAACTAAACATCTCTACTGAGTTTTTTATAAGTAGTTTTTAACTGGTTTTAGTAACAAAGCCTCATCAAACAAAGATGACAAACTCAATTCGTCCCCTCCATCACATGCTTGCCATTGTTGACCATCCTCCTTAACGGTACTGAAAAGACAAAAGCATCTATTAAATTAAGCTTGAAAAATTCAATAGTAACATAAAAGAGTGATATAGAGCATATTGAAAAAAAAATCAACTATGTAACAAAAAAAACACGTGTCAATGTTCGAAACTAATACGTAAGTGTGTCAAACACACTGAACCCCTACAAACCTGATTCAGCAACATGTCTATAAAGCTTATTCCATATGTTGCGAGATATACTCTTTAAAAAACTTTAATTCATCTTAATTATACAACATAGTCAAACGTATTTAGATAAGCTGATATACATTAACTCGTATACAACTATACATTATATAAATAATAGCCGAATACAAAATATACGAATAAATTAAGATTCCTCAAAAAATTGTGCTGGCTTGTATTAGAAAGGTGAGTACAACACTGTTCGAAAAAACAAATTCTTAGAATAGAGTGTTGTCATATAGAACTTCAATAATCACAATAGATTAAGAAAAATAAAACTACTGCGTCCCACACCAGCTCACAATGGATGGTGAAGCCTTGCCTCTCTAACTAGTAACTGCAACTAAAAATCTGACTATCAGTTCACACCAACTGTTGGAGCACCATTTGAAGGGCCGCTGCCCATCTTAAGCCTGCTTCCTTCCAGTCAATCACTTTCTTTGGGGCTACTCTAAAATTATGTGCACTGGTCGGTTGGATCATAAAACAATTCAAATAGATTGTTATAATAATCAACAGACCTATTCTACTTTTGGGCTGTGGTCCACCGAGTGGTGAGAGATCAATTGAGTAGTTCTGATTAATAAGCAAATACAGTGGATGGGTCATAATGGGATCACAATCATTTGAATAGACAGGACAAATCTGGGTAGCAGAACAAAAATCTTTCTATATATATAATCATCCAATTGAGCTAATTTTGACCTTGATGAACTCCTAACTAGACCATCAAATGGTGGTGTCCAATCACCTTGCACGAGTGATATACAACATAGGACTGTGGAAGACAGAATTTCCCAACTTCTCCAAGTATCCCAGATATGTCCTATAAATAATTTTGTTGGTTCCTAAAAATGAAACAAAAATTTGTATCTAAACAATGATAACCACAAGTGAATTGATATAAAGCCCTTATATTAGATTTCTGGATACCTTATAATAAATTAAAGGTTGAAAATTCAAACACATTCGTCAATCGTGATCATTAAGACTGACCTTGATGAAACCAATCTCCTTGGCGTTGCTGCGGAAGCACTGCCTGCAACACATGAGTCCATACTTCCTGATCAACCCATGCGGGTTGCCACAAACACGGCTGGTAAACACAGATAAACAACAGAAGTGTATCAGGAAAACGAAATAGTGATACACCTCATTTGTAATATTACTATCAAACTAAGCAGAGAGCATTTTTACCAAAGAAACATCTCTTTCCTCTTCCAACACTTTATAAACTCAAGAGATGAATCCAGAGGTAATTCATATTCAAAGCAGAAGTGAGAAGCTTGAACCATCTACACAAGCAATCAGGGTAGATGGCCCACAAACAGTTTACTACAACTGATAGGCCACCTCTAGGTCCCAAACACAACGATCAGTCGATCGAATGATCCCAACTATTTCAAACTTGCATCAAATTGACCACCCAAATGAATTCAGTTCATTGGACGGCTATGATCATCAAATTTGTATTTATTGATTATAACAGTCTGGTTAAGTGTGCCACTAACTCGGATTGAAGGTCGAAATTACACTACATTTACCAAAAAACGGAGTAGCTGAAAGCTGCTTGCTAATATATGCAAAGCAAAACAACTTTAACGAGTTGAACTTATGCAAAACAACGCGATTCCAGAACTTATACCAATAACTTAGATTTATCGTTAGAACAGAAGACCATGTTCATCCTCGAAATACAAGCTCATTCAACAAAAACGCTAGATTTCTTGATCTATATCATAGGTATCATAGGTTGCCTCCAAAATGAATAAAAAAAAAGAACAGAAACAGAAGCAGAAGATATTATAATCGAACGATTCAACAAGATCAAAAACTTAGGACAGATTAGAAAAATCGAGATTGAGAGAACATTGAAATGAAATCCTCTCACCAGGCACGAGATCCAGGGCCGTAGCTCTTCGGATGAGAATTCCAGACGTTCGAGTGACCCATCCTCGCAACAAATAAACCTTGTTGGCGGAGGCGGAAGCGCAACGGAGATGGAGAGAGACGCCTCAAAAACCCTAATTTTAGAGAAGTTCACAGCGGCTCAACCATTTAATAAGTTGGAAGGAAATGAAACTACGAGAAGTCCAAAATACCCCTATTAGAGGGCGCTGACCGCATGGATGTTTGGACTCTTATAGGTCCATCTAGGGTTGGGCGGCAAAAAAACCATGGAGTAATACTTTGAAGGAATGCCGTCGAGGCCAATGACAGCCCACAACATAAGCTACGCCGCATACTCTTAGAGGACTACGACCGTATGGATGTTTAGCCAATCCCTAGCTGGACGTAGAAACCAAAAATCAGCCTCATTAATGATTTCAAACCTTTGGATCTGTGTACCCCAAATAATGCTCACATTCCCACGGTTAAAATCAACCCATGAAAACAAAATCCAATCCAATGCCTACAAATCACTAATCATGTGATTTTTGGTTTGCAGTTCCACCTACGGATTGGCCCCACATCCATACGGTCAGAATCCTCTAAGAATGTGCCACATGGCTCATATTGTGGGCTGTCATCGGTCTCTATGACTGTACGATGTCATCAAAGTTTTACTCACATCCATAAGGTCAGAAATCTCTAAGTATATGCCACGTGGCTTATATTGTGGGCGGTAACTAACGTTGCTGACCGGCGGCGGTAAGCAAACTTCTACTCGAAATTAAGGTCATTTTTGACATTTGACTCACCTTTCTTCTTGCGCAATTCATTCCAGGCCTGTTTCATCTTGTAAAGGCTCACTCCTCTTCTCGTGTCTGCAAATCTTTGTAGGAAAACTAAATCCGTGACTAGAAATCAAAGAACTCAAGAACGATGAGTCGTGGAACAGGAGCTGGTTACGATCGCCACATCACAATCTTCTCTCCCGAAGGTCGATTGTACCAAGTCGGTAAGCATTTTCTGCTGCTGCTTTCATTCTTTTCAAGCTTTCAAAACGGTGCATTTCTGTCCCTTGTTAGAGTAAGCTCTCTCTGTATCAAATTCCATTCGAAACTGAACTTTTCTAGGGTTTTCAATGAAAGTTCCTGGATTTACAAGTAACATTTGGGGATTATAAATGTTTGAATGAACAGAGTATGCTTTTAAGGTTACTGATTTCAATCTTTTCAAGCTTTCAAAACGGTGCATTTTCTGCTTCTTGTTAGAGTAATCTCTCTATGGATCAAATTCAATTCGAAACTGAACAATTTTTCTAGGGTTTTCAATGAAAGTTCCTGGATTTTCAAGTAACATTTGGGGATTATAAATGTTTGAATGAACAGAGTATGCTTTTAAGGCCGTGAAGTCGTCAGGGATCACCTCGATTGGCGTCCGAGGAAAGGATTCGGTATGTGTCGTCACACAGAAGAAGGTTCCGGTGAGTGTTCTTCTCTGATTGTGTAGGAATTATTTGGATCTTCTATTTGAATTTTTGGGTCTAATGTGGTTCTTGAAATCTAATGCAGGACAAGCTTTTGGATCAGACGAGCGTCACTCATCTTTTCCACATTACAAAGTTCCTTGGCTTGTTAGCCACCGGCATGACAGGTTTCCCTTCTTAAGTGTTTTAGTAATTGGTTTAATCATGAAAAATGACTAACTGAAGCATTATCTGGCTGTAGAGTGAAGTTTTGGTAATGTTTAGCTTGTTTTAGCTGATGCAAGGTCGCTGGTCCAGCAAGCAAGGAATCAAGCAGCTGAGTTCCGTTTCAAATATGGATACGAGATTCCTGCGGATGTATTGGCCAGATGGTATGGTTATATTATCTCATATAGTCAACTTCCATTGCCTTCTTATCGATTGGCATTCGTTAATTCTTATTTAATTGTACTTATAAAAAAAAAATCTAAGTTAATTTGTTTGCTCAAACAATCCACCTCAATATGTGAATTATAGAGTTATCAGTCAAATCTCTCTCTTCCTGAGTTACATGGACTTTTTAGCACAATATATTGCAATTGTGGTGTTTCTTCTGTTTGAAATAGATAGATACCCATCACCAGTGTTTGATATTTTGAGTATATCCTATGTTGCATTGATATGGGCTGACTTGGTGAACCTTGAAAATAGGATTCTTGGACTTGGCAGTAGACTTTAAAAATGTGACATAAATGTGTCAAAGTAATTATTTTATTATATAATAATGAGTATAATAGTGGATAATGGGATAGGATATCTTATGATTTGTATCATATACTAATAGACAAAATAATGCTTATACTTAATGTTATACGTTTTGCATAGAAAACTTCAATTGTAAAAGATAAAACTCATACCCCACAAATGTTAATAAGCATCTTGCAAGTAAGGAAAGAAAATAAAACAGAATTTGGGAGTGTCGCACTAGAATCTGTATCATGTCGAACTCTGACACGTGTCCGTATAGAAGATCCCATGCAACATAGAGTATATAATACATTCATATTCTATAAAGTTTCATTACTGATGGAAAGAATCACCACATATGATTGTGATATGTTTCAATTACTTTGGCGTACTTTTATGGTATTATGATGTAGTTGATTTATATTGAGTTACTGACATCCTTTAAGTACAGGATTTCAGACAAATCACAGGTCTATACGCAACATGCTTATATGAGACCTCTTGGAGTAGGTCAGTTGCAGGTCTTTTCTACTTTTGTAAAAGATTTCTTTGTTATTGTAAAACTTCATGTAATGGAATGATGAATAGGACTTCCTTTTTATTTTTTTTTATTTTTGCTTATGTTCCTACTGATGTTTCTTTGTTTTCCCTTATATCTTATTGTTGCATTGTGAAGTTGCTATGGTTTTGGGCATCGATGAAGAAAATGGGCCTCAGCTCTTCAAATGCGATCCAGCTGGCCATTTTTTTGGTCACAAGGTATTTTTTTTTTTTAATTCCAAGTGTAATCATTCCTCTGGAATGTTCTGGTCTTGGTACATGTTTATTAGGAGTAGGATCATCATTCTGTTTTACTACCTTCATGAAAATCATTGTGTTAAATATTCGTGTATACCCATAAAAAATTGATTTCATTATTTTTGTTGCTGATGAATGCATAGTTTGTCATGGTGTTTACGTGAATAGTCAATTAACTTAAAGACCTGTTATGGACTTGAGGTTGATATCTCCAAACATGCAATAGCAATGTGAATTGTGGGTGAAGGAAATAGTTAGCAATTTGGCATACGGCAAAGATTCGAAACGGGAAAAGTTTGAGTTTAATTCGGTTTTGGGATATAAAAATTCGGTCATTGTTCAAATGTTATATTTGCCTTAAAAAGCCTGAATTTTACCATTTTTTTCATTTTATGCGACCATTTAATACGTTTTTATTTATAAAAAAAATGCAAAATTCGTGTATTAAATGTGTTTTATTCGTATAATCTTATAATTCACGATTTTTTCTGATTTTTTATTTTATACGGCCGTATTAAATGTTTCTTCAAAAAAACGAAAAATTCGGGTATTAAACGTGAATTTACTAACTAGTCCATGCATCAGTTGATAATTACCTGTTTATTTGGAATGTTGTACTATTTCAATTGGTTACGTTAGTCACGATGTTATGCAGAAGAGACTTGTTTTTGGACCTTTAAATAGTATTTTTTCCTTTGTGAAAAATTATTACTTGTTCTCTAGCAATCCTGTTCAATGCTTGTTTGGCTTCTTAAAGTTGACAATGAGATTGCTTGTTCTCAAGTGAGATCAGGGGAACAAGAGTCATGTATTGACTATTGCTTATTTTAATTTATTTGTGTTCTGTGTGGTGCTAAATGAGCTTCTGCCTTGGAACCTCATTTTTATTTACCTACTTTCGTGCCCCAGGCTGCAAGTGCTGGCTTAAAAGAACAAGAGGCAATTAATTTCTTGGAGAAGAAAATGAAGAATGATCCTGCATTCTCCTATGAGGAGACAATACAGGTAGATATACAACATTTCTACGGTTTTTGACATGTCTTAATCTTTTAGTTTACTTTGGTGTATATGGATGGGCATCTACACATCTTTTGTGTCAAGTCCTAGTCAAGAAATCCGAAGTGCTAGTTTTATCAATTTCTATGTAGTTGCACATGGAGACCTGCTGCCATAGTAAGTGATTTATCTGGAAATTTTAGCTAAATGATAAGGAACTTCCAATTCCATTCATATCATCAATAAAAGGAAGAGTTGGCTGCTCATTCATAATATGTTGCCGGGGTCTGTGGAGTGAAACAGGTTTTTTCCATTGTCCGGAGGATCTGGATGCCTCATCGATATATTCACACCTTCTCTTTTCTTATATCTTCAAGTTTCAATAAGCACGGATTTGTATAACTCTATAGGAACCATGAACTAATTTAGAACTCCCGATTCTGTCTGTCAGAAAATTTGCCTGGATGGTATAGACATTGCTTGAGAATCGTGCATGTCTTACCAGTGTATCATTTAATTTTTTGTATTATGTATTTGGGATTTTTTTTTTTTTGTTACGAAGTGAAGGGATGATGCTGCATCTGCACTTCTAATAGAGTTATGTGGTTGAACCTGTCTAAATTGGAAAAGAGAAACATGCAACGAAACTTGATTAGAACGCCTCGGGTCAAGTCTAATTATTCAAGTTTTTGAGTCGACTGGATCAAATCATTCGACATTCGAGCTACAATCAGATGGAGTTTTTGTTCAACTAGAATTGATATCTTAGTCATTTTGGTGAATTTTTAACACATTTAGAAATGGCTTTCTTAAAAGAATATTTTATTTCTTGGAGATCAAGTATGGGGTTTTTTTTCTAGCAAATTTGTGATATATTGGAAAAATTTATGATTGTATGCATGCTTTTGTAAATGTATACATGTTTAGGAATTTAGGCTTAAAGTTTATTTGAAGATCTAATGTTATCACCTTCCTTTTATTGCCTAGACTGCTATATCTGCCCTGCAATCGGTTCTTCAAGAGGATTTCAAGGCCAACGAAATCGAGGTATTGACTTTTCCTTTGTTTCGTTCTACATTACCTATAATTGTGTAAGAAACTTTGCCCTGAGGGCAGTCCAGTTGGTTCTTCTTGTGTCATGGATTTCCGTAGTTTATTGTCTTCTTGACTGGGGGGTTTAGTCTTCCATATTCATCGCCTTGGCTTATTTAATAGGCACACACAGAAAAGAGCATGAAAAACACAGAAAAATGAAAATAAAAGAAAAGAAGCCAACATTTTAACTTCAAGAGAAGGTTTTCTCTTTTAACAATTTCCTGGTTTGTTTTTATTGTTTTTACAGGATAACACTAGGTAATTGCAAGCCTTCAAATGTTGTACTTCTCATGGAGAAGAGAAGAGTTTATTAGGAAACTTCTGTTAAAAATAATCCTAACTTTTGTTTCTAAAACTGCCCCTCGAAGACTACCTATAACTGTGTGCCTTTATCTTCACTATTCTTTCAGGAATTTAATTTCGTCTTATTTTTAACCTGGATATGTGGTATTTTTTCTTCTGTGCTGACATTGCACAGATCCAATGACTTCCCATTCAATGGTTTCCAGCAACGAGGTATCCCATGGTCCTGAAATTGACCTGATCTGATGTTCCTAATTTTGCAATTCGTTGTGTTTTTGTGCACGGCTAGAAACAATATGACCACTGCTCCAGAAGATGTTATGCATCTCCTGGTCCTGAACTGGACTCAGGAGAGTTTTTCCTTTTGGTGACAAAAAATGCAGCAAATGGTCCAGACGAAAGTCTATACGTTCAATGGTTGTTTTCATTTAATTGAGTCACTATTGGCCCACAACATATGCTCTCAGTGGGACCCATTGAACGGTGGGTCCCAATCCCCTTCATGTGCATAATATGTCAAGCTAGTACTCTTTGGAGAGTTTGGATGTTTTAAGATTGTCTAAATTTAGTTTATTTCTTGGTGGATAAATTTTATTGATGATCATAATCTTGAAAAATTGGTGTATGGTAGGTGGGAGTTCTAAGGAAAGAGAATCCAGTCTTCAGAGTATTGATGACGGAGGAGATTGATGAACACTTGACAGCCATTAGTGAGCGCGACTGAGCACATACTGAGAGTAAGTGAATCTGCCTGGTGGAAGGTTTTCTCAATTTGATTCAAGACGATATCTTTCTATTTTTGGGTGATAATTAAGATTGTCAAATCCATTCTTAAAACTGGTACAGTTTCTTGGAAGATTATTATCTGAGAGATCAGTCTGCTTTTATAATATTCCCTCGTTTTTGCGCAACTTTTGTTCATGGAAAACACCATTGTCAGTAACTTGGAAGAAATTGCATTGAAAATTGTCAGAGTACCAGCTCAATCAACAATCATGGTTTTATGGTGCAACACTCCAAACACTAATCAAACCTGTTTTTCTTTGGAACGCACCTGTCCTACAAAATATGCAAGAAAAAAACATCTTTTATGGATTGTGTACCCCCTTATCCCCTGCATGCCAAACTGCTGGTAGGTTGTAATCCTTAATGAGGACAGATCTACTGCTACAGCCAAATAAAAGCATATTCTTGTTCTAAATTCCTATAAACAAAGCTCTCTAATATACCGGAATTACTGGTCGGATTGGTTCAACTGTAATTTTCCGATGAAGTTTGAGTTCAGACTTCCAAAGTAGAGATGGCCCTCGAACTCTAAAACGGAGGTAATGAAGGACATCACCTTTCCATTTGGATCCTCAAGCTTCCTGATCATCTTGCCATCAGCTCCAACATTCACTGCCATTGCCTTCTTATACACACTGTTGCTTATCTCGATCAGCTTCGAAAATGTTGCGACAATGTGTTTGGCTAGCTTCGACTTGTGTATGAATTCTAGCCCCTTAGGGCAAATCTGCAACACACACATTACAAGTCTGACCTGCTTAGTCCACATCGTCTGACTCACAATGCAGAAGAACGACCAACCCAAGATCAAGTATGATTGGTTACATTAATGAATGTGATACTACCTGAAGTAGAGCTATCCAGAAAGAACCATCGGGCGCAAGATTAATGTTATCGGGTCCTCCAGGAAGGTTGTCGACGAAAATCTCGGTCTTCCCTTTCATCTCTCCCTTCAGCCAATATTTCAGACACCGGAATCTGACCCACATATACCACAATATATAATATAAGTTGAGTGTTGGGTTGACAAGTGTTACATATACCACAATAGATCTAAGCATGGTTTATATACAAGTGTTACACCCCAACCCCGCTACAAAAAATAAAAAAAGGGGTGTGTGTGTGTGTGGTTAGCATTATAATTGCCCATTTTAACAGAAATAACTGCTGTTATTTTGTCTGTTATCCATTTATTTTACCTAGAGATTATTTAGAAAAGAACAAGAATAATAATATTCTGATGTTTGTTTTTTACTCGGATGTGACCCATTATAATGGCCGTTATAACGGACATAACAATAACGGTAATGTTATTAAGGACCATTTAAAACCTTGGATCTAAGTAATCATTTTGAAAGATTTGTTTGAGGAGTACAAAAATATGTGCGGTTGAGGCCATTGACCGTTGGATATCATTCCTTGGAACGTAAGTCATCTGAATTGTCTCATTTTCGGTCAGAGATCTGCTAGGTGGAGCCATCAATGGAATGGTCTACACATACATGCCCAAATGAGTGATAGGAAGCATGATTTTAAAAACGGCTGTTACAACGGATTCGGATGTCCCCCATTACGATATTACATTATGTACCTTTAAAATGCTTAAAAAATAACGGCCGTTTTTTTCTGGAAAATGTTGTGAAAAATTGTCCGTTATTTTTGTTATATTTTTGTTTTCCGTTATTTTTTGTTTTTAAAAATTTGAAATTTAAATTTAAATTTCAGCGTCATTTTTTTGTTATTTTCGTTTTAGCCCCTGAGTGTTGCAATTCATATGGTAACGCCCCCAGTTTGTTATACCGTTATAACGGTCCCTTTTAAACCTTGATAGGAAGGAGAGAAGCATGAGTTTCATACTCCGTGCAGTATGTAACAGTGCAATACCATATCCAAAGTTTACTTACTTCCATGTTTCGCAGACCACCAGAAAATCTTGGTCACTAGAGAGAGCGACTCCATTGGGGAAGGCCAGATCGTCAAGAAGTATGGACGTCTCTTTGGTGAAGGGGTCGTACTTGAGAAGCCGCCCGTGAGGTTTCGCTTCGAGCACATCAAGATACCACTTATGGAGTCCAAATTTTGTGCTTGCATCGCTGAAATACATGCTACCGTCCGATCCTTCAATCACATCATCGGCGAACCTGTTAACCACTTAAACAGTGAGAGCACTCGAACCAAGGGAGAAAAAATTTCGCTGTCCCCCCTCCCAAAATGTCGGACAAATCTAGTTTGCAACTGTAAGACTCAAAAGTATGCAAACATTGTATCCATCAAGATTTAAAGGAGGCTGTTTTAACGGTTAAACAGACTGGGGGCGTTACCGTTTAAACCGTTAAAATGGATTGAAACGGTCAGGGGCAAAAATGGAAAAAAATGAAATTAAACGGAAAAAGTGGCGCTGAAATTCAAATTTTGAAATTTAAAAAAAAAAAAATGGAATTTAACGGATTTTAACGGAATTAAACGGTTTTAACGGCCATTTTTTTCACAAAATTTTTCAAAATTAAACGGCTGTTTAAACGATTTTAACAGCCGTTAAAACAAAAAAACAGCCATTTTTAAAACCATGGTATCCACCATTGAATGCTCCTTGAAAAACGTGTTTTTATTTTATAAAATATATATTTTTTTGAAAACATTGAAATAACATATTTTTCAAGGGACATCCAACAGAACTCCTTGCTAACTACCCTTAACTAATTAACCAAGGTTTTAATGTGGATTGGGTTAAGCCCTCAATTCTTATCAAAGAAAGACAAGGTTAACCGAGGCTATTCAAACAGGCATAGGTCAACTAAAAATGGTATTCCAGACTCTTGTTTGGCTATGTGGTCAGCACTTTGCCTCTATTAGACCTGTAGACCCTCTAGTATGCAGCCATTTGCATACTTAAAAGTATGCAAACAAAACATTGTATCCACCATTGAATGTCCATTGAAAAACGTGTTTTTAATTTATAAAATATATTTTTTTGAAAACATTGAAATAGCACATTTTTCGATGGACATCCAACAGTACTGACAATTGTTGCATACTAGATTTCTCCTTGATATACATTGTTACACCTTCTTTTAACATCTGAAGCTTTTATAGTATAGTGGTATTCAACATGGTATCGTAACAGGAGATCTTAGTAGGTCGCATATTCAATATCCCGGCAAATTACTGATGCGGAGTCTTGTTTGGCTATGTGGCCAGTACACCGCCTCTATCAGACCCGTGGACCCTTTGATATACATCGTTACGTCTCCCTCTAACAAGTTAAGCTTTTATAGTCAAGTGGTTGTCAACACGATCATGCGCCACACATCCACATGGTAACATTTTAAAAAGTCTTTTAAAAACCAAACTAAACGATGGGTATATGTGGCGCACTATCATTATCACATGATCGCTACTTCAAAAAATTTATCGAATTCCCCCGAGGACAGACTAAGGGGACATCAAACTCGGGCTCCTCATGTACTCGTCTTACAGTGACAGAGTACAAAACCAGTGACGTGCGCCTCAACTGTAATTCCGGGCCAAGTAGAAAAGATTTACCGATACGGTCGGGCGGATACGATAATCAAACTACGTGTTACGACACACTGTGTTTCTGATTAAATGCTAGATATGAAAATCATGGTTACCTTATTTTTACACCATCAACGTGTGACGCAAGAACCGTTACACCCTCTTCCTCGACCTTTAACAGTCCCTGCCCATGCACCGTATATCTTTCAATTAGTCTCTTAACGGTGATCATACACAAAGTTTTACCGAAAAAGTTTTACAGGAAGGGATTTCTATGTGACAAAGTCTTGATAGAAAAACTTTTATGACAGGCTCCATATGGTTTCCCGGAATAAGTTTTCTAGAAATGATTTTTTGCATTTTAAATATAGTAAAACTTTTTATACAAATCATTTTTCTGTAAAACTTTTTGTTGATTATTATCATATGGAACCTTATATGCAAAAATCATTTCTAGAAAACTTATTCAGCGCTGACTTTCAGACATAAGCAAAAAAGTGAGGTTCCGTTGGCTTATTGTGGTAAGTATTTTCGTCGATTGACATCTTTTTGAAACATTCTATGATTCTTTCAAAAATATCCATAATGCCCTCCTATGTAAAGAACTTCTATTAAATTAAGACGAAAATATCTTTCTAAACATTTATAATCTCTATTATACCCTTCTCTTAAGTTTTCAGAAATAAGACCTTTATCAAACAGAATTTTTTTTATTCTTAAAATCACTTTAAGCAATTGTCACTTGTTTTAATCATTTTAAGCTCTAAGTGCTTAACACTTTTTTTTTAACAAATGCCACCTTATTTTAAGTTATACATTGCAAATGGGTCATGCAAGAATGCATCAAGTTATGTATCTCTGTAACTCACCTTATTGGTGTCACATACGATAAGATCACCCGTCGTCGATATTGTGATTCCGAGTAAAGTATCGCCACCGATCATCTTCCAGTTCTCCCATGATCCATTTTTAGGCAATTTTTTTATCCAACCGTCTCTTGTAGCAGTGTAAAATGTACCCTTTTTATCCACACACACGTCTTCAGGTCCCTCTAGAAATCCTTCTCCAAGTTTGATCACTCTCTATGAAAAAATCACAGCGATAAGCACATAAATCATGGTCAAACATATGAATGACATTGTATGAGAGATTACGGCATGTGAGATCCCCGTAACTGTCCGTTTTATAATGGACGGTGATGGGAATGTGGAGCCCCCGCATGATTTTTGGGCCCATCTCGACACAAGTTGGGGCCTAAAGCGAAAACTCTAAATAGGGTTTAATGACACAGCATGAAAGAGAGAGAGAGGGAGAGAGAGACAGAGAGAGAGAGATGATGAAGAAGAGCCCCGGCATGATTTTTGGGCCCATCTCGACACAAGTTGGGGCCTAAAGCGAAACCTCTAAATAGGGTTTAATGACACAGCATGAGAGAGAGAGAGAGAGAGAGAGAGAGAGAGAGAGAGAGAGAGATATGATGAAGAAGAGTCAATCCAGTCCATGGAGAGGAGAAAACTAATTTTCAAAACACGTGGCGAGTGATTATAGGTAGATCTATATTTAACAAAAAAAAATTGAGACCTTCTATCATTTGGGGACCTAAGGCGACCGCCTTACTCACCTTATGCTTGAGCCGGCCCTGGGCCCACTGACCACATAGATGTTTAACCCATCCTTTGGTGGATATAAACACCAAATATTACCTTGATTGATTATATCAATCAAGCTAATTTTTGGTGTGAATACCAAGGGGTGGGCTCAGTGGGCCAAGAAAAATAAGCTACAGAACAAGGTTCGAAGTCTCGGCCGCTTCCGTTCTGGATCGGGATTAGCCTCGGTAGACTCAGCTGCTTTTAGGATCGTCTCACCCGAGATGCACTATTCATGAAGAAACTTCACGTCGTCTTGAGGGAGACGGCTTGAGACGGTGTTGGATTGGACCGAGCTGGATCAGGATCGGTGCCCACCGATCCTGAGACTTCGAACCATGCTACGCTACGGAAAGCCATTGATAGGCTGGATCGAAATGTGGCTGGTTCAAAAACTTTCCATATATGAACACAATATTATAAGGTGTTCGGGCCCACCATTCAATGGATCAAGGTCCTTTGCATGACACTCTAATCCCTCCGACCATCCAAATTTGTCCTATACATGCATGGCCGCCTAAGGCGAAAAGTCTATATAAGGTCTTTTATATTTAATATATTAATATATATGGTATTAATTAATAACTTTATCTCTTTATATAGTAGAAAATCTTTATTTAACAAATCTTGATAATAAAAAATTATGGAGAAAATTTAGATGCAGAGGACTCCTGTTGCAGACCATGCAGAGACGACTCTTGTGGCGTACATCATTTTTGGGCCCAATAACTGCGTGGATGTTCAGCCCACCTATTGATGGATAAACACTAAAAATCAGCTTGATTGATTATTTCTAGCCACTAGATTTACTACTCAAAAAACATGTTTAAATCCAATTGCTAAAAGGTTTTAAGATCTATCGAATCAGGTTGATTTTTGGTTAGTCTACCCAAGAAGGGGTGGGCTAAACATCCATGGGTTAGTGGGCCTTCGAAATGTGCTATGTAGGGCCTGGGCTTGGGCCTTCTCTCACTTAGGGGCCTTAGGCGACCGCCTTAATGGCCTTAAGGTAGAGACGCCCTGTATGCATGACACTAATTCCCGTGACCATCCAAATTTTTTTGTAATAATGCATCAGATGGTTGCAATCATTCTATCATGTTTTTTCATTTGAGGGAGAGAGAGAGAGAGAGCCATACGGATTTCCTTCTGTCCCTTACTGGTCCGTTGTTAGCTCTTCTCCATCAAAGAGATGGCCCACGGATTCAACGTTCGAGATCAAATCAGGAAGGCAAAAATATATTTTCGAGAGGTTGATCGTTTTCTCAGCAAGATGTCACAAGCCCGCCAATCAAGCCCCTTTTAGAGCCCATATCCAAGTCCAGGTTATGGCTCAAGGAGTCTAGAGTGCCCTGGAAGCTTCTAGAGGACTCTAGAGTGTAGTGGAGAACCCTAGAAGATGGAAGGATCTAGAACACTCATGAGAATTCTAGGGGAGAGCCACACATGTATCATATGTAAATATTCTAGATAGTTCCTAGGAGAAACATCTAGAGACACCTTGGTAGAATTGTATAGAGGATTCTAGAACAAGGCTTGAAGCCTATATAAAGGGGCAAGCCCCCTCATTTGTATCCATCCAGAGTTGAGCAATACAAGCTTCCTCATTCTCTAAGCTTTCTTGTTCTTGTGTGCTTTGTGTGCTTCTTGAGTGAGAGTAGTGCTTAGGCAAGGCCAAGTCCTAAGTCACTTTGGGGGAAGGCTGACTTGAGCTAGCAAAGGAGCGACTAACTCAAGTGCCGCACGGTCTTTAGTAAGGGTCAAAGACTAGGCCCGTGACAAGTGGTATCAGAGCTAACTTCAAGAAGACACCATGTCGATGGTCACTGAAGAGGCACGGGGAAGTGATGAGCAAAATCCCGCCATCCCTACCTCTAGGGGAGGAAGGAAAAGGGATAAGTCCCAAGATATCTTTGCTGCTTGGGAAGCCAGGCTTGCTAAGGTGGAGCTTGCCATGGCAGATGCACGTGACAGGTTCGACGAGTTAGGCACGGGCATGGAGGACCTCAAGACGGGATTTGAGGAACTCAAGGGGGGTATGCTGGCCACCGTCAATGAGCTAGTGCATGATCAGCAGCAAGAAAGGGATGCCTTCCAAGCCCAAGTAATTGGGATGGTGGAAACTCTAAAGGATCAAGTTGAAGAAATGCGAGGTGACTGGGCCCTATGGAAGAAGGCCATGGCCAATGAAGGCATGGTCACACATGGGACACCCAAGATCAGGACCCCAGAGCCCAAGACCTATGGTGGGTCAAGGGATGCCAAGGAGTTAGATAACTTCTTGTGGAGCATGGAGCAGTACTTTGAGGCCATCTCCCTACGCGATGAGAAGACCAAGATTCGGACGGTCACCATGTACCTCACCGACACCGCTACCCTATGGTGGCGTAGACGTCACGCAGATATGGAACGAGGCACATGCACGATCGATACATGGGAGGACTTCAAGAAGGAGATCAAAAGGCAGTTCTACCCTGAGGATGCGGAGCATCAAGCAAGGAAGAGTCTCAAACGATTGAGGCACACTGGCTTTATCCGAGACTATGTGAAGGAGTTCTCAACCCTTATGTTGGAGATCCCTGACATGCCAGACAAGGAGTTGTTCTTCAATTTCATGGATGGTCTCCAACCATGGGCAGAACAAGAGTTACGTCGTCGAGGGGTGCAAGACCTCGCTAGTGCTATGGCCGCGGCCGAGCAACTAGTCGAGTTCAAGAAGGGAGACTCTTCCAAGGCAAAATCTTCCAAGGGTAGCCATGTCAAAGGTGGGGGAGATAAGCCATCAAGTCACAAGGAGGGGTCATCCAAGCCATTCAACTCCAAGTATAACAAGACGGGGAAGGGTGGCAAGGAAGGTAAGGATCACTCTAAACCAAAGAGAACTAACTGTTTTCTTTGTGATGGAGATCATTGGGCAAGGGATTGCCCACAGAGGAAGGCATTGAATGCCTTGGCAGCCAAGATAGATGATCGGGAAGAGGATAGCGACGAGGAGCCGAGGATGGGATCGCTACGACTTCTCAATGCCGTAAAGAAACAGCCCGAGTCATCCAAGGCAGCCAGCAAGGGTCTCATGTATATAGAAGCCCACATCAATGGGAAGCCCACTCGAGTCATGGTAGACACTGGGGCAACCCATAACTTTGTCTCGGTAGAAGAGGCAAAGAGATTGGGGTTGAAGGCATCCAAGGAGGAAGGTTGGCTCAAGGCTGTGAACTCACAAGCCAAACCCATCCATGGCACAGCTCGAGGGGTAGAGTTGCGCATCGGAGCATGGAAGGGAACAACCGATTTGTCCGTAGTTCCTATGGATGACTTCCAAGTTGTACTAGGCATGGAGTTCCTACGGAAGGTTAAAGCCATTCCTCTGCCGTTTGTGAACTCGGTTTGCATCATGGAGGAGGGAGCTCCTTGCATGGTTCCTGCTGTCCAAGGAACCAAGTCAGTGACGAAGATGCTCTCGGCCCTGCAGCTCTCTAAAGGATTCAAGAAGGGTGAAGCTACTTATATAGCTTCAATGGTCGAAGAGCGTGAGAATGGAGTAGATGGGGAACTACCCATGGAAGTGGAGAAAGTCCTTAAGGAGTTTAAGGACGTGATGCCGCCCGAGCTGCCCAAGACACTACCACCCAGAAGAGAGGTGGACCATCAAATTGAGTTGGAGCCTGGTGCTAAGCCGCCCGCACTAGCACCTTACAGGATGGCACCCCCTGAATTGGAGGAATTGAGGAGACAACTCAAGGAGTTGTTAGATGCCGGATACATCCAACCATCCAAAGCACCTTATGGAGCACCGGTGTTGTTCCAAAGGAAGCACGATGGGAGCCTGCGTATGTGCATAGACTACCGGGCCTTGAACAAAGTCACCGTCAAGAACAAGTACCCCATCCCTCGAGTGGAAGACTTGTTCGATCAGTTGGGAGATGCTCGTTTCTTCACCAAGCTGGATCTACGGTCAGGGTATTATCAAGTTCGTATTGCGGAGGGAGACGAGCCGAAGACAACTTGTGTCACTAGGTATGGAGCTTTTGAATTCTTAGTCATGCCTTTTGGACTCACTAATGCTCCTGCCACTTTTTGTACCCTCATGAACAAGATCTTCCATCCCTACCTAGACCAATTTGTGGTGGTATATCTTGATGACATAGTCATCTATAGCAAGACTTTGGAAGAGCATGTCAAGCACTTGCGGACGGTGTTTAAAGCCTTACGGGACAACACCCTATATGTGAAAAGGGAAAAATGTTCCTTTGCCCTACAAGAAGTATCATTTCTAGGGCATTGGATCGGGGGAGGAAAAATTTGGATGGATGGGAGCAAAGTAAAGGCCATAAGGGATTGGGAAATCCCTACCAAGGTGACTGAGCTTAGATCATTCTTGGGGCTAGTCAACTACTACCGGCGATTCATCCAGGGGTATTCAAGAAGGGCTGCTCCACTCACGGATCTTCTCAAGAAGAACCGTCCATGGGATTGGACGGACAAGTGCCAAGAGGCCTTTGAAGACCTCAAGCAAGCTGTGACCGAGGAACCGGTCTTACGTTTGCCCGACTACGCCCAACCATTCGAAGTGCATACGGATGCTTCAGACTTCGCAATTGGAGGCGTACTCATGCAAGATGGTCACCCCATTGCCTACGAGAGTCGAAAGCTCAATGACACGGAACGGCGGTACACCGTGCAAGAAAAGGAGATGACCGCTGTGGTACATTGTCTAAGGACTTGGAGGCACTACCTACTGGGATCAAGGTTCGTCGTTCGGACGGACAACGTGGCTACAAGTTACTTCCAGACACAGAAAAAGTTAAGTCCCAAGCAAGCTAGGTGGCAAGACTTCCTGGCTGAGTTTGATATGATCTTGGAGTACAAGCCAGGCCGCACTAATCAAGTTGCAGACGCATTAAGTAGAAAGGCCGAGCTCGCTGCTCTTAAGATAGAGGGGTTGGCTACTCTGAGCCAAGTAAAAGGGACGGTTCTTGATCGTGTCAAGGAAGGGCTGAACAAAGATCCCTTGGGGAAGAGTCTCATGGTGGCAGCACAAGAGGGGAAGACTCGGAGATTTTGGGTGAAGGACGAGCTACTCTTCACCAAAGGCGAACGACTCTTCGTGCCAAAATGGGACAACCTACGCAAGGAGTTGCTACGCGAGTGCCATGACACTCGATGGGCAGGACATCCGGGCCAACGACGCACTCTAGCCCTATTAGAAACAAGTTACTATTGGCCCAAGATGGACAAGGACGTCGATGACTACGTCCGAACTTGTCTTGTATGCCAACAGGACAAGGTTGAGCACAAGAAACAGGGAGGTCTTCTGGAGCCCTTACCTGTAGCGGAAAGGCCATGGGCTAGCATTTCGATGGACTTCATCTCGGCGTTGCCCAAGGTTGAAGGACAAGGATCAATCATGGTGGTGGTTGATAGATTTTCCAAGTACGCTACATTCATTGCTGCCCCAACTGACTGCACGGCTGAGCAAGCAGCAAAGCTCTTTGTGAAGAACGTGGTGAAATACTGGGGTATTCCAGAAACCATTATAAGCGATCGCGATCCAAGGTTCACGGGGAAGTTTTGGGGAGAAGTATTCAAGCTTCTTGGATCGGAACTACACTTCTCAACCAGCTTTCACCCACAGACAGATGGGCAAACAGAACGGGTGAATGCGCTATTGGAGGAGTATCTACGGCACTTTGTAAGTGCCAACCAAAAGGATTGGGTAAAGCTCTTGGATGTGGCCCAGTTTTGTTACAACTTACAAAAGAGCGAGTCATCGGGCCATAGTCCATTTGAGTTGGCAACGGGCCAACAACCCCTCACACCTCACAGTGTCGTTAGTGGGTATAGAGGGAAGAGCCCAGCTGCATACCGGTTTGCTAAGGATTGGGGAGAGCAGGCCGATATTGCCAAAGCCTACCTTGAGAAGGCCGCACGAAAAATGAAGAAATGGGCGGATTCGAAGAGGAGGCACGTGGAGTACAAGGAAGGCGACCTAGTGAT
The DNA here is from genome assembly GCA_035048495.1 of Euptelea pleiosperma. NCBI lineage: Eukaryota > Viridiplantae > Streptophyta > Magnoliopsida > Ranunculales > Eupteleaceae > Euptelea > Euptelea pleiosperma. The sequence goes on along the minus strand of CM068549.1, from coordinate 32,499,401 downwards.
GGTTAAGTTACAGCCCCAACAATTCAAAGTGTTTCGGAAGGTGCACAAGGGGTTGATACGTCGGTATGAAGGTCCCTTCCCCATTTTAAAGAAGGTAGGCAAAGTTTCCTACCGACTTCAGCTACCTTCCAAGCTGAAGATACATCCAGTCTTCCATGCAAGTTGTCTCAAGCCATACCATGCAGACATGGAAGACCCGTCAAGAGGCATCAGCAAAAGAGCGCCCATGACCATGACTACTTCCTTCGACAAGGAGGTGGAATATATACTAGCTGATCGCCGCGTGACTAGGCGCGGAGTGCAACCATACACTGAGTACTTGGTGAAATGGAAGGGATTGCCCGAGAACGAAGCAAGTTGGGAGCATGCAGAAACATTGTGGCAGTTCGAGGACAAGATCGCCAAGTTCCATGACGATGACGCGCCGAGGACGTCGCGAGATTAGGTGGGGGAGAGTGTCACAAGCCCGCCAATCAAGCCCCTTTTAGAGCCCATATCCAAGTCCAGGTTATGGCTCAAGGAGTCTAGAGTGCCCTGGAAGCTTCTAGAGGACTCTAGAGTGTAGTGGAGAACCCTAGAAGATGGAAGGATCTAGAACACTCATGAGAATTCTAGGGGAGAGCCACACATGTATCATATGTAAATATTCTAGATAGTTCCTAGGAGAAACATCTAGAGACACCTTGGTAGAATTGTATAGAGGATTCTAGAACAAGGCTTGAAGCCTATATAAAGGGGCAAGCCCCCTCATTTGTATCCATCCAGAGTTGAGCAATACAAGCTTCCTCATTCTCTAAGCTTTCTTGTTCTTGTGTGCTTTGTGTGCTTCTTGAGTGAGAGTAGTGCTTAGGCAAGGCCAAGTCCTAAGTCACTTTGGGGGAAGGCTGACTTGAGCTAGCAAAGGAGCGACTAACTCAAGTGCCGCACGGTCTTTAGTAAGGGTCAAAGACTAGGCCCGTGACAAAGAGCTTAAAACAGGAAATCATGTGTGCATCATATGTGACACATCTTCAAACCAAAACGATGATAGGTGAATCGTGATTTTCGACGACTAGGATCTCCACTCCAGTGAGACGGCATGAACAGTTTATCCAATACACATCACGTGCATCATATATTGCAATACACATCACGTAAATCATAGATTAATTCAAAAATCATAAAATACTCCTCACCTGTATGCCGTTGTTCCATGGGAAATCCAAAGCTGGTGATACATGAGGCAGTTCAAGCGGGTCGGGGGATATCGGGGAGAAGAAGAAGATTTGGAGTAGAAAAGCGAGTAAAGAAGCAAAGAGAACACTTGTGACGGCCGATACGTAACGTTTCGAACTCATCGGGAACTCTGATAAGAAGATGAGAAATCTTAGAAGCTTGGTATCTTTTTGCAGGTTAAGAAGATGAGATCGGGTAGCAGATTTGTAGCTCTGCTCTGTACATTTCAACGTCTAGTTTTTAACTTTATATGATTCTTTTGTCAATCTTTCACTTTCTCTCCTTCAGTAATCAGTAGTTGCCAACTTGCCACGCCAGTGTTTTGGCCGTGTATGACGGATAAGATGTGTCAGATGGGGTCCATCATCCTTAATGGACCTTATACCCCTATACCGTATTCTTCAACTTATCTGATTTTAGTGTGTAGGTGGCATGTTTTTACTCGACCCACAATGCCACATGGCACACAACCAGAGGATCATTGGGGGCATGATCGCTGCTTCAAAAGTTTTCTCGATCTTTGGATGGCCCATCTAGATTTCTTCAGAGAGCAGCCCCTTTCTTGCCACGTGGAGGGATTATGTGGCCAAATTCAGACCATTTATATGACGATGTCCTTGTCCTGTTATACCCATACGCTCTTTATTATACAACAACAGCCTTGATTTTTTTTTTTTTAATAGAAAAAAGGAAAAAAAAAATGATGCGAAGTGACAGGCCGGGAGACCATTTGGCTCAAACTTGCAACATGGGAGAGGACACAAATTATTATTAATATTATTCTTTTTTTATGATGCCATGGGTATCTGGGCCTCTTAGAGCACCGACTAAATCCCCGAGGACACGTGTGTCACCCCTTCCACACGTACCTGGTGGCTGGTGTACTGGGACAAGTCCCAGGGGTGGCATTAGTGAGCTGCTCCCGTTGTGGCATTGGATCGCTAAAATGTGCCAATTTGGCACACTCTTCGAGACAACTGGTTATATGGATGTTTGGCCTATCCTTAAGTGGATCTACAAACTAGAAATCATCCTGATTGGTGATTTCTAACTGTTAGATTTGAGTCTATCATGGGCTGATTTTTACAATGGGAGTCTAGCAATACTTGGGGTACTCCAAGAGCCAGAAATCGCCAATCAAGTTGATTTTTGGTTTGTGGGTCGACCAAACGGTGGGCCAAACATCCATGTTGCCAGTAGTCCCAAGAGTGCGTTATGCGACTACAAATCAATGCGAGGGACCCATAAGTAGGGCTCCGGTTTCTATCTTTTCCGGTTCTCAAATAGGTGGAGCAGAACCGATGTATTGAAATATGGGTATATGTGGCAAGTGATCATAGGTGCATTATAGCTGATTAAAAAATCCTGCCTCACAAAATTTTCTCGAGTTTTTTCAGTTTCGATTGTAAACGTTTGTTTCAGAGAATTTACACAGAGAGAACAAGTTTATACTCACCCAGTTGCTCTATTCCCGACTGCAACAAAAATTTGAGCGAGCCCCAAAATAGCCCTTTCCCTGGGGAGGGGGTGACGTGGAGTTGGGTCTGATACCAAATGTTAAAACCCAAACCCATACACCAAAAGCACCTAAGTGATAGAGGTGCGGAAAACTTAAGTCTTAACTCTTTGGGATCCAAACAGCATGCCTTTGTGTTGAAAACATGAAACACACCAAAACACAAGACAGCACAAGGGTCCAAGTCAATATTGAGATTTCTGAGCATATGTGACTGTGTATCTGAGATCACTGTTTCTACTCTTCGAACCTTGCTTGAGAATTTGTGCCAGTGAATTATCATGTATATCACTTGTGTTACAGTTTTCAAAAAAGAACAAAGAAAAAAAAAACGAATGTTAAACAACAAAAAATATAAGACAAAGGTACAAAAAAGAAAGGGTGAACAGTATAGAAAGAAAGGCTTTGTAAACCCGCCAGAGAACTTCCAAAATGTGACGCTGACTGTCACCCTGTTAAACAATAATGATACACTTTTTTTTTCTCACTCCCCCCCCCCCCCCCCCCCCTTTTTTTTTTTCCTTTTTGTCAGGTCTTAAGGTTCCTCTATTTCTCTTCCACTTCCTTCCATATACACATACAAGAATGATGGTGTTGGCCATGGGCGAATGGATTTTGATTGTGTTGAAAATTCCTCCTATACCTTGACGTATTGTTTCGAGTCTCTGAATCAATATATCACAACCTGCAGCAGTCCTGACTGTGGTTCAGTGAACTCAAGGCCCTCTTCTAGTAGGTATCGCTCCACAGCGACCGGCAGCCTTGCTGGAGTGCGAGAACCCTTGGTGTGGTGGCCCGTACCAACACAAATATAAACCTGAAGGCTCTGCTCAGCAGACCTGGCTAAGCTCCTCAAGACACTCAGCTCGTGCCTCAGTACTTGGATAGCTTCATTCACATGCAGCCCATGCAGGTCTATCATCCGCTCCTGTCCCCTTACATAAGCCTGGAGCTCTGGAGAAACTGGGTTCCTGCATAACAGTTAAAACACGGGAGCTACCCCAGTCAAGGTTCCAGTGGTACACATACATAAAAGGCACTCCTCGGACTATCTGACCATTGTATCAGCCGCTAAGCTCAATAGCACTCCTCGAACACAAGTCATTGGATATGGGAATAATGACATCAACCATTCACATATCCAAGGGTAGACGTATAGACTATAGAGACAGGATTTTAGAGAAAAAAGAGGGTTATTAACAATTTCAGAGCTTAAAAATATGATTTGAAAGAGATTGTGTGAAAGTATGGCAACAAAGCATGTGTAAAAATCATAAACCCAATGAGTATCCATTCCCAACTTCAAAGATAAACAAATTACCAAACCCCAATTGGCTGAAACCATGAACTTGTGCAAATTAGTTTTTTACTGATAAGACAATGTATGCAGTTCGGACACAACAAACCTCTGTCGATAAATGGATTCTTGAGCTTTTTCATGGGCTGCCTTCATATGCATGTTGTGTAGCTGGCCTTTCACACTTAATTCCTTTGCTAGAGCTTTGTTGCCAATGAGGTATGCTTGTCGTGCCTGTCACACAAAATGTCATTGATGAAGATAACAGAGGTATTGGCTCAGTCAGTTGTACTAATGCAATCTTGCTCAGTTGGCTGTACTGGTTATTTCATAAGTGGTACGTAGTGTGGTTATCACCCCCAGTTGAATGAAAACACACCTCAGGCTGCATGTTTTCAATGCTGATAGGGTACCAGCCAAAGTAATAGTGCAGCGCTTTATAAAACACTTTCCCTTTGCTCATTGTCCAAAATCTTGGTCAATCAACTGTGGCTGACTCAAGTACCAAGTCAAAACTCAGATTTTGGGGAAAAGATTGCTTAGAATCATGGGACTAAGTGAAGGAAAAAACAAAACCCACAAATTTCAATAGACGTGGGGTAATTGAAACTTAAAAAGTAATTTGACTGTTTTTAAGTTCGACTTTTTGAACAAGGGCTAATAACCATTAAGAAGAATGACTTGAGCACAACTTGAAATAGGCAAAGGGTCTGAAATACCCTTGATCAATTGAGAACCTTCTGTAACATATTAGAATGTCAAACAACAATAAAATAGGAAGAACAATTTAGAGAAGGATTCCAGCAACAAATTCTTCCAATTCATGTCAAAAGGGTGATGTACAAAAGGATGGACGTTTTCTCTACCTTTCTAGATATAATCACACACTGGGAAGGAATTTTCCTCTATAAATCAAATGCCTACCAAGAGATTTTATCCCTTGCCACCAAAAAATTCTTTGGAAAGACATTAGAGCTCTCTAAATTTTATAGTCAAGCTGATGCAGATGACTGGACAAGATCCACATGGCTGGATATTTTTCTTTTATCCACACAAGCGAAAAGATCTCCCAAATGATATGTACTCAATTAACGGTCCTTATTTGTAATAACCCTCATAATTGACATAAGAAACCGAACAAATCAAATCTACAATAGGAAGAACAGTAATAGCAATGGATGAGATCACTGGCTGAAGATTAACTTTTGATCTCGGGGATTCAAAAAAGTATAACCTTTTCACCTAAATGCCTGTTTGGATGATCATACAGTTGTTTCTAAGAACCTACAATATTTATTTCTACATATTCTAAAAGATTTTGTCTGTTTGGATCTAAAAAATCAGTAGCAAGATTAGTGACAAGATTTAGTCTAGGTTTCTAGTAATCTGAGTTTATGGTAATCAGGTTTTATTTCAGAATAAGAAAATTCTCTCAATGAAAATAATACCAATGGGCCCAAGAGATGTTGCATCGAGAACCACTAGAATATGAGGAAGAATTTAACCATGGGAAGTCTGCAATCGTCCAATGTTTGATCAGATTAGGTTTTGTCAACAACTTACACTGAGTACTCTGATGAAGGTGAATCTGTGGTAGATGTGCCGATCTCTATCGAGATAACAGTTTATGATGTATATTCTGATGAATATGAGCCGATACTGAAGCCATTGATCTTTGATATGGTTTGATTTATAAAGAGCATCCAGAAGAAAACAAGCCAAAGTTTGAGGCTTTAAATCAAGATCAACTTTACAACAAGTAGCTTGAGAGAGCTTGTTTCCAAGAGGAAGCATCACAAATATCATGAAAGGATTATGTAAAAAATATGACTTCATGGTACTAGTTTTGATGGAAACTTGAGAGTATTTAGGTTATAGGGAAGTCTTTTTTTAAGTAGTAACCAAGTTTAGTGTTTTTAGATTTAGAAAAGTTAAGTTGGTCTCTCAATATACATGTATTTAAGTGGTGAGAAGAAATAGCTTTTATGATTTATTGAACATTAAATATAATCTACGGTCTTTTAGCTTGAAACCTAGAGCTCAATCCCCCGTCCCACTTTTTCTTTCTATCGGACAACTATATGCTCTCTTTCTCTTCCATTAGCTAGGGTAGATGATGGTGCACTATCCGTTTGCGTCACAAGCCATCATAGAAAGAACAGACGGCGAAGACTCATTTACCATCTCACTTTCACACAATGTAGCCTTTAGTCCTCATTGTCACATTGTCATTGTTACCATCAACGGTCTTCATTGCACTCAATTAAAACATCTAAATCAACCCTCCATTATTTTATCAGCTACTGGGATTACTCCTGAATTCCCTTGGATGCGTTCATTCTTGATTTTGCCTCTCCAAGTCTTGTCACTCATCAATCTTGACATCCTCATCTCAGCTATGCTCATTTGCGTGTATGTTGTTTCTTAATTGCTCAGCAATCTGCTTCAAAAATACACCAAAGAAATCAATAACTTTAAATCCAAGCACAGAAAAATCATTCCTTTTGATCTTGCATCTTCATAAGGTAGAACCAACACTACAGACAATCACGAATAGCTATCTATGTTGTATTTTTTTTACATACTACTTTATATATTTCCAATTAGTTACTACTAATCTAGATAACAGTTTTTAATATCATATTCCTTTAGCTTTACTTTTATTGTTCAATAATTTCGTATGATTTAATGACATGTCTGGAAGGGTTTTGCCTGTGCTGATACCAACATGCATGTCTTTGTGCAAGTTACAGACCCTTTTATCAATGCCGACAATTTTAATATAAAAGAAATGAGCCATGAGCAGTAAACATGCAGAGTAATAACTTTTCAGATGTGATACCTGTTCAAAGTATGCGTTACGAAGGCGTGCGTGATCACGAGCTTCCTCCCTCAGCTCTGAATACATATTCCCTGCCATCAACATTGTTAAGGCAAATATAAATGCAGATGGCAAATATCCCAGTCCTAGCGTATAATATCATTCTTAAACACGTATAAAGATGTTGACTCGGGAATATTACCCACTGCTTCTCCAGTTTCGAGCCAAACAGGAGCTGCCCGAGCTGAACTATAATTTCGCAATCTATCACCATACATGGGCCTCCCATGCCCACCACTATACGAGCTGGCTAAAATATTAGAACTTCTACTTGAGCCAACACTGGCATCTGCAGAACCATTTCTCTCATACTTCCATTGAGCAGAGTCTTGAGATGCCAATTTTCTGACAGCTGAAGCAAAATCTGTAGCACCTCTCTTGAAGAAAAGAAGACTGTCCTTGTCAGCAGATCGGTAAGGATTGGTAGTTTGTTGGAGATCATCTCCAGCATATTTTGGCAGACCATTTTGACCATCTGACATAGGAAGTGAAGGGAAGTCCGGTGCACTCATGTTCGGAGATGATAAGGTTTTTGAGTTCAGGTTCTGACCCGAACCACCATCAACTTGTAGCTGCAATAGCAAGGAAGATGGTTTTAAGGAAGCCCTAAGATCACAAGTATTTAAAGGTGTTAATTAACTATCTCTGATCAAATCTGTGGCAACATGCATGAAATGCAGTTAACCTATCCTTATTCTCTTTCAAAAAAAATGTTATGCCTCCAAAAATCAGAAATATTTCCCCTATCGTATCTATGAAAACTACAATTGATATCGCACATAAATTTCAAATTAAAAGTTAGCACCCAGAAATGTGTTTAAAAGTTATGTAGAAGACAAGTCACATAAACGAGATCTTTCAAACAGTTGCAGTTCCAGAGGTTCAGCTGAGCACCACTTGCCTTTGAAATTCGAATAACCATACTTAAATGCTACTTCATATGAGACAGCTTTTAGAAAGGATATTCAGATGTTCCATCATGAAATAAACTGAAAAAACATAAGCATACTACTAAATTACACTCAGAAAATAGAAGATGGTCCCCAGGGGCATTGAGGATGAAGCATCCTCAAAGCCATAGCATGCTAGTCCACATACTCATTGATATGCACAATTTAATAGGTGGGTCACCTCTTCGATGGGGCATAATAAAAAATAGGGGCGATCAGTGATTTCTGAGACTAACGTATGGAACAGTGTGCAGGAAACATTATGCTCAGTGCTTCAAGGAGCATCATATATATTTATCAAGTCTGCATATTTCACCATTGAAAAAAAATAAAATCAAAGACAATAAAAAGCATAAAATGTCCCCAATAGGTTTATTACAACCTTTGTGCCAGGCCACACTACGCAACCAGATCAAATATCTAGGAAAATTGCCTTCATCTTGAATTTTTTACCAATTCTCCTTCCTATTTGGGTCATGTGAATTTCTGAACGATCAGAATCTGGGCATATACACTAAAATTCCATTGGAACACCTTGATCCTCCATGGGGAGCAGATTCTTCCTTGCCAAAAGGTGCAAGAGTATCCCTCTCCATTAGTGGCCAACCCAATCTGGATATATACAAGGATTTATCACTGAATATATTGATATTTCTTGAATGAATTGCAATGCCCCATTTTTCAGTTCTATCCGGAAAATACAAATTTGTTCAACTTCTTACAAGGTCATATCAAGTGGAAATTTATAATAAGCTCGATATGCCAGACAAATCCTTGATGGTATAAAATGGAAGGATAATTTTTGGATACCGCAATAATTACTATCTACAAGTTTTTCAGCTTAAATTCTCTTAGTTTTCTTAGCTTTTTCTCTAAAAATTGATAATTCCTTTGGCTTGATTCTTGAGAATGAGAAAATTGATTTTCTACTTCTCCTGGGAACAGTTGCCACTCAACTTGCTGAGGCACTCCCAACAACACTGGCAACCTATCAAAGATCTTCAAATCTCAGAAACTGGAAGCAGTTGAATAAGTGCTTGTTTGAGATAACCACTGATCACCGTGACTAGGTGTCATAGAAGTGGAGGACCTTGGAGGGTATGTTAACCTACCATAGTTTTAAGGCCCCTGATACTGTTTCCAATATGTAGAAGGTTTCCCTTAAATCTATAATTCATAATTCGTCGAATACATAGATGTTTTGAAATAGAAACATGATTCCTTGTCCTGAACAAAGGTAGGTTAGGAAGAATGAAACATACCTCAAGCTGAGTGAGCATCTCAATCGTCAAGTTCAAGTCACATCCATTGGCATAGTACAACTCTGCCAGGCTTTCAGCAGCAAAACCAGGAAATTGTGAAGCCAAAAACTCTACAGGATTGACTTCAGAATTGTCCATACTTGCCTGCTCGCGCAACATATCATTTAATAATCCGGTACTAGAGTTCCCATTGTATGGAAGACCCTCCCCTCCATTGCTGAGATGCCGATCACCGTTGACAAATCGCTTGTCCCATGGATTAGTTGGTAAATTTACAAAACTAGATGATTGATCTTCCCCATATGATGAAACAGAATTTCTCATTTTCTCGATCAAGCTAGTCTCATCACTGCCATGAGAAGATAATTCCTGTCGCTTGTTCATTACCTGGCCACTGCCTGTGGGTGCAGAGAACCTTGAGAATTCACTCCCATCATGTATGGACAAACTTGCAAATGAGAGACTCCCAGGTCCCTGTAGCTCATCTTCGCCCTTGAACTTGAAGTCGGGTGTGATGTCATCAGGAAGCTGGCGGCACCAGTATTGGTGAGCCTCCTCATCAGAGTTAATCGATAATGTTGACTCAGATCGGTCTAACACTGCTTTTCCAGAAGCATCAAGGCTTGCTGACACATCTGCAGTGCCGGTGCTTCCAGATGGAGACCTAAGAGCATAAGGAACAAACTCTGCTGCATTTGGATTCAAAGATGTTGTCTTGTTCATTGCATTCAGCTTTGTATCATTGTTTGAGATACCCTTTTTGGACAAGTTCATTGTTACTTTAATAAAAATAAAACGACACAGTGTGCGTGCAGTCGCCTTCCCACAGAGGAAAAAGAGATTTCCAGCAAGTATTAGCCAAATCCTGCAAAACAAAGGGAGTTGAAGGAAACATTATATCGAAAAGCTAGACCACAATGCAATTAATCGTTCGCATCACAACCAAGCCCAGACTTTACAAAATCCTAGAGAAAAAAAAAGGACTGCCTAATTCAGAGGGAAACACATTGGATCACCAAAAGCTCAACTTCTAAATTATCAAACGAGTATTCACAATGAAAGAAGTAAATCAGGATACATAAACAGAACGCAACAAAGTTATCCACAATTGCTAAATAGAAGCATAGCCATTCATTTTCTTGAGAATATCCTCCTCATCTACCATCTAATATGTCTTCCAATTAAAATTGATAAAGAAGTAAACGATCCAGCCATGGAAACGGAAGCTTAGTTAAAGATATAGAATTAGATAACATCTCATATAAACAACAACAAAATGAAGCAAATTACGAAAAAACTTCACAAAAAGTGGAAATTGAACTACAGTTGGAGAACTGTGAGTTAATTAAAAATAAAAGTGATTGAAGCTCAAACGCATCCATACATAAAACTCCATTAATTATCACAAACAGAACAAACAAAACGAGACGAAAATCTACAAACCTAATCTCCCGAACTCATACTGAAACCCTAACCCTATAGTCAACTTCCAAGATATAAACCATTCGAATCAAACAAAATCCATTAAACGACACCAGCAAGAAGCATAAATCAATAATCGAAATACAAAACACAAGCCAAAAGTACAAGATTCAACTTCGAACAAACAATTAGATCTCAAGCCTAGCTAAGGAAAAAATCCACAAAAATCGTAATTAGACGGTAAAAATAAAGCGAAAATAGAAGATCTGACGAGAAAAGTAGTCAATTTGAACCTTTACGAAGCTCGATGAGAGGAGAAATCGAATCAAATAAATCCATCGATAAAGGTAAGAGGAGAGAGAAAAAAAGGATAGTGAGAGATGTTCTAGTTGTTCTTCGTGTTCTGAGCTTCGTCTCGTCTTCTTCCCGAGCTTCTCTGGTTTTCTGTCAAACCCTCTTCGCGACGACCACCACCACAAAATGAAGCTTCATTCATATGAAACCCACCCCTTCGCCACTCAATTAGACGACTCCCCTCTCTCTTGACCATCTAATTAACCAGCTTTATTTATTGATTAGAGACTTAAATGCCCCTGTTATTTCTTAAAATTATGGAGAACGCCACATGTCAAAGCAGATGACTTCGAGAAGTGATAAGATGTGTGGTGGTATTTGATACGCATACCATGGTTTTAGACTTTCAGTGTCTCTCCTAGGGAGAGAGAAAATAGAGTAACACTTTGGTCACAGCACGCTGTGATCATCGAACCGGTCACAGCCCACAATACGAGCCACTTGGCACACTCTTAGTGGCAGATGAATGTATAGATGTTTGGCCAGTCACTAGATGGACCTACAAACCAAAAATAAATCTGATCAGTGATTTTTAAGCTTTGGGTTGAAGTTATTTTCATGGGTTGATTTTAACCATAGGAATTTGAGCATTATTTGGGTGCAAAGATCCAAAGGTTGTAAATCACAAATCAAGCTGATTTTTGGTTTCCAGGTCCAACAAGAGAATGGCCAAACATCCATATGGTCAGCACCCTCTAATAGTATGCCACGTGGTAACCGAAGTTTTACTGAAGAAAAGAATGTTCCTGTTAGGAAAATTTGGATATTTCGCACTACTGACAGGAAAGTTTGGCCCTCTATGGTGACCACAGAAAAGTTTTCTAGAATGGGATTCATAAGTCAAAATGTGCAAATCATTTTCTAGAGAACTTTTGTAAGGGCAAACTTGGATCGGGTTCAGGAGCCCCCTCTCGGGAGTCCTGTTCTCGGCCGTGGATTCCAATAATCAACGGTGTTTGATAGTGCTGAACTGGCAACACTTTTTGCAGCGTATCAACCGCCATTGGATTCTCGAAAATCCATGGCCGAGAACACGACTCTAGAGAGGATGCAGAAAAAGGGGGTCATCATCTTGAATGAGTGAACTTCACTATACATCTTTAAAATTAGGGTCATCATCGACAATGTTGACAAACACCGGATCTAATCCAATCCAATAACAACAGGTCTGGATCTAGGAACTGCGATTCGATAAGTTATTGGATTGATTCTGGTTCGATCTTGACATGATTTGATATTGACATTATATAGCCCCTGTTTATTTTGGGGTCATATCTAGTATTCATAGTTTGCCTGGATTTGATGCCGCCCTTGTGGCTCACACTAAAATAAAATATTCAGCCATAGCCGCTCTTATTCGAGGAGCGAGGTATTGTAACGTAACAGCCGGGTCTGTAATTATATAAACATAGGTTGCATGTGAGTGATTTTAGGGCTGTTTTCGGAATATTTGGTAAATGAGGGGCAATTTTTAAAATTTAACAATTGAAGGGGCATTTCTGAAAGATTAATTTGGAATGACAAATCTGAAAATTGTGGCAACTCAAGGGAGAGTTAGAAAATAAATTTTGAAATTAAAGTTGAAATAGCCCGTATACTTTCGAAGTAATTATTTAAGTATTTCAGTAAAAAAAAAAAACTTAAGAGGGTGTTTGATTGTCTAGTGGAAAAATTGCATTTTCCTTGGGAAAACACAACTATCCATTGTCAGATAACCATTTTAAATCTGTATAATTTTCCCTATCAAGCTCGGAATTCATTTCCCATCCTAACAGGTGAGAATTCATTTCCGCTTGAAAATACGCCTTTAGTTTCTCGCACGGTTGAAATATATGTTCTGAGTTGTAATTAATCAGCAATTTAAGGCATTTCCAGATGTATTTTCTCGGGTAAATTTTCTGTGCAATCAAACGCACCCTAAATGAAATGCATATTGTTAATAAAACTTATTATTCAAAAAAATATATTATTTATTGAGTCCGTCTAGAGCTACATCCAGTTCTTACACCCGGTGATGGACCCATATGGAGATCATGTTGGACAATCAAACCATACATTTAGTTGTCCTTGCCATGATGATTATCATCACCAAAAATCAGCTCATTACGACATTGCTAACCAACTCTTGGTGGCTCCACACACAAAAAATCAGCGTGATTGATAATTTCTAACTGTTATATTTGCTTACAAAAAAAAAACTATTGCATTGAGCAAGGTTTTAAATGTTCTAAGGCTCAGGCTCCAATTACCGCCCTAAAATGACAAGCTCTGGTTACAAGACACTATGAGCCACGTGTCACACTCTTTGAGGACTCTGACCATATGGAAGTTTGGCCAATCCCTAAGTGGAACTACAAACCAACAATCAGCCTGATTAGTGATTTATAGGCGCTAGATTGGACTTATTTTCACTGGCTGATCTCAACTGTGGGAATTTGAGCAGTATTTGAGGTACAAAGATCCAACGTCTAGAAATCACTAATCAGGCTGATTTTTGGTTTGTAGGTCCACCTAGGGATTGGCCAAACATCCATACGGTCGAAGTCCTCTAAGAGTGAGCTACGTGGCTCATATTGTATCCTGTAATGGGAGCCTATCATTTTCGTGCATGCAAATCTCGATGCAGCTGATAAGTGACCTTAATATATAGCATGTTTTTTAGCCCACTGGCTGCATGGATGTTTACAACTTTACACACAAATAGAGATGATTTAGGGTTACAAGCAAGCCAAATCCCACTAGAAAAACTTTAATATTTTATATTATTAAATATTATCACATAATAATATTTTTTAAAGATACTGCTAAATATATAATACTAGTAGGTGACCTGTGCCCATGGCACTCCTCGACACGGCTGAGATCCACCATCTAGTTTGGGGATAAGATCTCGGCTCTTCTTTATGAAGCCTATAAAAGGGGGAGACAACTTCCATGTTTTGTTATATAGACTAGTGGGTGGCTCGTGCCCACAGCACTTTCCGACATATCGTTTGCCGGCAGTACTTTCCGACATAGCATTTGCCAAAGTTGGGTGTGAGTGGCGGAGATCCACCGTTCAGTTGGGGGATAAGATCTCGGCCCTTCTTTATGAAGCCTATAAGAGGGGGACACAACTTCCATGTTTGTTATATAGATATACAAGTGGATGGCCCGTGCCCACAGCACTCCCCGACAGAGCATTTGTGAAAATTGGGTGCGAGTGGGCTGAGATCCACTGTCCAATTGGAGGATAAGATCTTGGCCTATATGAAGCCTATAAGAGGGGGAGACAACTGAGCTCCCTTGTTATATAGTAGGTGGCCCGGGCCCACAGCACTCTTAGACAAAGCGTTTATCAAAATTGGGTGTAAGTGGCTGAGATCCACCGTCCAGTTGGGAGATATGATCTCTTTGTTATATAGATAGTGGGTGCCCCGTGCCATCAGCACTCCTCAACAAAGAATTTGCCAAAATCAGGTGAGTGGAGGAGATCCACCGTCCATTTGGGGGAGGATTAGAGGAGGTATAAGTAGGGAGACAACCAATGTGTTTAGTTATATAGAATAGTAAATGGCCCATGCCCACTGCACTCTCCGACAAAAGCGTTTGCAAAAATTGGGTGCCTTCGGCACTCAAACGGTATAACGGACTGGGGCGTTACCATTTTTTCTATTATAACGGCTGTTATAACGGATTGTAACGCACAGAGGGAGAAATGGGAAAATAACAGAAATAACAAAAAATAAAGGCATTGAAATTTAAATTTTGAATACATTGAGGTCAAATGAGGTGGATTGAGTGGCTGAAATTTAACCGTCCACATTAGATGGATGGATAAGATAAGAGAATACAACTAAGTTGTCTTGATATATGCGTAGGTAGCCCGTGCCCGCGGCACTTTCCGACAAAGTGTTTGTCAAAATTGGGTGTGAGTGGCTGAGATCCACCGTCCATTTGGTGTGATAAGATCTCGACCATCTTTTATGAAGCCGGATAAGAGGGGGAGACAACCGTCCTATTTTGTTATACTAGTAAATGGCCTGTGCCCACGGCACTCTCCGACAAAAGCATTTGCAAAAATTGGGTGCTTTCGGCACTCAAACGGTACAACGGACTGGGGTGTTACTATTTTTTCCATTATAACGGTTGTTATAACGGATTTTATCACAAAGAGGGAGAAATGAGAAAATAACAGAAATAACAAAAAATAAAGGTGTTGAAATTCAAATTTGTAATAAACTGAGGTCAAATGAGGTGGATTGAGTGGCTGAAATCTAACCGTCCACAATAGATCGATGGATTTAATCTCAACCACTCTTTATCTAACCGTCCACATTAGATGGATGGATAAGATAAGAGAATACAACTGAGTTGTTTTGTTATGTGTGTGGGTGGCCCGTGCCCGTGGTGCTCTCCGGCAAAGTGTCTGTCAAAATTGGGTGGGAGTTAATCTCAACCATTGATATGAAGCATAGTGGATCTCAGCCACTCATTATTGAAACTGTATAAGATAAGAGGGGGTATAAGACAACCACTGTCACTTGTTATATAGATAGTGGGTGGCTCGTGCCCACGGCACTCTCCAACAAAGCGTTTGCCAAAATCGGGTGTGAGTGGCTGAGATCCGCTGTCTATTTTGGGGATAAGATTTTGGCCCTTCTTTGTTGAAACATATAAGAGAGGAGACAACTTCCCTGTTTTGTTATATACTAGTAAATGGCCCATGCCCACGGCACTCTCCGACAAAAGCGTTTGCAAAAATTGGGTGCCTTTGGCACTCAAACGGTATAACGACTGGGGCATTACCGTTTTTTCCATTATAACAGCTGTTATAACGGATTGTAACGCACAGAAGGAGAAATGGGAAAATAATAGAAATAACAAAAAATAACAGTGTATAAATTCAAATTTTGAATAAATTGAGGTTAAATGAGGTGGATTAAGTGGCTAAAATCTAACTGTCCATATTAGATCGATGGATTTGATCTCAACCACTCTTTATCTAACCATCCTGATATTCGCTCAAAAGTGCTTATTTTAAGCAATTATCCTTTTAGCGTTATTGCATTCTTTTACATAAAATGCTCTATTTATTTACTTTTCTATGTAATAGTCTCTTCTGTTGCGTAGAACACACTTTTCTGGACGAAATTGTATATTTGCATGCATTAAACGTATTTCTGGAAGTCTAGACATTAAGTCGTTCTGATAAAGTCTCATTACGCGCTTCTTCTGTCGCAGGAAACCCCGATGAGACAATTCTCGAGACTTGCGAGCCCACATTGATCAAGAAAGCCCATTATCAAAGCTTAAATAGCCCACATGCTATGACTAGAAGATATGGGCCAAATATGGGCTGAATAAAAGGACCAAAAAGCGGGCCCAAAGAACGAAGAGAGCAGGAGAGCTAATGACCAAGAGACGGACCAAAGCGTTTAAAGCTACGTGAGTCAGCAAGGAATGATAGTCTACTCTACTGGAGAAGCATTATGATGGTCACAGTGAAGACCAGGGTTCCAAACCCTCTGCCAATACTTTTATCTCCATTTTTTGATATTTTCTCTCTCATCTCTTCTTATTCTCTCTCTCTTCATCTCTCGGTCCTCAAATCTACTGACCTAACCCCAGAACTCCTGCCCATTGGCTCTGTCTCATCTCCCTTAGCTTTCTGACCGTTAGATCTTCAATCGGACCGTTGGATCTTCTACCGGACCATTGGATCTCTCTAGATCCGTCGATCTACCAATCTGAGTCCCAATCAAGTCACCATCCATCCGATCGCCATCAGATTGTCTGTCACATCATCTTGTGAGACGATGGACATCATCATTCCATGTGGGCCAGTAGCCGGGCCCATCATCATCGACCCGCTGTCCGACCATTTAGTGGTTGTCAAAATCAGGTGGGAGTTAAATTCGGCCATGGATATGAAGCATAGTGGATCTCAGCCACTCATTATTAAAGCCATATAAGATAAGAGGGGGTATAAGAAAAACACGGTCACTTGTTATATTGATAGTGGGTGGCCCGTGCACTCGACACTCCCCGTCAAAGCATTTGCCAAAATCAGGTGTGAGTGACTGAGATCCACCGTCCATTTGGGGGATAAGATCTCGGCCCTTCTTTGTTGAAATAGATAAGAGGGGGTATAAGTGGGGAGACAACTTCCCTGTTTTGTTATATAGAATCATAGATAGATTATTGTGTGACAAGGAACTTGCAACTCTAGAAGATACTTCTAAATATCTAAATATTCTCTCAACTATATTTGTCTTTTTTAATTTTTTGATAAGCCGATCAATATATAGATGAAGGAGATCGAGAAGATTTCATGAAAAAAGACAAACAGGGCAAATCAAGAAAATGCGACAATTGCCAAATACAAATGGACACTATGACTCGACTCTATTTAGAATTCTTCCATCATAAAAGTTTCCTTTTCTGATAGGTCCAAGCTGATCAAATCCATACATTTTATCAATTTATCCAAGGACAATGATCATGTACCTGTTGTTCTGAGGATGATGCATCATTGTCTCTAGGTCTAGAACGTTAGATGCTCTTTGAGATTTGTGTTGTGAATTTCAAGGACTATCAAAGGATCTAGGCCTAGGGATGGCGATAGGCAAGGCTGTCTCTACCATAAGTCCAATAAGACGGTCCCCTTAGGTCTCAGGTGAGAGACGCCCCAGTCCACTAATTACTTGGATGTTTAGCCCACCCCTTGTTGGATATACAAACCAAAAATTAACCTGATTAATTGGTTATCTCTAGCCATATATTTCAGTACTTTTTAAGATTAATTCTAGATATTGAATTTAAACATGTTTTTTGAATAGTAAATCCAATGGTTACAAATCATCAATCGAGCTGAATTTTAGTGTGTTTATCCACCAATAGGTGGGCTGAACGTCCACGCAGTCATTAGGACCAAAAAATGATCTATGTAGGGCCGTGAGAGTCCTTTGCATGGACTACAGGACTCTGCATCTAAATTTTTTCCGTAGCTTTTGATTATCATGAATAGTTATTAAATAAGATTTTCTACTATATAAAGAGTTAAAATTTTAAATTATAAATACCATATATATTAAATAAAAAAAAAAGCCTCATATGGAATTTTCGCCTTAGGCCGCAACTTGCATCGATCGACAGCCCTGGGACTGGCCAATAGGGATGATGGTAACACTGCCCTTGACTAAAATTATCACGGACACCTTTGGGAACGGCAGATAAAGTAGGACTTTTAAAGAAACATATTGACCATATTATTTGGTAAATTTTGGTTATTTTATGAGAAACCATATTATACACGTATTATTCTGCAAATTATTGAAATCTTGATTTTTAAATGTATAAAAAATTAATTTTTAATTTTTTTTGTTACGTTTTAATTTTATTTTATTCTTTGCCAAAATCTCGACACGCACAAATCTGAATTATACTCGACCTTTTACGTATCATATTTTAATTTTGCGGTACCTCGAATTGTCGTGCATGCTACAATTTTGGTGTCCCATTGGAATATTTTGGATATTTTTGCACTATCTTGGAAAGTTGGTTGAATTATCATATCCCTCGTGCTTCTGTAAATTAAGGTACCACACTTGACGGTCAATTCAATTTTGATGGTCAATTCAATTTCGTTGACTATAGTAGAACCATACCAACCAATTTTCTACGCTTTCTGCGGGAATTTTTTGATGTAGAGGACTCTGGATTCAAAGGATTATCTTGGCCCTACATAACAAACTTTTTTGGACCTGACATGGATGTTTAGCCCATCCATTGGTGGATTTACACACCAAAATCAGCTTGATTGATGAGTTCTAGCTGCTGGATTTAGTATCTATTTTTTTCAAATGCCTGAATCCAACGGTTAGAATCGCCCCTAAAAAAAATGCTAGAATCTCTAACCAATCAGGTTGATTTTTGGTGTTGTATATCACCAAGGGATGAGGTAGCGGGACCCAAAAAATGGTGCTACATAGGACAATGAGAGTCGTTGTATCAAAAAAGGGCGCCCAGAGGAGCCCATGGCTTGTTGCCACCTATACATGAGAGGATAAGAATAGGGCTCAGATGTGTTGTGGAAAGTGTTTTGAAACATAGACCAGATCGATCCGTTGAACCAATGATTCTACAAGACAGCACCAAAAATATTGCTCGGGTCAACATCGACCTCACTTATAGGTGGCGGCCAACCATGGAAAAAAAAGGGTAGCATCATGGTTTTAAAAACGGCCGTTTAAACGGTTTTAACGGCCGTTTAAATGGTAACGCCCCAAGTCCGTTTCCGTAAAAACACGTTTTGACACTTTGAATTTAACGACCGTTAAAATCGTTTTAACAGCCATTAAATTAAAATTTTGTGAAAAAACGGCCGTTAAATTTTAACTTTTTTATTTAATTTTAAAATTTCAAAATTTGAATTTCAGCGCCACTTTTCCGTTACATTCCGTTAAAATTGTTAAATTCCATTTTTTTTCATTTTTGCCCCTGGCCGTTTCAATCCGTTTTAACGGTAACGCTCCCAGTCCGTTAAACTGTTAAAGGGCCTCCTTTAAACCTTGGGTAGCATTATTTGCACCCATATTTTCTGTAAGTGCCACCACCACTAATAAAATCACCTAAATCTTCACTCACCTTTTTACAAAAAAAAAAAAATCTGATGAACAAGAGGAAACCCACCACCAGGTCCACCACCTTCCTCTTCTTCTTGTTGGAGCACCACTACTACCACAACCATGACCGTCCTCCCTTCTACAACAACCATGACCGTCCTCCCTTCGTCTGTTCTAGCCGGACGTCACTTCATCTCGCTAACTTATGGGCAGATTTTCTTTATTGTATTTACTGGGGAGCGGCACATGAGTGAGCGTCTATAAAGCCCGTGTGAAGGGTGTGCCACAACCCTATTTTGGTTTTAAAGTAGTATAGATTACTTGCAATTAGGCAACACATTTTCCGCTTTAGCCCTAATCGGCACAGAAATACACGTTCTTCAGATTTGGAATGCACTCGTATATTGAATTGGGGCAAGTTTGGGCCTGAATTTAAGGCATAATGGGCCAAGTTTGTTACTAACTTCCGCTTTAGCCCTAATCGGCACAGAAATACACGTTCTTCAGATTTGGAATGCACTCGTATATTGAATTGGGGCAAGTTTGGGCCTGAATTTAAGGCATAATGGGCCAAGTTTGTTACTAACTTCTAGCTAAAACTAAAACTAACATTAGCGGAATACTAAGGCTTGGGTTGAAGCTTGAGCCAGCCAGCTGTACTTGAACTTAGGAACAAAGGGTCTGTTTGAAAACCAGAAAAAAATGGGGCCACCCAGGATCATCCAGGTCTAGTCGTTTTGGCCTTATGTTTTATAATCATGTGGGACCTGCTTTTTCAGGTTTTGCCCTTAAAACAGAGAAATTTTTTGAAGCAGTGAAGCAGTGACCAATCACATAGGCCATGGTTCTAATTCCTTATGAAGTTTTAGTGGGCTTGCGATGGGCTGACCCATTCCAACCTACTGAAGTCTTGCGATTGTGCACGTATGATGGCAAAAATTTTAGATGCAGAGGACTTTGGATGCAGTCGATGCAGAGGGATCTAATGGCCCAACATAGTTCATTTTTCTGGCCCACTAACCAAATGGATGTTTAGCCTATGGTTTTAAAAACGGCCGTTTAAACGGTAAAGCCCCAAGCCCGTTTCCGTTTAAACCTGTTTTATCGGTTTTGAAAAAACGGCCGTTTTTTGGTTTTAACGGCCGTTAAAATCGTTTAAACAGCTGTTTAATTTTGAAATTTTTTTTGAAAAAAACGGCCGTTAAAACCGTTTAATTCCGTTAAAATCCGTTTAATTTCCGTTAAATTCTATTTTTTTTTTTTTTTTAATTTTCAAATTTCAAAATTTGAATTTCAGCGCCACTTTTTCCGTTTTTTTCCGTAAAAATCGTTAAAACCGTCAAAATCCGTTTAGTTCCATTTTTTTCTGTTTTTTTCCATTTTTGCCCCTGACCGTTTCAATCCGTTTAAACGGTTTAAATGGTTACGCCCCCAGTCCGTTTAACTGTTAAAACGGCCTCCTTTAAACCTTGGTTTAGCCCACCCCTTGGTGGATATATATACCAAAAATCAGCTTGATTGATAATTTATAGCCGTTGGATTAAGTACCCAAAAAATATGCAAAAAACATGCTTAATCCCACAGCTAGAATCAATGCTAAAGAAAGAGATAATTAAAACCAATGGTTAGAGATACTCAATCAGACTGATTTTTGGTATGTACATCCACCAAGGGGTGGGCTAAACATCCATGCCGTTAGTGGGCCCAAAAAATGAGCTATGTAGGGCACAAGAGCCCTATACATCGACTGCATCAAAACTCAGGACCTCCTGCTTTCTGGAGTGGGGTCCCCACCTACATAATTAACCAACTGCATCAAAAATTTGAAGTTTGGAACTATTATAATTGGGTCGGGCTCCGTTGGCAGATATAAAATGACAGGCAAGATGACAGGTACACAATATAAGCCAGGTGTCACACTGTTACAGGACTCTGACCGTACTGATGTTTGTCCTATCCCATGGTGGACCTAAAACTCAAAAATCAGTGATTAGTGATTTATAAGTGTTGCATCTCTGTACCTCAAATACTGCTTAAATTCCCACCGTTGAGATCAGCCCATGAAAATACGTCCACTCCAAACCTATAAATCACCAATCAGGCTGATTTTTGGTTTGTAGGTCCATCATGGGATAAGACAAACATCCATACGGCCAGAGTCCTGTAAAAGTGTGCCACGTGGCTTATATTGTGTCCCTGCCATTCTATCTGTCATTTTAGATATGTCAACAGAGCCCGACCCATTATAATTTGATTTGATATCCAACTAGTTCTGATTCACCCTAAACCGATGTATAAAGGACCTGATCCATTTGATTTGATTTGATATCCAACTATTTTTTTGATAGTCTACTTGTGAGTAAAACTTGCATGACTGCCGGTCACAATATGAGCCATGTGGGACATTTTTAGAGGACATTAATCGTATGAATGTTTGACGAATCCCTAGGTGGATCTAAAACGAAAAAATAACCTGATTAGTGATTTCTAAGCATTAGTTAAGTGTACGTGGTTAACTAAAGAGTAGTGTCATGTAACTAAAAATCAATCATGAAGTCTTTTTCATAGGTTTATTTTTAGCCGTGGGATTTGAGCGTTATTTAGGGTGTGTCATGAGAATAAAAACGGAAAATTGCATAAAAGAAAACAAACTTTAATTTATTTACAAAAAAGAATACAACTTTTCGCAAATCCCAAAAAAGAAAACAAAACGCCATTTCAAAGGGCGTTTCGTCTGCTGTCAGTCCAATCAGTCGCCGACTGACTAACGAATGACTGATGGCTGACACGTCTGACAAACACCCTTTAAAAGGGCGTTTATTCCTGAGAAATTTTAAAAAACGTCCCATAATTCCTCAACTTCTAAACCAATCTACGAATATCGGAATGATCTGAATTTTTGTGAGGATGATCTCCTCACCGTAGAGATCATCCTCACCAAATATCAGCCATTGATTCATCTTCTGGGTACGCCAAAATGGGCGTAAAAATTGGGATATCAAAAAACACCCTTTAAAAGGGCGTTTGTCAATAAAAATGCCCTTTAAAATGGCGTTTTCTACTGACAACACGCCCATTTGACAGATTGTCAAAGATCTGACAGACGTTTTTTAAAAAGGCGTCTATTACTGAAAAACGCCCTTTAAAATGACGTTTTTTTACTGACAAACGCCCTTTAAAAGGGCGTTTTTTGATAAACATGTGCCACGTAATGAAACGCTCTTTGAAAGGGCGTTTCGTTTTCTTTTTTGGGATTTGCGAAAAGTTGTATTCTTTTTTGTAAATAGATTAAAGTTTATTTTCTTTTAGAAATTTTCCGGAATAAAAATTAGCTGTTGATTGATTTGTAACCGTACGATGCCTTTCTCATCTTTACATGTGATCCCATTTTAAAAAAATATTTTTTGAGGAAAAAGAATTAAACTTGAATATTATACATATGCTATGAAATTTCCAACTCAACTGATGAGGTTGCCGACTCAAGAGGTTGACATGCCTCGATGTCCATTTGGCGATCTTGGCTTAAGAATAAGTTATACTCGTCCGATATCTCTGATTATAAGAGGTCTCTCACCACCGATCTCACCACCGCTTTCACCACCGATCTTGTTACTCTTACAATTAGGCATCTCCAACTCCGACGCCGTGCAAAAGCGTTGGCTAAATTTTTTCCAATGCGAAGTTGAATGAAGCTAATCCAAAAAAACTTATTTTGCTTACTGACAGATCTTCCTCCAAGGATTTTTCAAGAGTCATTTTGCATCAGTTAAGTCTTCATTTGAAAGTTTACAACGTAGTTGGTTAACATGCCGAGTAAAAGATTTTCCGCCATATTCTCCATCTTCTCTCTCTCTTTGTCACAATACTAATGGATGAACAAAGAGATTCTACTATTCTTGTTCTCCGTCAAAGATCTTTCTACTAAAAATAAACTCACAAAACTCAATTCAACGAAAAACATGAACCTATTAAAAAGAATTAAAACAACTCAAAAGAACCAGAAACCAATCGATACCCCGATAAACCCATGAAGAGAAAAAGAAATTCTGAGCCAAAACTACATGAAAATTTTAAGGAACATAACTGAAGAGAGAAAGAGATAGAGACAAGACTTCTTTAATGGTTTTTCATACCAAAACCTTCAAAGATTTCTTTCCAATTATTTGCAGAAACCCCATAATCCAAATTGAAAACCACTAGTGTCTCTTGATTATGCTCGTTTGGCCATCGCCGGTACCGTGAATTGCGTCCAAACCACCCGACCAGAAGAAAAGTAAAGAGATCACCTTATTATTATAAATATTTTGAGATCTTCATACATATTAGAAAGAGAGAGAGAAATTAACATACAAGAAAAAATAGATCACCTATTATTACAAACATTTCGTGATTTTCATACATGTTAGAGAAAGAAAGAGATTAACATCAAAATAAACAAAAAATATAAACAATAAGACTAAGTAAACAAAATAAAAAAAGAGGGTGGAGTGGTTTAACCACTTTACATGATTTATATATATATTATACCTTTTCAATGATGTTCTTCTTCATTTAGTTTTTCTTTTATTCTTCTAAAAAATGAAGTGAGAAAAAATATAAGTTTTCTTTATTTCACTTAATTTCTTAAAACAATGATATGTTTAAAGGGTTTTCTAGAGATTTTGTAATGGGTTTTAGGTGGTTAGAAAATTATTTTGTAAGGAAAACTACTTTGAGATCATTTAAAGATGGTTTTTGTAAGGGAGAGAAAGATGTACTTTTGAATGATATGCCTATAATTCTAACATAAGTTCTTAAAAATTGAGATTATTTAAAGATTGATCAAACAAAAGTCTTGATCTATAATTGAGTTATTAAATTTTGGCGAAACTACTTTTTAAAACAAATTAGAATTAGAAACAAATATTTTTATTTTGATAAAATCTAACGGTAAAATAAAAGATATGAATATTTCTTAATCATTTATCGATAAAAGTCAAACTTGTCATTAAATTCTCATAGCTTAGAATGGACTATTTTAATGATGATTTTGAACTTTAAAAATATTCTTTAAGCGTGATTGATTGTTCTAAATAGAGTATTTTCAATGATCGGAGTTGCCGAGTTAATTCTAAGTCTAGAAGGTTAGATTGGCCATGTAGGCATTACAAGCATTGTTTTGGGCAATTTCGTGCGCCTCAATTTTGGAAGAGGATCAAAGGGAGGAAAGGGGTACCCCATTTTTGAAATATTTAAAAAGTGAACTAAATAAGGGTATTTATTGAGAAGGCAAGTGGGTAATGCTGGAGCATGTGCTCCTCAATGCATCGGTGGCTTGGGAATGGGAGGCATGTTTACTTCCAAAACTCTACTTAGAATTTGAACAACAAAAGGAGAAAGAATTTGTTAGTATATAATTGAGCTTGGGTTAGGTCGGGCTACCCGAGGCCTCAATTCGAGCAAAAAAAAGAGAGTACTATATCAAAACTCAAGCCCCCAAAATAAGCTTAGGTCAAATAAGAAACAGATCGAGTATAATAGTCTTTAATTTCCTCAAAACTAATTGGGGTAAGCAAACATTGGTTTTTTTTTTTTTCACTTCATTGATACTGTTAGGAATGTCTTAACTATAAGCCCAGGATGCCTAAATCAAAAAGTTGCAGGATCAAACTTGAAAGTTTAAAATTATTGAATTATGAGGAGTCCAAGGATATGAAAGACAACCAATTCAACCTTGAGCAAGTTTCACTCGCCATTTATTTTTTATCATCCAAAATATTTAATGACAACAAAAGACTCGTACAAAATATTTAAAAAGAGGTCCACACCCTTTTTGTCAGGTCAATAAGAGACTCACATACTTAATTGCTGATGACTCATAGGGCCCAAGCCTATGAGGCTAATAGATACCTACTCATCTTGGCCTAATGAAGCCTTTTATTTGGATTAAAATTTGACAGTTTCGATCCAGCCTAAACCGAAGATTTCTTCTTCTCAAGACAACATTCCACCTAAAAAAAATTTAGCACGTGAATATCATGGATCACCATTCTGGCTAGCAACCACATTCTTTCTTTAACGATAACTGACATCAAAACTTGATCAAGGCGATAACATCTTTCATCAGCAACACCAATTAAATCTTCAAGGCACTGAATTTTGACAGACTAATGATGGTTGTTATCCTCGTGAGTTTGAGGGAGGAGTACTTGAGAATATCATTGTAATTATACGAAGAAAATTTCTCACAAACTATTTTGATATATTGGAAATGAAACGGACACGATTAGGGTAGAAGAGAGCATTTAATGACAACAAACTACTTCGATATATTTGTAAAGAAAAGGAGACATGATTATAACTGGAGAAGAGAGCATTTAATAACAACAACCTACTTTGGTACATTGGAAAAGAAAAGGAAACACGATTAGGGTTGAGCAAGATCCCATTCTAGATAGGGCAATCCGGACCGTGATCGAAAGCCACCGTCTAAACGATATTGGGTCAGTCTCGCCGACCTAAATGAACCATATTTGGGCGATTCGGATCGGGATCGGGATCGGCTCCCAAGATTTTGAACCATGGGTGGCTTGGTGGGTGGGGTGGGGTCTGAGCATTGATTTTTGGTTGGCAATTGGCAGCGAAAAATTGCTCGAATCTTACACTCCATGGTTGAAACGCTTGGTGTTGGTCTGGTACTTCGAACCATGCACTTCATATCCTGATCATGAACATTGTGGGATAAGAGTAATTACTTAAATTGTCTTTCTTATCATTGTTGCCGCTAATAATTTTATAAGTCCCAATTAGGCTGCGTTTCACATTGTGAAAAATAAGCAGAAAAATTGCTCATTGCGGTTTGAGACGGATTTTAGTGGTTTGAAACAACACTACTTTGTGGGTTTACGGGTAAAAGCAGAAGTAGCTGAAAAACTGTTTCTACTTATAGCTTATGCGGATCACAATTTCTAAACTTCGTAAACCTTTATAAATACAAAAATTTCTCTTATAACCTTTAAAACTTTCCTAGCTTAAAGTAAAATTTTAAATGACAAATGGATCAAAAAATAACATTTCTAAATAACAAAACTACATCTACTAGTCTTTAATACATTTTTTAAATGACAAAATCGTCCTAAAATACTCAAACCCATTTTTTTACCCACCACTTACAACAATAAGCTATAATCCCGAGTTACCACAATCCCATACGCAACCTTAGTCCATAAGTGTCGTGTTGATAAAGGAATACCAAGAGGCTGCACGGATGTTTAGCCCACCCATTGGTGGATGTACACACCAAAATTATCCTGATTGGTTCTCTCTAGCCGTTAGATTTTAGCATTTTTTAAGGAGTGATTCTAGCCATCGAATTCAGGCCTTTTTTTGGGTACTAAATCCAACAGCTAGAAATCATCAATCAAGCTGATTTTTGGCGTGTATATACAGAAAAGGGTAGGCTAAACATCCATGTGGTCAGTTGACCCAATCACATAACTTGATGTCCGCCAAGTGTCATTCCAAGTCCCATAATTGCAAATTTAAGTGGTCATCAGTTCACCTAAGAGACGAAGAAAAAGAATTTTCAAATATCCAAAAAGACAAAGCTAAAATTTCTTTTATATGAGACTTGATATTGATATTAACAAGGGACAAAACGGGCACAATCGTTAGTGTGAAAAAAGCAAATCAGAGCATGTTACAACAAGTTTTTGTGACCACTTGATTCGCAATTGGATGCATTCATGTGAGCAATTTTTGTGTGGTGTTCATGCATGTGTCATGACGAACAACTTGTCACATGGGTGATCCATCGATCCATACTCATGCATATCACATTGTTGTTAATGAGCCTGACCTTTGTGTCCCCTCCCCCTCATAAAATGCCACCTGAGTACTCTTTAGGGCCCACTAACCTTATGGATGTTTGACTCACCTCTTTGATGGATCTACACTTTCATAATCAATACGTATAATTGGTTATTTATAGCCGTTGGATTTAATATTTTAATAACATGATTTTTGGCCTTTGGATTTGAGTTTTTTTTTTCTTTTTGGTTGTTAAAACATAATTGTTAGAAATCATCGATCAAGCTGATATATATGTGGTATGTAGGTCCACCAGGAGGTGGACCAAACATCCATAAAGTAAGTAGGCCCTAAAGTGAGCTCCACATGGCATTTTTGAGACCCCTGACTGCCCACAATATGAGCAACGTGGCACACTCTAGCGAACACTGACCGTATGGATGTTTAGCCAATGACTTACAAACCAAAAATCAACCTCATTAGTGATTTCTAAGCGTTGGATTTGAGCATTATTGACCATTATTTGGGATACAAGTATCCAAAGAATTGAAATCACTAATCAGGCTGATTTTTGGTTTGTATGTCCACCTAGGGATTGGCTAAATATCCATACGGTCAGCATCCTCTAAGAGTGTGCCCCGTGGCTCATTTTGTGGGCGGTCAGGCAAGCTTTACTCTATTTGGGAGGGGAAACTTAAAATTTTGAAGTCTCCAGGAGACAACAAATATTTTCTCAATGTTAATGCTAAAGGGCTGCATGTGAAACATGCTTAGTGTGAAGTGCACGAAACCATGAACTGTCGCGGTTGAACCGGGTCTCTTTCACACTGGATGGATACATATAATACATTTCAGTCTTTTTCATTTCTATTATTATGTTTCATGCTTGAGTGTTAATTTTCAATAGGTTGATTCTTGCTAAAGGTTATTTTAGTGCTCTTTCTAAATAAACTGCTGCCACATAATCAATATTTTCACATTTCGATGAATGCGTCGCGTCGCATCTATTGGCTAAGTGGCATGTTCGAAGCCTAACGCTACCTATGGCCAATCAAAACATGGCACGAGGCTAAGTTTAACATATCCCATGATGTTCACATCAGGAAAAAACGTGGGCCGAAGTGCTAAGGTTGTTCTGGCTGGAGTGCGCAGGAGCACACCTCCATTTTCTATGCAGGAGAAGGGCCACTCCCTATATTATCCGTTTCAAGCTTATCATACTCCTCATCTTATAAATAAAACACTTGTTTTTAAAATAAGAAAATTATATATATATATATATATATATATATAGAGAGAGAGAGAGAGAGAGAGAGACTTCTTGTGGTGGTGGCGGCAATGGCGTCCTTTTTTTTTTTTTTTCCTATTTTGGGTTTTTTTAGGGTGAGAGAGAGGTGGAGAGGGTGGGACGAAGAGAGGGGTGCTGTTTTTTCTTTTTTGGTCTAAGGGCATTTTCGATGGTGCTTTTGGAATTTGTTGGGTGCAAATAGAATTTTCCAGCATACTCATATAGGACACTGATTGTATGGATGGTTGGCTTATCCCTAGGTAGATCTGTGAAACAAAAATCAGCCTGATTTGTTATTTCTATCATTTGGATCATTATACTCAAAATCCACGGATAAAAGTAAGTGGAAAATTTTAAAAAAGAAAATAAACTTTAATCTATTTACAAAAACAAAAATAAATTTTTGATATTCTCAAAAAAAGTAACTAAACGACTTTTGAAAGGGCGTTTCTCCCTGACAGATATAAAAGGTGAAAAGATTGACTGTTTCTCCTGACAAAAGTTGAAAATGCTGACAAACGCCTTTTAAAAGGGTGTTTGTCCATAGAGGAGTAAAACTTTTGTCCCGATACGAGCCACATGGCACACTTTCTCATCGGACGATGACCGTATGGATGTTTGGCAAATCACTAGGTGGACCTACACACTAAAAAAGAAACATGATTAGTGGTTTATAAGCGTTGGATTGAACTTATTTTCATGGGTTGATTTTAATCGTTAGAATTTGAGTATTATTTGAGTGCAAAGATCCAAAGGTTGTAAATTACAAATCAGGCTGATTTTTGGACTGCAAATCCATCAAGGGACTGATCAAACATCCATACGGTCAATGTCCACTAAGAGCAATCACGTGGCTTGTATTGGGACAAAAGTTTTACTCCTCTATGGGAAACGCCCTTCTAAAGGGCGTCTGTCAGCTTTTTCAGTTAATCTTTTCACATTTTATTTCTGTCAGGGAGAAACGTCATTTCAAAGGACGTTTAGTTACTTTTTTTGGAATTGTCAGAATTTTATTTTTGTTTTTGTAAATAGATTAAAATTGTTTCTCCTTTTAGAATTTTTCGAAAAGTAAACCATGAAAAAGACTTATCCAACAAATAGAAATTACTATTCATGGGGGAATTTTAATACGTAAGTCCACCTAAGAGTGTGCCATGTGGCATCAAAGGTGACACCAATTATTTGGTCAAAATTCAATATTTGAAAAATAATTAATTTAAAGTTGCGTTTATACCTCATTATTATAAGAGTAATAATCACATGGTCCAAGGTCCATGGATGTGCATGATGGTGTAGTTTTGTAATTGGCCTAAAACATACCTCGAGTTGTGTGCAAAATAATAATGTTATTATATTTCACTGTTAAAAATCAACCTATGAAAATGACTTCAATCAAACGCATAGAAATCACTAATCAAGTTGATTTTTTGCATGTAGGTCCACTTATAGATGGGCCAAACATCATATAGTTTCGGTACGATTATACTTATACTATCCAGCCTATGCTAGATCATGGGTGTATGCACATCTCTATGTATAGGATTATTGGAGCCCCTTTTTTCTGACCCCTCTTGGTGTTCACGCACTTGGCTGTGGATTTCACCAATCCAACGGTTGTTGTCAGCTCCCCCCAAAAGTGATGCCAGCTCGGTGCTGATAACCACCGTTGGATTCTTGCAATCCACGGCCAAGTACGTGAACACCAAGAGGGGTCAGAAAAATGGGGTTCCACTGAGCACGATCCTTATATTAAACCCAAATCCATCTTTTGAAGTTTTCTCTGTTTTTTCTACGCCAATTTTGTGAATTTAATTGTTTTAAACTCGTATTTTTTCAGTGGGTGCACGATTTGCTATGTACCAAAACGTGTGAATTACATTAATTTATGTTGGTTAGGTTAGTTGACTTTTAATTGCAAAAAGTCAAATAAAAATTGCAGGTCAACCGAGGGACTGGCCAAACATCCATCCGGTCTGCGCCCTCTAATAGTGTGCCACATGTCTCCTATTGTGTGTTGTGACAGAATTTTTTCTCTTTTACCTTATGTTGTTAACAGCATGAGATCACGACTCTTTCTACTTGGACTTCTCGGTAGTCGGTACCTGCTAATTTATTTATTTTCTCTGTGGACCCCTTTTTGTATGTGAAAATATGTGTATGCCATCTCAGGTGCTACCATCTGTGCGTGGAGTAAAACTTCCGTCACAACGCACAATACATGCCACTTGTCACACTATTAGAGGGTGCTGCCGTATGGATGCTTGGCCCGTCTCTTGGCGGACCTGCAAACCAAAAATCAGCCTGATTAGTGATTTACAGCCTTTGGATCTCTGCATCAAAACACGCTCAATAATGCTCAAATTCCTACTGTTAAAATCAACCCATGAAAGTAATTCAATCCAATGCTTAGAAATCACTAATCAGGCTGATTTTTTATTTACAGGTCAACGGAGGGTCTGTGCGTGGTAGAGTGGGATATTCTAGCGTTTTAGAATATTCGGATGGTCAAATCAATATAACAAAACGTGGCTAATATCGTGGTTCGTCAGCAAAGTCCTACACAATCACTTAAGATATAGCCACCTCCACGTAAGAAAATTTCTCGTTCCTTATCAGCCAAAAGGGATCACCACATCGTATATTCCTCGTGTAGGAGGGAAGCGTCACGCACTTTCTAAGCATAGTTAGCAATTCAGTGATATTGGATTGAAAAGGTTCGAGTACAATTCAAGTTTGTAATTCAAACATTTGACAAATAAAATAAAAAGGTTGTAAATTTTTATTGTCTTATACAATTTGATGTCCATAAATAATTCAAATTAAGAACTAAATCACAACCGTCAAACCAAGGTTTAAAAGGGACCGTTATAACGGACTGGGGGTGTTACCGTTTTTTTTCTGTTATAACCAGTGGCGGAGCTGGGATTTTTTTTCAGGTGGGGAAAGGCGGCAAGCGATCTTTGGTAGATGGGCCCACTGACCGCATGGATGTTCAGCCCATCCATTGGTTGACGTTTGTATAAAAAATCAGCTTGTTTGATGAATTAGCATTGGATTTAGTACCCAATTTGCGATCTTTGGCAGATGTGCCCACTGACCGCACGGATGTTTAGCCCATCATTTGGTTGACGTCCATACAAAAAATCAGCTTGTTTTATGAATTTTAGCCATTGGATTTACTACCCAATTTTTTTTGAAGCCAACGGCTACAATTACGCCTTAAAAAGTACTAAAATCTAATGGCTAGATATTGCCTATCAGAGTGATTTTTTGTGTCAAAATCCACCAAGTGGTAGGCTAACAATCCATGCGGTCAATGGGCTCAGATAGCAGATGTGAGTTGAGGGGGGCAACACGTTCTGTTGTCCTGCTTATTACAAATTTTTTCCTTATGGAAAATTTGGTTTTTTTTAATCAATTTTTGGTTCCACCACTGGTTATAACGGCCTTTACAATGAATTATAACGGCCATTATTTTCTGGGCATTTAAACGGTACATAACGTAACAGGAGAGGTTTGAAGCTGTTATAATGCCGTTATTTTTGTTATAACGCCCGCTTTTTTTAAACCATGTGTCAAACTTAACCGTAAATAAGTAGAGGAGATGATATATATGAAAAAAAAAAAAGTAGTGGAGATGTAGGGGTGTTTTAGGAAAAATAAAATAAAGTGCAACTAATAAAAGGGAGCCAACTCTAATTCTTTTGAATTCTGTAAGCTCGCGAATTATTCACGAACCAAAGGAATTATTCATGAACTATTGCAAATTATTCCCAAATTATTCATTTTTTTGGACATAAAATTCTATTCCATAATGCAAAAAAATGATGTAAACTTCGTTTTTATTTTATTTTTAAATTTTAAAATATTTTACACGATTTTATGAATAAAAACCCGACTTGTACCCGGGACTTTTTCTACAGCGAATTGCTGGCTATATGTCACTATTAGTCTCGTCCCTTGGCTATGGTTCCATATGTTCAAGCCGCATTGATGTCCTTTGATATTTGGGTAGTACTTAATTGGGATTTTTTCTGTGGCGAATTGCTAGTTATATGCCATTTTTAGTCTCATCCCTCGGTTATCGTCCTATATGTTCAAGCCGCATTGATTTCCTTTGATATTTGGGCAGTTGGAATCGCAATTAACATGCCTCAAATTTCTAAAAGCGAACAAATGGGACGGCATGTGTTGTTGACCACCACTTCACTTAAGCTTTTAGAAGAAGGCGTGGCTATGTATATCAAAGGGTCCACAGGTCTAATAGAGGTGGAGTGATGGCCATACAACCAAAACCACACTCCAATAACACACCCCCTCAGCACTTTGTCATGACTCCAACTCATTACCTACTAGGACCTCTTGCTCTGATACTATGTTGACAACCACTTTACTCTAAAATCTTAGATTTTTAGAGGGAGGCGTAACTATGTATATCAAAGGGTCCACAGTTCTAACAAGGCGGAGTGATGGCCATACATGTGTATCATTTCCAAAGATAGAGACACTTAACCATTGTTGTCCTTGCACCTAAGGTCCACACCATTGAACATTCTTTTAAAATTTGCGCGGGTGGGCTTCAACATCTATCCTACTATTTAGTAGGCAAATGCCCTTCATGCA
Organism: Euptelea pleiosperma; assembly: GCA_035048495.1. Taxonomy (NCBI): domain Eukaryota; kingdom Viridiplantae; phylum Streptophyta; class Magnoliopsida; order Ranunculales; family Eupteleaceae; genus Euptelea; species Euptelea pleiosperma. Next base: position 32,466,199 of record CM068549.1, on the reverse strand, counting down.
TGCTATCCTCATGGCAAAACCCAATATCCCACAAAGGCCCTTATTTTCGCTTCTTTTTTTCTTTTTTTATTTATTTACTTTACATGGGCTTTTCGGTCTTTTTGGTGCCAAAGAACATGTGACCCTGCAAGGACACATGCCCTGCAGCTCATTCAATGTTAAAAAAGCAAAATAAATCATTATTCTTAATATGTTCTCAAGTTCTTTAAATTGATTAAAATTGTTTAATTCAGTTTTTGAAAATTTTTTAACTTATAAGAGTGTTTTGGCCATTCATTACTTTCACATTTCAACCTATCTGTGCAAACAATTATTGCATCTTATGTGACACTTAAACTCTATGACTAGAAAAATTTAGATGATGGACTCGCAATGTGAGACATGTATCACCTTATCAGAGGCTACTGACCGTATGGATGTTTGGTCCATCCCTAGATGGACTTAAGTAACAAAAATACACTTAATTAGTGATTTCTAAGCTTTGGATCATAATGATCAAAATCGACGGTTACAAGTAAATCAAGAAAAAGACTTGGTTATAAATTACTAATCAAGATGACTTTTGATATGTAAATCCAACTAGGGATGGACATAACATCTATACGGTCGGTGATCTCTAAGATTGTGCAACGTGGTTCATAATATGGCCCATCATTAATGGTGTCAAGACTCATTGCTAATCAAGATGAATTTTCATAGGTAGATCCACCCAGAGATGTGCAAAAGATCTATACGGTCAGTTGCACGTACATGGTGTTGTCAACACAAACTGCGTGCTAAATAGTAATGTTAAAATCTATGTTTGAAAACAAACCATGAAAAAGACTCTAATCCAATGGATTGAAATTGCTAATCAGGATGAATTTTCTTAGGTAGATCCAACTAGAGATGGAAAAAACATCTATACAGTCAATGTGTGCCATGTGTAAGGTACTTCCATGCATAAGGTGCACGTGCATCACACGCGGCGTTCTCCTAGTTCATATAATAGTCTTCGGGATTTGTGTAGGGAAAATTTCAATGACCATTGGTAGTTTGCACCAACGAAGATGATGTTACGGTATTGGACGATGCTAACTCTTGACTAAAGCTTCAGTCATAGCCCACAATATGAGCCACATGGCACATTCTTAGAGATGCTGACCGTATGGATGTTTGGCCAATCCCTAGTTGGAGCTACAAACCAAAAATCAACATGATTAGTGATTTATAAGCATTGGATTGGACTTATTTTCATGAGTTGATTTTGACTATGTGAATTTGAGCCTTATTGACCATTATTTGGGGTACAAAGATCCAAAGGTTTGAAATCACAAATCAAGTTGATTTTTAGTTTGTAGGTCCACCTAAGGATTGGAAAACATTCATATGGTCAGAATCCTCTAAGAGTATGCCACGTGGCTCATAATGTGGGTTGTCACAACTTTTCAGCAGTCTTTTTTTTTTGTAAGGGAAATTCTATTTGGACTCCACAAATTTCATAAGCACCCCATTTGGGTGCTATTTGGCCAAAAATGCCCTTAAGTAAAAAAAAAAAAAAATGCAAGCACCCCTCCCTCTCATCTAAAAAAAACCAAAAGAAGAAGAAGAAGATGAAGAAAGAGGAGGAGGAGGATATCGTCGCTGCCGCCACCACAGGTATGTCTCTCTTTCTCAATAGGACCCATGGCTGGGTTGGCCATGGGATGTGCCTACTACAGTCCCCACGGTCCTATTGAGAGAGAGAGAGAGAGAGAGAAACACAGACCTGTGGTGGCGACGGCATCCTCTTCTTCCTCTTCCCCCTTCTTCTTCTTTTTCTGTTTTTTTTTTTTTTTTTTGCAGGTGAGAGAGAGAGGGAGATGGAGGGTCGAATGGGGTGCTTGGGTTTTTTTGCAGGTAAGGGTATTTTTGTCTAAAAAGCATTCAAATTGGGTGCTTATGGAATTTGTGGGGTGCATATAGAATTACCCTTTTTTTAATAAGCTGGGATGTAAGTAAAAACACATAAAAAGAAACCGTCATCACAACCGTGCATTAGTGAAAATAGATTATCAGATCAATGTATTCACTCAAGGTGTGAAGATTATAATAGAAGGTTCTGATCAAGCGAACATTACAGTTTGGAGTGGGTTACATTATACTATCATTTCTCCTAGACATAATTAACAACTAATAAATTCTAAATTTAGCAGTATTTAGAGCCGCCAAGAAATTTCCAGAGACCTAATCTAACATTCCAAATTTGGCCCTGTTGGAACGACGGCTACCCCCTAAAATGGACAAGCAGAAGGGAGGGTGTTTTTGAAATATCACTTTTTGACCTACAGTTGGTGTTCCGTGAGTGATGGGATCCTCAAAAGATTGTCGATGTACCATATTACCGAGTAAACCTTCGCTCACACTTGGGTGTAATCAAAACCGATCACAGCCCACAGTACGAGCCATGTGGCACATTATTAGAGGGGATTTTTGTCCAATCCCTCGGTGGACCTGCATACCAAAAATTAGCCTGATTAATGATTTAAAACCTTTGGATCTTTACACCCAAATAACGCTCAATAATGCTCAAATTCCTACGGTTAAAATCAACCCATGAAATTAACTTCAATCCAACGCTTAGAAATCACTAATCATGTTTATTTGTGGTTTGTAGGTCCACATAGTGATTGGTCAAACATCCATACGGTTGCAGACCTCTAAAAGTGTCCTACGTGTCTTGTACTGTGGGCTGTGATCGGCTTCGCTCACACCGAAGTGTGGCGAAGGTTACTCCATATTACCAATTTACCGTAACAAGTCTCGACGCGGGAGAAGCGGGTCCACTGGAAACCGGAAACTGAATCCATTTTACTTACAAGAAAGAGTGCTCGAATGCGGCTGTATAAGCCACAAGGCACACTCTTCAAGACCAGTGATCGTTTGGATGTTTAGCCTGAACATCCGTAGGTGGATCTACAGATAAAAAATCAGCACGATAGGCAATTTCTAGCCATTGATATGAGTCTTTTTTCATGGGTTGCTTTTTACCGTGGGATTTGATGATTCTTTTTGGATACTCAGATCCAACGTCTATAAATCACTAATCATGCTGAGTCCACCTAATGTTAAACATCCATACGATCAATAGTCTCAAGGAGCAATTTTACTGGAACACGTCATTTAAAAAAAATGGACTCCCGGCAACAGAGAAGCAGTGTCCGGTTAATTACACGTGAAAAAAACCGATTGGGCAATTGGGCCATAAAAGCGAAACCTCGACTCGGGTCCAATTATCCGAACGTGCATTGTTGGCTTGGACGACCCGCGAAGGATGACTACGGAGACAGCTGGCAAGGTCTTTTTATTTGAGGCCAGCATTGAATGCCAGTGTACATTGATGACGTGGATTCAATTAAAGTGCCACCGCCAATGATTGGGCCTTTGCCTTGCCCTACGTTACAAAAGGAAAACAAACCTCTCTGCTCTCTCTTAAGTCTTAACAGAAGAACAAGAGAGAAGAGAAAGGGAGGGAGAAAAAATTTCTGCGGAGAAGTATCGAAGATAGTCCATCGTCCATCTTCTAAGAGGAGATCGTTTTCTTTGAGTTTTATTTGTGGATTTTAATCTTTGAGTTGATCCGCAGAGATAGAGATTCCATCGGAGGTCTTGGAAATTTGGAATGCCTTTGATCTGTGAGTTTCTGCTTCTTGAGGCTGAGAAGGTTGAAGGAGACTGGGAGAAGGAGAGATAGCGAAGGAGATATACGATCGGTTTTATTTTGTCTACGAACGTTAAGGGATTAGAAGCGTCGCGGAGAAACGGATCGAGGACTAACCAAACGAGTCGTTTGGCTCGTTTCGCTAAAGAAACGGAAAAAGAAAAACGGTAATTTTGATCCCCTATTTCTCAGTTAAAAAAGATAAAAAGAAAGATTCTAGGTTTGTTTTAGGATTCTTTGTGTGTAGATGTATTTTACCGGAAAAGATCAATTATAAAAGAGGATTTTTTACAATTTCTTCGTCTTCTTTCTATTTCTAGGGTTTTGGTAATGTCAGCTACTGTTCTAAGCGATTCAATGGCGATTTCCGGTCCGGAATCTCAGTTGTCCTCCATTAAAGTCCCTGCGGCTCAGATCGAAGTCGAGTTCGCGAAATGCGATTGCTGCGGATTAACAGAGGAATGCACACCAACATACATAGATAAAGTTCGCGAGAGGCACCAAGGCAGATGGATCTGCGGTCTCTGCGCCGAGGCAGTCAAAGACGAGATTTTCAGATCGGAGAGGCTTATCAGCACCGAGGAAGCTCTGAATCTCCATATGAATTTTTGCAAGAAGTTCAGGTCTTCCAGTCCACCGAATCCAACAGAGCATCTGATCTCCGCCATGAGACAGCTCCTTCGACGAAGCTTGGACTCTCCGAGAGTCCTAAGATCGACTCCAAGCAGTCCTCTGAGAAAGGAAGATGACGTTCGATGTCCTTCACTTGCTCGATCTGAAAGTTGTTTCCCTACTCTTGCTCGTTGAACCAGAGCAAGCCAACAAAGGTAAAGAACAAAAAACAGAGAATAAGATCACAAAATTCGAATAATTGCAACAAAAGAGAGGTAGCTTAGCTTTGCTTATTTAGGGTTTAGAGACTAATCTAGGATTTCTGTTTTCCAAGATTTCTAGGTTTCATCCTATATTTCTTTGTTCTGGTTTTTGATTATTATGATTTTTCTTTTAATCAAACTCGCTTCTTTGGTTAGTGTAAAGACATGATTGAATGAATGAAAGTTGAAGGAATTTTCCTTCCTGGACTTCAATCCCTATCTGGTACGTCCTTATGTCCTTTGTATCCATTCTCTATTGATTCTTTTCTTTAGTTTTTCTCTAAACTACGCCTCCTAGAACATGCGTAACTTAGCATGAGAATTTTTCCTTCTAAAGTCAAAACTTGCTTTCGAGCCTCCAGTGCAACAGTGCAAGTGATCCTTTTTTGAATTCTGGGAAATAAACGGCGCCTATGAATCTGCAATACTTTCCATATAATTTGTCTATATATAGAAACTTGGCACAGAGGAATCCGAGGTTTTTATAGTAAGATTAGCTGGTTTTGGTGCTATTTAAGTGTTGGCCAGCTGTACATAATGGCCAGAAAGGTAAATAAATGTTGAGTAAAACTTCGATGGCAGGAATTGGAGTTGCAGAGACAGGATCCGTTGAAACTTTCCTTGAGATTTTTCTGGCGCAGCAAAGCTGTGACAACGAGGTTAGGAAGGTTGGTCCGTTGGTGGAGATCTGTTTGGATTTCTTTTCTCAATATTAAACTCGTTTTGTTGTTACTTGACGGTTTGGCTTAGGAGAGGAGAGGGGAGGAAAGGGTAAGGGAGGGAACCGGGTAGACAAACAGACAGTCTGACAGTGCTCTCTGCTTGGCTTTGACAGAAGAAAGAGACCCCGGTGCATGCATGGCCAGGTATCCTGAGGCCTCTCACAGAAAATATCTAGACGGAAAATGGGCCTGGGCCTAGGCCTAGGCCTGGTTCTATGGGAGGAGCCCAGTCCATTTGACAATAGAACCATCATTGTCAGACTCTCTAAGACCAACCCCTCATTAATTACGAATAGAATTTAGTAAACTAAGTGGTTGAGTTACGAAGCTTTCCAGTTAATTGAATTGTGAATAACCCCAGTTTAAACTTGTTGACTAGCCCAAGATCAGAGAATTCAGCAATTTCCAATGTAGTGCGCGTGGGCCCAATCAAATGCCCACCGGGCAGAATGGGGCCCACCAGATTTAACAGGTGAATATTCTACCCTGCCCTGTACACATGGCAACGCCTGCTTGGGTAAATATGGACTGCAATGGGTTGGATGGGGGTCCCCTAGATTGATTTGATGGAGTTTGTAGTCTCAAGACTCTCAACTCTCAAGTTCTCAACCATACACAAGAAAAGGGGAAAGAAGAATAAGAGTGTTAAGCTTTGGTCCATCTTTCAAAGTTAATGGACAGAATTTGAGCTCACTGCTTTGCAGCCAAAATGGTGTGGTTGATCCGGTTCGAGGTGGGTCCACTGGTAGGGCATATTGGTCATTTGAAGATGGACGAGCTTTTGCTAAAGTTGACACGATACCCCAAGGTTTTCATATTGGCTCTAAAACCTCCAACCAAATCTTGAGTTCCCATTTTAATGGTTGGGAGTTAATGAAGCGTTGGCCGGTGAAGAAAGATGTTCCACGTTTTTTTTATAAATATTTAAATATGTGAAAGGAAATTTGGTCCATCACGTTTTTTGTCAACAATTGACTTGCACCTAAATCTATGGTTATCCTTAAGCAATCAACTATTTCGTTAAGTTTGGTAGCTCGAGGAGGAATTCCTTCTAATTTGAAGTCTCCTTTAGTAAAAAGGGTCGGGCTCCGTTGACAGCCCTAAAATGACAGGATTCTGTACAGGACACAATTATGTGCCACATGGCACACTAGTAAGAGGACTCTGACCGTATGGATGTTTGGCCAATCCATAGGTGGACCTACAAATAAAAATTCAGCCGGATTAGTGATTTCTAGGCGTTGGATCGTTGTACCTCAAATACTGCTATAATTCTCACAGTTGAGATCAACCCATGAAAATAAATCCAATCCAACATCTAGAAATCACTAATCAGGCTGACTTTTGGTTTATAGGTCCCCCCAGGGGTTGTCCAAACATCCATACGGCCTGAGTCCTCCAAGAATGTGCCACATATCATATATTGTGTCCTGTACAGAATCCTGTCATTTTAGGGCTGTCAACGGAGCCCGACCCAAAAAGGGTGGGAGACTTCAAATTAGAAGGGAATTCCTCCTCGAGCTACCAAACTTAGGGGGTGGGGGGCAAACCAAACTAAAATAGCTGTTTTAATCAGCTATTGATTCATCTTCTACGTGGGTACGCCAAGATAGAGGTCAAAAAAGGAGGTCAGAAATGGGGGTCCCTTTTATATATATATATATATATATATATATATATATATATATATATATATTAAAAGAAACCTTCGCACCACATGTTCTTCGTCATTTACTGATGTCAATGACTTAGTGTGGGTCAGATATTAGATGCCCATTAAATTAATTCTCTCCATGTCTTATATAATAATGGGGGGATTATATAGAAGATTAAGTTAGAGCTGAGAACAAAGGAATCATTCCTCTAGGCATACACATAGTAAATTATTACTTCTTTGAGGGGGAAATTGACCTTATTGTGTCATGGAGGTGGTGGCCAAGAAAATGATTGGGACCTCCCATTGATGGGTCTCTTTCATATGGATCTGGTTGATCAAGAAAATGATCCTATGCAGTGAATCTATCCATTCAATCTATTGACTCTTTCTTAAATCTTCCATATTTTTCTTACCATCCAAGAATAATCACCAAAATCACTGAATGTCAACCTATTCCGACTTAAGGTCTGAGAACAAGTTTTACCAAACGTCACTTAAGTGACAGTGCTTATGAGCCTCTAATTCGGTAGATTTTGGCTTAACAAATCGCTTTGGGGTGATGCATCTAATGGAAGGTTTTAACCCCCTCTCCGTACACACATCTTGACCTAGCTAGCTAGGTACTCTTTTGTTTTTATGTTAATCGACTTCTTTAGAAAAGAATATAAGAATATAAATCGGGATATTTTTTTTAATATTTTCTCGGGATCCGATCTTATATTTATGAATAATCATTCGAAGAAACTTACAAGAATTATTGTATTAATCATTAGGTCTTATAATAATTAACTACAACCTAATATATTTATATTATAGAATCCGTGCAGTGCAACTTTAGTAAGAATAGTCTTAAGGATGAGACATTAGTTAAGATTGACGGGTAAGAAATACTTCAAGGAGACGCTTCTTAAGTATAATATGAATGATATATGTACCTACCGAACTAAAAGGGAAATTTTACATGATATTTGTAAGAGTAGCTGTTCTTTACGGAGTTAAATGTTGGGTAATCAAGAAACAATATATTTATAGAATAAGTGTAGCAAAGATGAAGACTTATGGAGTGTTCGGATCGCCATTTTTAGACTTGGAAAAGTCTTTTTTCACAAATTTTTTCAAAATAACGACTATTTTAATGAAAATTAACAAAATGCACCCAAGTGCAGCGAACCAAGCAGGGCCTTAGCTGCACTAGGATGCATTTTGCACTCTAGTGCAAATATGGTGAGTTGCATTGCAGTCACTTACCACAGAAATGAAAACTAACGAAAAACAACAGTTGTTATAACGAACAGTTGTTAAAACGCACTGGGATGCGTTTTGCACTCCGGCGCAATTGCGGTGAGTTGGATTGCAGTCACTTATCATAATTTTTGGGCTGCACATGTTTGCATCCATTTTCTTAAAGAGTTTTCAAGGGCTTAGCAACCACTAGCTTGCCAGCTCATTTGCACGCTCCTTGTAATCACAAAACTGTGGCAAGTGAGTGCATTGCATTCGATTTGCATTGAACCAAGCAGGGCCACTCGGCTGCAGATAGCTCACGTTCTGAAGGCATAAGCCAACAACATAATCACACATGTCAATGATTTCCTGCAATCGCAATAAAGCTTCCGAGTATCATGCATAATCGATGACCATTTATAAGTGCTGTATTAGGACATGTGGCAGACAGGGAACTGACCTAGAATATATTTGGGCTCACTGATCAACAAATTTAAATGATCACATCCATCAGATCTACCGCACACGTTGGGATGATCAAGCAATATCTAGAAAAAAGTCTATAAATTAGATGGTTGAAATCATCCAATCAGGTTGACTTTTGACCTTGGATATGTCCAAGATCGGACCCTTTCAATGGTGGATTTTGGTCCACTACATGCGCACCATGTGTCCCCAACAATTTAGTACTTGATCAAGCAGTACAAAATAGATTGAGCATAAAGTGATTTGACACAAATTGTCAAAATAAGGCCAAGTGGACCCACCACAGTAAAGGTATATTTTTCGTTCATTACCTTATGGGGCTGTTCTTTGATGCGGACTTCTGTATCAAATTTTTGATGCAGAAGTCCCTCAAATTGTAATGTAATAGACTCGTTCGGGCCCACTTGCCCCTTGAATGTCTGGCCCACACTATGATAGACCTACACAGCAAAAACCAGCATGATTTGTGATTTCTAGCCGTAGGATTTGAGCACTTTTTCATCGTGGGCTTTACGAACAGGGCTACGAGTTGGTTCCAAGCCAGTGATGACAAAGTGCTCAAATCCAATGGCTAGAAATCACCAATCATGATGATTTTTGGCGTGTAGGTCTATCATAGTGTGGGCCAGACATTCAAGCGGCAAGTGGGCCCGAACAGGTCTACTACATTGCAATTTGAGGGACTTCTGCATCAAAATTATGATACAGAGGTCGGTATCCTAGATTTTTCCACCTTTATAGTGCGAAAAGGGAAGAACGAGGGGATTTTCCTGCCGAAAGAGTATGGCGTAATAGAACTCCATCCAAACTGAGGTATTTTTAGTTCTGGCGTAATAGAACCAGAGGATTTTTCTGGAAAAAAAAAACTCCAGGATCGGAAAAATTCTCCCAAAAGTAACGTAGAGAGTACTTTAGGGCTCACTGACCTTATGGATGTTCAGTCCAGCACGGAGGACTTACATACCAAATCTCAGGTTGATCCATGATTTCTAACAGTTATATATTAACATCTAAAACTGCTGCTCAAATTCAACGGCTAAAAATTACATTATTAAAATGCTAAATCCAACAGGTAGATATCACCTATTAAACTAATTTTCTACGTGTAGATCCATCAAGAAGTGAACCAAACCAAGGTTTAAAGGAGGCCATTGTAACAGACTAGGGCCGTTACGGTTAAAATGGCCGTTTAAAGGGCTAGGGGCAAAAATGAAAAAAATATAGAATTTAACGATTTTAACGGAAAAAGTGGCGCTGAAATTCAAATTTTGAAAATTTCAAAATTTTTTTTTGGAATTTAACGGATTTAACGGCCAATTTTTTTTCACAAAAATTTTCAGAATTTAACGGCTGTTAAAAAAATTTTAACGGCCGTTAAAAAAACGGCTGTTAAATTCAAAGCATCAAAACATGTTTAAACGGTTTTAATGGAAATGGACTTGGGGCATTACCTTTTAAACGGCCGTTTAAACGACCATTTTTAAAACCATGAACCAAACATCGAACAGGTCAGTGGGCTTGAAAGCCTACTCCACTTGGCATTTTGGGAGGGGGGCTTCAAACTAAGTACATCAAACTCAGACTCATGTTTGGCCCATCCCTATTTGGGTCTACGAACCAAAAATCAGCCCAATTGGTGATATGTAGCCGTTGATTTGAGTTGGGCAAGCTTAACCCGAGCCCAATGTGTTCAACCCGTCGTTGGGCTTGGGTTGGGTTGGGTTAGCCCTTTCAGTGTCAGGGTTGAGCTCGGGCCTGAATTGTGACAACCCAATCAAATTGGGTTAGCTTAGGGTTGAGACTTCAGCCCAACTCAAGTTCGAAATATACACTGTATATATGTGGCAGATAGTACAATGAGGACATGAAGAAATTTAGGAAGATGGCATGGGTCAACTAGGAGTATGGCAAGGGTGAGTATAGTGACCACCAATGAGTATGGTGTGTATCCATCAAGTTCAAGTAGCGAATGCCAGCAAACCACCCAAGAGATGGAGACGAGGAAGATGAAGAAACATAGTCAAGGCTTCAGTGAAATTTCTTGAAAACTGATATCCATTTGTAGGGACAAGATTATATAGAGATTTTTGAACTTGTAATTCTTGCATGAATAAACTTGTAAAGATGAAAAAGTATAACCTTTCCAACCAATAAAAAATTTAAGAAATTGAGCAACCCGACTACCCAATAGGGTTGGGTCAGGCTAAGAAATCTAGGCCCGACCCGAGTTGGATTGGGTTAGGGTTCACAGCCTCGAAGGTTAGGTTGGGCTAGGGTTGACCCTAACCCGCCTGAGTTACAACTCTAGTTTTATATTTGGTTCGTAGGTTGACCTAGCTAGGGATGGCAGCCAAACATTGAGTAAAACTTTGATGACAACGGATCGTCATTGAGGCGACCCACAATATGAACCACGTGGCACAGTCTTAGAGGACGCTGACCGTATGGATATTTTGCCAATCCCTAGCGGGACCTACAAACCAAAAATCAGCTTGATTAGTTTCGAACCTTGGATCCATGTACCCCAAATAATGGTCAATAATGCTCAAATTCCCGCGGTTAAAATTACCCAATCCAATGCCTAGAAATCACTAACCATGTTGATTTTTGGGTTGTAGGTCCACTTAGGGATCGGTCAAACATCCGTACATTCAGCATCGTCCTCTAAGAATATGCCACGTGGTTCATATTGTGAGCTGTCATCAAAGTTGTACTCCCAAGCAAGGTTTAAAGCAGGCCGTTTTAACCGCTAAACGGACTGGGGGCGTTACCGTTAAAACGGATTTAAATGGACAGGGGCAAAAATAGAAAAAAATGGAATTTTACGGAAAAAATGGCACTGATTCAAATTTTGAAATTTGAAAATTAGAAAAGGAACGGAATTAAACGGATTTAATGACCATTTTTTCACAAAAAATTCAGAATTTAATGGCTGTTAAAACAAAAAACGGCCGTTAAATTCAAATACGTTAAAACGTGTTTAAACGGTTTTAACGGAAACGGGCTTGGGGCGTTTCCGTTTAACGGCCGTTTTTAAAACCGTTCTCCGAAGTCCCAACCATCCTTACGGTCAGTGGCCACGTGAGCGAAAATGTACTCAGCACAGGTCAACTTCTCTTATTATTCCCGGGGTTCCTCGAAGAGAGACCCTCCATCAACCTCTGCGGCTCCGCCACTCCCTACACGGCGTACACGCAACAAATAAATCATCTTCCAGAATAAAGGGTATTGAGAGATATCAGAAAACGCAGATGCTTCGAAGCTTCGTCTGTTCTTAAGCAACCTAAATTCTCTGGTACTCTCTCGAAACCCTAATTCATCTTTTTAAACTTTTTCAAATTTTAGTCGGATTTATCGCTGTGAATTCATCATCTACCGCTGCTTTCTCTGAATTCACTTGCAAACGTTTCGGTTTTAAGTCAAGAAATCTCATTTGTTCACGTTCATTTGGTCCCCTCAATGGAAATCTAGGGTTTCATTTTCACGAATTGGAACCTAGACTCTTATCTCTGCGAATCTAATTCTCCAATTTACATCTCTGTGAATATCTCTGAGAAATTTAGGGTTAGAGATATGGAACAATCCAACGGTTTTCACTGTGCGAGACATCGTCCATATCGCGGAATTTTCAATGTGTTGTATGCTCTCGTTCTGTTTTGCTTCTTCTACAACCGGGGAGATATTTTGAGGAATCCGTTCCTCAGGCAATCCCCTTCGGTTCTCCCCCCTCAATGGAGCTCAAGACCTAGTTTTTACAGTCGTACGGGTCATATGGAGGTGATACATAGGCGAATTACAGAGATTGGTGTAAATTCTTCCAATTTTGATCAGTTGATTGAGAATAATTTGACAGTAAAAAATCCTGCCCTCTGCACTGGATTATTGGAACACGAGGGTTACACGAGCCAGTGTGATTTCTTGAAATCCCATCCATCATGCACGTCTGGAGGATTCTTTGATTACATATCATTCTTCTACTGTAACTGCAAGAAATTCCGTACCCTCGGATACGCAGTCTTGGGTATCTGGCTTGTGGCACTGTTCTATTTGTTGGGTAACACTGCTGCAGACTACTTTTGTTGTTCTTTGGAGAAGCTTTCAAACCTCTTGAAACTACCTCCAACAGTTGCCGGAGTTTCTCTCCTTCCGCTAGGAAATGGAGCTCCCGATGTGTTTGCCAGCATAGCTGCTTTTATGGGCACGGATTCAGGTGAGGTGGGTCTCAACAGTGTGTTGGGTGGAGCCGTTTTTGTTACTTGTATTGTTGTTGGGACTGTTTCTCTCTGTATTGCGGACAAGAGGGTCCAGATTGATCGAAAATGCTTTATCAGAGATATCAGTTTTTTTCTGTTCACTCTTGTGTCCCTTTCTCTGATTTTGATTATTGGTAAGGTGAATGTCGGGGGAGCAATTGCGTTCACCTCGATTTATGTTGTTTATGCCTTCTCAGTTGCCGCAAATGAGGTTTTGAGGAAACATGCCCGGAGGTTGAAGTTGGATGTTGTGACACCATTGCTTCCAGTCAGGGGAAGCATCTTTTCTCATGGAAGTGAAGAGGATGAATCTATTTACAGCTCATTACTTGATTTGGACCCTCAGAATGATAGACCACATCTCCATACTACGTTGCCGCAGTGGATGTGGGCTTCAAATGTAGCCATTTATTCAAATCAAGCACTGAAGGTTAGTACGGCAGAGAGCCAGAGGCCTTTGTGGGGTTGGATTGATGAGGACGTAGAGATGGAGCACTCACTGTTCTCCTGTTCTAAGTTATTTGCGCTGATGGAGATGCCCTTGACACTCCCAAGACGGCTGACAATTCCAATAGTTGAGGAGGAACGATGGTCGAAGGGGTATGCTGTGGCCAGCGCTTCGTTGGCGCCCATTCTTCTGGCGTTTCTCTGGAACATCCAAGATAATGTGAGTTCACAAAGCGGAAAAGTTGCATATGTTATAGGTTCTGTTGTCGGCGCTACACTTGGTGTTCTTGCGTTTCAATTCACCAGATCTGACCACCCACCTCGTAGGTTCTTATTTCCATGGGTGTTCGGGGGGTTTGTGATGAGTATCATCTGGTTCTACATTGTGGCTAATGAGCTCGTCGCTCTCTTGGTGGCATTTGGTGTTATTCTAGGGATTAACCCATCAATCCTTGGATTAACTGTACTGGCATGGGGTAACTCAATGGGTGATTTAATGTCAAATGTTGCTTTGGCGACAAATGGTGGTGATGGGGTACAGATTGCCATGTCTGGATGCTATGCAGGGCCCATGTTCAACACGCTTGCTGGTTTGGGGATCTCAATGTTCCTAGGAGCCTGGTCAGGGAGACCTGCATCATACATAGTTCCACGAGATACTAGCTTGTTTTATACAATGGGATTTCTCGTATCAGGACTTGTTTGGGCTCTTGTTGTTTTACCCCGGAATGATATGCGCCCTAATAGGATTTTAGGAGTGGGGCTTATAACCCTCTATTTGATATTTCTCTTGGTTAGAGTGAGCAGCGCAATGGGGGTTATGTCACTAGCTGGTCTAAGTTGATATTTGGTTTGGTCATGGTTAAAAGAAAGTATTGAGTTCAGATGGTTTCTGAACCTATAGCAGGAGATTTGTATAGACAGACCATTCATTCTGGTTCTTTATCTCAACAAGGATCTGGAGACCACTTCTTGCAGCTTTTTGTATACCATCAAATTGGACTGGGAATGCATATACCATGGTGTTGTATCTGGTAACATGATGTATACATGAAAACAAAAGAATTGCTCCTTACTACAAGTATGATTTCCTGATAATTTTGAAGAAATTTGTTTAAATCAGTTGCACTCTCAAATCTTGTATTGTGTCTGTACTTGAGCAAAACTTTCCAATTTCTATTCCCTTGGCACTTCTTTCAGTTTGAGGATTAAAACCATAGCAAGCATTGCGATTCACACAGCATTATTGGTGCTGTTATTGAGGATTGTAAAATAAAATGTTGTATGTGCTTCTGTTTTTTCCGTTCTGTTTAATGTTCTCAGTAGTTACAATGATTTGAAGAGTAATTTTATTTAAAGCCTTATGTTACAATTTTGCAGATATAAGTTGCTGATTTTATTGTCTGGAAAGCATAGCTTAACACCCGGAATATGCAAATGGAGATGAACTATATTAGAATTAGCTTTGCATAACCTGATGGGTTACAGACAGTCCAATGTAATTTGAAATAAATGTGGGACTTGGCTATTTAATCATGGGCACATAAATAAAGCTGTAATCCATGCCAATAACTTCTACGTGATATCGCAAAATTAGAATTCATGTGGAATGATTTGGCAAAAGTTTCCGCTGGTTGCTGACCTGATGCAACCGTCTTCCTTTATCAGGTCTTGGGACCAATAGTGCAAGGCTAAAGCTTGACACTGGCAGAGTTAACCAATATATGTGATATGTTGCATGATATTTACCATATTTCTTGCTGTAGCAACCATGTGATCCCCAAAAACTTAACAATCAGCCCCCATAAATTTTAACATATAGACTAGGGGTTAAGTCTTGGTTCAAGCTATAAACACAATATTATTTTTGGTAGGCAAGCAGGTTAGTGGTTAGCAATCAGTGGGTGAAGGCTGGTAACCCAGGTATCTGGTATCAACACTCACAAACCTTACCAACATTGCAAGCTGGCACCTTCAGCTATAAATGCAATATCAAGTGCAGTTACTGTTTAAAAATGTGACCTTGGATTGAGCCTTCTTGCACTCAGACCCTTCTCGTAAATCCAGTCTTCTTTGAGCTTCTAGAGATCACTAATTTTGTGTATGAACTGTTGAAGTTTTGATCAAAGTTTAACATCTCAGTCTCAGGATACGTGTCAGTAAGTTGAAAAACTGAGATGTACCAGTTGAGAAAGTACGATTCAAACTGAGACAATGGCAAGATGGAGTGATTCAAACCAAGAAAAGGACTCAATGTAGCAGTCACCCCTTAAACTGACTCTAAAATACATGAAACATTGATTAACATTAACCAATTTTACTCATAGATGAGGAGTGGTAAAGACATAATTTTTTTGAGTTTATAGTTAATTACTTATCAACAAGGAATGGTAAAGAGAATTACCTTCTAAACCATACAAAACTATGAAATCTCTTCTTGCTTTTCAGTACATATGTCTAGCTTATACTACTGAGGGGAAGTGCGATAATTGTATGCTCCTGTTATCAGTGTAGAGTACTATTGTAGTAAAAAAAAAAACTGTATACGTCATTTATTAATGGTTTGGGTAATCTTTTAATAAGATAAGAGGTTGGGTACGTCTTGGGTCATAGGGTTTGGATCTAGGGAGCCAACTGGAGCCTTCTCGGTGGTCTTTGGCCTGCAATAGTGAGACACCAGTCTTTGAGATACTGTGATATTGTTAACATTGAGGTTAACTCCTTGGTAGATGTTTGCATTGTTGTCAGAAACACAAGGAACCATTTGCTGATCCATTGTCCCTTTGTGACGACAGGGTGGAATTTGGAATTTTTCCGCTCACTTTTCTAGAGTGATCTAAGTGATGCTATGATCCTTGGAGACCTCCAACTGTTACCATGACACTTCCGCTGACGATGTATGCTGCCACTTCATGCATATGTAATCATCTCTAAGTGATTGTTTCTTTGCAATTTTGAGAGTCATTATGAGGTGTGGCATACTGTTTTGTACAGTCCTTGTACTGTTGATATAAAATATATGCTTTCACATAACATACATGCTTGAGGTTTCACTGTTAGAAATGCGCAGGGGAAGGCCGGAAACGTGTTTACAGAAAATGTGCACATCATTGTTTGCTCTTTTTTGTCATAAATATCTTCAGCACAAGTAATAGTTGTATATATATGGAGAAGTAGCAGACGGTATGTTCATAAGCAAACATTTTTGCACTTGAGTCAAAGAAATACTTTCTTCAATTAAATTCCCAGAAAGCAGCTTGATGTTGTATTTGTATCAAATTTACTCTAAATCTTGAACCTGTGAACTGACGAGGTTTAATTCTTCTAAAGAGTCCCGATTCTCGTTTTTTTTTCTCTTTTTCTTTCACAAAAGTTATGGGCTCTCAAGTATTCACAACTTGAACCATGGAATATATGAAGTTCAACTATTAATCTGTACCCATTGGCCCCATTCACATGTTTCAGGATTCATGTACACCGCTCAAATGAGGTACGCTCACTCCACATTCTTCCATGGTATTTTCATTTGGTTTGGTTCATATTCCTTCTTGTTCTTGAATCTTGGCTTTGTTAAGTTAGTATTCATACTTATCCCTGTTATATCTAAAAATCTATTTATCTCTCTGTATATTTGTATAGATTGTATACTATTGTATTGTTATCTTCTTTGTCATCCAAGTTTTCTTGTTCTCCCTTTTGTTTTATCAAGATCTGCAATGTTTATCAGGGTTTTTCTTTTCTGATGCCGCCTTCCTGTCTTGGAAAGATGACCCAGACAGGTGAAGAGGCCGCCACGTTATGGATTACAGAATGCCTTTAGTGATATAAAAAAAATTACAGAATGACATTCAGTTTGGGACTTTTTCCCGGCCCATTTTTCTTTTTTCCTACTTCATTTTGGTTTGCATTTTTTACTTCTTGCTCATCAGTTCTTGTCTTTTTATCCCCATTCAACTTACACTTCCCTAACCTCATTCACTGAGAGTGTTGTTTACTTTTTGTCATCCATTTTTCGCATTATTAATGTCTATTTTGGACGGTCACCATTCGAGCGTCGAATTTATTATCTTCTAGTTTGGGCGGTCACCATTTCAGCAAATTTCACCTCTTTCCGTATTCATTCGTTGGGCACTTTTATATATCTGACAGACCATCCAGAGCTCTCATGGTGGAAAGTTCAACAAGCAAGTAGATTAATTGAAGGTTTAACAGGTACTGTTATAACAGTATACGAGGTAGCTAACATTACTGTTATGATATAACAGGTAAAAAAAGGTGTAAATATTTATTTTATTTTTTTGAATTCATTTTTATGTTAAATGTAAATAATGGTCCACGTCGCCATTATAACTGTTAAATACGTTATAAGTTTTGGGACGGGAAAGAAGAAGAAGAAGAAGAAGAAGATTGCTATTGTGGAGCTCGGAACATGGTGTTGGAGATCGCTATTGTGGAGCTCCGGAACATGTGTAGGAGATGGCTCAAGTTGAATTCTTGGATATGATGGTTGAGTCCATGGAAGCTTCGAGGGTGTGGTAGTTGAATACCTTAGGGAGTGTTTGATTGCCAATTGGGAAAATTGCATTTTCCTTGAGAAAACACAATTGTCCATTGTTAGATAGTCATTTAAATCTGTATATTTTTCCTTACAAAGCCATTTAAATCGGGATAAATTTCCCTACTAAGCCCGGAATTCATTTCCCATCCAGATAGGCGAGAATTCATTTCCACCTGAAAATAAGCCTTTATTTTCTAACGATATTGAAATATGTGTTCTCAGTTGCAATCTATCACTTTTTTTTTTTTTTTTTGTTTGTAGTCACCATCGTGGGAGGGCCCCACGGATTCCCACCCCACGGATTAACAGGTGAAACCTGTACGGACCGCCCAAAGGAGGAAATCTACCTGTGTGGGTTTGACCCCATGACCTCTCGAAAGAGGAGGATGCACACCAACCATTTGAGCTGCCATGCTGGGTGTTGCAATCGATCAATCATTTTAAGATATTTCTTAGATGTATTTAAGGCATTTCCAAGATGTATTTTCTCGGAAAAATTTTCTGTGCAATCAAGCATGCCCTTAAAGAGTTATAGAGCAACTTGAAACTTTGAATCTCTCTCTCCGTTTAACCACCTGCAACTCTCTATTTCTCTCTTGTGGGGAACAGTATGTCCATTTTCCCTTTTTTTTTTTGGCTCCGCGCATCTGATCCCAACTCAATAATTATTTCATTTTTTAATAAAGTTGTTACCTCATGGACCATGAATCTCTTGTTCTCCCTTTTGTTTTATCATGATCTGCAATGAGTATCAGTTTTTTTTTTTTTTTTTTTTTTTTTCTGATGCCTTCCTGTCTTGGAAAGATGACCCATACAGGTAAAGTAGCTGCCACGTAAACCAAATATTCAAATTATTTCATTTGTTAATAAAGTTGTTGCCTCATGGACCATGAATCTCTTGAATCCAATGGTCAATAGCCCTATCGCAAGACTACTTTTTTTTTTTTTTTTCGGTTAATCGTGGGGTAGCACGACGACTCATGGATAGATGGCATTTGAACGGAACTGTGTTGATTATTAGGGATCCAGAACCATAAGATCACGAGCAAAGCCGACGTCGAAAGTTTAATATTTTGATTAGCATCAATGCACGGGACACGTATTTACATAAAGACCACAGCATTAAGCTTTACTTATCAAAAATAAAAATTAAAAAAACCATCACTAAATACGTAGAAAAGATGGAAACCATGATTATCATAGCTTTAGCATCTCCCTTTGAGTAATCTCTCTTCTTTTGATTTAGAGGAGCCTTTAATCTTAATTATCTAATTAACACTGAGTTGACTCGTTATATATGTTGTCAAGAATGCCGATGACTCCGAAAACAAAGGCTTTGTCATATCCCGGTTGCACCACCACATAGTACAGATCTTTGCCTACCCTCAGCTCCTCCACCTCCTTTACTCCAATCTGCACTTCCATGAACAAATCAAGAAGATCACACATTACACGTCTCTCTCTCTCTCTCTCTCTCAACTTATGTTGTATGGATGCGGACACGTGTGTCAGAATCCAACACAGATACACGGTGTCAGATTCAACTGAATATTTTAATTATTAATTTATTTTTATTTTATAACGATCAGTCTGTGGTGAAATATCGAGATTTTCTTAATAGATTTTGGTACGATTTTCTTGGCGGACTCATCCGTGTCCACACCTGTCCGACACGGACACGTCCCTCATTTAGAAGAGTCCATGTAACATAGCTATTAACATATTGAAGTAGGAATTACCTTTGCTACTATATTTCCTCTGGAATCAAGGATGCTACAAGATTTCTCAGGGAAAGACCCCTTGATCTCAAAATCCGAGTCTTTGTTGGACCTTCTTGGTTCAATGGCGACTCTAATGGGATTGTTCCTCACTAACAATGTGGCAGGTTCTTTTAAGCTAAAAAGCAACTTCTCTGATCCTTCATAATCAATCATGTACCCTTTCCATTGCTTATAAACGCCTAGCGCTTGAACGATGCCTCCCTATATAGTAGAAAGAACATAAAAATCACACAAGTAAGCAAACAATGAATGAAAACTATGCATGCATGTATATGAGATTCATGACAAAGGGGTGACTACATTTTGAGCATTTCGGCGTGCCTCATCCATTTGGTTGAGAAGATGCCTCAACCCCCTCTCACGATGTGACATGTAGAGGAAAGGATAGGGGCTACCTAAAGAGTAGGTTAACGTTACATCTACAGAAGTGTTACAAAAAAAATAGTTTGCAGCAAAATAATTCTCCCCGTTACCCTTGACCTCCCCTCCGCATGTCACAACATGATAAAGGATTGAGACATCTCCTCAACCAAATGGGTAACGGATACTTTTTTCGTAGAACGCACCACACTACACCCATATATGCAATTGTATGTATGTATGTTAATTGAAATGCGCGGAGAATGAAAATATGCCTTTCGACGAATGAGGAGCAAAGGTTCTCCATCACAATTTCTTAGAATCAGCTCTCCTTTGGCACCTAGAGTTCCACAGCCATCAACCCTGAAAACAACCTTCTGGCTACAATCCATCACCACAAAACCTCCTCCGCTGATGACATGAGGCCTCTTCCTCACTATAAGAACCACCTGAGCGGGAGAGCAATAAATTTTGCTAAGGATGGGCACGAGGCTTCGCCTTCCCGGCCATTTTTCTTGACGTTACGCTCGACGAAATCGCTCTTAAGAGTCAAAACAAGGATTTCTTCCTGGTTTAATTTTGTCCCGAGACAACCACCGTATTAATATAAGTTTAATACAGCTTAGAAGAAGGAAGAGGCTGTTCTACATTCAAAGGACGTTCGGCAGGCCTAGCTAGGACCAAAAGGAGAACATTGACCATGTGTTTGGCTTTACAGAACATGGAACAATTCTTTGAGTGTGGCACACATGAATGACACATTTTTTTTCAAAGATATACATAGCATATGGAAGTTAGAACTTAGAAGAATGCTAGCAAGCAACGCATTTGTTGCATTGCACCACTGGTGTGTTCGAGAAGACAGAAAAACAAATACACTAGTGCATCTTAAAGTGTGCGTTGTATTTATCCACAGCAATAAAATGTGCGTTGCTTGCTAGCATTTCTCTAGAGGTTATTAACGTGTGCAAGTAGAAAAATTAAAAAAAGTGAACATCTTCTTTTAGAATTTGGTTGCTCAAAACTCGCAAGGGAATATTTGAAACTTTGAAATTACACGTAGCTTTGATTCCAAAGGAGATTTGATTAAGATTTCTTTAGGGTGCCTAATTGCCATGATTTGGAATAGCGTCTGGGGCATTCTAATATTGTGAGACCTAGCAACTTAGATGGGAGATTTTTTTTGATTCGAGTGGGGCACACTTAAAAATGCCATGTGGAACACTCTTAGAGAACAATATTGACCGTATGGATGTTTGAACCATTCCTAGGTGAACTTGCAGACCAAAAATCAGCTAGATTGGTGGTTTCTAGGCGTTGGATCTGAGTACTCAAAATAATGCTCGAATCAAATGGTTGAAAACCACCAATCACGTTGATTTTTGGTCTATAGATCTAGTGATAATTCAAATATCAATATGGTCATTGATCTCTAAGAATAAACCACGTGGCATTTTTAGGTGTGGCCTGATGCCTAGATTAAGGGTGGCGTTTGGCAACACAAAAATAAGTAACTTATTGACTTTTATAAGCTAAAAAATTAAATAAGTTATTTTGGATGTGTTTCATATTTTAACTTTTGAAAAGTTAAAAACTAACTTAAAACTGAAGCTAACTTTTTTAGTTTTTTAACTTAAAGAGAAATCACTTCTCAAAAATTAGAAGGCCTCCCAATGCTTTTAATTTCTCTGATTTTTTTGGAGGTAAAAAATCAACTAGTAACTTCTACTACAAGTAGCAGCGCTTTTACTTCTCGTTTCCAAACAGCACCTTAAAAGACGCTAGGGTCAAAAAAAAAAATTCGTTAGCTGGGGCCACCCTACGCAACAGAGACCCATTGCAAAAGTTTGCGACGGGCTTCACTTTTGTAAGACACGTGCACCTAAAAAAGTTCTAACTCAAGTTAAACTAGAACTGAAATTACTTTTTAATCATACTTTTAATAAGGGTTATGGAGCTTTTTCTAAGATAGTGTCCTGCAAAAGAGGCTGCAACACTGGTGCTGTGGGTATACCCTAGACTAGGATTTCTCGCTTAGATGTGTGCCACTTGTCTCATCTTTTACTGTGGGAGCGCGTATTCGTACACTCCATTTCCTATTGAAGCAGACTCTTGTTCGAGAGTTCTCTCTCTAAAACTAGTAAAACATGGCTGACCGGCAATGGTTACTGGCCGCACACAGTATGAGCCATGTGGCACATTTTTAGAGGACACCGACCATATGGGTTTTGGGCCAATTCCTAGGTGAACCTACAAACCAAAAGTCAGCCGGAATTCCTAATGATTTCAAACCTTTTGATCTTGTACCCCAAATAATGGTCCATAATGCTCAAGTTCCCACGTTTACAATCAACCTAGGAAAATGGCTGCGATCCAATGCTTATAAATCACTAATCAGTTTGATTTTGGCTTGTAGGTCCACCTAGGGATTGGCCAAACATCCATACGATCAATGTCATAAAAAAAATGAACCAAGTTTTAGAGAGAGAGATTTCCTTTTGGGGGTGTGCCCCGACCAGCTGGAGTCTGCACCGGTGTGCGAATATGTGCTTTAATTATATATCACCATTCTTCGTGAACCTATATCAATAGAAACCAAACTTTTCTACCAGCAAAAAAAACAAAAGACCTAGGCTCAGGATAGTTTTTACTATCTATACCCACTTTCAAGAATTTTTATTTTCACACTAACCTCTCTTCTTCTTCTCTTTCTTTTTCTTCTACTTCTTTTAATTTCCTCCCAAAATCGAACCACCACACCACCACCGAACCTTCTTCTTCTTCTTTTATCCCCCACACTCAACTCTTTGATCAAGTGTAGGTTTTTGGCACAAAATCGCAAAACTATGGAATTTCGGCGCATACTGGTGGCCAATCGTTTGGATGGTCATGGCTAATGGATATGTGCATTGACACCATGATCATGGGTAGAAATGCAAGCCCTGCTTGGTTTGCTCCACTGAGATGCATTTTGCACTCCAGTGCAAATGCAGTGAGTTGCATTGCAGTCACTTACCTCAGTTTTGGGGCTGCCCATGATTGCATGCATATTTAAAGAGTTTGCAAGGGCTTGGCAACCACTTGCATGCCAGCTCATTTACACGCTCCAACCAATCACTTGTAATTCGAAAACCGTGGCAAGTGGGTGATTTCTAGCCGTTGGATTTCGGAGTAGAGTACACCAAATAATGCTCGATTTTCACGGCCAGAAATCAACCCATAAATGACTAAAATCCAACAGCTAACAATCACAAATGGGACTGATTTTTTATCTGTAGATCCACTATGCATGGGGCAAACATCCATACGCTCAGTAGTCTCAAAGAATATAGCACGTGGTTCATGCAGACGTCTTTCGCAAAATTGGACTCCAAACTCCAAAGTGAGTCCAAAACGTTCGCCATCGAAGATGCGATTTATTCTGCGAAGTAGACCAAAATTACCAAACAGTGGCACACGTGTCGCCAGGCGCACCTAAAACTGCAGAGTAAAATCGCTCACACCATGCTGTGAGCGAAACCGATCACAGCCCACAATACGAGCCACGTGGCATATATTAGTGGACGATGACAGTATGGATGTTTGGCCAGTCCCTCGGTGGATGTGTAAATCAAAAATCAGCCTGATTAGTGATTTACAAGCTTTGGATCATTGCACTCAAATACCTCTCAATAATGCTCAAATTCCTACGGTTAAAATCAACCCATGAAAATAACTTCAATCCAACACTTAGAAATCATTGATCAGGCTGATTTTTGGCTTGGTGATCCATCGAGGGACTGGCCAAACATCCATACGGTCAGAGCCCACTAAGAGTGTGCCACGTAACTCGTATTGTGTGCTGTGATCGGCTTCGCTCACTGCGTAGCGTGAGTGAAGGTTTACTCAATGCTGATTCTCGAGTAGAAAACTGGCCCACACTAACCTGATCTACTAGCTTGTCACGTCAGCATGGCTTTTGCCGCTGTACATTGGAAAAGAGAGCACAACATCGCGTGACGAGTATTGTCTTCTCCAGGGGACCACCTTGTACAGGGGGTGGCTTTGCTTTGTCTTATCGGTACACTTGTTTATTTACCTTCTTACCCTTTCTCAGATCTACCAAAATATCCCTGCATACAGAATGATTTGAATTTCTTTTTTTTTCTTTTCCGTTACAGACTCATTTCTGTAAGCAAACACCCCTAAATCTGTAACAAATTAGCCCTTGCTTGCTAATGCACAAGTGTGCATTGCTAGCTGGTCTGAGGCCTCCCTTTTTCTGACCCATTTCACAAATCCAACGGTGATTGTCAGCGCCCCAAAAAGTGAAAAAGTGATGCCAGCTCAGCACTGACAACCACCATTGGATTCCAAGGCCGAGCACACGAACACTAGAGGGGTCAGAAAAAAAAAAGGGTCCCCTGAGTCCTACCCGCAATTCAAATTGTGTTATAAGAATGTAATCTCGGAAAAAAGCTAGTTTCCACTATCCAAGATAGTGAACACGCAAAATGCAGAGAATCCCTCCTTTGTCCTTACACCCAAACACCCCCAATGACATATTTGGTAACAAATTTTATGTTCCTCACCCGGAGTATAACCTAAACTCCCAAGTTATTTGGCTCACTAACATAGGGTTTCCATTTGATTCTCTTTGAGATTTGTGTAATGTGAATCCCTAGGACAATACGGCTTTCAAGAATCTGAAATCCAAAGTTAACTTTGTTACCAAACACCCCAAAATGCGTTGCTCATGAACAGAGCTTTATGCATAGTGAGGGAGGGGGGGGCTTTTTATATCATTTTCCCAAAATCAAGGCTCTTTGTAGTATCTAATTATGTACCGTCAAAGCTTACAACAAAACAAAAAATGTACAATCAAAAGATCCAAATACCCTAAATACCCTTTTCTCTTTCCTCCATGATAGTCACGTGCGATCTCAGGTACCACGTCGTGCTTTTCGCCGAATAAATCTTTGATGATGTACGTCGGTCATAAAAGTTGACGAACGGACCTTAATAGGAGCAACGTGGTACATTTTTAAAGACCACTAACAGTATCGATGTTTGGTTCATCCCTAGGTGGACATGCAGACTAAAAATCAGCAGGGTTGGTGATTTATAACGAGCCATTCTACGATGCAGACTTCTGGATCAAAATTTTGATATAGAAGTCCCTCAAATTGCCACGTAGTAAGTTTTTTGAGGTCCACTGGACACTGAATTTTTGGTCCACACCATGGTGGACCTACACACCAAAAATCAGCAGGATTGGCGATTTCTAGCCATAGGATCTGAGCACTTTTTATCACGGGCTTCATGAACATGCCTAAGGTTGGTTCCAAGCTCATGATGAAAAAGTCCTGAAATCCAATGCATAGGAATCACCAATCACGCTTATTTTTGGTTTGTGGGTCCACAATGTGTGAGCCAAACATTCTGGGGGACAGTGGACCCGAAAGAGTGTACTACGTGGCAATTTGAGGGACTTCTGCATCAAAATTTTGATACAGATGTATGTATCATAGATTTTTCCATTTATAACAGTTGGATTGTAGTCATTTTCATGGGTTGATTTTTAACCGTGGATTCGAGCATTATTTGTTGCGTACTCGTATGAAAAGGCTAGAGATGACTAATCAAGCTGATGTTTGGTGGTGTGTAGGTCCACCTAGAATGGGACAGAAAAAATTCGCTAGAGTCAGTAATCTCTAAGAATGTGCCACGTTGCTATACCTGGTCCGTCATCCGTCAGCAAAGATTTGCTCCTTTTCGCCTATTCCATGCAGGAGTCTGCTCAACGACATGCCGAGCAAAAATGCTCAACAACGACTTTATGAGCGGCGTGGAACACTCTTCAAGACCACTGACTGTATGGATGTTTGGCGGGCCCATCACAAGGTAGACCTGTAGACAAATAAATCATCCAGATATGTGATTTTTAGCCGTTGGATGTTAGGCTTTTTCATGGGTTGAATTTAAGTCGTATGATTCGAACATTATTTGAGTTTGAGGTAATCAAGAACCACCTGCTGTAAATCACAAATCAGGTTGATTTTTGGTTTGTAAGCCGAATGCCCCAAACATCCGTACGGTCAGTAGTCTCGAAGATTCTTCCACGTGGCTAATACAGACGTCGTTGAGCAAAAGCGAACTCCCTCTGCAGCCACGACTCGAGAAAGAGAAACACTCGAACAAGTAGCGATTTCTTTTTCAGAAATGGTTTTGTACGGACATTTACAGCGTCAAAGGGAAACAGGTTTCTTCTCTGCAGTGTTAGGCGGTGATCATGAGGTTTCTGGGGTTTGGACTTAGGGTTAGGTTTCCTTTTTGCGATCACAAGTCGCATTTAAATCAATGCATTCATACTTTCTGCTACTGCTGCAGTTGCAGACTTTCAGAACTGTCACACTTTCAGAAACCCTAATTGCTTCTTCAACTTTCTTCTATCATTTCATCTTTCATTCATTCGTAAACCACAAGTTATGTTCTTAGTGTACTACTTCTACTTCGAGTCTTTCCTCTACGAGTTCCGGTGATCCGCCATACTTTCCGGCAACTTCTGCGATCGATGGCTGCTTTAGATTACTCTTCTTCTGCTCGTTCATTGCCTTTGCCTTGCCCTAGGTCACCGCCCAAGTATCCAGATTTGTCCGGAAAGCGTCGGGAGCTGGCTAAGGTTCACAGATTGGAGAGGGAGATTGGGTTTCTGGAGGTGAGCTTAGATCGATTCAATCCATTTCCCCTTAGTGATCTAGTTTTGTTTTAGTTTAATATTGCAGTTATTTCTTGCTTAATTATGTAGATTTTTAATAGTTCTTGTTTAGGGAGAGCGATATCTTTTACTCTTTCGCCAGATTTTGATAGAAAAAGAATTTTAGAATCTCCGAATTGATTAATGAAAAGACTATGTCCTCTACAACAGAAATGATTGAAAAAATTAAAGGAATAGTAAACCTTGTAGGGAAGAGGAACTTGTTTAGTATTAGTCGTTTTCAAAAATAAAAGAAGCCTTTTGACTACAGACATTCGTTGGAACGAAGGGTTGCGATTGAGATCCGATTAACTTGAACTCTACCCATTTTCCGATCCACTGTTTCTTCGCGGTGCGAGCGAACAGGAAAAACCGGTTACCCAATCAACCTAAAGAGATGACACCTTCATTATGGTGAGAAATGAAGCATGGTATCTGAATTCCAACCAACAACTCTTATACTCATGGGCATTAAGCGGATCTCCAATGGATGCTCTTAGTAAACGACATACCATTGTTTGACAACTATGCTTCATTGCCTAGAGTATTGAATCGTTAAGCAGAGGAAAACCCCCTTTGGAAGTGTCTTGGCATAAATCTCTGGCACATTCTGCCAGTGTTTGGGCCTGATACATTGCCTCTATACCTAGATTAGGATAGCTGGAAACAGGAATTTCGTATGGAGTTTCAAATTTGGATGAATACTTGCATCAGGACGGGGAGGAGCCGTCCTCTGTGCCTGTTATTGCTCACATACAGGGAGTTAGGGTATACAATTAGATGGTCCCACCTAGGAGATCCCCTAGACACAAAAGGAGCCATATTAGTTGATTCTGGGCATCCAATTTTTCTCATTTATTTGGATGATCAGAAAAGTTTGGTGAATGATCTAGAATAAAGTATACAGATTTGATGCATAATCATCTGATTTGGCTGATTTTTAACCCAGAAGATAACCTTGAATAGGCCATTGAATGGTGGATCCAGCCCCTTGTACTTGTGTGGCACATGAGCTGTGATACCTGGGTATGGCTGAGACACAGCTGGGATACATAACGGACACAGCATTTACAATTTTGAAAAAAAAAAGAAAAAGAAATGAAGTGTACGACACAGGTACAGCATCCATTTTCAAAAATCCGGTCAACAGAGCACATGAGACATGGAGGATAGCTTCTTTCCTTCTTTGTCCTCCCATCCAAGTGTAGGTGTTCCTCACCAAGTTAACTGTACTTCTAGAATTTAAAACCCCTGACTTCTAAGATATAATTAATTTAATGATGCTGTATGATATGTGAATTTACTACAAGATCATGCATGTGGGCACATATTCAGGATAATTCTGATTATGTCTTTACATAACTCGGGTATATTGATGCGGTTACCAGGATACCCCCAGGGTTCCCTAGGTTTTCTTTTTTATATCTCTAATTTTCTGAAAATTGCTGGGTCAATAGTACATGTGTCTACACTCGAGGATCATGGTTGACAAATGGAGATAATTACAGTTTCTGGTTTTAAATAATTTCAAATGGCCATGACCGTAATTGATGATTCGCAGATGTTGTTTGATGTAGATGTTCCTGAATTTGTTAATTTAATTGTTGAAAATGGCACCTATTTTGTGTCCCGCCACTTAGTTTTGTAAGTCATACCACAAAATGAGCAAGTAGAAGGTCAACAGTCTGAAAATAATGCTACGTACATGCTTCTCTGTTTAAGCTTTTGTGGAAAACTACAAAAATCTTATAGACAATTTCGTTGCAAGCAGGAGGAGTTAAAATCACTTGAAGGCATTCAACCTGCTTCTAGACGCTGCAAAGAGTATGCTTTATTGCTTTAAATAACATCCAGCTTCCCATATTTGACCCGTAGAAGGAATTGATTTATGAATGTTGAGCATACAATGCATTTTCTTTTACCTTTGGAATATGCAGATTTCTAGTATTAATTCATCTGCAATTAACAAACAATGATAATTTTGCAGGGTTGACGATTTTGTGGGGGCAAACCCAGATCCATTAATACCTGTGTATGATCATTCAACCTTTCTTTTTCGTAAGTTCATAGCTTTGTAAGGTTATAATGTGATCAAATATCTATTGTTTTTCTTTTAAGCAGAAATCAGAAGATTCGTAGATCCTATCGCTTGTGGAAGTGGCTCTGGTACTTTTTTTCTTTTTTGAAGCCTTGTCTTTCTGTCTCATATATTCTGGAAACTATTTTGCATGCATAGACAAAACATTTTATTTGAATAGAAAACTTGAGGTATTATGCATTATGATGGAACATAATCTCATGTACAGTGAAAGAACGTATTTTGCACTTGTGACTGAAATTTTTATATCATAACTAATAAGCATGTTGGTAATTTGGTATATCCTTACTATTTGTCTGTTCTACTTGTTCTGCTGATTAAGATAGTGCATCTTTATTGAACGTGCCAATAATTTAAATTCGAATGATCATCTTTACGCCCAAACTTTTTCTACTCTGATATGATGCAAAATTTTCTTGAGTTGTAGATTGAGAGTTCATTCTTCTTATATTACTTGCTTGACCGTATTGTGCTTTTGATGCTGTCCATCAGAACCACTGAGAAAATGATCCAGGTCAGGCTTGTGGAGTTCAAAAGTTGTTGTGAAGGATATAGGATATTTTGAAAGGGAGGAGTGTGAAGGATAGAAACACTCTACAGCATGTTTTATCATAATTAACAGATGAACATGCACATGAAGGGTTAAAAGGTGCATTTAGTCAAGTTACTATGACATTAAATAAGAAGATGTTCAATTAGTGTGCAGGAGTGAACCCAAATTGCTAGTTAAATTCTTCAGTGTATCCAAAGATTTTGGTCCACATCTTAGATGTTATTTAAATCATAGAATACTTGGAGTTTATATGCAGCCAAGACATTCTACACTCACTTGTCAAATGAAGGTGGTGTTTGTTAAAAAAGTGTTCAGCACTTTAGTCCTCAGGACTTAAAGTGGTGATAAAATTCTGTTCGGTACAGGTCTTATGTCTGAAAACTTAATAGAAAGGTACAATTGGAATTATAAATTGTTTATAGGATAGTGGTCTTAATTTAATAGAGATAACTTACATAGGAGGGTATTATAGGCATTTAGAAAGTAATCTTAGAATCTCTTTTGTGAGATTCCCATCGACGAAATGTCTGAGCTCAAAAAGTGAACCTCACCTCACTTTTTTACTTTTGTCTTTTTGTCAGACTCAGTGCTGACAAAACGTTTTAATAAACGCTACTATACATCTGAAATCATGAATTCAGCCTTCAAGTGCTGAGAAAAAGTTTTAACAAACGCCACGGAACTCTTGAATTCCCTTCCTAGAGTGAGTTGGGTTAGAAGCAATTTCTAAAACCTAAATCCTCTCTTCTTCTGTGGTTCATAGCTTTAGCTAGTCATTCTCTGTTATAGATTGAACATGGATTTGCTAGAATTCACTAAATGAGGTCTGATGTGAGACTTCTCCTTGACTTCTTTCTTGCATCTGTGATGAACCACTGGACCTGATGCTATGTGTTGATCAAACTTGATATTGCTATGCTGTCCAGTATTAGTGGCTGTCATTTGGCTTGTGAAGGTTTTGTTTACCTTTGTTTCCTTGTTTATGAATTGTGGAATGTTGATTAAAAGTAATGACTAAAGAAAAGAAAGTCCAATTGGGTAGTGGCTAATGTTGCTTGTACCTTTCACATCTTATCTACCATATCCTTTCTTCTAACAGGTTTGGCTAGGAACATGATTCCTACTTGTTTGTTCCTTAATTTAAATTCCAGAGGTGTTTCACGAAACTATTGATCTGACCAGAGGCACGTGTCAAATAGAAAATCTTGCATTTTTTTTTACTTATCCAAAAAGATAAAAGAAATAGTCATGGATTCTTGTTTAGTTCTCTTGAAGATGTCCTGCTGCTTGCAACATTGTCAATTTCATTTTGAGGGTATATTCGTATATTTCAGTGGGGGTGCCACACCATGCTATGTATAACCTCTTTACTAGCTGTTGTGCTTTTGAACAATCAGAGTTAAGAAACTCAGGGTTAATGTAGTTACTACCTCATATAACATGAGTTCCATCTGTGAGCAGTGGAAGGTCCTGTTTCAACTTGTCATGGATTTGCTGCTTCAGTGGGTGCTCACTTCATCTAGAAACACCAAACTGCTGTGCCTGCTGTCCATCAGAGAATTGGGAGTGTTTCCGCCTGCCCCGCTGCCGCCATTGCTGCCGCTTCATGAAGAAAACATCATGTGGACAGTGTTGCATTCTTCCAGCTCCGTCATGTCCAGATTGCTCTTGCAGCAGATGCACATGGTGTTGTCCTTCTCCCCCTTCTTGTCCTTCCTGCCTTTCTTGCCCTTCCTGCCTTTCTTGCCCTTGCTGCCCTTCTTGCCCTTCTTGCCTTTCTTGCCCTTCTTGCTCTTCTTGCTCTTCTTGCCCTAAATGTACAAAGGTATGCCTTTGTTCCAATTGTACAAAAACCTGTTGCAACCCTTGTCTGTTTTGTAAGACTTGTCTATTTTACTAGCCATTTTCATGTACCCCTATATGTTTCTTGCTTCTTCAACATGCAATTTTATTTTATTGGAGTAATTTTTTTTTTTGCAAATTTTGGAGGTGTATGGTCTGGTCTGTTGCACTGAATCACAGCCTATGTGGCCCACTAATGTACATCAATTAAGGGAACTCTACTGGACCGTTCATCCTGTAATCTGGGTTGGTGAACCAGTGGTCGGGAAGTGCCCAACCGATGCACCACCTTTTGTATTCCCCATTTTAGCTCAAAAAATACAGCCATTGGATGGTCCGAAAGCATATGATCAATAGCTGTGTTGTGGAAACTTTTATGACCATCAAAGGGAATGCGATTGATCAGAGATGCTCAGGACCATCCAATTGGTGCAATCTTAGTCCAGGAGGTAATCCATAAATTGGACGGTCAAGGTTAGTGGCCATTTACTTCGAATTGCATGCTGGGGCTATTTGCATACCATTGATATTTACAGGTCTTGAGCAAAATGTTCATCCCTGGTAGTTGAGAGAAAATAGATGCTCCCTGCACCTCGAGCAAGCGCAGCTCCAGTTTTGGAGGGTTGAGATTCTGCAACACAGCCTCAGATTTTGGGGTGAGGTACATCCAAGAGGGGGCCTACTGATCGAATGGTTCAGATCAATGGGTCTGTAAATTTTTTACACTACAAGGTGTGTGGGGCGTCGTTCTTAGTTAGGGGTCCCGGCCCTAATGGTATCGGGCTTGGGGTAATCTATAGGCCCGATGGGCTGGTGCTGGATATGATTTGTAGGCATGCTAGATAAATGGGCAAAGCTAGGCTAAACTTTACACAGAACAGCTTTCAGCCCATCCCATTCTAGGGGGGGCCCCAGCCCTTTATATCTATCAATGGGCCAGAATTGGACCTAAAGTGTTGAACCTATATCGGGTTGGGATAGGCCCACCACAAACCCGATACATTAACACCCATATTCTCTCTTAATTTCCCCTGAGAAGTCGTTGGGCATATGCGCACTGGTTGTACACTACAGCCCGGTCAACTAGGGTACAATCATTGAAGAGATAAAAACAAGGAAAATGTTATCCCACCGGACGAAAAAGTATGCGGTTGAGGCTCTTGACCATTGGATTCAAGAGATCCACGGTACACGAGGCAGCAAATGCAAAAGATAAAAATAGCTGTTGCCTCGTGGGCCGTGGATCCATGGCATATGGCAACTACTACAAAGGGACAAACACTCACCTGCATATTAATAAAGTCATTGTCACGTGGACCGTCCGTATATCCCTGGAATCCAATGGTCCACTCCATGGCTCTTTTTTGCAGTTAAGAATTGATAGCACAATAAAAAGGCGCCGGTTTTATGATTTTTGGTTGAACCGGCTGTTAATGATTGGTTTTGACTTGGAAACCGGTTCACTAGTTGAACCGTCCGGTCCATTCCTGTTTTCACAACACTGTTTATAACCATGGCGTTCATAAAGTATTCTATCATCTCCTGATAAAATATTTTCATGTAATTTTAAGCCTTGATGGGAAGGTTTGGTTTTTTTTTTTTTTTAATCTTCTTGCGATAAGCATTGTTTGGGTCCTTCCGAGTTAATTCGAGGACCACATTCACCTAACCATATTCGAGTCAATTGATATATGGGACCCACACAAGTTGATAGAAAATGAGGTAAGATAGTTAAAAAGAATCGCCAATTATGTATGATTGTCACCAAATAAGCCATATGATCAGACTTGGATCATCTGATCAAAGATGTGTTAGATACATTCAGCTCTCTCTCTGGTCAACAAATCAATTATGAGAAATCGGGAATGTTATTCAGCCCCCACCTTCATCGGCGTCAGAAGAAAGCGCTTTCATTCATAATGGGGATCAAGAATATGAATATCAAGGAACAATATCTGGGCACGCCATTATTCATTGGGCGTTCAAAACGGGTAGCTTTTAACCATGTCTTTATGCGTCTTGATACAGCTATTGCCGGGTGGAAAGGGCGCACACTTTCTATAGCAGGCAAAGCTACTCTTATCAAGAGTGTTGCCTTGGCTATCCCTATTTATATTATGTCATCTTTTTTACTCTCTAAAGCTGTATGCAACAAGATGGATTCTTTGATCAATCAGTTTTGGTGGAATGGTGGAGCCACTTCGCGTTCTCTACACCTTGCTAGCTGGGCATCTATTTGTCTTCCGATGGCTCAAGGGGGGTTAGGTTTTCGTACTTTTCACAATGCCAACCTAGCACTTCTTTCCAAAAACATTTGGCGTCTCTTATCGGAACCCTCCACCCTTTTAGCTAGAACATTAAAAGGGAAACACTTCCCAAATTCCTCTATTTTAGAGGTGACACAAAAATCCGACGATCCTTGGGTCTGGAAGAGCTTTTTGAAAGCTCGAGATGTTTTCAAACCTTTCTTCCTCAAAATCATTGGCAGTGGGACTGATACTGATATTTGGAGTGACCCCTGGTTGCTAGACTGCCAGGCTCATCTATTCCACCCTATCCGTCCACCGGATTGCTCCCTTACTAAGGTGTCTGCTCTCATCTTACCGAATCGTACTTGGAATGGTCCCTTACTCCATCAGTTATTTTCTCGGGCAGAAAATGCAGCAATCACTCATATCAACTTAAGCTCTCGGATATTTATGGATCGCTGGTCATGGGTTTTAGACGGTCAAGGCAGATTCTCCACTAAATCTGCATACGGTTCTCTTCCTTCTCCAATTCTTAATTACAACTCCATGGTCCTCTCTCCTACTCAATGGAAGGCTCTCTGGAGAATTAGAGCTCCGTTCTGTTGCTTAATGTTCATTTGGAAACTCTTTAGAGGCATTCTCCCCACCAAAGCCAATATTAATTACAGGATCCCGTCATTTGACGCCTCTTGTCCTAGATGTGGTTATTCTTCGGAGACCGCAGCCCATGCCCTCATTCACTGTCCTCCAATCTCCAGAATTTGGTTTGCTTCTCCTTTGGCCCTCCGAACGGAGGCTATGGATGCATCTATGGCTCAGGCTTGGCTTCTAAATCTTCTTCAGCTTAGTATCAGTCCTTTGGAGGAGGATACTGACCAGGCAGCATACTGTTGTATATTACTATGGAGGATTTGGCTGTCTAGAAATGAATTTATTTTCTCTAAGTCCACTGCCAATCCTTTGGATATTCTGCGCTATGTCCATACTTATATTATTCCCTCTGCCTCGGGTAACTCTAACACAGTCCGTTTATCTTCAAAGTGGAGTCCACCACCTCCGGGATGGGTCAAACTTAACTCAGATGGGGCTTGGGATGCTCAAGATCAGTTGGCTGGACTGGGATTTATTATTCGGGCTCCCGATGTGTCCTTTCTCTTAGCAGGTGGTCGCTCGGAAAGAGCGTTGTCTGCAGAAGAAGCCGAAGCAAAGGCGTTAAAGTGGGGTCTCCAGATGGCGGAGGAGGCGGGGTTTTCTAAATTAATAGTGGAATCTGATGCGTTGTTTTTGATAGAACAACTAAACAAGAACAACTCTTGCCTCGGCTGGCATACTTCTGCTCTTGTTGTGGACATCCTCTCCTTGGCTGCGCATTTTTCTGAAGTTCAGTTTGTGTTTTGCTATCGTGAATGCAATTCTTCAGCTGACTGTATAGCCTCCATGGCTCTCTCTTGGTCTGAACATCTTACTTGGTCTTTTCCACCTCCTTGGCTTATTCTTTTTTGTAACCGGGAGCGTGGCTTGGTTTTTTGTTCTTAATATTATGGTATTGTTTACACAAAAAAAAAAAAAACTATGGCCCACTGTCGACAAAGTTTTACTCCTCAGCTGACTTCAAAATTTGAAGTCTCCATACTCTTGAAATACTAGGTGGAGCACTCTTCTCTTCTGGAGTTCTGGGCCCACCACCTTCATGGATGTTTGTCCCGTCTCTTGAATGACGACCTAGACATCAAAAATCAGCTTAATCGGTGGATCAATCAGGACCATCGCGGTGGGCCACGTGTTGGATGAAAGTTAATAACTTCTCTTGTCCTTTACTGTCGTTATTAAATGGGGTCGAAACAGACACTCGCACGCGAGACGGCACGAATAAACAGCGAAAGTAAAACAAGATTGTCCTTAAGAGAGATCATATATGGTCCTCCAGGTAGACCAAAGGATGGTCTATCTTTCTTCTACCATCGTACATTATCCTGTATTGTTAAAGTCACTGCTAAAAAAGAAATTTTGCATTTCATATAAATATATGGAAAATGATAATAATCATGGTAAGGACGAGATTTTCCCTGGGAACCAAATAATTAGTGGTCTCAGGGATTTGTGTAATGTGAATCTCGAGGACCATTAGTGATCTGCACCAAACAAAATAATATGGTTCACACTTCACCACGAGTGTACGATGAATGAGGACGATAAACCGTCTTTGTACAAGGAAGGCAAAGTTTTGTTATTTTTTTTGTTTTGGTGACCGGAAAGAATGCAAGCTAAGAATAATCAGAACAGAAAAAGGAGTAAAACTTCTCTGACCGTTCGATGGTAAGCGAAGCCACTGATGGCCCACAATATGAGCCACGTGGAATAATATTAGAGGATGATGACCCTATGGATGTTTCGCCAATCCCTAGGTGGATCCTTGTAAGGCTTGTACCCCAAATAATGGCCAATAATGCTCAAATACGTACAGTTTAAATCAACCCATGAAAATGACTCCAATCCAACGCTTAAAAATCACTAATCAAGTTGATTTTTTGTTTGTAGGTCCACCTAGGGATTGGCCAAACATCCATACGGTCAGAATCCTCTGATAGGTTCCATATTGTGGGCCGACAGCGAAGTTTTACACAGTGCAAGCTAAGCAGTAAGCAGGAAGAGCAAAATAATCTATTCACCGAAGAGTCGTGCTACCAAACGAATAACCGTACAAAAAATATGTGCGGTTGAGGCCATTGACCGTTGGAATCAATAGATCCACGGTCCACAAGGCAACAA